>CM061064.1:170342927-171542927 GCA_030762895.1 Sophora flavescens | reverse complement strand
ATTTCGTTGGGCACCGTGTCATAGAAATTGTGACATGAGTCCTCATGCTCCTGGGCAAATTTACCAGGATAAAATGCACTATCATGATCCCCATTACAATCACAAACTGGAGGCATTCCTTCACGCACCACATTCACCTTCATCTTATTGGTAAGTGCTTCATTCTATTTATTCAAAAGTGCATTATGCTTAAGAATAGCTTCAATAGAACTAACACTAAAACTGGATGCAGAATTATGAGGACGTGTAGGAGGAAGTTGTTGCATATTACGCTCCTCCTTCATGCGGTTGTAATCATTATTAGCCATATTATCTAATAATGCCCATGCATCCTCCGTCGATATACAAGAGAAAGACCCGCCAGTTGAGGCATCTAAAATCATTTGAGAAGAACCTCTCAATCAACAAAGAAACTATATAACTTTGTCACCAAATCAAAGGAAGAAGACGGACACCTCCTTAAAAGCACACTGTACATCTCCCAAGCTTCATTATAATTCTCATTCTCGTATTTCCTGAAAGAGCTGACGGCCTTTTGCAGTTGAACCGCTTTCTGAGGAGGAAAGAATCTTGTTAGGAACTTCTGAGCCATGTCCTCCTAAGTGGGAATGCTTCCACAATCCATGTTCAAGTTCAACCAATCACGTGCTCTATCCCGGAGAGAGAAAGGGAATAGAAGCAGGCGATATGCATCATCTGAAACTCCAACACACTTTGAAATGTCACATGTCTCCAAAAACCATGAGATATGCCTGTGAGGATCCTCATGTGCACTTCCATCAAATTGATGTTGTTGCACCAGTTGAAGTACTGACAGCTTGATATCAAATGCATTAGCCGTAATGGAAGGCATCACAATAGTTGAAGTACAATCCTCCAAGTTAGGAAGAGTGTACTAAAAATTGGGCTTGTAAGCAGGAGGATCTTGTTGCTCCATCTCTTCTAGATTGAGAGAGTTCAATGCCTCAAGCCTCCTATGTTCTTTAAGCTGCTTCCTCAACCTCTTCTTGGTCCTACGAATCTCTGTGTTGTATAGCAAGTCTTCTGGTGGAACGGTATCTCGCATACAACAAAAACTCACAAGACCAAGTAAAATCAAAGCAATTCAAAGAGATAAAAATCAAAAAGAAATTAAAAACAAAAATTGACTTGTTCAAATTAACTATTTTCTTTAAATAAAGAAAAATTGGCTATGCCAATCCCCGGTAACGGCGCCAAAATCTTGATCGGCTCCGACAAGTGTACCGGATCGAAGCAAGTAATAATTAAAACGGTGGGAAGCCGAGTATTGGACACAGGGATTGGGTGACCAATTATATCTAAATTCAAAGATAATAACCACCTTTGACCAAGTTAATAGAGAAAATTCTAGAGTTCAAGTGAGAAAACAAATCAATTATCTAATTAAAGCAAGATAAAAACAATTATTTAATCAATTATCAAGAAATATAAAAAATTTATCAAAAACAATTATCAAAGGTTGTGACTATGGTTTGGAAGATCTAAGTTCACGAATTCACCTACCCAATTAAGCAATAGACCCAAGTGATTACTTTCTACCGCTAAGCTCATTTACATGCAAACCAGCAATCCTAATTTATTCAAATGTCTCGATCGAGCACAAGAGAAAATACCTAATCATGCTAATCAAATATATCTCTATTCTATGATTCATATGCTAGATTCATTAAGCCATTGGTTCCCTATAACGATTGCACCAATCTCCTATTATATCTCTATCAATACTCAATCAGTGTTCTTAATTCAAGTCCTAAAGCATGAATCTCCGATCGGACTCATCACACTTGACTAGTTAACCACGAGCGCTCATGTGATTAACACAAACAATTCAGAATTAAGAAGCAAGAATTAAAAATAGGGAGAAGAAAACCTCACATTGAAACTATGCCATCATGAGTGGCTTCATCGATCCCTCAGACAAGAGGATTAGCTCCTCATCACGTTCATAATCAACAAAACAGTAATTGAAGGCATAAATAAAACAGAAAATAAACCTAAAACACTAAGGGAGACGCAGCTCCAAGAGAAACAAAGATAAGATTCTAAATTCGTACCGAAACAAAGTGATATATAGGAAACTGAATCTGCGGCCGCTAGTAGGGCGAACAGGTGCTCGCAAGGTGAGCACTTGAATTTGGCTCCAGTTTGATTTTAAATCTTCGCGGGGCCAAGGCTGTCTCGCGGGGTGAGATAGAATGTCTTCAGCTTGCCTGTGTCTGGCTCACGGGGCGAGCACCTGCTCGTGGGACAAGCACCTGCTCGCGGGGCAAGCACCTGCTCGCGGGGCGTGCCTGAAAGCCTTCAGCTTTTGCTTAGTTTCTAATTCTGTCTCGAGGGCCGAGCACTGTCTTGTGGGGAGAGACACTCTTTTCTTCCTTTTGCTTGTTTTCTTCATTTTTTATATGCTTTCTAGAGCTTCACTTTTAACCTGAAATTAAACATTACACCCTGTGCTTTATTTGACTAAAAAAATAGAAAAAATTTCCTAAAAATTACTTAAATGACTCAAAATGTTGTTCGAGGACAAATAAAGTCAAATTTTGGCGAAAGCGAGATTTAACTCGCACAAATAGTATCAAAATTGAGGTCTTTCTAGCTATAAAACTAAATGAACCAAAGGTTCATCTGCGCTCGGAGGACCATGTCTGACGGTGTCGATTTCGGTGTCTTTATCATCGGGATAGCTAACAACCACGATGGGGCAAACATATTGGTGAACGCAACAATCACTGACATTGTTGAGCATGCCTTCGCTGTCGCGACTCCCCATGATGACGGTGCTGAGGTCGAGCCTCTCGACTTCCAAGCAGAGTCACTCTCTCGTGTTGTGGTCTTTCACGATGTGGATCTTGTGAGGGATTGTTGACGGATCTGGGCAAGTATACCCAGTCGTGCAAGTAATACGATGGTGAGACCGGTCGATTATCATATCCACGGGGATTGGATGTCAATTACCAGTTCACAAACTCAGCAACTATCTAGACTAAACAGAGAATTCAAAACAAACAAAACAAAAGAAATAAAATCTTTTTGTATTTTTGTCGAGCACTTGGAATGCGAAAAGGATATGTTGGGACTAGACTTCACCAAACCTCTAGCTCATGTGCTATCAGGACTAGATACCTCCCATTCATGCTTCAGATATTAAAATCAATCCACTAGATTACTCAAGCCCCGATGTCTCGGATGGCAAGAGCCTAAATCCACTAATAGACCCTAATTCCTTAGGTGGCCTAGATTAATGAATTTGCATTAGGGATAGGGATTACGCGATTACTAGTAAACCAAACTCCATTTCTAGACGTAAGGGTTACAAGGTGATTAATTTCAGTTCCGGAATTGATAAGAACGTGTCCATTGCAAACCAAAACACTAATCGAGTCATGGGGGTGCTAGCCACAACAATCATTAAGCATGGAAAATTAATCACTAATACGAAGGCATGAACACAGAATAATCAGTCAAGATAAATACATGATAATCAGTTTGATTACATCTAATCCCAACAAACGGGATTTAGCTACTCATAAAAGAGAAAACAAAAACCAGAGAAATAGGAGAAGAGGAGAGAATAAACTCCATGGGAGCTTTCCACTATCGTCACAGCAGCCCCTCTCAGTAACTCCGTTCTAGGGTTCCAATCCTTCCTTAGCCGTAGCCTCCAAGGTCTTTGTTTTTCTAGTGGTTTCTGGTCTCCACTAGGGTTCCCAGCTCCTCCCAGCATGGTTTGTTCTGTCTGCTGCGTTCATATATATAGAGGGGCCACACGTCACGGCCGTGATGGCCATCACGGTCAGGCCGTGACGTGTTCTGGAGTGGGAGCGCTTTCAAAATTGGATTCTCGCGAGGCGAGCTGAAGATTCACGAGGCGAGACTTCAAATTCTAGTCTGTCACGGCCGTGATGCCTATCACGGTTAGGCCGTGACAGCCTCTGACTTTTGCCTTCTGCTTTGCTTGATCATGGCCGTGATGGGCTCTGTTTGGCTCATATTCTTCACTTTTCAAGCTCTGTTTCATCCAGGCTCCATCATGGCTGATTTTGATCAATTTTACATTAATTCCTGCAAAACAACACCAAGAAACCGCTTCACCCGTTCCAAGGGAAAATCTAACTAAAATCAAATAAAGAATGCCTAATCTATATGAAAATGCATGTAAAAGTGTATATGAAAAATCATGTAAAATCACACTATCAAATCACCCCAAGCTTATTCAATTGCTTGTCCTCAAGCAATCACTAAGGCCAGAAGATAAAAATAATCAAAGCATGGATAGTGAACCAAGAACCCGAGTAAATGATCCAAGTAACAGGCATTTCAAAGAATTCAGCAAGAGACGATCAATTCAAGTCCAATTAGATGCTTAGGTTCCCTAGACTCATATTCTCACTTATTTGGGCACTCTTTCTCACCTGAAGCTCACCCCAAGCTTGTTCATTTGCTTGGCACTCTTTCTACCTCACTCAAGTGTTTAGGGATATATGACAATTCGCTCCATTTTCCTCAAGGAATGAATTCTACCATAGGCTTGACTATCAACCAAATCTCTACTTTATTAATGAAAACAATTAAGAATCAAGAGGTATTTCGCTTTGGTTGTAACGTGGCCATGAGATTTATCATTAGGTGGGGAAATCAAGAAAAGGAAATTTCAAAAGGCTACACAAAATATCAATCATTGCAAACATGACACCTTCTAAAATACCTTTTTGGGTTTTGATTCGCTTTTCCACCTTTCTTTCTTTCTTTTCATTTTATTTCTCATTTCTTTTTTGTCATCCCCTTCTCCATATATTTTTCTTTTTCTTTGTTTTTCTTTTGCTTGGAGAAGGGGAGATTTTTCAGCTCAAGAGAAATATTTTTTTTTTCCATCCCAAACTTTTTTCAACTACCTTTTTACCCTTTTGTAATACTTTAGAAGGTATCCTACCAAGCATATTTATCAAAATATTTCAGGGTACCAAGAAAGGTATTTTATTCATGTAGGCTCAAAATTGGGCAACTAAGGGGTAGCATTTAGTCATTCAAAGCTCAGAAGACCGGAAAAATACCTAGTGCCTCAATCATTTTCAAAAATGTTTTCAAAAATTTGTAACCTTCAAAACGGTTTCAAGTCAAGTTCTAGAGAAAACAATCCAAGAGGAATAACACTCTAATACAAAGAATGGGGTAGATTTAGTGAGTACCCCTTTTGACTCAAAATTCTCACATTTAGTAGTTCAAAAATCAATGAGAAACACAAATCTATTGAACCATATGCTAATTATCAACTATCCAAGATTATCTCAAACATTTTTATTTGCAGCCATGTTACAAGAAAAAAATTGGGTCCAAGAATTCACTATCTCAAGATATTTGGCACTCAGCTCTCACAATTGGAGGCATAGTCTATGCAAGGGCAATCTAATTGTGTGATCATGCAAAACTATATGAATGCAACATGAAAAATGCAAATTCAAAATACCCCTACCCCAAGGTTAAGAATTTACATTGTCCCCAATGTAAACAATCAAGTTGGAAAGAGGAGAAAAATGGAACGGCTTACCCAGGCGGTAGCGGGTGCTGGCTCTCATTCCAGTCATAAACTTGTTGGGAAGTTCATCACGGCCGTGAGCCTCATCACGGGCAAGCCGTGATCAATTTTGATCCATGGGTGTTGGCCTATCACGGCCGTGAACCCCATCACTGCCAAGCTGTGGTACTCTCTGCTCTTCAGGGTCTTCTCATCACGCCCGTGATGTGGATCACGGCTGGGCCGTGATCATTTCTGGTCTTCACGATTAGCTTTTCACGGTCGTGACCAGTGTCACGGTCTGGGCATGATGGTTGCTGCCTCTACTTTTTCTGCCCTTTTTGCTTCTCCTTCCCTTCTTTCCCTGAAATCACTTGGCAATTTTATTAGTAAAAGAAAACTCTTGATCTTCTCAAATTATTCAAGAGTTAAAAATCAAAAACAAAAACTAACTAAAGAGAAGGGTTAAGAAAACCTGGGTTGCCTCCCAGTAAGCGCTTCTTTAACGTCACTAGCTTGACTCATTAGAAGCATCCACCTGGATCCCAAAGCTTGTGGTATAGGGACCAGTTGGTGCTCACAGTGTTAGGGCATCCTCCACCCGGATCCCATAGCTTGTGGAGTGGCGATTGCAGCAGTAATATAACTTTATCCTCAACTTCACCCAGCCAGTGAGTGAAAACTCCATTGACCTCTTTAACTGTAATGATGAACTCACTTCCTCTCGGGTCAAATGGAATTTTCAAGAGGAGAGTAGACAGACAAATGGAAGGGGCTAGCTTTGCAGCGTCCACACATGCATGTAAGCCGACATATTTGTCCAATGCAGAAAATTCAGATTGCTCAGCACGCATGGAAGAGTCCACTACCACTTCGTCTTCATCTTGAACTATCCCCAAAACCAGATTCTGCTGAAATTGTGCTGCACGTGACTCTTGTACTAGCTGTTTGCAAATGTCCTCAACTTGCGTTTTGAAATTCTGCATCACAGTTTCGATACTGTCACAGTTGGTTCAGATTTTGGTCTCAGAGATGGATAGCTCTTGGGAATATTGTTCTAGAGCAGTTTTCAATGGTGTTTGCTCCTTCCATTCCCATTCCTCAATTTCCCAAGGACTTGTGAAAGGTACTTCCTCTTCTTGTGATTCGTCCACCACTTCATCTTCAATTTGATCCATTCCCACAACCAGATTCTGCTCAACTTCTGCTTCATGTGGCTCTATGGGAATCACAATACACGGTGGTGGAGGTGGTAAATATGACAAAAAGGTTTCTCAATCCTCCTTGGAGTATATATATATAAGCTCACTAGTCATAGGATCGACTCGTGATGGAATATTATGAGATAGAGAAAACTCCTCGAAGAATTCTCCCAAATTTATATCGTCTTCCCAACACAAGTTATCCTCCAAAATATGACTAGAAGCTTCCTCATCAGGTGGATAATAAAAATTTTCCATGACTTTCGTCCACCTTGCAAAAACAGAACTCAAAACAAAAAGATCAAATATATACAGAAAAATAAAAAAAATAAAAATGTCTAAATTAGTTGCCTCCTTTGTTACTAATGATATTGGCAAAACCAATCCCCGGCAACGGCGCCAAAAACTTGTTGACGGATCTGGGCAAGTATACCCGGTCGTGCAAGTAATACGGTGGTGAGACCGGTTATCGTATCCACGGGGATTGGATGTCAATTATTAGTTCACAAACTCAGCAACTATCTAGACTAAACAGAGAATTCAAAACAAACAAAACAAAAGAAATAAAATCTTTTTGTATTTTTGTCGAGCACTTGGAATGCGAAAAGGATATGTTGGGACTAGACTTCACCAAACCTCTAGCTCATGTACTATCAGGACTAGATACCTCCCATTCATGCTTCAGATATTAAAATCAATCCACTAGATTACTCAAGCTCCGATGTCTCGGATGGCAAGAGCCTAAATCCACTAATAGACCCTAATTCCTTAGGTGGCCTAGATTAATGAATTTGCATTAGGGATAGGGATTACGCGATTACTAGTAAACCAAACTCCATTTCTAGACGTAAGGGTTACTAGGTGATTAATTTTAGTTCCGGAATTGATAAGAACGTGTCCATTGCAAACCAAAACACTAATCGAGTCATGGGGGTGCTAGCCACAACAAGCATTAAGCATGGAAAATTAATCACTAATACGAAGGCATGAACACAGAATAATCAGTCAAGATAAATACATGATAATCAGTTTGATTACATCTAATCCCAACAAATGGGATTTAGCTACTCATAAAAGAGAAAACAAAAACCAGAGAAATAGGAGAAGAGGAGAGAATAAACTCCATGGGAGCTTTCCACTATCGTCACAGCAGCCCCTCTCAGCAACTCCGTTCTAGGGTTCTGATCCTTCCTTAGCCGTAGCCTCCAAGGTCTCTGTTTTTCTGGTGGTTTCTGGTCTCCACTAGGGTTCCCAGCTCCTCCCAGCATGGTTTGTTCTGTATGCTGCGTTCATATATATAGAGGGGCCATGCGTCACGGCCGTGATGGCCATCACGGCCAGGCCGTGACGTGTTATGGAGTGGGCGTGCTTTCAAAATTGGATTCTCGCGAGGCGAGCTGAAGATTCGCGAGGCGAGACTTCAAATTCTAGTCTGTCACGGCCGTGATGCCTATCACGGCTAGGCCGTGACAGCCTCTGACTTTTGCCTTTCGCTCTGCTTGATCATGGCCGTGATGGTCATCACGACCAGGCTGTGATGGGCTCCGTTTGGCTCATATTCTTCACTTTTCAAGCTCTGTTTCATCCAGGCTCCATCATGGCTGATTTTGATCATTTTTACATTAATTTCTGCAAAACAACACCAAGAAACCGCTTCACCCGTTCCAAGGGAAAATCTAACTAAAATCAAATAAAGAATGCCTAATCTATATGAAAATGCATGTAAAAGTGTATATGAAAAATCATGTAAAATCACACTATCAGGGATCGTCACATCTTGAAGAAACCAACCTACGGAAGCGGCTTTCGACGCCATGAACGCGTCAAAATCATCTTTGAGTTTGCAGTGAAGATGGTTGTGGTGGTGGCTGTTGACATACATGGGTTAAACTTTTTGCAGGTTTTCTTCATTTCTTGCTTACTAGTTAATACAGAATTGCCATTAATAAAAATAGGATGTTCTTCGTATTTTTCATAGACTTGACAACAAAACGTAAGAAACAAAACCAAGACATTCTAAAGATGTTATCTAATTTTTGTTTTACAAAAGTAAAAAACAAATATTGTTTTTAGAATCAATTTTCACAAAACACTTTTACCAAACAATTTTAAATATATATATATATATATATATATATATATATATATATATATATATATATATATATCTTTTTTCAAAAACAGTAATCAAGTTTTCATATCTATTTGCAGTTTTTGAAATGAAAATCAATAAAATGTTTTGAAGTAAATTATAACATTTAAAGGAAAAGTTGAGAAGAATTTGAACATAAACTAAATTCGGAGAGTTTGAATTTGAACATAATTATATACGAACTTTTTATTTCTTTTCAAGTTTCTATATCTTTACATGTTTGAATAAATAATTAATAATAATTTTTTTCCACTTTGGTATCTTTTATTTCTCCATAACAATTATTATTAACTGTAAAAACATGTTGTTAATAATAATTTTAAAAAAATAAAAATAAAAGACACCAAATTGAGCAAATAGTTATTGGAATCATGATAGTGTTTGAAACATTAATTTTAATATAATGTTACAAATCCTAATATTTATGATAATGTTTATGAGAATACTTTGGTATAACAAATATTATGTATTGTAAATCAACAATGCATGTTGAATATCTATATACTAAGCTTACTTTTTTCATAAGACAAATAAAATTTCAATTAAAAGAGTACAAGGGCTATTCTAATACAGCACAAATCATATTCATTACAAACTGAATTCAATCATTGACTAGCACTAGTGGAAAATATACATTAGACGGGAAATGTTTACGTCAGTTAACCAAAAGCTAGACGTTAAAAAGGGGGCGGTGGCAGTTTTGTAAATATCAGACTTCATTAATTCAATTTTAACGTCAGTTGTTGTAAGGACTGACGTTAAAAGTGAAGTGACTCACTTTTAACGTCAGTTCAATAAACAAATGATGTTAAAAGTGAACATTTTAACGTCAGTTTTTCATTGAACTTACGTTAAAAGTGAGTCACTTCACTTTTAACTTCTGTTCTTTCATCAACAGACGTTAAAGGTTATTTTAATAATTTTTTTATCTAGTATATGTACCCTTCCGCATTGCCTTCCTCAAAGTTTCAGTTTCACAATTGCTTTGATGTTTTGTGTTTCTGTTTTGAAAACTAAAATATATGTGTGAAGTATAAGTTGAATCAATAACCCAAACCGGATCTCATTCATGAAGTGTAATACAGAGTGATACAGAAGATTGAAAGGGTTTAAAATCCTATAAAAAGTTACATTGAAAGGGTTTAAAATCCTAAACATTTGTTGAGGCTTCGTTCCTTTCACGGGCGAGCAAGAGAGGAGAGTCGAGCGACTGAGTTTTCCAGAGCGGCTGAGCAAGGGTGCACCCGATCTGTTTCAGCAATGGTCTTGGAACAGTCATTTGCTTCTAAAGCTGAGGATCTGGAGTAGTAGCTGCCGATTCTCCGGAAAGATGATAAGGTGAGCAACTCACATTATGTGATTTACACAACCTTATCACCCATGTTTTGTGATTTACACAACCTCAGAAATTGTTTGACCATTAAGACAAAGATCTTTGAGTCTAGGAATAGGAAGAAAAAGTGATGAAGATAATCTCCATGGCAGAGCCATATTGTGAAGCAGAAAATTAAAAGGATGGAAGGAAGCTATTTATAGGATCAGGGGATGAAGTTACTAAGCTATTCTGATTTTCTTGAAAACTTATCTATAAACTTAATGCTCATTAAGAGGATTAAGTTAAAAGGTGCATGGGTAAGTAGCACAATAGTCAAAGAATGAATGTTCTTGCAGAAACTTATACACCTTTAACGTCAGTTGTTTAATACAACTGACGTTAAAAGTGTTTTTAAAATAAAAAATATTTATTTTTAACGTCAGTTTTTTATACAACTGACGTTAAAAGTGCGATTTTTACTTCAGTATAATAAATAGCTGACGTAAATAATCCTATATATTATAAACGTGCAGAATGAATATTGGAAATAATGTAATATACGGGAACTTGGCAGTCATAAATTAAGTTGACGTTAAAAATGAGGTGGTGGCAGTTTGTAAATATTAAATCACTATTTGCGCCAGTTGTGTATAGAACTTGTGTAAATATTAAACAAGTTTATTTTTAATCTTCATTAATTAGCTTGAATTAGTAAACATATTCTTGTGAAAATTAAAGTAAATAAACACTTAACATAAAAGTGTTATATGTATAATCAAATCGTATCTCATTGAAGCGATTCATAAGTTAATTACAATTACATGATTAAAAGATAAAAAATTCTACAACATAGCACTAAAATATTAAAAAGTTTCTGCTTCAACATCAATTTCTTCTCAGTTCTGTCCTCAGAAACTCCAATGGATGCATCGATCCCTTCCCTCATTTGAAGTCCTTGATGCTCCATCTGTGCTTTATCCGCAGTCACTTGGGGAGGGGATGGAATAAAGTGAGGGAGTCATATTATGTGATTTACTCAACCTTAGAAGTTTTTTGACCATTAAGACAGAGACCTTTAAGTCTAGTTATAGGAAGAAATAACAAAAGTCTCAAATGTGATAGAACCATATTGTGAAGGAATAGAAAACACACGAAATATAGAGGAAAAGAAGAGGGTGTATTTACAGACTGATACAGAAGAATGACACTTTATATAGAGAATAGAGTCTCTCTGATTTTCTTGAAAACGTATCTATAAACTTAATGCTCATTAAGAGGATTAAGTTACAAGGTGCATGGGTTAGCACAGTAGTCAAAGGAATGAATTTTTTTGCAGAAACTTATACACTTTTAACGTCAGTTGTCTTCAACAACTGACGTTAAAAGTGCTTTTAAAATAAAAAATATTTATTTTTAACATCGGTTGTTTAATACAACTGACGTTAAAAGTTTGATTTTTACTTCAATTAAATAAATAGTCAAAGGAATTAATGTTTTTGGATAAACGTATACACTTTTAACGTCAGTTTCTTAAGACAACTGACGTTAAATATATGACCTTTAATGTCAGTTTTTACAAACAACTGACGTCAAATGTTGTTTTATTTTGGTTTACACCCGCACGCCTTCTGCACTTCGCTCTGTACGTCTCTTTTCTCTTTTCATCACGCTCAACCCTCACTCTCACTCTCACTCTCACTCTCACTCTGTCTAAATCGCGAGCTCATCTCCACCGCAACCACCGCGAGGGCTTCTTCGCCACCACCGTGAGGTACACTTTTAACCCTAACTCTGTCTTTCCATTCATTCTTTGCAATAACTTGACATCTCTCTTTCCCCTTCCCGCGCACTAACTCTCCTTGTCCCTCTGCTCTCAGTAACCACATCGAACGTTGGCCACCACTCGAGCTCCCCTCCCCACCACCACGCGAGCACCTATTTCTGGTGAGTCTTTAGGGCACATTTTTTTATTTTTGGTTGTGAGTGTATGTTGAAACTGTAGTCTCAGTAGTTGAAACTTGAAACCATGAGTTTGAGTCGTTTGGAATGTCTCTATTTTTGGTTTTGAGTGCATGTTGCTCTGCTGGTTGATCTGTCACGGCCGTGATGCTCATCACGGCTAGGCCGTGATCAGTTCTGCCTGTGATAGTCTGGTTTAGTTGGCACGTTACGGCCGTGATGGACATCACTGCCAGGCCATGATCAGTGCTTGACAATCTTCAAAAACTATAGTTTTCAATCTCCCGTATTGTCCTTATATTGGATATATGTTTTGTATATCTACAGGACCTATCTAGTTATGGATCGTAGTTGGATGGTTTGTAAGCGCACTAGTGCTGAGTATTTGAAGGGGGTGGGAGAATTTATAGAATTTGCTCAAAGGAATGTTCCTAATAGTAATGGAATGTTCTGTTGTCCTTGTGTCAAGTGTTTGAATACGAGGAAATGTACGGTGAAGGATATACGTACTCATTTTATTTGTGAAGGGATTTGATTGAGATAAACAAGATGGATATGGCATGGTGATGTGTTGTTGAGTAGTACGGCAAGTGTCTCCCAAAGTGAGGACGTTGAAGTAGATATGGAGGATGATCGAGTAGAGGACATGATCCGTGATATTGGACAAGAATCTTTTCATCGAGCTCATGTGTATGATAGGTTGTGCGGTGATGCGGATAAGCCTTTATATCCAGGGTGTACTACTCATACACGGTTGTCGGCGGTGCTAAAATTGGTTTGTGTGAAGGCGAGAAATGGTTGGACCGATAAAAGCTTCACGGAATTGCTTGAAGTGTTGAAAGACTTGCTTCCGGAGGACAACACATTGTCTGACCGTAACTATGAGGCCAAGAAGGTATTGTGTCCTATGGGTATGGAGTATAAGAAGATACACGCATGCCCCAATGATTGCATATTGTACACTGGTGTTCATGAAGACAATCACGATTGCCCCAAATGTGGGTTATCACGATACAAAGTGAAGGGTGGTGATGATGATGATGATCTTGATGATGTGAGAAAAAAGGATCCTCCTGCGAAGGTGTTGTGGTATCTTCCAATAATTCCAAGGTTCAAGCGATTGTTTGCCAATGCGAAAAATGCGAAGAATCTCAGATGGCATAATGATGAGAGGAAACGTGATGGAAAGGTTCGTCATCCTGCTGATTCTATGCAATGGAAGAATATCGATACTATGTTTCCGGATGTTGCTGATGAGCCAAGAAATCTAAGGCTTGGACTTGCTACGGATGGAATGAATCCTTATGGTAACATGAGTAGTATTCATAGTTCATGGCCTGTTCTGTTGGTAATTTACAACATGCCCCCTTGGTTGTGGATGAAGCGCAAATACATGATGTTGTCTATGATGATTTCGGGCCCAAAGCAACCGAGAAATGACTTAGATGTTTATCTAGGTCCCTTGATTGAAGACTTGAAAACGCTGTGGGTGGAAGGTGTTGATGTAGTTGATGGGTATTCTCATGAGACTTTCAAGCTTCGTGCCATGTTATTTTGCACCATCAACGACTTTCCAAAGATACTCAGAACTTGTCCGGGGTACAGTGTCAAGGGGAATAAAGCATGCCCTATATGTGAAGAAGGCACATGCTACACCCAGCTGCATCATGGAAAGAAGACGGTTTACCTTGGGCATCGGAGATTTCTTAGACGTGATCACCCATATCGTAAGATGAAAAAAGCTTTTAATGGATGTCAAGAGATAGAAGAAGCGCCGACGGCCTTAATTGGAGAGCAGGTTTATCATAGGGTAAAGGGCATCGATGTTATATTCGACAAGTCCAAAAAGAAAGGTAAAGCTGCTGAGAAAAACATATGGAAGAAGAGGTCGATATTCTTTGATCTTCCATATTGGCGCAAGCTTGATGTCAGACACTGCATTGATGTGATGCATCTGGAGAAAAATGTGTGTGATAGTGTGATCGGGACGCTTCTCAACATTCAGGGCAAGACAAAGGATGGTGTGAATGCTCATCTCGACCTTGTTGCTATGGGTATACGAGAGCAGTTAGCTCCAGTTGTTGAGGATGGTAAGCGAACTTATTTGCCGCCAGCATGTCATACTTTGTGAAAAAAAGAGAGACAAAGTTTCTGCGGGTGTCTTCAGGGCATCAAAGTTCCACATGGTTACTCTTCAAATATGAAGAGGCTTGTGTCTAGTGATCTTAAATTGGTTGGCTTAAAGTCTCATGATTGTCACATCTTGATGCAACAACTTCTGCCCGTTGCTATTCGTGGTATTGCTCCAAAAAATGCGAGACATGCCATTACTCGGTTGTGCTCATTCTTCAATTCTATATGTAGCAAAGTCGTTGACCCCCGTATGTTGGATGACTTGGAAGTTGAGGCTGATACAATCTTGTGCCAATTGGAGATGTATATTCCTCCTTCCTTTTTCGACATAATGGTTCACTTAATTGTTCATTTGGTGAGGGAGATTAGATTATGTGGGTCGGTTTTTCTGAGATGGATGTACCTAGTTGAGCACTACATGAAGATCTTGAAAGGGTACGTGAAGAATCCTCATCGTCCGGAAGCATCTATTGTTCAAAGGTATGTTGCAGAAGAAGCTATTGAGTTTTGTTCGGACTACCTTCATAACACGGATCCTATAGGGGTTCCTAAGCCTCGGCATGATGAGATCAGATGTCAAGGTAAGGGTACACATGGCTTAAGAATTAATAGGAAGGATCGGGAGGAAGTGCTTCAAGCACATTTGTATGTATTGAACAACATCGAATGTGTTCAGCCTTTCTTATTTGAACATAAAAGAAAAGTCAATCAAGAAAACCCTCGAATGAGCGAAAGGTGGTTGTTGAACAAGCATAACAAGACTTTCTTACCATGGTTCAAGGAAGAAATGCTTAAGGATGGTAGTACTGCTTCTGATGACGTAAGATGGCTAGCACGTGGGCCTAGCTTCAACGTCATATGTTGGAGCGGATACGACATAAATAACTTTTCCTTTTATACAAAGGAACAAGATAACAAGATTACCATGCAAAATAGTGGGGTTATGATCGTGGCCGAAGCAATGCACTTCTCTAGTGTAAAGGACACAAAACCTGTTAAAGTACCGACACCTTACTTTGGATATATTGAAGATATTTGGGTGCTCGATTACACTAAGCTTACGGTGTCGGTTTTTAAATGTAAGTAGGTTGATAGTAACGGTGGTGTACAAACCGACGAATTGGGGTTCACATTGGTAGACCTCAACAAGTTAGGTCATATAAATGAGCCTTTCATAATGGCTTCCCAAGCAAAACAAGTGTTCTACATCACTGATCCTTCTAACAAAAGGTTGTCTGTGGTTCTCCAAGGAAAAAGCATGTATAATGGTAGTGATGAAAATCAAGATTCAAATCTTGATATTCCTGAGACTCCTTCTTTTTCAACAAACATGCCTACTATAATCGAGGAGACACAGGTGGACGATGTACATGCCACTCGTGATGATCATCACGAAGGGATATTGATATAGGTAGTTTAAACTTAGTATACATTTATTTTTATTTATATTTCTGTATTTATTTTGAGTTATAACCTATGTTAATAAATATATATTGTTTCTGAACAGGCATACATATGGATCATTGTTCCATTTTTCCTTTGCAATTCTGTAATGTGTGTGATATTCGTCTCTCTTTGGGATATTTACTGAATGCAGGGATAGCTGAGGGGAGTGATATTTTAAAACTGAATTTAAAAAAAAAAAACTATTAACGTCAGTTGTATCAAACAACTGACGTTAATAGTATTTTATAAAATATACGGTACACTATTAACGTCAGTTGTGTAAAACAACTGACGTTAAAATTAAAACCTTTAACGTCAGTTTTGTTATAACAACTGACGTTAGTTTTAACAAAATTAACGTCCGTTGTCTTAAAAAACTGACGTTAATAGTTTTATGTTTAACGTCACTTGTTTAAACAACTGACGTTAATTTTGACAAAATTAACGTCAGTTGTGTTGAAGAACCGACGTTAATAGTTTTATATTTAACGTCAGTTCTCAACTGACGTTAAAATTTTAACTTTTAACGTCAGCTATATTTACGTCAGTCAGTATTCTGACGTAAAAAATCAATTTTAACTGACGCAAAAAGCACTTATTGCACTAGTGTAGGAAGGATATATACACCAATTAGAAAATGTAGAAATTCTCCCAAACATTAACCTACTCCAATTCTAGGATCAAATTTTATTGAGGTCAAGATCACTAAGAGTCTTATCATGAGAAGTAAACCAAGGAATTTAAGAGAAGTCTCTTCATCCCAAAAGTCACATTTTACAGACCTTCCGAAAATAGCTAAAGTACCATGTTCATACCCTTTTTAATTTTTTTCTCGCACCAAACCATGATGATATGTAGAATATGAGATTTAACATCCACCTAAAAACAACATAGTTGGAAAACCAACCAAGAATATATTTTCCCCCAAATTGAAGAAGCACATCTGGAATAAAGAAGAGATGCATCAAATTTTCATGTTCTTGAGAGCATAAAACACATTAACCACTAAGATGACCACTAGAAAGTATATTTCTTTTCACCAAATTAAACTTGTAGAGATCCTATCCAAAATCAGTTACCAAGAGAAAATCATGACTTTCAAAGGTACAAAATTACACAAGAATTTATTGAAAAAAACCACCGCCATTCGCGCCAAACTGAGAGGATAAACTTGGCCTCTGTTTTTTAAGAACTAAATGTTGAAATAAAAGGACACCTCAAGAGGAGGGGGTGAATTAAGGTCTTGCAATTTCCTTTGGAAAACTTGTTTTCTTTTAAAAATTATTCAAGCACAAGTATTTGTAATGCAAAGAAAGAGAGTATAATAAAAGAATAACAACAAGTCAGTCACAATTAATTAAAAACAACAACACACTCCATATTAATTTGCATCATACATCATATACAAGTAATTTGCAAGAATTAAAATAGAATAAGGAGAGAGGAAGATCACACAGTCGATTTATATTGGTTCAATCACAAACTGGATGATCTACATCTAGTCCCCAAGCAAGCTTGAGTGTTTTCACTAATTTTGAAAATTGTTCTTAACAAGATTATAATAAAAAAAATAAAAGGATACTCGACCTCCTTTAACTTGATAACTTTGAGATACCCACTTCAAATCAATCATCACCTCTAAAGATACCTCAACTTAGCTCTAAGGATACCTCACTTTAGCCTTGACTAGGATGTCCCACCAAATAAATACTAACACCTAAGGATACCCCACCTTAAATACAACTTGGGATACCCCACCCAATCACGAAAAACAAAAATCACAATTAACAAACACAAAAATTGTAGCACTATAGAAGTGCACTTTCACTTTGAAAGCTCAAATTGATAGCATATGACTTTAGAGTATTTTTGGAGTGATTTTGATGAGTAACAATAGATCAAAAGAGTTGTTAATTTTTGTGTAAAAATACCTCCTATTTATGGAATAAAAAGTGTGGGATTTTTTTTAAAATTTTCAAAACTCTGTTATGGAAAAGCTTAAAGTAGTCGACTACTTGTCAGAGTAGTCGACTACTTTGTTCAAGATCAGTAACCATTCTCAACTGATTAACAAAGTCGTTGATTAATTTCTCAAAGTAGTCAATTACTTTTCAAACAGAAGCCAAGATGTTCAAGATATCATAAAGTAGTCGACTAGTTCATAAAGTGGTCAACTACTCAATCAACTACTTTTCTCAAAAACGTAAAAGTGATTATTTTCTTCACAAAATTGGTTCCAGGAACACTTGTTAAGCTTGTAAATCTTGGATTGTTTTTGAGAACATATTTTTTTTTTACTCTTTATTTTTATGAAAAACTTATTTTATCGTTTTCGAAAACACTTGAGTCATTTAAGCTAACTTTAAAGAGAAACATTTACAAATAATTCTATAACTAATTATTACATAGGAGTCCATTTGTGTTCCCTTCTTCATCATCAAAACAACGGAATGTCTCGGCTTTGTTGGAAGCATGCACTTTTTCATCTTGCATCTTCACAGTATGCAAAACTTGAAGGATACGTTGAGACAAAAACCATCTGAATTGAGTTTTGATTTTGTTGGAACCAAAGTGGTTTTTGGATTTAATAATCTCTAAGTTTTGATCCTAACAAAAAGATTAAATTTTCTTGGTAAAGTGTTAGTTGAGATCTAACATGTGCTTTCAATTATGCAGGAATACTTTAATATAAGTAAAATAAACTTGGGATAAGTTTTCATTGAAAAATACACGTCCACCCTTGTAGACGGGCTGCTCAAAAACTTTGGTAAAGTTACTTCTTTAGACTGGTTTACTTAAGTAGACGAAGCTCTAAATATTTTCTTGATGAATACCTAAATAACTTGTTAGGTATAACAAATCCAAAGACTTAATGAATAAGCGCGTCCATCTTGCCACGTAAGCAGACGGAAGTAATTAGTAGAAGTAAATGAACTGAAAAATGAAGCAACCTAGTAGACGAGCTCTAACCACCACGTCACCAGACGGAGATCTTTATAACTCATTAAGGAATAGCAAGTCCGAAGACTTGATAGACAATAGGATATGTCACGTCATCAAACGAGCAAAGTAAAATAATGAACATACTTAGTCTCTCATATAACTAAGTAGACGGAGTTTCTTTTTAGACGAACTCCATCCTTGTAATGAATTAAATGCAATCCGAATCTCTTTAATTTATTTCAAATGATTGATATTTATTTCAATAGAATATTTGTTCTTCACATTTGTTTTATCTGCTTTAAATGTTTCACCTTGTTGTAAAAGAAACATAGTACCATCAAGAAATGCAAAAAACAGAATCGTACAATAAGATACTGCAAAACGATCTGTACGATGACAACTTTATGACTGAAAAAGCTGGATTATACACAAAGGAGTAACAACAAGTTCTCAAGTTGCAATACTCAGAGGAGTGAACCTCCAATTTCGTGCTACCTCGATAACCAAGAGTACTATTCAACATTGCCACAATCAAGCTCTTAGTCACAACGAATATCATGCATTAAATGCTATATCTAAACGGGATTATTCAAAGTAACCGTTGAAGAAATACAGTGAAGAAGAAGGTCACTGAAGAATAACTTTTGCCAATCGATAATAACTCATTCTAATATTCTTTCAAAAGCAAGAGTCTGTATTCTTTAGTTTGAATATTGTTGTAATATTCAACTGATCTTAAACTGTCATATTCTCACACATAGTGAGTTAAGAAGATCAAACATTATATCTCTTTGTTAGAGTTAGAGCCTGAAGAGGCTTGGCAAGAAAGAAATACTTGTAACCTGGAGAGGTGTTGAATACTTGGTTGTAATCTATTTGGAGAAATGGTGGATAAATCCTTCAAGTCAAAGGGACTGGACGTAGCTCTTGGTTGGAAGAGAATGAACAAGGATAAAATCTCTTGCGTGAATCTTCTATCCCTAAACTCTTCAGTTTTATTTTCTTATACTAACTATGATGTTTTGATATTGCTTTTGTTAAAGTCTTTTAAAAAGGATCTTTGTCTTTGTGCTTGCTTCTGTTTCTAATCTCCTTGAGTGCAAAATTTGTTTTAAAGGTTGTTTTCAAAAATTATTAACAAACACAATTCAACCCCCCCTTCTTGTGTTTGCTTGTGTCAACTTTGTAACACCCCCCTTGGGCATTACTATACTATCCCGTGCGGAAATAAATTAAAAGAATTTTGCTGGTTGCTTTCGGAAAAATTTGATTTATTTGGAGTAAAAAAAAATCTGGGTGTAAAACAATTTCCTTTGAATAGTGTAGTACGTAACGTACTCATCACAATAGTAAAATAAATAAAATAGAACATATTATTCACAACAAAATTTTAAACCATGTAAAGGTTTTCAAAATTACCAACACAAACTTTCTCAAAACATACCACCCAAAAGAAATCATAAGCTGGTCGCTCTAAAAGACACTCACTGATAAGACCTCGTGATCATCCCTATGATCACACATATTTTCCTGCAATCCGGACTTAAGTCTCCAAGTGACTTAAGGAACTCTTCTACAACATCTGCATTCGTATACCAAGGTACAATAGCAAAGATAGAAGAACATGTATATGCAAGGGTGAGATACCAATATATGGATTTAAACACGATAACCACATGCACGACTCTCAATTACCATTTAACATGAATATTCAAAGATAAACAATATATTTATCAAAGGGTATCATACCCGATAGTCGTACCCGTTTTAAAAACCATGACACTTCAATATTCCACAACTAACTTTGAGACCTAATCTCCGGATCTCCAACCAACAAATAAATGAGCTGATCAGGCTCTAGTTTCCAATTAAGGCAGAATCAATGCCCGATATGGCAAAGTTCTATTGACCATTCCACAGTCCAACTCAAGGAAAAGTGGTGACTACATATAGTACATGGTCTACTTGGTCGTATATCCATCAAGGCACAGTGACACAAACTACATGAATACTTGCCATCTAGCATTCAAGTCCTATGCAAAGGCACGTCTGCCCTGTAATGCATGTAAAACATTTTGTTCTCGTTGTTTTCTTTGTGATCAATCTTTAGGTGTCGGAGCTAAAAGTCTCACGACTAAGTCACCAATTTAAACTTTCAAGTTTAAAACCTCATTCCAAAATAACTGACTCCAAGTCAAAAGGTGTGCAAATCACGAAATCCAGACTGATGCACCAATCTTGGACGCGTAGATTTTAGTGCACAAAACCAAATATACGGTTTAAAGGACATTATAGTCCATAATTTCCTCTTCGGACCCCAGGCCCATATCTTAGAACTCTAGACCCAACATCTCGGTTGCTAGGTTCGTTTAAACCATTTTCGTTATGTGAAAAACAATCAAAAATCAAAGTTTCCTCAACCTATCCAAGTTGATGGAAATAACTCGATGTTTACCGAAAATCTTTTTACGTTGGAAATTCGTTTTGTAAACTTAAAAATTCCTTAAAACTTATTTTTGTTCAAAAATCAATAATTTGAACTGTAAAACCTTATTTGAGACAAATTCTCAATGATACCCTCTTTAAAAACACTTTGGTAAATATTGACGGAGTTGTCCGTCGTTCGCTGTTTCAAGACGCATTTAAGGTAAAAATAGGACTCTTTGTCGTAAATTAATTTTTCCAACACTATAACAAAACTATTTTCAAAACTCTTTCACTTAAAATATTATTTTCTAATATTTATAAATTACTCAGGTGAAAATTAGCAGTGCTAAAATATTTTCACGGTTACGTCCTCGTCGTAACTCCTAAAACGCTCTTTCGCCGTTAAATCATTAAAATAATATTATTTCTCATAAATTCCCATTTTTCACCAAATAATTAATTAATTAATATCATACTACAATGGCAAACTTGTGAATAAAACCAACATTAAGGGTATTTTAGTCTTTTCCTCCTAAAAACCATCATGACAATGAGGAGTCATCCCATGACTCACCCCTTGTGACTTATCATGATTTGACATCCTATTTATCAGTTAGCGGGTCCCGCAAATCCCGTTTTCAGCTCCGTCGTTTACCCGATTTCTTATAATGCCCGCATAATATATATTATTTCACTTTTTAAGTGAAAAATTTTAAAATAGCCAAAGAAGTTAGAAACTTCATAAAAACCTTAAGTGTTTCGTTCATGAGTCAAAATTAGGTCATTTGAACAGTAAAATCTTACTGTCAGCGAAAACGCACACCGGATTCCGTCTGAATTTTCGACCCAAAATCGAATCGTAGCTCTCCACGGTAAAGTAGAGTATGAATATGACCTTGGTTTAACCAAAATCATTTTCTAGGTTTAAAAATAAAATTATAAACGTTTTTGTTTATTTTACTGATATAAAAACAGTAAACAGTGAAAACCCGGATGTTACAAACTTCAGTTGGTATCAGAGCTCAGTCTCGAAAGGGTTGAGCATCTAATGAGTGCTGAGTGAGTACGATCCAACAACCATGGATGCAAAAGGACAAGCTATCAATAGACCTCCTCTCTTTGATGGTTCTATTTATGACTACTGGAAGAAGAGGATGATGGCATTTTTGGAAGCACAAAGTCTAGACATCTGGAAGCTCATAGAAACTGGTTATACCGAACCCAGAAATGAAAATGGAGCTGCTGTTGCTAGAGCAGACTGGATAGCAGATCAAAAGGCAAAGCATCAACTCAATCTTAAAGCTAAGCATTATTTGATGTGTGCCATCACCAGATCTAAACATGACAAAGTTCACAGCTGCAATACTGCTAAAGAAATCTGGGATACTCTTGCTCTAGCTCATGAGGGTTCCTCACAAGTAAAGGAATCAAAGATTAGCATGCTGGTTCATCAGTATGAGCTGTTCATGATGGGTGAACATGAAACAATAGACCAAATGTTTGGAAGATTCCAAACCATCACCAACAGTCTCAGATCTCTTGGAAAAATTTATGAAAATAGAGATCATGTCAGAAAAATCCTGAGAAGTCTATCCAAGCAATAGAGACCCAAAGTAACTGCTATTCAGGAAGCCAAAAACCTGAATACACTCTCTCTGGAAGAGCTTCTTGGATCTCTCAAGGTTCATGAACTTGAACTTAATGAAGAAGAAAATTCCAGAAAAGGAAAATCTATTGCCCTAAAGGCAAAGAAAGCAAGTTCATCAAAAGTTCTCAAAGCTGCTGAGTCATCTAATGAGTCTGAATCTTATGATGATAATGAAGAATCAGATGAGGATGAATTATCCTTTATCCCCAGGAAGATTGAACATATGTGGAGAAAGAAAGGTGGTTTCAGAAGGAAGCAACTCAACAAAAAGTGTTCCAAGGAAAAGTCGGACTCTAAGGAAAAATGTCCACCCTTGTGCTTTGAATGCAAGAAACCTGGTCATTTCAAAGCTGGCTGCCCTGAGCTAAAGGATAAAAAGAAATTCTTCAAAAATAAGAAAGGCTTAATGGCTACATGGGAGGATCTTGATCTGTCTTCTTCAGATGAAGAAAACGAAGCAGAGGATGAAGCAAATATCTGTCTTATGGCAGACACTGCATCAGAAAGTGAATACACTGATGCTGAGGTAATGGACTCTGACCCGTCCACTCTTCAAAATACTTTTGATGAATTGTTGCATGAGTCATCTATACTATCACGAGAATATAATAATCTCAAAATGAAGTTTTCTAAACTGTCTAAAGAATATGATAGGGTTTGCACTGAGAAACAAAACCTCAAAAATGAAAACGACACACTAAAATCAGTGAATGTCAGTCTAGCTAACAAAGTGGTGTGTGAACCTGATGTCTCCTGTGAAGTGGCAAAACTGAAGCAAGATATAACATATCCAACTGATTCTGTGTCAAAGCTTGTAGGTGGCTCAGATAAGCTTAACCTCGTTTTAAGGTATTCTAGGTCACCTTATGATAAATCTGGTTTTGGTTATGACAAAGAGAAGCAAGACGCATCTCACAAAATGTCAAAACCACTTAAACAGTATAGTGCTTCAAAAGTTCCAAATAAATATACCAAAGCTAAGTCTAGCTCGTCCAACACCTTATGTAAATTGTGTGGAAAAAGTGGGCATATTACATCTAGATGTATACACAATAAATATGCTAAGCATGCTCGTCCAGTGACAACTAACAAGAAAGGACCCAAGTCAGTTTGGGTACCTAAAGATAAGATAACACCTGTTGCAGATTTGCTTAACAACAGGAAGAAAACAGATGTCTTGGTATTTGGACAGTGGCTGCTCACGACACATGACGGGAGAAAGGTCTATGTTCCAAAACCTTAAGCCCAAAGATGGTGGCTGGGTCACATTTGGAGGAAATCAAAAAACTAAAATCATTGGTATAGGTAAAATTGATAAACATCTTTTTCCCTCCATTGATAATGTTCTTTTAGTAAATGGCTTGAAGCACAATCTACTGAGCATAAGTCAGTTATGTGACAATGGATATGCAGTGTCTTTTGATAAGAACATGTGTACTGTCAAGAAAGATGATGGATCACTTATATTCATTGCAAAAAGGCAAAACAAACTCTACAAGATTGACTTGGAGGACCTCTCAAATAAAAGTGTCTCATGTCTAGTGTCCATTGAAAATGAGTGATGGATTTGGCACAAAAGGCTAGGTCATGCAAGCTTGAAATTATTTCAAAGCTAAACAAGCATAACCTCGTGAGAGGACTACCAAACCTTAAGTTCAAATCTGATGCTCTCTGTGATGCATGTCAAAAGGGAAAACAAGTCAAAGGTTCTTTTGAGTCTAAGAATCCTGTTAGTACCAATAGACTGCTAGAGTTGCTACATCTTGATCTTTTTGGTCCAACAAGGACTGCCTCTGTCAGTGGTAAGAAATATGATCTTGTCATAGTAGACGATTACACTAGATGGAAATGGGTTATGTTCCTAACTCACAAGGATGAGTCTTTTAAGATCTTTTCTGTATTCTGCAAACGTGTACAGAATGAAAAAGGTATGTGTATCACTTCAATCAGAAGTGACCATGGGGATGAGTTTGAAAATGAGCTATTTCATAAGTTCTGTGAAGAAAATGGTATCCTACATAACTTCTCAATACCTAGAACACCACAGCAAAATGGTGTGGTAGAGAGAAAGAACATATCTCTTCAAGAGATGGCTAGGACTATGCTTAATGACAACTCTGTCCCTAGACACTCTCGGGTCAAGTCACATTAATACCGCCTGTTACATTCAGAACAGAATATACATTAGACCTATCCTGAATAAGACTCCTTATGAACTGTGGAAAGGAAGAAAACCCAACATATCTTATTTTCACCCTTTTGGTTGTAAATTGTATATACTGAATACTAAAGATCAACTTGGTAAGTTTGATGCTAAAACAGATAGTGGAATACTATTAGGATTTTCTAAAACATCTAAAGGCTTTAGAGTTTATAATTCTAGGACTCTGATAGTAGAGAAAAGTATTCATGTCAAGTTTGATGACAAACAGCTTGATAAGAAATTATCAGAGCTAGATGAAGCTTTTTCAGATCTTGATCTAAGCATTTCAAGAGACTCACCTGAGATAAAAGTTGATGGTCAATAAGATTACCCCACTCAACAACCAGAAACTTCCACTTTTCAAAATGGTACAGTTCAAAAATCTTGGTACTTAAATAATTGTCATCCATAAGATCAGATCATTGGAAACCCTGGTAACAAGCTAAGAACCAATCAACCTTCAGAGAACAAGACAATTCTGCACTAGTCTCCGAGTTGGAACCAAAAACAGTAGACGAGACTCTGCTAGACGATGGTTGGATTCTAGCTATGCAAGAAGAACTCAATCAATTTGAAAGAAGTGATGTTTGGACTATGGTTTCACTACCCAAAGACAAATCAGTGATTGGAACAAAGTGGGTTTATAGAAACAAACTTGATGGACGAGGTGCTCATCCATCAAACTAAGTATACAAAAGAACTTCTGAAGAAGTTTAAGATGGATGATTGTAAACCAATAAATACTCCTATGCTCCCCACTTCCATACTGAACAAAGATGATAAAGAGAAAAAGGTAGACCAAAATATATACAGAGGTATGATAGGATCTCTCTTATATCTTACTGCGTCTAGGCCTGATATTATGTTCAGTGTATGTTTATGTGCTCGATTTCAATCTGATCCTAGAGAATCTCACATATCAGTAGTTAAGAGAATATTTAGATATTTAAAAGGTACTACTAATCTTGGTTTGTGCTTTAAGAAAAATGAAGATTACATATTAGTTAGTTTCTGTGATGCTGACTATGCTAGAGATAGAATTGAAAGAAAAAGCACTAGTGGAGGATGTCACTTCATTGGAGCTAATCTTGTCTCATGGTCAAGCAAAAGACAAAGTACCATTGCTTTATCAACTACTGAAGTTGAGTATATATCAGCTTCAAGTTGCTGCTCACAACTTCTCTGGATCCAACATCAATTGGAGGAATACAATATATTTGTAAGTAGTATTCCGCTTATGTATGATAATACCGCTGCAATAAATCTATCTAGGAATCCAATTTTGCATTCTAGAGCTAAACACATAGAGATTAAACATCATTTTATTAGGGATCATGTAAAACAAGGTGTGATTGATATTCAATTTGTAGATACTGACCATCAATGGGAAGATATCTTTACTAAACCTCTTGCAGAGAACAGATTTATCTTTATTAGGAAGCATCTTAATATGATATGTGTGGATTAATTTAGGCGTCCAGCCTTGAGATTTTTTTTTTGTTAATCCTACGTCTATTACCTATGTTCGTCTAATACATATTTGAAGTTGTGTGTCTATTGCATATTGTATTGTACGTCCATATGACACGTCCACTGATACTAGTTATTGCGTCCATTAGTCACTCACCTACCTCTAAACAAATCCCCCCCCCCCCCCCCGAAAAATTTACCCTAACCTTGTCAAAACACCTCCCTTCTTACTCGTCACTGATGGAGTTGAGAGACATATCATACCTGTCTGGGAGACTGACCCCAATAGGAAAAATCTTCCTACTATTCCTGAGAGAAGAACAAGATCTGCTAAGCATGTTCCCATGATCATGCCAAGGGACACAAAATGGGTGTCTTTTGAGCATCCCAGAGTCTATGGGAGGGCCTCTGACTTCTTTCTGGATCAGCTCTACTATGAAATGCTGAAGTGGGAATTCAGTCAAATCAGAGTTGATAGAGCCGCGCATTTTGTCCCTCCATCCTAGCTGAGACACAATGAAGCAACCAGAATTAGAATCAAGCCCTACAGGATCTGTCCAAGACTGTCAATGCTAGATCTAAATAAGGACAAGGACATGAAAAACAGAAGATTCAAGGGAGTGATACCTGCAGCTGAATCAGCTATGCTTGATCTTGATCAAAAAACCGTTGACTACTCAATGCTGGATTTACTTTTGCATAATGAATCCATTAAGTTGATCAATGAGCATAGAGCTGCTGAATTCTGGAAATCTCACATTATCCAATGCACCAGAGAGGCATCTTCCTTTGGTCTGTCTAAAGAGGAGAGAAAGGATATTCCCAAGGTCAGAGGGAAGTGTGGTCTTTCACACTTTAGATATATGATCTATAAAGACCTCTTGGGACTTCCTATAAATAGTAGGAATGTGGAATTCATCTACCCCATTAGATGGGCAAAGGAAATCTCAGTGATCCCTCCACCTACTCCAGAGCCTATCACAGATGAACCTGTTGCTGAAGAACATGGTCAAACTGCCACTACTGTTGGTTTAGAAGATCGATACAGCTGAAACCATTCACCAACAGAGCTCATCAGAAAAACAATCTTTTCAACCTTTAGCTCTAGTGGTGATGCACCCTTCAGATCATTCAACAACACTGAGCACATTTCAAGAATCTGCAGAAAGCTCAAGGCAACAGGCTTTGCCATCTAATATTGAAGAGGTTCTTGGAAAAATAGTTGACGAAAGGGTTGGCAAGTTAGTTGATGAGAAGGTTGAAAAGATAGCTGAGAAGATTAAGGAGGATGTTCATCAGTAAGTTCAAACTTCAATGGCTCCAACCTTAGAGGTTGTGAATAAAATGCTTGAATTCCTCATGGACTTCAAGAAAAGTCAAGCTCAGAACTCTCCTCCTCCACCACCTCCTCCTGCTTAACCTTTACCTTTTTTTTTTCTTATACTGACAATGATGGTGCTCTCCTTTTACCTTTTTGGCTGATGACAAAAAGGGGGAGAAAGGAAAGAAAAGATATATATATATATATATATAGTCAGTTTTTGAAAAGCTCTTATTTGTTTGCATTTGCATATTCTCTTCTACTTGCTAAACTGCTCTGATATACATATGTTTGCTTATTGGCTTTGATATCTGCTGCTCTGATACTTATGTTTATTCCCTTATATATATTCTAAGTATGATAAGCTGTCGCACTTAATTGTTAGATTATGTGCAGTTGTTTTTCATATGTTTTTTCTGCTTAATATTTTAAATGCTTTGTCTTTGGGGGAGCCCTGCAAGCTCTCTTAGACTTTACTTTTCAAATTAAATTAGTTTTGTCATCATCAAAAAGGGGACGATTGTTGGAACCAAAGTGGTTTTGGATTTAATAATCTCTAAGTTTTGATGCTAACAAAAGGATTAAATTTGCTTGGCAAAGTGTTAGTTGAGATCTAACATGTGCTTTCAGTTATGCAGGAATACTTTAATATAAGTAAAATAAACTTGGGATAAGTTTTCATTGAAAAATAAGCGTCCACCCTTGTAGACGGACTGCTCAAAAACTTTGGTAAAGTTACTTCTTTAGACAAGTTTACTTAAGTAGACGAAGCTCTAAATATTTGCTAGATGAATACCTAAATAACTTGTTAGGTACAGTAAGTTCAAAGACTTGATAAATAAGCGCATCCATCTTGCCACGTAAGCAGACAGAAGTAATTAGTAGAAGTAAATGAACTGAAAAATAAAGTAACGTAGTAGACGAACTCTAACCGCCACGTCACCAGACGGAGATCTTTATAATTCATTAAGGAATAGCAAGTCTGAAGATTTGATAGACAAGAGGATATGCCACGTCATCAGACGAGCAAAGTAAAATATTGAACAGACTTAGTCTCTCAGATAACTAAATAGATGGAGTTTCTTTTTAGACGAACTCCATCCTTGTAATGAATTAAATGCAATCCGAATCTCTTGAATTTATTTCAAATGATTGATATTTATTTCAATAGAATATTTGTTCTTCACATTTGTTTTATCTGCTTTAAATGTTTCACCTTGTTGTAAAAGAAACATAGTAACATCAAGGAATGCAAAAAGCAGAATCGTAAAAGAAGATACTGCAAAACGGTTTGTACGATGACAACTTTATGACTGAAAAAGCTGGATTATACACAAAGGAGGAACAACAAGTGCTCAAGCTGCAATACTCAAAGGAGTGAACCTCCAATTTCGTGCTACCTTGATAACCAAGAGTACTATTCAGCATTGCCACAATCAAGCTCTTAGTCACAACGGATATCATACATTAAATGCTATTTGTAAACGGGATTATTCAAAGTAACCGTTGAAGAAATACAGTGAAGAAGAAGGTCACCATAAATAGAAGACCTCAAGTTCTGAAGAATAACTTTTGTCAATCGATAATAACTCATTCTAATATTCTTTCAAAAGCAAGAGTATGTATTCTTTAGTTTGAGTATTGTTGTAACATTCAACTGATCTTAAACTGTCATATTCTCACACATAGTAAGTTAAGAAGATCAAACATTATATCTCTTTGTTAGAGTTAGAGCCTAAATAGGTTTGGAAAGAAAGAAATACTTGTAGCATGTAGATGTGTTGAATACTTTGTTATAATCTATTTGGAGAAATAGTGGATAAATCCTTAAGTCGAAGGGACTGGACGTAGCTCTTGGTTGGAAGAGAGTGAATCTTCTATCCCTAAACTCTTCAGTTTTATTTGCTTATACTAACGGTGGGATTTTGATATTGTTTTTGTTAAAGTCTTTTAAAAAGGATCTTTGTCTTTGTGCTTGCTTCTATTTCTAATCTCCTTGAGTGCAAAAATTGTTTTAAAGATTGTTTTCGAAAATTATTAACAAACACAATCCAACCTATCCTTCCTATAGTTCAGCCACAGGGTATTTCACCGTTGTCAGCGGGATGATGGTAGCCAAAGAACGCCCGCCTGAAGAGGTTGATGATGAACCAACGTCGATGGAAACCATCAAAATGTTGAAGAGATGGGTATGAATACAATGAGTTTGGCTAGAATAAGGTGATAGGAAAAGGTAAAAAGTTGAAACCAAATGATTCAATCACTAGTGGAAAATATACATTAGACGGTAAAGGTTTACGTCAGTTAACCAAAAACTAGACGTTAAAAAGGGGGCGGTGGCAGTTTTGTAAATAATTAATTCACTGTTAACGTCAGTTGTTTTAAGGACTGACGTTAAAAGTGAGGCGGTGACAGTTTTGTAAATATAAAATCACTATTTGCGTCAGTTGTTTAATGAACTGACGTTAAAAGTGTTTTGGAAGAAATTATTAAAACTTTTAACATCATTTGTTTATAAACCTGACGTTATAAGTGTGATTTTTACTTCAGTTAAATAAATAACTGACGTAAATAATCAACTCATTCCTATCTTTCTTTCGTTGTCATCTCAGGGTTGTCACTCTTAACGCAGATCATCACTCCATATAGTGCAGTTTATTTCTAATCTTTTTCTTAAAAAAGTTTATTTTTAATCTTAATTAATTAGCTTGAATTAGTAAATTAACAAATTCTTGTGCAAATTAAAATAAATAAACACTTAACATAAAACAATTTATATATGTATAATCAAATCGTATCTCATTGAAGCGATTCATAAGTTACAATTACATGTTTAAAAGATAAAAAATTTCCGCAAGATATATAGCACTAAAATTAAAAAAGTTTCTGCTTCAACATCATTTTCTTCTCTCGGTCTGTCTTGATCAGAATCTCCAACATTGATTCTTCTCATTGAAGAGATTCATAAGTTACAATTACATGTTTAAAAGATAAAAAATTTCCGCAAGATATATAGCACTAAAATATAAAAAAGTTTCTGCTTCAACATCATTTTCTTCTCAGTCATGTGCTCAGAATCTCCAACATTGAATGCATGCCCTCCCTCATTTGAAGTCGATGCTCCATCTGAATCCACAGTCACTTTGGAGCCGCGGCAGAGTGAAGGGTGCACTCGATCTGTTTCAGCAATATTCTTGGAACAGCCACTTGGTTCCAAAGTCGAGGTTTTGGAACCGTAGTTGCCTGATTCTCCCGAAGGATGATGGTGTGTGCAAATCACATTACGTGATTCACCCAACCTTACCATCCATGTTACGTGATTCACACAACCTCAGAAGTTGTTTTGACCATTAAGACAGAGACCTTTAAGTCTAGGTATAGGAAGAAAGAGTGATGAAGTTAATCTCATGGCGGGGGCCATATTGTGAAGCAGATAAATTAAAGGAACGAAGGAAGCTATTTATAGGAGTAGGGGATGAAGTTACTAGGCGTCGTAAGTTGCTAAAAAATTAAATTGATCATTAAGAGCATTAGGTTCCAAGGCGCATTGGGAGTTGGCCTGGCAAATCATATATTATAAACGTGCGAAAAAGAAAATGCCGAAGGAGTAGGAAGATACACTTTTAACGTCGGTTGTTGAATAAAATTGACGTAAAAAGCGTTTTTAAAATAAAAATATTTATTTTTAACGCCGGTTGTTTATACAACCGACGTTAAAGTGTGATTTTTACTTGATTAAATAAACAAGTGGCGTATATAATCCTATATCCCTATCTGAAATGCCCTGTTGTCACACAGGTCTGTTAACGTCAGTTGTTGAATAAAACTGAATTTAAAAGTGTTTTTAAAATAAAAAATATTTATTTTTAACGTCTGTTGTTTATACAATTGACGTTAAAAGTGTTATTTTTACTTCAGTTAAATAAATAGCTGAAGTAAATAATCCTATATCCCTAGCTATCCGAAATGCCCTGTTGTCACTCAATTCACACAGTCTCGAGCCATTTTGTGAAGGAATAGAAATATAGAGGAAAAGAAGAAGGGAGATATGATCGTTATGTAAGTATGTTACTTTATACAGACAACACTTTTAACGTCAGTTTTATTCAACAACTGACGTTAAAAGTGTTTTATAAAAAAATATTAATATTTAACGTCAGTTGTTAATAAAACTGACGTTAAAAATTTTAATTTTAACGTCAGTTGTTTAATACAACTGACGTTAAATGTTGTTTTATGTTTACACCCGCGCGCCTTCTGCACTTCGCTCTGTACGTACGTCTCTTTTCTCTTTTCATCACGCTCAACCCTAAATCACTCTCAACCTCACTCTCACTCTCACCCAAAGAGAACCCTAATCGCGAGCTCATCTCCACCGCAACCACCGCGAGGGCTTCTTCGCCACCACCGTGAGGTACACTATTAACCCTAACTCTGTCTTTCCATTCATTCTTTGCAATAACTTGACGTACATCTCTCTTTCCCCTTCCCGCGCACTAACTCTCCTTGTCCCTCTGCTCTCAGTAACCACATCGAACGTTGGCCACCACTCGAGCTCCCCTCCCCACCACCACGCGAGCACCTATTTCTGGTGAGTATTTAGGGCACATTTTTGTATTTTTGGTTTTGAGTGTATGTTGAAACTGTAGTCTCGGTAGTTGAAACTTGAAACCGTGAGTTTGATTTGTTTGGAATGTACGTCTCTGTTTTTGGTTTTGAGTGCATGTTGCTCTGCTGGTTGATCTGTCACGGCCGTGATGCTAATCACGGCTAGGCCGTGATCAGTTCTACCTGTGATGGCATGGTCTGTTCAGTTGGCACGTTACGGCCGTGATGGACATCACTGTCAGGCCGTGACCAGTTCTTGGCAATTAATCTTTAAAACTATAGTTTTCAATCTCTCGTATTGTCCTTATATTGGATATATATATATGTTTTGTATATCTATAGGACCTATCTAGTTATGGATCGTAGTTGGATGGTTTGTAAGCGTACTAGTGCTGAGTATTTGAAGGGGGTGGGAGAATTTATAGAATTTGCTCAAAGGAATGTTCCTAATAGTAATGGAATGTTCTGTTGTCCTTGTGTCAAGTGTTTGAATACGAGGAAATGTACGGTGAAGGATATACGTACTCATTTGATTTGTGAAGGGATTTGCTTGAGTTATACAAGATGGATATGGCATGGTGATATGTTGTTGAGTAGTAATACGGCGAGTGTCTCCCAAATTGAGGACGTTGACGTAGATATGGAGGATGATCGAGTAGAGGACATGATTCGTGATATTGGACAAGAATCTTTTCATCGAGCGCATGTGTATGATAGGTTGTACGGTGATGCGGATAAGCCTTTATATCCAGGGTGTACTACTCATACACGGTTGTCGGCGGTGCTAAAATTGGTTTGTGTGAAGGCGAGAAATGGTTGGAGTGATAAAAGCTTCACGGAATTGCTTGAAGTGTTGAAAGACTTGCTTCCGGAGGACAACACATTGCCTGACCGTAACTATGAGGCCAAGAAGGTATTGTGTCCTATGGGTATGGAGTATAAGAAGATACACGCATGCCCCAATGATTTCATATTGTACACCGGTGTTCATGAAGACAAACACGATTGCCCCAAATGTGGGTTATCACGATACAAAGTGAAGGGTGGTGATGATGATGATGATGTTGATGATGTGAGAAAAAAGGGTCCTCCTGCGAAGGTGTTGTGGTATCTTCCAATAATTCCAAGGTTCAAGCGATTGTTTGCCAATGGGAAAGATGCGAAGAATCTTAGATGGCAAATGATGAGAGGAAACGTGATGGAAAGGTTCGTCATCCTGCTGATTCTATTCAATGGAAGAATATCGATACTATGTTTCCGGATTTCGCCGATGAGCCAAGAAACCTAAGGCTTGGACTTGCTACGGATGGAATGAATCCTTATGGTAACATGAGTAGTATTCATAGTTCATGGCCTGTTCTGTTGGTGATTTACAACATGCCCCCTTGGTTGTGCATGAAACGCAAATACATTATGTTGTCTATGATGATTTCGGGCCCAAAGCAACCGGAAAATGACTTAGATGTTTATCTAGTTCCCTTGATTGAAGACTTGAAAACGTTGTGGGTGGAAGGTGTTGATGTAGTTGATGGGTATTCTCATGAGACTTTCAAGCTTCGTGCCATGTTATTTTGCACCATCAACGACTTTCCAAAGATACGGTAACTTAAAGATGCAGTGTCAAGGGGCATAAAGCATGCCCTATATGTGAAGAAGGCACATGCTACACTCAGTTGCATCATGGAAAGAAGACGGTTTACCTTGGGCATCGGAGATTTCTTAGACGTGATCACCCATATCGTAAGATGAAAAAAGTTTTAATGGATGCCAAGAGACAGAAGAAGCGCCGGCGGCCTTAATTGGAGAGCAGGTTTATCAGAGGGTAAAGGACATCGATGTTATATTCGGCAAGTCCAAAAAGAAAGGTAAAGCTGTTGAGAAAAACATATGGAAGAAGAGGTCGATATTCTTTGATCTTCCATACTGGCGCAAGCTTGATGTCAGACACTGCATTGATGTGATGCATGTGGAGAAAAATGTGTGTGATAGTGTGATCGGGACGCTTCTCAACATTCAGGGCAAGACAAAGGATGGTGTGAATGCTCGTCTCGACCTCGTTGCTATGGGTATACGAGAGCAGTTAGCTCCGGTTGTTGAGGATGGTAAGCGGACTTATTTGCCGCCAAAGATGTCATACTTTGTCAAAAAAAGAGAGACAAAGTTTATGCGGGTGTCTTCAGGGCATCAAAGTTCCACATGGTTACTCTTCAAATATGAAGAGGCTTGTCTCTAGTGATCTTAAATTGGTTGGCTTGAAGTCTCATGATTGTCACGTCTTAATGCAACAACTTCTGCCCGTTGCTATTCGTGGTAGTGCTACAAAAAATGTGAGACATGCCATTACTCGGTTGTGCTCATTCTTCAATTCTATATGTAGCAAAGTCGTTGACCCCCGTATGTTGGATGACTTGGAAGTTGAGGCTGCTACAATCTTGTGCCAATTGGAGATGTATTTTCCTCCTTCCTTTTTCGACATAATGGTTCACTTAATTGTTCATTTGGTGAGGGAGATTAGATTATGTGGGTCGGTTTTTTACGAGATGGATGTACCCGGTTGAGCGTTACATGAAGATCTTGAAAGGGTACGTGAAGAATCCTCATCGTCCAGGAAGCATCTATTGTTCGGAGGTATGTTGCGAAGAAGCTATTGAGTTTTGTTCGGACTACCTTCATAACACGGATCCTATAGGGGTTCCTAAGCCTCGGCATGATGAGATCGAGATGTCAAGGTAAGGGTACACATGGCTTAAGAATTAATAGGAAGGATCGGGAGGAAGTGCTTCAAGCACATTTGTATGTATTGAACAACATCGAATGTGTTCAACCTTTCTTATTTGAACATAAAAGAAAAGTCAATCAAGAAAACCCTCGAATGAGCGAAAGGTGGTTGTTGAACAAGCATAACAAGACTTTCTTACCATGGTTCAAGGAAGAAATGCTTAAGGATGGTAGTACCGCTTCGATGACGTAAAATGGCTAGCACGTGGGCCTAACTTCAACGTCATATGTTGGAGCGGATACGACATAAATAACTTTTCCTTTTATACAAAGGAACAAGATAACAAGAGTACCATGCAAAATAAGTGGGGTTATGATCGTGGGCGAAGCAATGCACTTCTCTAGTGCAAAGGACACAAAACCCGTTAAAGAAGACCGACACCTTACTTTGGATATATTGAAGATATTTGGGTGCTCGATTACACTAAGCTTACGGTGCCGGTATTTAAATGTAAGTGGGTTGATAGTAACGGTGGTGTACAAACCGACGAATTGGGGTTCACATTGGTAGACCTCAACAAGTTAGGTCATATAAATGAGCCTTTCATAATGGCTTCACAAGCAAAACAAGTGTTTTACATCACTGATCCTTCTAACAAAAGGTTGTCCGTGGTTCTCCAAGGAAAAAGCATGTATAATGATAGTGATGAAAATGAAGATTCAAATCTTGATATTCCTGAGACTCCTTCTTTTTCAACAAACATGCATACTATAATCGAGGAGACACAGGTGGACGATGTACATGCCACTCGTGGTGATCATCACGAAGGGATATTGATATAGGTAGTTTAAACTTAGTATACATTTATAACCTATGTTAATAAATTAATATATATTGTTTTGAACAGGCATACATTATATGGATCATTGTTCCATTTTTCCTTTGCAATTCTGTAATGTGTGTGATATTCTGTGTTACTGGGATATTTACTGAATGCAGCGATGGCTTAGGGCAGTGATATTTTAAAACTGAATTTAAAAAAAAAATACTATAAACGTCAGTTGTATCATTCAATTGACGTTAAAAGTATTTTATAAAAATATACATTACACTATTAACGTCAGTTGTTTATTACAACTGACGTTAAAATTAAGACCTTTAACGTCAGTTCTTTATAACAAATGTTAATTTTAACAAAATTTACGTCGGTTATGTTAAAGAACTGACGTTAATTTTGACAAAACTAATGTCAGTTGTGTTAAAGAACCGACGTTAATAGTGTTATATTTAACGTCAGTTCTCAACTAACGTTAAAAGTGTAACTTTTAACGTCAGCTGTATTTACGTCAGTCAGTATTCTGACGTAAAAAATCAATTTTAACTGACGTAAAAAACACTTATTGCACCAGTGAATTTATAGGCCCAAAGATGGCTTCTAGAATACGTTGCAGGAAATTGAAAATACTAGCAATTAGTTGTCATCAGTAATGTTCCCACCAAGATCCTTGGAAAGGTGTGAAAATGTCGTTGTCGGTTGTCACATCCGTTGGAATTTTAAAAATTAAAATTTGAAAAGTCTTGAGGTTCCGACGATGGAAATAATGGATTATCAAAGCAAGCCACACGTTTACAAATTTTATGTTCCTTTCGACGTGCTTTCAGAAAGATAAATTTGTTGGGACAAGAAAAAAAAGAAAGAAATTGGTCGCATAGGTGATTTTCGAAATCCATGAGATGAACTGCCGAAAGAAATGTGCTAGAAAATGCTTAAGTATGGGAAGTGGCAATCCGATGGAGGCTCATAAACATGCACTCAACCAACAAACAGTCGAAATGGATTGTATTAGAGCAAAGGTCAGTGGGGAATGGATATAGAAACTTTTACAAGTTTCTCCATAGCTAATTGCCTTATTCGACGGACATGTTCTGCAGGGGTTGAAGCTGAAATCAGCAAAGGGAATGCCATAAAAATAAGGAAACAAGAATCGTTGAAGACCCAGTGTCAAAAACTTTGCAAGACTCTGTCGAAGGAAAAAAGGCCAATACCAGGCAAGTAGCGTCAAAACATGCCTACCCATGCAAAAATGTGGGAACGTGGGGAGTTGGCAGTTACGCTCCAAAAGAAGCTTAAAGTCATGACCCAGATAGTGGAGTTCTGGATGTTTGATCTTAGCCGTAGAAAAATAAACACATGTGTCAATAGGACACATGACAGTAGATTAGATAGTAGGAAGTTATTCATTTTATCTATAAATAATGCTTATTCATATGTAAAAGCTTTGAGATACTTTGAACGCACTCCCACGTATCATTACACTTATAATAAGATTAAACAGAGTATCATCAAATATGCCTTCCAACATATATTTTTCCAGCCGACTTTAATTTAATGCAATGTTCTTCTTCTTCCTTTCTCAGCTCTCATTTATGTTTCCAGTTCCTTTAAATTGCTGCAATTTTTTTAAAATTCTGTACGGTTACTTTCATGTTGGTTTAAATTCACGCACCTTTAATTTACAACACTCTTTACGATTTTTCAAAACCTTTTAGATTCAAGCACCACTTTACTTTGAAAGTACGAACATGTAAACACAAGAAAGGGATTGAATTATGTTTCTTAAAGATTTTGAATTTTTTTAAAAAATTCTTTTAACAGGCAACAAGAAGGTAAACACACAGAAAAACAAGTTTTCTAAAAGATTAAGAATCTTCAAAACTTCAAACCGCAAGTTAGTAAATAAACAAACATCACAAAGATAAGGGACATAAATAATAACTCGAGATATATCTTGGTTCACAACTAAGAAGTATGTCCAGTTCCTTCAACTTGAAGGTAAAACTTTTAACACAGTTACACGTTGTTTCCTAGTTACTCCTGACTAATACAACTCCAAGTTTTTTATACCTCTCCAAGCACCAAGTATTCTTTTACAGACAAGCCTCTTCAAACTCAACTAAATCCTATATTTGAAGGTATATTTTTGAGCTTTTAGCTAACTCACTATTTGTGAGGATATTACAAAGAGAAGCTCTAATACTGTATAAGCTTTACAATGAAAGAATATTATTAAAGAATATTAAAGCTTTTCAGAATATTGAGAATTTTGAATAATAGAGAGTTCTTGAATATGTTTGGTCAACTTCAAATTCTTGCTCTCACTAATGGAAAATATACATTAGACGGTAAATGTTTACATCAGTTAACAAAAAGCTAGACGTTAAAAAGGAGGCGGTGGCAGTTTTGTAAATATCGGACTTCATTAATTCAATTTTAACGTCAGTTCAATAAACAACTGACGTTAAAAGTGAACCTCTTAACGTCAGTTCTTCCTTGAACTGACGTTAAAAGTGCGTCACTTCACTTTTAACTTCTGTTATTTCATCAACAGACGTTAAAGGTTATTTTAATAATTTTTTTTATCTAGTATATGTACCCTTCCGCATTGCCTTCCTCAAAGTTTCAGTTTCACAATTGCTTTGATGTTTTGTGTTTCTGTTTTGAAAACTAAAATATATGTGCGAAGTATAAGTTGAATCAATAACCCAAACCGGATCTCATTCATTGAAAGGGTTTAAAATCCTTTAAAATCCTATAAAAAGTTACATTGATAGGGTTTTAAATCCTATAAAAAGTTACATTGAAAGGGTTTAAAATCCTAAACATTTGTTGAGGCTTCGTTCCCTTCACGGGTGAGCAAGAGAGGAGAGTCGGGTGACCGAGTTTTTTGAGCTACGGTGAGCAAGGGTGCACCCGATCTGTTTTGAAGAATGGTCTTGGAACAGTCATTTGCTTCCAAAGCCGACGTTAAGTGTTGTAGTCCGATTCTCCAGAAAGATGATAAGGTGAGCAACTCACACTATGTGATTTACACAACCTTATCACCCATGTTATGTGATTTACACAACCTCAGAAGTTGTTTGACCATTAAGACAAAGACCTTTAAGTCTAGGAATAGGAAGATAAGTGATGAAGTTAATCTCCACGGCAGAGCCATATTGTGAAGCAGAAAATTAAAAGGATGGAAGGAAGCTATTTATAGGAGCAGGGGATGAAGTTACCAAGCTATTATAATTTTCTTGAAAACTTACCTATAAACTTAATGCTCATTAAGAGGATTAAGTTACAAGGTGCATGGGTAAGTAGCACAGTAGTCAAAGGAATGAATTCTTGCAGAAACTTATACACCTTTAACGTCAGTTGTTTAATACAACTGACGTTAAAAATGTTTTTAAAATAAAAAATATTTATTTTTAACGTCAGTTTTTTATACAACTGACGTTAAAAGTGTGGTTTTTACTTCAGTATAATAAATAGCTGACGTAAATAATCCTATAAATTATAAACGTGCAGAATGAATATTGGAAATAATGTAATATACGGGAACTTGGCAGTCATAAATTAAGTTAACGTTAAAAATGAGGTGGTGGCAATTTGGCAGTCATATTTATTTTTAACGTCAGTTTTTTATCTATAAACTTAATGCTCATTAAGACAATTAAGTTTCAAGGTGCATGGGTTAGCACAGTAGTCAAAGGAATGAATGTTTTTGCAGATATACACTTTTAACGTTAGTTGTCTTCAAAAACTGACGTTAAAAGTGCTTTTAAAATAAAAAATATTTATTTTTAACGTCAGTTTTTTATACAACTGACGTTAAAAGTTTTATTTTTACTTTAATTAAATAAATAGTCAAAGGAATTAATGTTTTTGGATAAAGGTATACACTTTTAACGTCAGTTTCTTAAGACAACTGACGTTAAATATACAACCTTTAACGTCAGTCTTTACAAACAACTGATGTCAAATGTTGTTTTATTTTGGTTTACACCCGCGCGCCTTCTACACTTCGCTCTATACGTCTCTTCTCTCTTTTCATCACGCTGAACCCTCATTCTCAACCTTCACTCTCACTCTCACTCTGCCCTAATCGCGAGCTCATCTCCACCACAATCACCGCGAGGGCTTCTTCGCCACCACTGTGAGGTACACTATTAACCCTAACTCTGTCTTTCCATTCATTATTTGCAATAACTTTACATCTCTCTTTCCCCTTCCCGCGCACTAACTCTCCTTGTCCCACTGCTCTCAGTAACCACATCGAACGTTGGCCACCACTCGAGCTCCCCTCCACACCACCACGCGAGCACCTATTTCTGGTGAGTCTTTAGGGCACATTTTTTTATTTTTGGTTTTGAGTGTATGTTGAAACTGTAGTCTCGGTAGTTGAAACTTGAAACCGTGAGTTTGAGTTGTTTGGAATGTACGTCTCTATTTTTGGTTTTGAGTGCATGTTGCTCTGCTGGTTGATCTGTCACGGCCGTGATGCTCATCACGGCTAGGCCGTGATCAGTTCTGCCCCGTGATGGTCTGGGGTTCGGTTGGCACTTACGTACCGTGAGTGACAGTGCTTGGAAATCTTAAAAAACTATAGTTTTCAATCTCCCGTATTGTCCTTATATTGGATATATGTTTTGTATATCTACAGGACCTATCTAGTTATGGATCGTAGTTGGATGGTTTGTAAGCGTACTAGTGCTGAGTATTTGAAGGGGGTGGGAGAATTTATAGAATTTGCTCAAAGGAATGTTCCTAATAGTAATGGAATGTTCTTTTGTCCTTGTGTCAAGTGTTTGAATACGAGGAAATGTACGGTGAAGGATATACGTACTCATTTGATTTGTGAAGGGATTTGCTTGAGTTATACAAGATGGATATGGCATGGTGATTTGTTGTTGAGTAGTACGGCAAGTGTCTCCTAAAGTGAGGACGTTGACGTAGATATGGAGGATGATCGAGTAGAGGACATGATCCGTGATATTGGACAAGAATCTTTTCATCGAGCTCATGTGTATGATAGGTTGTACGGTGATGCGGATAAGCCTTTATATCCAGGGTATACTACTCATACACGGTTGTCGGCGGTGCTAAAATTGGTTTGTGTGAAGGCGAGAAATGGTTGGACCGATAAAAGCTTCACGGAATTGCTTGAAGTGTTGAAAGACTTGCTTCCGGAGGACAACACATTGCCTGACCGTAACTATGAGGCCAAGAAGGTATTGTGTCCTATGGGTATGGAGTATAAGAAGATACACGCATGCCCCAATGATTTCATATTGTACACCGGTGTTCATGAAGACAATCATGATTGCCCCAAATGTGGGTTATCACGATACAAAGTGAAGGGTGGTGATGATGATGATGATCTTGATGATGTGAGAAAAAAGGGTCCTCCTGCGAAGGTGTTGTGGTATCTTCCAATAATTCCAAGGTTCAAGCGATTGTTTGCCAATGCGAAAGATGCGAAGAATCTTAGATGGCATAATGATGAGAGGAAACGTGATGGAAAGGTTCGTCATCCCCGCTGATTCTATTCAATGGAAGAATATCGATACTATGTTTCCGTATTTCGCCGATGAGCCAAGAAACCTAAGGCTTGGACTTGCTACGGATGGAATGAATCCTTATGGTAACATGAGTAGTATTCATAGTTCATGGCCTGTTTCTGTTGGTAATTTACAACATGCCCCCTTGGTTGTGCATGAAGCGCAAATACATGATGTTGTCTATGATGATTTCGGGCCCAAAGCAACCGGGAAATGACTTAGATGTTTATCTAGGTCCCTTGATTGAAGACTTGAAAACGTTGTGGGTGGAAGGTGTTGATGTAGTTGATGGGTATTCTCATGAGACTTTCAAGCTTCGTGCCATGTTATTTTGCACCATCAACGACTTTCCAAAGATACGGTAACTTGTCCGGCATGCAGTGTCAAGGGGCATAAAGCATGCCCTATATGTGAAGAAGGCACATGCTACACTCAGTTGCATCATGGAAAGAAGACGGTTTACCTTGGGCATCGGAGATTTCTTAGACGTGATCACCCATATCGTAAGATGAAAAAAGCTTTTCATGGATGCCAAGAGACAGAAGAAGCGCCGACGGCCTTAATTGGAGAGCAGGTTTATCAGAGGGTAAAGGGCATCGATGTTATATTCGACAAGTCCAAAAAGAAAGGTAAAGCTGCTGAGAAAAACATATGGAAGAAGAAGTCGATATTCTTTGATCTTCCATACTGGCGCAAGCTTGATGTCAGACACTGCATTGATGTGATGCATATGGAGAAAAATGTGTGTGATAGTGTGATTGGGACGCTTCTCAACATTCAGGGCAAGACAAAGGATGGTGTGAATGCTCGTCTCGACCTCGTTGCTATGAGTATACGAGAGCAGTTAGCTCCGGTTGTTGAGGATGGTAAGCAGACTTATTTGCCGCCAGCATGTCATACTTTGTCAAAAAAAGGGAGACAAAGTTTCTGCGGGTGTCTTCAGGGCATCAAAGTTCCACATGGTTACTCTTCAAATATGAAGAGGCTTGTCTCTAGTGATCTTAAATTGGTTGGCTTAAAGTCTCATGATTGTGCAACAACTTCTGCCCGTTGCTATTCGTGGTATTGCTCCAAAAAATGTGAGACATGCCATTACTCGGTTGTGCTCATTATTCAATTCTATATGTAGCAAAGTCGTTGACCCCCGTATGTTGGATGACTTGGAAGTTGAGGCTGCTACAATCTTGTGCCAATTGGAGATGTATTTTCCTCCTTCCTTTTTCGACATAATGGTTCACTTAATTGTTCATTTGGTGAGGAGATTATGTGGGCCGGGTTTTTTTGAGATGGATGTACCCAGTTGAGCGCTACATGAAGATCTTGAAAGAGTACGTGAAGAATCCTCTTCGTCCGGAAGCATCTATTGTTCAAATGTATGTTGCAGAAGAAGCTATTGAGTTTTGTTCGGACTACCTTCATAACACGGATCCTATAGGAGTTCCTAAGCCTCGGCATGATGAGATCAGATGTCAAGGTAAGGGTACACATGGCTTAAGAATTAATAGGAAGGATCGGGGGGAAGTACTTCAAGCACATTTGTATGTATTGAACAACATCGAATGTGTTCAGCCTTTCTTATTTGAACATAAAAGAAAAGTCAATCAAGAAAACCCTCGAATGAGCGAAAGGTGGTTGTTGAACAAGCATAACAAGACTTTCTTACCATGGTTCAAGGAAGAAATGCTTAAGGATGGTAGTATCGCTTCGATGACGTAAGATGGCTAGCACGTGGGCCTAGCTTCAACGTCATATGTTGGAGCGGATACGACATAAATAACTTTTCCTTTTATACAAAGGAACAAGATAACAAGAGTACCATGCAAAATAGTGGGGATATGATCGTGGCCGAAGCAATGCACTTCTCTAGTGCAAAGGACACAAAACCCGTTAAAGCACCGAGACCTTACTTTGGATATATTGAAGATACTTGGGTGCTCGATTACACTAAGCTTACGGTGCCGGTATTTAAATGTAAGTGGACGATGTACATGCCACTAGTGATGATCATCACGAAGGGATATTGATATAGGTAGTTTAAACTTAGTATACATTTATTTTTATTTATATTTCTGTATTTATTTTGAGTTATAACCTATGTTAATAAATATATATTGTTTCTGAACAGGCATACATATGGATCATTGATCCATTTTTCCTTTGCAATTAGTAATGTGTGTGATATTCGTATTCTTTTGGGATATTTACTGAATGCAGGGATAGCTGAGGGGAGTGATATTTTAAAACTGAATTTAAAAAAAATACTATTAACGTCAGTTGTATGATACAACTGACGTTAATAGTATTTTATAAAATATACATTACACTATTAACGTCAATTGTTTATCACAACTGACGTTAAACTTAAGACCTTTAACGTCAGTTCTTTATAACAACTGACGTTAGTTTTAACAAAATTAACGTCCGTTCTTAAAGAATCGACGTTATTTTTACAAAATTAACGCCGATTATGTAAAAGAACCGACGTTAATTTTGACAAAATTAACGCGATTGTGTTAAAGAACCGACGTTAATAGTTTTATATTTAACGTCAGTTCTCAACTGACGTTAAAATTTTAACTTTTAACGTCAGCTGTATTTACGTAAGTCAGTTTTCTGACTTAAAAAATCAATTTTAACTGACGTAAAAAGCACTTATTGCACTAGTGTCTTCAATATTTATATAGGCTCTTCATCTTCTTCTTGAATGAGTAATAAATATGTCTGTTTAAACACATTTATTTTCAGTTAGGCTCATTTAAATTTCGTTAGACACATCTTCAATGCTAGATGTCTAATATGCATAGGTGCCATTTGTTTGCAAGGGCAACACACATATTTACTTTTTGGTAAAGCAGTAGTAGCAGGTGCAATAGAGGGTTGACATGCTTTTGGCTGCAATTGCTTTTGATTTGCGTGGCTCGAAGTGTAGTACGTTGTACCTTATTTTGTCTTTTATCCATAGGATATTTCATTTGAATCAGGGAATAATGACTAAGGTGCCATGTCATCATTATTTGCAAAACAAGGTTAGTGGATGAAAGCACAATATGAAAATATTGGAAGGACGAATCAACAATTTTGTCCTTTAGCAACAAAGGTTGGACGGACACAGATTGATTGTGAGCATGTTTGGTCTAGTAACTATTGATGCTTGTCCTTGAGATACTTATGGTTTCATCCAACCATATCCAGTTATAACAATTTGTTGGATGGACGCAGAGCTCATGAACATGGGTTGATTCCGTCTGTAGTCAAACATAATATAAAGATCTTTTGACCTTGAAAGTTAGTGACCAATGATATAATATTTTTCAAACAAAGTTAACAAATAATGTTGTTAATCATTAAAACTTTGAGGGGTTAAACATTATTACTGTACTGGTTCTAACATACTTTACTTATACCTTTAAATTCTGTGCACATTTATGATTTCAAGCACCTTTTAATTTTTTGCGCTTTAAGTTTTGAAACACATTTAATTTTTTGCACTTTTACATTTATTAAATTTTATGTTTCCAGCACAATTTAATCTTTCTAGCACCAAGTTGTGTTTTTGACAAATTTACTATTCTCGTACTTTTAATTTGTCACGCTTGTCGAATACCAGTTGGCTTACAATCGAAACTTCGTTTTGACAAATCCTCATGCAAGATTACCAACAGGAATTAGAGAGTCCACAAACACATGATAAATAGTCATTTGTTGTTGCCTTGTCGGAAAAGAGGAAATCCATTTTCACCATCAACACTAAATAAAAAAAACTTGCATGAACACTCACTCCCTTAAAATAAGAATATGGAAAAAGCATGGTTAGCTGATAGGGCGGTTAGCTGAGGAAGTGGTTTTGCTCCATAACTTAGCAGACTAGGATGTTATCTATATTACTATTGGCTTTTCGTGAGTTAACCAAGTCAAGGATGTGATTGAAAACTCATTCCCTTAAAAATAAGGATATGGTGGACAAGATCAGTTGATGGGGCAGTTAGCCGAGATAGTGGATTTTGGTCCATAACTTAATTGATCAACTGGAATTCCAGACATTTCATGAGTTGACTAGGTCAAGGAGCATGATCGAAGACTCACTATCGTAAAAATAGGGATGTGGAGGACGTGGTCTGCTGATGAAGTTTCAGTCAATTAGTTGAGGCAAAAAGTTTTGGTATGTACCTTAACTGACAAAGCAATAGTCGGCATAATCTCTTTTTCTCATCATCATCGCGGCAACGGTTATCTACACTATTATTGTTAGCCATGATTTTACATTATGTAAAATGTGGGTTAGTGGGGTGATAACGTGGTAGACTAGTGTAGGTTAAGTGGTTAACCAAGTAGCTTAAGACAATAAATATCAATTGAGTAGTCATTTTTCACAATACATTCAATCAAAAACAATTCTTTACGTTTATGTTTACTTTATTTATTGTTTTTATTTATCGTTTTTATCCTTTACTTTTAATGCAACCTTAGTTTTCTAGTTCAACCTACTACATTAGACACTCTCTGGTGTAAGTCCAAGAATCCACTTTGAGAAGTTTAATCTCTTTCTCAACATATCGTCTGAATAAGGGGAATCAATTGTGCGAATTAGCTTACAGCTAATCAACTGATGAATAATGAGCTGACCATCGGCCAAGCACCAAATTCATACGATAACTACTGATACTTATTAAAATTCCATATAAAAAAGAAAGAAAGAATTATCAATAACTCTCCTGGTTGTACCCAAATATTTATAAAAATAATTTTTTATACAAATATCTATTCTTGAAAATGATCTTTTTATATTTTTATTCTAACTTTGTAAAAAAAATATAGATATGCGATAAGTTATTAAGTGTTATTTTTAGTTTTTCAATAATTAACATGATCTCGGATGTTTTTGAACATCCAAATAAAGATAACAATACTGTTTCTTTTTGCTTTTTAATTATTTCTGAAATATATATATATAAAAAAAATAAAAAAATAAAAATATTATATATATTATTCAAAATTTGATATTCAAATTACATGTGGCAATAATAAGCATTCTTTCTGAAGCACCCTGGAGGCGCAGCCAGGCTGCGACAACTGTCAACTGTGTTAGGCACTCTGGCGTCTATCACTGTCGTCACCCTTGAACACGATACAATTTATATAATTATTTAATTTAATAATAACTGTCGCGCTGTAATAATAAACCCATAATAATAGTACAGTGGTTGTCTTTCCCCTGTCAAGTAACACATTGAGAACGACCCAAACGAAAATAAGAGGTAGCGGGCAAGGCAAGATGCCCAGCATGTTCTTGCTACAGATAATGATTTATATTTAATCATTCATACAAATCCAAATCTGTAAACTTATTTATGATGTGAACCGCTTAAATATATGACTAGTTGTATTTCTGGGGTATTTGTCAACACAAAAAATTAATGAAAGATACGTGTAACCTACAACTCAATCTCAGTCCGTCGACACAAAACAAGTTGAAATATATCGAAATTATAATTATAATAAAATAATCAAACTTATAAGAAAATAAAAAACTATTGTTTAAAATAATTATGAAATAATATAAAATGAGTCACAATAAAATAATAAAATTGAAAAGGGCTCGGCTAAAAAAAAAATAGTACGGAAAGGGAAGACTTCTGAGTATATGATGAGGCTCTAGCATCTTGTCTTGTTCTTGGAGATAATTGACTCTAAATTTTTTTTTTAGTCATAATTGACTCTAATTAATCATTCAGATAAATACAAATGTATAAACTTTGCTTCTTGCTAGAGGTACTATTTATTTAAGAAATCAAACAAAAAGAAATATTATAATAGAAAAGTAAGTGTTATACTTATTAATATATTAAGCAAGCCATCTTTTAATATAAAATCCTTTTTATTTCTTATAAAAAAACCCTTTTTATTTTTTTAACCAATGTCCCTAGTTAACATTTTGTAAACTTATTTGTGAAATAACTTGTTTAAACATATACCTTATTTTAATTCGAATAAAATATAAAAATATTATGAAAACTATTATTCATAAAAAAAACACATTATTTTTCAAGCTTCACTCTTTTTATCCTTTGGAAAGTCAACACTTGCCAAACCGACCCCCCTCTTGCATCACTTTTTTAAGAAAGGATACTTAACACTTATTTTAAACACTTATGTTGACACCTCACTCACAATTACATATTTTATATATACTATATCTTAAAGTATTATAAATTTTCATTTCATCCACACTCATATCAATATACGGTATTTATACGGGATGTCAAATTCAGATGTTCAAATGACACAACTCCACTTTTTTAGGGTGCAACGGGTATGGTTAACTCGATTTTAGATAGGGAAAAAATCTAAACCATTAGTTGGGTTTGGATTCAAATTTTTTTAAATTTTTAAATATATATGAAATAAAAAATGGTAAATATTAAAATATTAAATATTAAAATATTAAAATATAATAAATATTAAATATAGTAATTGATTTAGTTTAATTTGATTCTAAAATACTTGAATCCGACCAATCGTCATCAGGTTTGGTTTGGTTCGGACCCGAACATAAAAAAACAGATCCATTTTAATTTGTTTGCTTTGAATTTTAGGGTTCATCGGATCATTGACTCGGGTCTTATACCTTACTTTTTATTAATAAATTTTAGAATTAAAAAATATGAAAAGAAGAGAAGAATGCAAGAAGAGAAGTCTACTTGGGAGGTGTCCACTTCCTAATAATTAAAAAGAAAAGTATATGCAATTTAAAAAATAATGGACAAAATGTGTATTTTGATAAATAATATTTTTTATGAATAATTTTATATGTTTACCCTTAATTTCCGTATCACTTATAACTTTCAATCAAAGATAAGTGTAATTAGAACGTTGTTGGTTGCAAAAGAAATTAAATTACTAATACTACAAAACTGTAATAAAATAACGGTCATGTTAATGAGTGTTCTTAAGACATTTTTTAAGAAATCAAGAAAAGTAAGTTTTCGTTAAAAAATTAAGTATTTTATTTTTTCAAATATTAAATACACTAATTTCATATGTAAACTTTCTTTTCTTGATTTCTTAACGAGTATTCTAACCTTAGGACACTCATTAGTATTTTCCTTTAAATAATAGTATATGAAACTGAATGAAAAAGTACAATTTCAAATAATAAAAATAGAAGGGAGTTTGATAGTTCATCTGGGGTTTGAGTTTAGGATTTAAGCAGTTTGCGTAGTAAGAGTCCTGGGGTTCAAATCTGATAAATGAGAAAAAAATAACATAATAACTAACTAAATACTAACATTTGGCAATAAAAAAACAATAAAAATAGATGATGAAGCTTCGTTTTTTTTTTACCAAAATAGATGATGAAGATGAACATATTTTGTATTTTTGTAACGAAGCCGAAACCAGAAACAATCAAAAAGAAAAAAGCTGGACAAGTTCTGTGAGTTCCATGTGGGGAGAGTGAAAGAGCTCCTTCACCACCTCACCAGACGCACCTCTTCAAAACCAGAAGGTCAGCAGCACAACTGTTCCATTCTCAAAAAAAATGCCCAATCTCCGCTTTCCAAGGACGATAGGGTAACTAATGGATTTCCCAAAGGTTCAAAATGATATTCCCCCTTAATTCGATTATAAGAAAAATATATATATTTTATAGACTTAAATATAAATAAAATTCAATTAATTCAACTTTATTTAATATAAATATTTTAAAAATCAATAAAATTAACTAATCTAACCAATTCTCCTTTTATTTTTTAAGAGGATTTTATATTTCTGAGACAATTAAAAAGTAGATTATTAATTATACTGTAACTCTTTTTTTTAACATAAATCAAGATAATTAAATTAAACTAAATTAACTACTCCTTCCGGTTCATATTATAAACAAAAATAACTAATTTCATATTTATTAAAGAATTTAGCTAATCTCATTTAAAAGAGTAATTGAGAATAAAAAATTGAGTTTGTTACCTAAATTTTCCTTCATCTTATTTATTAAGCTTGTATTGTTTGAAATAAAAGGAGTCATTGGAAAACAAAATTTGTATTAAATGAATGGTATTTTGAGAATAATTTCATTAAATAGGATCGAAGTAGTTGAAATTTACTTATATTTTTGACCAAAAAACTTTGGAAATTTTTGTTTATATTGTGGGCTGGAGTTTGGGGGAGTAACTTTCTTAATAAATGTGAAATTGATTAATTTTGTTTATAATTGAGATAGGAGAGAGTAGTATCTATTCAAAGTAAAAAAAAAAAAAAAACAGATTGAGTGAGAATAGTCTCTCTCTCTCTTCTTGTGTAAGTCCCGGTATCCAAAAGTTATATGAAACTTTTTTTTTTTAAATTAATCTAAATCGAGTCGACCTATATATAGGATAATAAAATAGAATGGTAATAAAATAATTAGAGATTAAACTAAATAAAATTATGATTTAATTTTTTTTTATAAGCAAAGATTATATTAATAAAGATATCAGGGGTACCAAACCCATATACATTATAACACAAATGTTGATTACAAAACACAGCGAAAGTGTTACAACCTGTTTGGATCAGCGGCAGAATTATGAGAAATACTTTCGTAAAGACCGAACGTGAAAGATACTGAGAGCAATTTCCAAGTTTTTAGCAAAAAGAATTACAAAAATACTATTTTGACCGTGATTTCACATTCCCCTGAATTTTGATCGTCAATCCAAACATATACTTAATTTGTAGACTCAAACAAGAATTTACAAAAAAAGCCCATTTGTCCGGTGATGTATATCGGTCAACTAAGTAATCAAAATATCTGCATGATAACCCCTGCTTCCACATTCTTTCAATGCCTCAAATGCAGAACCAAATACTCATTATCCATCCAATACTGTAAAAGAATTATAGTGTTGCGCAAACCAAATTCTCAACAGTCATCACTAAGAATAAAGTGGCGCACACATACAAGATCAGAACACCAGCAAGAAAGCAAAAAAGAGACCAACCCAATAGATCAGCGCAACCATGGAGTAATTGTGCAGAATAAAACTTCTGAAGTTTTAGTATTATACCATAAAGTATCCAAGAGCAAAAAATTCTTCTTCAGATAGAGTGCCTGAACCAAACTGAAGCAATTACTGAGAAATAAATCACAGCAAACCATAACCGAGTAAATCAGAACCAACAGGCCTAGCACACACACCCTATTGCATTTACACACCAATCTGCATAATTATAGCTAACCTCTCCACCCTGTGATGAGAACCAATACCAAGATCTATGTCTAATCAGTTCAATTGTATTAAAAAAATCAATCCTTCCACTTTTAAAAATAACCTCATTCCTTAGAAGCCAAATAGTCCAAACCGTAGTGTGCCAGAATAAGCTTTTGATCCTCTTTGCCCTTCTTCCTCGGAAAAGACCTCGATGAAGAAGATAGTGGCTAGTGTTATCAGCTGGAAGCACAACCGGTGAAGACAGCCACCTATATACAAAATACCATACTTCGGAAGTAAAGGAACAGTGCAGGAAAAGATGAGATGTTGTTTCCATTCCACTCCCACAAAGAACACAACAACCATTATGGGAGCCTGGCAAGACGTTCCTATGTAAAAGATTCGAACAAGTAGGAAGACGATCCAATAAAAGTTTCCAAGTAAAAGGAAGGACCTTACTTGGAGCATAACAATTCCAAAAATTTTGGAATACATTATCCTCCAAATAACTCGAAGGGAACAAAGGAGAACTAGACAACTAGAAGTTGTATGTCTCTCGAACCTTAAATTCAGTAGTTTCCCCAAGCTTCCAAACCCACCTATCCTCCATCTCCTTACAAAGGTAGGCCCCTTTTAGAATGTCCTCAAACAGCCTGCACACCTCCTCCTCCCACTCAAAAAGACGTCTTCTCCAACCCCAATTCCATCTCCATACATCACCATCCCACCACCCCAAGTTGGAGATGAGGCTATTCTTTCCAGTAGATAAATAAAATAATCTTGGAAAGGCCTCCTTCAAGCTTACACCCCCAAACCACACATGCTCCCAAAACTTTGTTTTCTCACCATTTCCAACTCTCCTACCCACCCCATTGGAGCACCAATTCAAAGGAGCAGCATCATTGTTATCCAATGCTCTAATATCCCTCCACCAAATGGACGAGTTCCTAGCATTCCAAGTTGTCTCCTCTTGGGACTCAAAATCACCATACCTGCTTTGAATAATAGGATACCATATCGCCCTCGTATCAACCAACATCCTGCATCTCCACTTTGCTAAGAGGCTAAGATTAAAGATGTCTAGGTGTTTTACCCCCAAACCACCTTATATTTTTGGCAAGCACACTTTAATCCAACTCACCCAACAAATACCCATGTTATCACCCTTTCCTCCCCAGAGGAAGGACCTTTGAATCCCAATTAGTGATTTAAGTACTTCCCCCCCAAAAGACAACCTTCTAGCCTTCCACCTAGCCAATCTTTTTTTCATGACAGCAATGACTGGTTGCCAAGTAGCCCCTCTACGCAGATTAGCCCCTGCCGGCAAGCCCAAGTAAAAGAAAGGTATATTGTCCTTCCGGCAACACAAAAGTAGAACCCGCCGAGAGAAAGTCATATCTAACATTTATCTCATACAAACTACTCTTGTAAAAATTAACTTTTAATCCACTCACCCTTTCAAAACACCTTAAAACCGCTTTAATGATCCAAAGGTTACCAAAAGTTCCCCTTCCCACTAAACTAGTATCATCTGCATACTGGAGGTGAGAGATTACTGAGGAAGAGCCAACCTCAAAACCTGAGTACAAACCCGAATCAACCACACGACTCATCAAACACCCGAGACCTTCTGCTACAATAAGAAACAAAAATGGAGCAAGTAGATCACCTTGTCTCAAACCTTTCTGCATAGTCACTTCCTGAGTCGAACTCCCTTTAACTAGTACCAAAACCCTACCTGAAAAGACACATGCCTCCATCCAAGACATCCACTTCTCACAGAAGTCCATTCTCCTCATCATATACCTTAGGAAATCCCAATCTACTAAGTCGTATACCTTCTCGAAATCTGCCTTCAAAATTAACCAATCCACCCCAGATTTCTTAGCCAAATCAACAACCTCATTGATGGTTAGCACCCCATCCAGAATCTGTCTTCCAGATAGGAAGCCTGACTGAGACGGAGAGATCAAAGAACTAATAACAGACTTCAATCTTGGGGCAAGTAACTTGGAAACAATTTTTTGAATGCATCCAATTAGAGAAATAGGTCTGAAGTCACCCATTCTTTGAGGGTTGTCCCGCTTAGGTATCAGAGCAATAAAAGATGAGCAAATCCCTGATGGAAGCCTAGAATTTGAAGCAAATTCCTCCACCAAAAGACAAACTTCGTTGCTAATGGAAGGCCAAAACTTCTTCAAAAAGGTGAAATTAAAAGCATCAAGACCCGGGCTTTTATCCCCATCACAAGACCAAACAACCTCCTTTATTTCTTCCATAGAGAAAGGTGCACAAAGTCCCAACTTTTGATCAGAAGATAAAGTTTTAAAAATTAGCCCATCCAAGTTCGGCCTCGGTCGTACATGTGAGGAATAAAGAGACTGAAAATGTGACAATGCTACCTCTGTGACCTCTTCCACACCATCAACCCAACCATCCTCTGAAAGAAGATCCACAAAGTTGTTATTCCGCCTTCTATAATTTACATAAGAATGAAAGAAAGAGGAATCTGAGTCTCCTTCCTTAAGCCATTTTACTCTGGACTTTTAGTACATGAGATTAGCCTTCTGCTTCTGACAACACCACAACTCCTCATTCGAAGCCCTCCTTCGTTCAACTTCTTCAGCGGACAAAATCCTATTAATTGCCAGAGCATCCAACGAGTTAATATCAGCAATCAGGCCATTAATCTTGGAGTCTAAATTACCATAGACCTCTCTGCATTCCACACCTTGATCCTCTCCTTCAGTAACTTCAACTTTTCTTTGAAAGAAAAGATTCTTCTGCCTGAAACTTCCAAAGCACCCCACGCCTCTTCCACAAAAAGTTTAAAATTTGAATGTTGTAACCAGCAATTGATAAATCTAAAAGGTTTTGGACCCCAGTTTGTGACCACACCTTTTAATATAATCGGGCAATGATCTGAGACATTTCTATCACCAACCCATTGAGCAGCTATACACCCCAGTGATTTATCCAACCCTCCGACAAGAGAAATCTATCTATCCTACTCATTGCCGAGTCATCCGGCTTAAACCAGGTGAAATGTTTCCCAAGCACCGGCAAGTCTAAGAGATTTATATCATCAATAAATTGTTGGAACTCAGAGTACTCCTGCACCTGTGAACTGCTTCCTGAGCCTCTCCTTTCCGAGTTGCACTTAACTGCATTAAAATCACCATACTACCACCAAACCCCATTTTAGACATAGTAAGATCCTTCCACATGACCTCTTGACATCAATTAGACAAGAAGAATAGACATTCACAATTGTACACAAAGTATTTGTTTTTAACCAAGTTCCACACACCCCTGAGAATCCATTGCCAGAGAAATGAAAGATTATAGAAAACACAGAAGAATTCCATAAACTAATGATACCTCCAGAGCTGCCTTCTGAAGGTAGATACAGCCAAAAAAATCATGATTTAAAATAAAATTAAAATTATGAAAAATAATATTGATTAAAAATGACTTTATAAAATAATGTTAATTAATAAGAGATTAAATATAACAAAAAAAATCAGTCTATTAAATGAAAATATATAATAACAGAAATTACAGTAAATTTCACTATTATATATATATATAGTGTTAAATATGTTTTTCTCCCTATTTTTTTTATAAAAATTCGGTTTTAGTCCCTCATTTGAAAAACATATTTTTTTAGTCCCCCGTTTTTCAAACGAAAGTGTGGTGTAGGGACCATTTCGAACACATTTTAAAATCGATGACTAAAAAAAATACATGTTCCAAATGAAGGACTAAAATCGAAGTTTTATAAAAAATGAGGGACTAAAAACATATTTTACCATATATATATATATATATATATATATATATATATATATATATATATATATATATATATATATATATATATATATATATATATACACACACACACACACACACACACACTTCTCCATTGTGATTTTAGTTTTTTGTCTCTACAGTACGTACGAAATAGCACAACTCTTTCAGGAAATATTAGGTTGTGCAATTCTAAAGACACAATGATTTTTTAAACAAAAACCTATCACTATCCGAAATTCATGAATTACATGCATATTTTTTAGCAGATTTTTTTTTTCCAGGAATTTTATGCGAATTTTTCTTACAATTTTTTAGAAATGAGGTTTTTTATATAAATTTAAATTTATAGGGAATTTTGACATTTCTTAAGAATTTTTCTATAGATTTAAAATTTCCTGCAAAAAAAATTTTTACGAATTTTAAAATTTACAAAAAAAATATTATCCATAAAAATATTATCTATAGATAAAAGTTCGTAGAAAAATCCACTAAAATCAATTTCGTACAAAGCAAAATCCGCATCTGATCTGAAGATTTCTAGGAGTGCATGTTCACATGGCATGGTCAACCCGTCTCATGGCCTCATTTTAACTTTATTAGGAGTGTATATGAGTTGGGTTGGGTCAGATTTTACTAATTAAACCTGTCACTCAAATTAAACAATATTTCATGGGTCAGTTTGAATTGGGTTCGTATGTATTTTTGACACATCCAAATCAAACCAGTTGATAGAAAATTGTTTTCGAATAGAACTGAAGAGAGAAAATCAAGACAGTGCAAAGAAGAAGAGATTGAGACAACATTAGGGTGAGGAGAAGATAGAGGCTGCGTGCCTACGCAGTGGGGAGGACGGATATGAGGGAGGTGGACGAGAGAGATGAGATCATTGAGATGTAGATCTGACTTTGAGCCTAAGGGAGTAATAGATCTGTAGCACAACAGAGCTGGGGTTGTCGGACTGGGACGAGACGACAAAGCGGTGGTCGGCGGAGCTGGGAGTCTGGTATGAGGAAGACATGACTAATGGATTGTTCTGTAAACCTCTTCCTTTAATAATTAATATGTTTGGTAACAAATATTTTTCATGGAAAAAAACGTTATTTAAAATTTAATCTAATTTGTTTGAGAAGCATGATGAAAAAAAAAAAAAAGATTTTTCATGGGTAAAAGAAACAGTTTTTAGAGAAGTCTGAAACTTATTATTTAAAAACATTGATTGATTATTTTTAAACTAATTATTCTAAAATCACCTTTTACTAAATATATTCAAAAATAAAAGAGTTTCATTGTTATCGATCATAATGTAAATAATCACAATGGATTGTTAAAATAATTGATTATACTCCCTCTTAACTCAATTATAAGTAGCAAAAAAAATCTATATTTCGTAGACTTAAATATAAACAAAAGTCAATTAATTCAATTCTACTTAATGTAAGTATTCCAAAAGTCAAGACAACCAATCAATACAACTATTTCTCTCTCTACTTTTCCAAGAGCATTGCACACTCCCGAAACAATTAAAGAGTAATTTAGTAATTGTAACTCATTTTTTTTAAATAAATCAAGACAATTAAACTAAATTAACTAACTTCCTTAATAAATGTGAAGTAAGTTAATTTTGCTTATAATTGAGTCCGAAGAGAGTAATATAATAAGGATCTTATTAACAAGTGGCCTAGGTGTATTGAATAATGAATCAATAAAAAGAAAGTTTGTATCGAGAATACAAACTTATACTTTTCAATGTACGTCACTTTTCCATATAAACTTTATCTCTTTTGATTTTTTAACCAATGTCTCTCCATATAATAATTACAATTAATTATTAGAATAATTTAATATTTACATCTAATCCAAGTACACTCTTACTTACAATGTTATCAAGTGTTGAATAATTTGTTTCCCCACTATCACTATATATCCCACAAAATTTTCTTTAACGTTGACTAACTCACAAAACGACTAAAACGTTCTTGTCCAAATTTAGGTCATAACACACTACCTTAGGATTAACATATACAAACCAACCACACAAGTGTTATATTTTAAAAGATTTTTTTAACATGTGTAATTTTATACATGTTAAAGAATCATAAAATAAAAATATTGTATTGAAAAGAATAATTTTTAAGTTTTTAAAAAATTGAGTATACAACTTTCAATATAAAACTTTTATTTGTGAAAAATTACAAGTTAAAAAAATTACTTTTTAAATGGTGTAAAGCTCAAATAATTTAGGACCAAAAACTGAAAACATCGTAGTCATCACTGGCTATAAAACTACTTACTTTTCAATTTTCTTTCATCCCATCAGCTTATGTTTGAGCCAATAATGGAGATTCAAAAGCCACATGTAGCTCTTCTTTCTAGCCCTGGCCTCGGCCATCTAATCCCAGTTATTGAACTAGCCAAACGCTTCGTAATCCAACATAACTTCAAAGCCACTGTCCTTGCAATCACTTGCCAAAACTCAGAAGCACAAACCCACCTTGTGAATTCAGCTTCAAACACAAACCTCATAGACATAATCGAAATCCTCGGTGCTGACATCACTCCCCTTATTGACCCAAACGACGACGTTCCAGCACTCAAACTCCTCACCATGATGATGCATGAAACAAAACCTTCTCTCCGCTCAGCGCTTTGTAACCTCACCCCACACCCTTCAATCATAATCTTCGACCTTTTCTCTGGTGATGCTTTGTCCATAGCGGAAGAACTCAAAGTTCCAAAGTTTGTCTACGTGGCTTCACACGCTTGGTTCTTATCTTTGGTCGCGTATTCTCCTACCTTGGACAAACAAGTCCAAGGTCAATACGTGGACCGGACCGAACCGCTCAAAATCCCGGGTTGCAAACCGGTTCACCCGGAAGATGTGTTAGACGCTATGCAAGACCGAAACAACCTGCAATATGAAGCTTACTTGGGTCTCGTGAACAAGATCATAAAAGGGGATGCGTTCTTGGTTAACACTTGGGAGGATCTTCAACACAGAGATCTTCAAGCACTGAGGAACCGGATTCTCAAGGTTCCGGTTTATGGAATCGGGCCACTTGCGAGACAAACCGAGTCAGCAACGAGTTCGTTGACCGAGTCGGTGGTTGAGTGGCTCGACAAACAACCAAACGAGTCAGTGATTTATGTGTCTTTTGGAAGTGGTGGGACACTATTGTATGAACAAATAATGGAAGTTGCTTGGGGTTTGGAACAAAGTGGGTATAGGTTTGTTTGGGTTGTGCGATTACCTTCTTTAGCATCAACCGATAAAGCGTTTTTTCAAGGTGGTGAAGTTGAGTCAAACGACCCTTTGAGTTATTTGCCAAAAGGGTTCATACAAAGGAACCAAAACAAGTGTATGCTTGTTTCACAATGGGCTCCTCAAGTAGCTATATTGAGCCATCCAAGTGTCGGTGGGTTTTTGTCGCATTGTGGTTGGAGTTCAACTGTTGAGAGCATTGTGAATGGTGTTCCCATGATTGCTTGGCCTCTTTATGCTGAGCAGAGTATGAATGCCACGTTGTTGGTAGAGGAGCTTGAGGTGGCGGTGAGGCCGAAAGTGTTGCCGGCGAAGAAGGTGGTGAATAGAGAGGAGATAGCGAATATGGTGAGGGAGATCATGGAGGAGGTGGATGGAGAAGGAGAACCTAACCCTATTAGGGAAAGGATGAAAGAGTTGAAACATCGTGCTGTGAATGCTGTGTCCAAAGGTGGTTCTTCCTACCATGCTTTGTCTGAAGTTGCAAAGAAATGTGAAGCCAGCTTGGAAACTCAACAAGTTTAGCACATGTTCGGAATTCAGGTGGAAAAGACTGGAAGCACTTTGGAACTCATAAGCAATAATGTGTAGTTTCGCGTTGGAAAGGTTTAACTTAGTTTCAAACATGTTGTTCGCTGTTCAGGGTCCAAAAAATAATAAAAGCGCTTTTCGACTCTTTTTTATATTTACTTTATAATCATTGATCCAAAGATCTTTTTTTTAAAATAAAAATGAATAAATGATCAATGATTATAAAAGTAGGTGTAAAAAGAAGCGTAAAAAAATATGAAAACATTATTGTTACTCTTTGGCTTCAGGGAGGCACCGTGAGGGACTCTCATGTATCATGTCATATTTACCGTGTTTATTTAATTTAAGTAACGTGTTTGTAAAATGGTCATGCTACTTGGTATGCATTGGTTAAAGGAACAAAAATGATTAATTTATCATCTTTTTTATGGCAATTACTGGTGTGAATTGGGCCAATATATATCCCGATGCTGTTTTGGTTGCTGGACGGTGGAACTTGGAAGGAGTGTTTGGTGGTGCAGATGGGTTCACAAGTCTCGTTACTGCTGTCCTCAAAGCTATTGTTATGATGCTTATTTTCTATTGGTTTACTTTTCTCCCTTCATTTTGTGCTATGCCTACCTTGGTATCACGTGGATGATGGATCCCTCTTGTTGTTTATCTGGTTGCTGATGAAGGAGGTTAGATTTGTATTCTTGTAACTTGTCATATAGTGGACTTTGTTACAGGGCAGCGTCATCATGTGTCCACCTCTTTTGTGGTTTTGGTACTCTTGTTTGCTTGGTTGTTGGCTTCTGTAATTTTGGTGGTGGTTTTTCCTAGGTATTGTGTATGGGTTGTGTTATCCCCAATTAATAATATTTATTTTGCTTATAAATCAATTGTCTCATAAAAACACAACTTAGTCTACTATACAAAATTTTAAACTTTGTTCTAATTGCTTGTTGTAGCGTGAGCAAGTTGATTACCGTTAGATTAAGTAATCTCTCCAAATTCTATCATGTACTATCTACATCAGATTATTCCTCTTTCAATTCCCTCCTCTGCCCCTCCCCACCAGTCCATCTCCTTCACCACCACTCCATCCACATGCAACCATGTCCTCTTACACTTTTTTTGACCATAGTCTCTTGGTTTCTTTGATTTTTCATGTCTAGATCATTGAAGCTAATGATGGAACATGCCTTCAAGTCCAACCCCAAGCTCTAGTTGGTCATAGGATTCGGAGTTGCTGAGGTCGTGGTTTTGGAGGAGACACGACGGAGGAAGTCACGGTGCTTACACCCTTGAGCTCCGCCTAGACGTTGTTGGCCATCACCCTTGTGCACCATCTTGCGTAGATCCACGCACGTTCGAAGAAGATCTGCGAGATCCGCCATCAACCAGCCACGTCGCCGTATGCCTCCATGAGCCACTGTCACAGTCGTATAGGAGAGTCACCCAGACAATGCTCAGTTGTCCAGCATCACTGCGATTTCGATGCTCCACCGTTCCCCAAGTCTGCCTACCACCGCGAGCAAGAGATCAACATATATCATAAATTAAACCCCAGTTAGCTGGTAGCACAAATAAATAAACCAAGCTGAAGTAAAGAGTTGAGGGATAGAGAGATGCACTCAAGAGAGCTTATCCTGGTTCACCCAAACCATAAGCTACGTCCAGTCCTGGGTTTCACCAAATTTTCCACTATAACCGACACAACTACAGACACACCTAGCCTCTTTATACTCGTATGAATATTATTTTCACACCTAGTATATCCTTTGTGAAACACAAGTATTCTTTAATGCTATCTTCTTCAAGCTTACAGACGCAGAGAGTTGTGAAGAAAAAGCTTCAAGTTAAAACTTTGCAAGTAAACCGAGTAACACTCAAAGGTTGGTATGACCGCAGAAATGACTTCTCTTAACAATTACAAATGATTGAATGAGAAGCATTAATAAAGAATGAAAGAATTTTAAGAGCTTTGAATGCACAACTTGTAATGAATATTCTTAGGGTTAGTGCATTCAATGTCTTCTTTACTTAACCATCAAGTAATAAATCCGTTAAGAGACATTCTCCTTGGATGCTTTGTTCTTTCATCCATTTAATGTCAAATATCCATTCTGAACTTACATTTAACGTTTATGGTCGTTGGGGAGTTTCCTTGTACAAAGAACATACTTCTTTGCATACTTTATCAGGGTGTAGGCATGGGTCAGAGCATGGGCATGTGTTTTTCTGACCTGGAGCATCTTAAACTTCCTCTTTTGTACAACAGTGGGATATGACACAATAAAGTACATTGTTCTATTGTTGCGTGCAAAAAGGATGTTGCAGATACTTTATGCTTTATCATCCTACGTGAATCAACATATTTGAATTTTAACTTGAGCGTAGTGACTTGACTTCGAGTGATGAGTTTGAACTGTGCTTTCAGACGCTTGAAGTTGAGTTGATCTGTTTCTTCTTGAGTCGGACAACTGACAAGCATACGAGCTTCTTCAGTCATCATTCAGATACTTGGTTTTAGTAAATACAGATGCTTGACAATTCTTCAGACACGTACTTTATGAAATCAGTCTAAGATAAATTCTTTTCTGCACAATCACTACAAAAAAAGACTGATTACCGATGGTCAAAAGCCTTCGAAAAAAGCAAAAAGCCGTCGGTAATTAGTGTTTCCGACAGAGTTTCCGACTGACACTCTTTTGTCGATAATAAGCGCATAGGAAAGGGTTTCCGATGGATCTTGGCCGCCCGTCAGAAATTTTCGATGACCTTGTTAGTCGGAAAACGCGTCACACGGAGCCCCTCATTATCGACAGATATGTCCGTCGATAAGTGTCAGTGGAAATTACCGACGGTCATATCCGTCGGGAACTCTAATCTACACTTACCGACGGATATGTCCGTCGGAAACGATGGATTTTTATTTTTAATTTTTTTAATTAGTAATTTTACTTGATTTTTTTATTTTACATTAATTTGATTAGGAAATGCATCAAAGTGAAATTTCAACAACTATTTAACAAATGAGAATCAACGAGTAATTAGTATAACGGTGGAGAAAAAGTTTCTTCCCAAACTATCCCAATTGGATAATTCAAGATTCAATAAAATGAGCGATACCATGACCACGAGTACACATGCTCAACAATATTGAACCTTGAACGGGAAACTACGATTTTTCTCAAGAATGTATAATTAATCGTACTCTATAAGAAAATATAACTTTAAGTAATAGGACAATTTTTCTCTTTGTACTTAAACTTCAAGTTCATAGGATACATGCAATTTTGATAAATTAATTATTCCCTACACTTTAAAAAGTAAAGTGCATAAGGAAAGGAAAAATTGACAAACATAAACAATCAACTACTAATTACACAAACTTGTATTATAACTTCTCTAATTATATAAAAATATATTTAATATTTTTTTTTACTATTTTATTTTTATTACTACTTACTAATCTAAATATTATATTATAATTATTAATTAATAATATTTAATTTTTTGTTAACCGTTAAATATTTGTCAATCTTATGAGGTCTAACACTTACTAGGTCAAGACAAATTGGCATTATTTCTTGTGACATAATTAATTATTTTTTTCTTTTTCTCTGTAAATTAATGATTTAATTAACTTCTCAAATAATTATTAATTAATCCTTAAAAAACTAATTACTAATTATTATGTCGTTATATAGGAGGAATTACTAACTAATTCACTCACTACCGCTATTGTCGAATCAGCTCCATCACGACTGCAAGTATATATAGGAGGAAAACGATTTTATCGGTTGACTAATCCTAGCTACACTAAATTTTGTTCGTGTGAATTTATATTATTGAGTAAATGCATGAACTAATTTATGCAATTAACACAAACAACATAATAACAACTGTACAACTAATATACAAAATTTAATTACAACTAGACATATATATAAAAAAAATACACCCATATATACAATTAGACATATATAATATATAGAAATTACTACTGATTACACAAATTAATTTACACATTTTCTTAGCATGCATGTACTGAGCAATTTAAATATCTCGAAATGAAACATCCTTGGTATCTCTGATAGCCCAAGAAAATGGAGTACACGACGGTGGCGATGGTAGCGGTGTCAACCTCCGGCAACCTTCAAAACACAGAACACTATAACAACAAGTTAAACATCTTAAATATCAGACCAAAACTCAAAAAAAAAAAATCAAAGCAAAAAAAAAAGAGAGGAGGAGGAGGCAGAGAGCTAGGAAGAGGGAGGAGGTGGCTCACATTGGTGGTTCAGGTGGTGCTGGAGGTCGCGGCAGTGGAGCTAGAGGTCCCGGAGAACAAGAGGAGGGAGGCGAACGATGGTGGGTAGCGGCAGGGGCAGAACCGCGAGCACCGGAGAGGAACCGAGATAGAGAGAGGGAGGGAAGAAAGAGAGGGTCGGAGAGACCAGGGGCAATGGTGGGGGGCGCTGGTGGTGGGTAGCGGCGGTGGAGGTTGGTGCCGGCGATGGTTCTCGCGGGAGACAACGACAGAGATAGAGAGAGGAGAGAGATAGAGAGAGAAGAGGAAGGGGAAAGTGAGGGGGAGAAGGGTTTGCGGGTAGGGTTATTAAATGGTTTTTGACGGCCAAGTCCGTCGGTAATTCAAAAATATATTTACCGATGGACTATTGCGTCGCTACTTGTCCCTAATTTTCCGACGGACAGACCGTCGGTAATTATTGTCCTATTTACCGACCGATTTGACCATCGGTATGTCCTAGCACCAATTTTTTTCGATTCCCGCCAGCTTTTTCGACTGAGTTACCAACCGAAAAGCCCCCAATAACGTTACCGATGGGCCTTCCGTCGGTAATTTTGGTAACTTTTTAAATTCTGCATTACCGACGACGACCGTGTCGTCGGTAATTCAGTAATTTCTAGTAGTGACTTAACATGCTTGTTAGTAGATTTCATATAGTTTATATAAAATTGTTTATCACAAATGTTTAGATCAATCAAAATTAAAGGTAACAAAGCTTTAAACGCTTAAAGACCTAATTAACACTCACTTCTTGGATGATAAGATCGTTTTGATTTATGCATCTTGGTCCAAGTTGTTGGAGCTTGGCTCCTATATTATCTGTGAATTATCAAACTTAATTAGTATTTACTGTTAATTATAAACTCGTAAGTAATATATTTATACCCCCTTTTAATAAGTAACAATAAATAATGCAATTTCTTTCAAAAAATAAATAAACAGTTCAATTAAATATTTATCCAATTGAATTAATTATATCCTATAATATATACCACATAACTTGTTTGATAAAACTATCTCGAAAATCCTCATAAGATAAAATGTCATCTAAAAACTAATAGCATATTTGAATTATAATTTGTATACAATTTGGGATGAAGAAAATTGACTTTCATCCATAAATAAAATGTTTGGCAAAAACATAATTTGAGTTCTCAAACCATAATTTGAATGTAATTAAAGCTCCTTTTTCATTGAATCAAATCATAATATACCATAGAATCCAAACATGTATGATACAATTGAATTTTGTCAATTTTTTGTAACAAGGAATTGAGGTCAAGGAGATGGGAGAGATTCTTATATAAACCTAGAACATTCAGGTTGAATGCACTTTAATAATTACATTATTATTAATTAATAAGTAATTATCATATTTCAATAATAATTAGTTTGTGTCAAAAAAATATGTATTAGTTATCACATGATTAATAGTGTGGTTAGTTAAGTACACTCAACTTAAATGCTATGCTTCAATTTTATATAAGAATATCTCGAGATAAGGACCTAGGCAAAAATTACATGATAGAGGACCTATCAAATAAAAAATATAACATTCTGTTAAAAAAATAAAAAGTAGAATGTTAACAAGTATTCTCAGAGTATTGTTTAAGTAATTAAGAAAGAAAAATTTATATGGAAAATAATATATTTAACATTTCAAAAAATATAACACTTAATTTTTTAATAATTTTTTTTATAGATTCATTAATCAATATCCTTAGAATACTCGTTACCAATGCTCAAATAAAAAATATAACATGAACTTATTTAATTTTAGAGGGATATTCTTTCCGATGCAACGTGACGTTTTAAAAATATAACATGAACTTATTTTAGAGGGATATTCTCTCCGATGCAACGTGACGTTTTTTTTGTAAATAAATGCAAGTAGACTGTTTTTGCCATAAGAGTAAGAGAATTACTGATTTAATAAATAGTTTGATTGATTAGATCGATAGAAAAGATGTCCAAAGGCGTGACCAGAAGTGTATGTTTGGTAACCAGGTTGAAAATGTTAGAAGTGATCTTATAGAAGCTAATAAGTGTGTTTGGACGAGCGTTTGACAAATATGATTTTCGATTTAATTGATTTTGTAGATGTGATTTCAATATAATTGAGTTTGAAGTAAAGTAATTTATGTTTGAATGTTTTTATTTTGTAAGCAAGATTGATGTAAAACTTAATTTACTTTTTCAATCCAAAAGCAGAAGCTACTTCAAGCTGCTTCTGATAGAATTGATTTTAGATGCAAAATTGTTTCCTAAACGTATAATCGAACAAGTCTTTTTTTTTACTAGAATCATGTTTGACAAGTGTAAAAACATTTTTGGAGTCTTCAAAAGTGGAACTAAACACACACTAAAAATAACTTGTTACTATCTAAAAGCAATTCTGACCCGTGGTTCCAAACACACACTTATTATTCAGAGACTAATTTGCGGGTTTCTCAGACAAACTAACCAGCCAGCCAGCCTGCCAATACGAATTATACAACTATGGTGACAATAGACAATAATACCACCCATATGCATAGTACAATATAAATTATAATTATAATTATAATAAAACAAAGAAAATTTATATATATGATATTTGTTTTTAAAATAACCTGTTTGAGTTTATTCCTAGTTGCTGGTTAGTTAATGTTAGAGCTAATTTAACAATTAGTCAAAAGAAATGATAGAACAAAATACCATGCTAGATCGATGTTTTTTCATGCTAAAAAATTTAACAAATACAACGCTCGTCCTATTCTAAAAGAAAAACAATATAATAGTCATCATAATGCAATTTCTACGAGAGCATGATAAATTAAAGGTCAAGACAGTTTTTCCTCACTTAAATATGTGAGTCAGTGAGTGGATGTTTGTGATGAAAGTAGTGGTGCCACCATGAGAAACTGAGAAAGTAGGAGAAATAGAATATCAGACATATAATATCCACATTATTTTCTAGATCCAATCAACACCCACATCACGGAGAAAGACATTAAAAACTATCTCCAAAGACATGCACAAGAGTGGGGAAAAAAAAAAATCACAAATCAATATGTTAATTACAGGAGTATCCAATATTTGGAAGCAATAAGTAGAAACTAAGTTCAACGCAATATCATAACCTAAAGTACCTTGTTAAATGAGGAATCCGAATGGCAAAGGAATGTAGTGGGTCTACTAAGTAAATGACACTGAAGAGTGATGTATTATTGAATTTCGAGTAAGATAACACTATAAGAAAATAGTTGTTTAGCGACCGACATATTTGATCGCCAATATAAGATATCCGGTCGTTATTTCCATCAGCGGCCAAAGATTGATGGCAGCTAAAACCATGGTCGTTAAGCAATTAGCGACCAAATATTATTGTTGGTCGTCGCTAATTAGCGACCGAATACAGCGGTCGCAAAAATCAAATTAGTTGGTCACTAATTTTTGGTAGCAGATGCTATTTTTGGCACCACGTGCGACCGCAATGTCAGTCGCTAAATTTTTTTATTTTTATTTTTTATTTTTAAATTTTTTCTGGTACCACATTTAGCGACCGATCTATTTCGGTCGCTAAATGTTTTTTTTTTTGTAATTTGATTTTGTCTAAAAACAAATTGGAAACCTATTTCACACCCAATATTGCATTGACAGTTCAAGTAATATATATTAAATAAAATAAAATACGATAAAAAATTTAATTACAATTGTCAAATAAATAAAAATATGGTCAAAATTTTATTTACAAACTGTCAGATAAATAAAAAAATACAAGTCAACTAGGTGGGGGAAGTAGGGGGGACCAACGATCATCTGCCTCATGATCATCCGCGTCATGCTGCTGGCCAGAGGCATCATGAACAGACGGGTCATTAGGAGCATCAGGGGCATCAGCACGGGTACCCGAAGCAGCAGCATCCTCATGGACCGAACCAGATCCACCGGGTCTGAATCCCAAGTGCTAGTACATCAGCTCCCCCCCTCTCCAGAGCAGCCACCCTGTCCGCAAGTTGAACAACAAGCCCGATGTTGAGGACGGAGACGAGCCCTCTTACGTCCGGTGTAGGACCATGTACTGACTGAGAAGATGGTGTGGGAGAGGCCACATACTCATCTCCCAGGGCTCCCAAACCATATACATTGTCCTTTTTGTTCCTGCCACCAACCACCTCCTGGAAAATGGCATTGTCAGAGGCAACAGAAGGCTCCTGCCCCTGACTAATGGCCTCATCTTGGCGGCAGTGGAACTCCCCCTGTATTATAAGGCAAAATACAGTCAGCATCTGGGGGGGGGGGGGAAGAACTAAATATAATTAAATAGTGTTATGATAGAATATAACTTACAGCAATCTCACCTGCGTTCCCGACCCAATCCCCAGTCTTGCTCTTCTTGATAACATTCAGTACCTCAAATGCAGTGGGGGACCTCTGCATCTCGATCGTCTGTATATATATTAAATGATAATAATTAAGCTATTTATTAAGTTTACTTAATTGAAATTGAAATATATAGTTTACTTAATTACTAGCCTATCATGATGCTCGTTATGGGCACAGACCCACCCGTGTATAGAGGAGCACCGGTATCTGCGGCTCGGTTCTACTTCCCGATCGCACTCCTCCTCGAGAAACTTGGGAGTTAAAAAGTCCCCCGGAGATGAACCATCGCGGATCTTTCCCATAAAATTCTTCACAACCAAGGTTCCGCGATGCTCAACTAAGGCCCGAATAGCAGCCTCATCCTCTGGTCGCCACTTGTAAGTGGCCTGCATGACATATAAGACATCAGACCACAATGTAATGGTAAAAACAATAAAAATTAAATTAAACGTTGGCTGATTAACCATTTAAAAGGTGATAGTTACACCAAACAGGTGCTTGAACCAGTGATCCCGAACTGTCGTGGGGATCCTCGTCTATGTGGGCCAAGACCAAGTGTAATTCCCCTTAACAACCTCTGAAATCCTCTTATGGGGCCTATCTACTGGATAGAAACTATTTGCAAACAATATATTAATTACAATATAAATATTCAAATATCAATTAATAAAAAAAAAAACAAATCAAAATAAATATTTAACTCACTCTAGTCTTGCATACGGGCGAATCCATATGCGTGTGTCCGTGGGTGTAGTCACCCTCGAACCCGAGGCCTGCTCCCCGGGCTGTTGTACCGGTGATGCTATAGCGGGCGGGGTGGGAGGCACATCAGTGGGTGATGGAGCTGCGGAGGATGAGCCCACACCATGTCTGGACGGTGTGGCATCGAACCGCTGCAGGGGCGGGGGGGGTGATGAGAAGGGGTTGGGGTTTGGGGTGGGTGCTGATCTCCCATGTCCACGGCCACAAGACCACGCCCACGGGGAATACGACCTCGACGTCCAACATCCTCAACCATCTGTTTAGAATTAAAACACAAGTAATACATGAAGTATACAATTATGCATCATAACCAAGGTAGACTAAGTAACATAACAATATATATCATAATAAATATGAGAAATATGGATGCAAACCAAAATTACAAATTACCTAGCTGGAATCTCTATCACTGAATTCGCCCTCACTCTCCTCGTCATCAGTTGAGACATATGTTTCCTCACTCTCTGCTAGGGGTGTTTGCGGTTCGGTTTGGATTGGTTTTGAGGTAAAAAAGTCATCCGATCCAAAGTTAAAAAGAGCATGCGGTTTGGTTCGGTTTGGATGACTTCCTTAAAAATATCCGATCCGATCCAATAAAATGTGGTTTGGATCGGTTCGGTTGATTCGGTTTTTACCGACACGTCATTACATATTTATATTACATCAAAAAATAAAAATCACAAGCTAAACTGAACAAAATCTTAAACCTATATATACCTGTTGATACATTCATGTAAAAGAATTTCATAAAATATGTATAAAATAAATAAATATAATCATCATCTATTATCAAAACATCTTTTATTTATGTTTGGAACATTAGAAATAATTAAAAACTACGTCAAATATAACTAGTAAGTATTATTAAGAAAAAAGGCAACAAGTAAAAAATTAATAGTGCAAAAAATAGAATAAACACATATTAACTTTATATATGCGGTTTGGTTTGGATTGGTTCGGTTTTAGAAAAGGGATCCAAAATCCAATCCAATCCAAGCAGTTTTCTCAAAATAAGATCCAAAAAATCCAATAGACATCGGTTTTGTTCGGTTTTCGATTTTCTTTTGGATTGGTTTGGATACGAACACCCCTACTCTCTGCGGCCAAGTCGTACTGAGTCTCCAACTCTGTGTCAATTACCTTCTCGCCAAGCCCGACATCAGCAAGAATGTCATTGTACTCCTCCCGGTCAATTTTCAACATTATTTGGATCCCGTCAACCTCATGAACATCTTGGTATGGAGCTTCCGTTTCTGGTTGACTTATCATACTATCAGTGATCGTACTACGTGCCTTTACCCGAATAACACCCAACCAGTCTTGATGTTCCTCCGGAAACGGGGTATAATATACCTGCTATGCTTGTTGTGCAAATATAAATGGGTCGTACACCTGATATCTTCGTGACTTACTAACTTCAACAGTCTCATGCCTATTGTCAACTTGTGTGCCCCTATTAGGAGTGTTATCAAACCATTCACACTTGAATAAGACTGAGTTTTTACTGGGATGACCTGAATACGCTAATTCATGAATATCAGTTAATATTCCAAAAAAATCATCCTCTAATTGACCGTTGGTCCCTTTAACACAAACGCCGCAATTTGAAGTTTTCATGCCCCGATCCCATGCTAAAGCGTACAACACTGTATTTTGAATTTGGTTTTCCTTAGCTAGAACCTATGATTAATGATTATGAAGAGTATTAGTTGTGAAAACAATCGCAAGGTAGAACTTAATAGCAATATAATTTAGGTGGCTTACATAATTTTTGAACCACTTAGGAAAATGTTTGGCAACCTCTTGAGGAATTTGAGATTCCGAGATGTCGGGATCAAGCTCTTTCAGCTCATTGGCATATCTTCTATCAGTAGATAATAGAAAATGTATTAAATAGGAAATAATAACATAATTTAAGACGAAACTAATGAATTAATAACAACTTACTCTAGTAATGGCTCCACCTAGTCGCAATTTTGAAGCACGTACAACTCAATAGCTATCATTTCACGGGCACCCAACCAAGACTTCTTTTCTGCACCATATGCCTGCCCGGATGAATAAAAATGGACATTTGAGGGCTAGAAGAACATCCTTCACCAACATCAACATTACACGACAATCTAGATCTCCTTGTTTCTATGTTGTCTGGATAGTAAAATGAGGCAAAAGTAGAAGCCTCCTCCACCTGATATGCTTCACAAATAGAACCTTCAATCCTAGCCTTGGTCTTTACTTTTATTTTAACGAACGCAAGAACCTACATATATTACAACCCTAAGTTAATGATAATTAACATATACATACCAATTTTCATATTATAAATGATTGCAGGTACAAAATATGTTTAATACCTCTAAAGGGGTACATCCAACGATATTGAACTGGACCACTCATTCGTGCTTCGTACGGTAAGTGGATGGAAGATGTTCCATCGAATCAAAGAAGCTCAGAGAGAATATCTGTTGCAGCTTACATAGGAAGATCGGAATATCGCGCTCCATATCCTTCAGTTGCTCAACCTTCAATGTTGTGGAAGTTAATACTCTGAAGAACTCACTCAACTCAACAAGCGGCTTCCAAATCTCCACCGGTAAAGAGGCAAATGCAATGGGAAGCAACCGTTGCAGGAATACGTGACAGTCATGACTTTCCATTCCATGCAGTTTTTCCTCCCTAGCATTAACACATATGGACAGGTTAGAAGCATAACCATCTGGTAACTTAAGTTGTTTAACCTATTCACAGACAGCTACTCACTGGGGTTTGCTAAGTACATATTTTACCTTCGATTTTCGTAACTTGCCACCCTCGATGTCCACCAATTCTATCTCATGTCGTCTACAAATTTCTGCTATATCAAATTGAGCCTTATATGCATCCTTCATCTTACTGTTGACATCCATCGCCCTGTCAAACACATTCCGCTCAGTGTGCATGACATCAATGTTATGTCATATCAAATGTGTCTTCCAATACGACAAGCTCCAAAAAATACTTTTTTTGGTCCGGTTATGTTGAATACCATATCCAGGTATCTGTCCAACTCCAGATTCATGAATCAACGGGAGCATCCTAGCCATCTGCCAAACCTGTTCTCCTATAAACAGTTGGGGAGGTACGGCTGTCTCAACACAACCCTTCTTGAATGCATTTCTATTCCTCCTATAAGGATGATCTTGTGGAAGGAACTGGTGGTGACAATTAAAATAAGAAGTCTTCCGACTATGATTGAGTGTGAAACCCTTTTGATCGCCCCATGCAGCAAGGGCAGTCAAGCCTCTCGACAGTCATCCATCCCGACAACATCCCAAACGCATGAAAATCATTGATTGTCCACATCAAAGCGGCCCTAAGCTTGAAATTTTACCTCAATGAGACGTCGTATATCAATACACCAGAATTCCACAAATGGTTCAACTCTTCTATGAGAGGCTGTAAGTACACATCAATCTTGCTCTTCGGATTCGATGGTACAGGAATTATGACGGTCAGAAACACAAACTCCCTCTTCATGCACATGCCTGGCGGGAGATTATATGGGGTCAAAATAATCGGCCAACAAGAGTAAGATTTACCGTATTGACCGAAAGGATTAAATCCATCAGTATATAAGGCTAATCTTACATTCAGAGACTCTTGAGAGAACTCTGGGTACATCCTATCAAAATGCTTCCATGGCTCCATCTGACGGATTTCATAAAACACTAGGATCCATTTGATTGTTATCGTGCCATCGCATGTGAGGAGCGGAGGCCATTGAAAATTACATCCTTTGAAGTCTAGGGGTAATCGGGAAATACCACATTCTCTTCAGAGGGGTTTTTATTTCAACGCATATTCTATCATTTCTGATCTTATACCGGTCAGCGTGACAAAATCTATAAGTTGTTAGGTCCACATCTTCGTTACGATACAACATGCATCCATTCTGGCAACATTCAATTCTCTCAACCCCCAAGCCCAAATTTGCCACTGATTTCTTCACTTGATATAGATTATGAGGCATACAGTTATTGGTCGGCATTGCATCGCCCATAAAGCCAACCCAGCGATCGAACTCACCCTCAGTCTCATTATAGTCGGACTTGATGCTAAGAGCAACCAAGGAAGCCAAAAATTACGAATAGGCCTGACATCCACCTCACAACGTAGCTCGTGCAGCCGCCAACATGTCATAAAATCTCTGTTCATCCAGATTCGGATCCTCCTCTATGTAATGGTCCTCAACATGATCATCGTCTTGTTGAATTCCTACACCAATAGAGGGGCCATCATGATCGAAAACCATATGCTCAAATGGGTTGAATTCTTTCCTCCCCTCACCAGGACCATAATATGCATCTTCCATCACAACCGGGGGAACCAATGACAATTTTTCACCATGTTTGACCTGACCCAATAATAATAATTCGCCATAAACCCTCTCTCTTAGAGATGTGCCATCACATCATCCTTGTACTGGAATTTTAGACACTTGCACTTCTTACAAGGACACCTCATTGTTGGAACCCGTTGACTTAGATATTCCTCTTGTTGGCTCGTATAAAGAACAAACTCGTTCACCCCCTCGATGAACTCGCGCGTCAGTCCTCTACGATCCTTCCTTCTATCCATCCATTTTCGATTCTCAGGTGCTTCCATCACTGGTAACTACCACAAGAATTCTCAAACCCAGATCTCCATCGTTCTCCTATTCTTATTACAAGGTATGGCCCTAACCCATTCAAGAACAAACCTTTTCTGCACTCTGTTAATAGTTATTCCTTAATTCTCATGCCTTATACCCGAAGAAATTTCGGCAGCATTTCCCATTGGTCTCTGGTATACACGAATTGAATGCAGTGACACCATGATCAAATATGCACCAGGAAAACAATAGGAAATGTAACAGACCGAAATTAAATCAAGTATAAGATAGGATAACCCAAAGAATAACCGTTGACTTTGTGAAGGCAGGTCTTGTTCCCAAACTGTCCAACTTGGACAATTCAAGTTTCAACGACAGTGGATGATACCTTGAAAAGGTACACATTTCACTATTATTGAAACTCAAACGGGAATCTACGACTTTGCTATATAATCAACATTAAAAGTAAATAAAACTTTAACACTAGCTATCTTAAACTCATCTACACTTTAAATTTGAAAATCAAGTTGACAAGACAAATATATATATTAGCACATAACCAGTCATGCTTCTCAGACAAGATCAAACAACCTATTGAGTTCCGCTCTCTACTAACAAACACATGCAAGGTTTCTACCTTATCAGCACACAACCAGTCATGCTTCTCACACAAGATCAAACAACCTATTGAGATTCGCTCTCTACTAACAAACACATGCAAGGTTTCTACATTATTTGCACACAACCAGTAATGCTTTTTAGACAATATCAAACAACCTATTCAACTCCACTCTCTACTAACTAACAACATATCAACTTAAAATAAATAGAGATCGAAGAGAGACATACCTAACTAATCAGTGAATCAACAAACGAATAGAGAGGTGAGAACCTGGAATATAACATTTAGCCAAAAAGAAATCATTGATTATGAGACCCCTCTATCTTTTTTAGCTTGCCAATATACACACCATACTATTGTTTTGCTTATTCACATAGGTGATCATTCACGGCAATTTCTTTGTTCTACATCGAAAATTAATCATAATGACCTTTAAACTGATTTTCGCGGTGAAACGGTTTCAATATTTTTTATGTTTTCCCTTAAGAACAATAAACAACTGTACCTAAGTTTGATCCTATTTTTAATCACAGGGAAGGATTTCTCTCGCAAATTTTAATTATTATCAAGGGTATAATTGTCCATTTAAGAAAAGTATATTCTTTCTTTTAGTCCTCTCCTATCAAACAACCTTAAAATACACTCGTTATCTCATCACTTTCTTTCTATCCATACTCTTCCTTTATATTTTTTCTCTTTTCATTTTCTTACTCAAACCAAATAAAGCATAAGTAAAATTAGAAGGACTATTTCAAAAAAGAAAAGAAAAATCAGAAGGTTGTTTAACTAATCTTTTAATGAGCTAAAGGGTACCGTGTAGTCTTTGATAAGATGAAGATGGTCAAGGTGTGCCTAAATTGGTACGAATAGTCGAATACTATCCCAACATAATGAAAAAGACAAAAGATACATGGCACCAACCCTATTTATAGAAAATTAAAGTAACTGTAATTAGATTGATTAGATTATTCTAAGTTATATTTATTAAAATAACTTGGCTATTGAATTGCCATAACCTCAAAGTGTCTGCAGTTAAGCAAGCAATGTTTTTATATTCCACATTGGGTTGTACATTACACTGAGGCATTCTAGTAAGTTTTCATGTTTGTGTCTGACAATAATTGGTTTTCTAATGCGATTGGGGCGTAACATAAATGAAAAAAAGCCAAAATCATAATAATAATAATAAAAACGAATCATGAGAGACATGAATTGGTACCATGAGACTGACGCTGCGGGCGCATGGACTCTCCAATTTGATGGTTGATGGTGGTGGAAGAGCCTGGGAGGAGGAAATAAAGAGAGTGAGAGAGTAGGAGAGAAAGGAGAAGATATGGAGAGAAGAGGGAAAAGGAAAAGCATACCTGGGCTCGTGTTTTTTTTTTTTTGGGGTGGGGAGGGGGGGGTGATTGTCGTCGGACCGCCGTGGCTCGCGGTGGTTGTCGGTGGTGGTGGGGGTTGGAAACAAAGAAGAGAGGGAAAGGGAAAATAGGGGGAAGGGAGGGGTGGCTCGCGATGCTTCTCGCAGGTGGTGGGATATGGGGTGTATTGTGGTGGCCTCACCGGAGGAGTTGACAGAGAAAAGGAGGAGGAAGTGAGAGTAGAGAGTGAAAGAAGAGGGAAAGAGAAAAATGGGGGAGGGGGAGGGCTGATTGCGATTTAGGGTTTTAATAATTAGCGACTGAACCATTTCGGTCGCTAATCAATCACTAAATTAAATAATTTAAGTTTAGCGTCCAAATATAGTGTTGGTCGCTAAATTATGACCGTTAACGGTCGCTAATGCAGTTGCAAAATAGTCAACCATTCTGACTTTCAATTATTATAGAATAGCGACCAAATTATTTGCGACGGAATAATTCCATCTCTATATTCAATCTTGTAAACAAATATATACAACAACTAAAGCCGTCGCAAATTTTGTCGCTATAGCAACCAACACAATTCGATCGCTGGTATTCGGTCGCTAATAAGTTTTTTTCTTGTAGTGTAAGTCACTTCCAGTATGTAGGCTGGAAGGAAGTATACAACAGATGAGATAAGAAAATATAAGAGGACTATGGGAAGAGAGGACACATTCGAGAATAGAGTGAGGAAGTGTTTAGCGACCACCAAATTCGGTGGCTAAATATGGAAATTCGGTCGCCAAATCATTTAGCGACCAATTTGGCGACCACCAGATGTGGTAGCAGATTGCCTAGTCGCTAAATGATTTAGCGATCGATTTAGCGACATAATTTTTTTATTTAGCGACCAAATTCTATATTTATCGATCGATTAAGTATGGTCGTTAAATGGCTGGTCGCTAAAATGACTTTTTTTTTTGTAGTGATGGTTCACTAGCTGTCCCTTTGAAATGTTTGAGCTGTGAAATATGGAACACGAGGTGGATTCTAGCAGCCTCTGGTAATTGTAATTTGTAAGCAACAGTTCCTATCTTGGCCATCATTGGACATGGTCAAAAATACCTCATTCCTAGTTTCTGAGTTTTTCTTAAAGTGACCGAAAGTTGTCTATAGGGTTGGAGTTTCACCAAAACCAAATCTCCTACTTGAAGAGTGAGATCATGCCTTTTCTTATCTGCCTGATGTTTCATCACCTGTTGTGCCATGCTCAGGTTAGTTTTCAACTGAGATAATACCATATCTCTGTTTGTCAACTGCTTTTGCACTGGTGGTGGGTCTATGGAGCTGATATGGTATCGGGATAGAGTGGGAGGCTCCCTACCATACAAAGCTTTGAAAGGTGTCGTACCTATGCTCATATGGAATGATGTATTGTACCAATACTCTGCCCAGGCCAACACTTTGTACCATGCTTTAGGATTGGTGAAGGTAAAACACCTAAATTTCAAGAAATTTATTGAGAACCTCAGATTGTCCATCCGATTGGGGATGGTATGCAGAACTCATAGCCAAAGTTGTTCCCTGCAATTGAAATAGGTGCTGCCAAAAATTTCTAGGGAATACCTTGTCCCTATCTGACACAATTGACTTTGGTATAGCATGCAGCTTCATAATGTTGCTCATAAAGGCTTCTGCCACTGTTTTGCTAGTATAATATGATTTTAGGGCCACAAAATGACTATATTTAGATAGTCTATCAATAACCACCATGATGACAGTGAACCTAAAAGAATTTGGCAAACCAGTTATGAAATTCATTGCCACATCTTCCCACACTTCCTGAGGAATTGGCAAGGGTTGTAGCAATCCCGAGGGTAAGGAATTAATGTGTTTAGCTTGCTGGCAATTTTTTTTGATAAGCAAAGAAATATATTGAATTAAGAGTATAAAGGGTACTCAACCCATATACAGAGACACCAAAACAAGGACCAATGTAATTAGAATACTTGATGAGACTACAACAGGATGCGTATTACACTAGACTATAGTGTGAAAATCCACTAAAACCAAGCACCAATTACTAAAACATGAACAGACCACAAAACAAAACAACCCCAATAAAACAGTGCTGCACCAAGTCTTTAATATCCTCTTCATTCTTGGCCAATAAAATTGGGAGAGGATTTTTACCATTGTTCTTTCAATGCCCGCATGGCCTCTAATAGATGTGGTATGGTATTCCAGCAATACTTTTTGAATCAGTGGACTTTAAGCAGACAATACTAGTCTTCCTTTCCAAAACAGTAACCCTTCTTTAAGTTGATAGTTATCATTAGACTGAGCATTCTCTTGGCACATTTTTATTACTTCTACTAGACGTGGATCGGCTTGAATTTCTTACCTTAGCTCTTGGAGAAAATGAGCCTGTGGTTCAGACCAAGCAGTCATGAGAACTCCAGATAATGCATCTGCAGCTAAATTCTCCTTCTCAGGCTTGTATTCGATTCGAAAATCATAACCAATAAATTTATGTAACCAGGCTTGTTGTTTAGGTGTTTGTAGGGACTGATCCAAGGGGCTTCTCAAACTCTTCTTGCCAGTTTTGATTATAAACTTGTGGCCTTGAAATTAGTGACTCAATTTAGCCAAGGCTTCAGTAATAGCTAGTAATTCTCTGGTGTATGCAGACTATTTTTGCATCCGAGGAGCCAATTTTTTTGAAAAGTATGCAATAGGGTGTCTATTTTGGCTCAACAAGACATCCACACCAGTCCCTGAATCATCAGTTTCAAGTGTAAAGGGCTAAGTAAATCGGGTAAAGACAAAACTGGAGCAGAAGTGATAGCTTGCTTGAGCTTAGTGAAAGCTTTTTCTGCATCAGCATTCCAACTATGTGACATTGTTAGGTCTAGGCCATTCCAGTACTGCTTGCACTTTGTTTCTATCCATAGCAACCCCTGCACCTGAAACCGAGTGTCCTAAATAGTATACTTCCAAAAGTCCAAATGAACACTTAGACAGCCTAGCAATGAGCATGTGTTACTGCAGTGTTTGAAGCACATATTCCAAATGTTTCAAATGTACAGACCAAGAGGGACTATACATTAAAATGTCATCAAAGAACACCAGCACATACTGTCTCAATACATTCTTAAAAACCTGATTCATAAACATTGGAATTTGGCAGGTGCATTATAGTATGTTCGAATGGCATAACTAGCCATTCATAGTGGCCATGATGAGTCATGAAAGCTGTATTTTGCCAATCTTCTGGTTGTACCAATATTTGATGATAACCAGACCTAAGATCAAGCTTAGAAAAATATTTGGCACCATAAAGTTCATCTAGCAATTCATCCACATTAGGCAAAGGGAAACTATCCTTAATAATAATAGCAATTAATGCCCTATAATCAGTACAAAATCTCCAATTTCCTTCTTTCTTTTTGACTAGCACCATAGATGAAGAGAAAGTACTAGTACTTGGTTGGATGATACCTTGCTCAAGGATTTCTTGGACCATCTTTTCATTTTGTTCCTTCTGGCTATGTGGATATATGTAGGGTCTTTGACAGGTTTAGAACCTTCTTTAAGAAGTATAGCATGATTTTGCTCTCTGGGAGGAGGCAGACCTGAAGGTGTTTGGAACACCACCCATTATGTGTGCAACAATATGGCCAATTTTGGTTCTATGTCGACAGGTAGATCAACTAAACTGTCCTCTGGGCTAACAGGTTTTACCAATTGGATGGTAAATAATTCAGAAATAGCATCAGTTTGTTGTATTTTTTTTTTTCAGCTGATGTACTTGTGCATGACCAGGGCCTGTTAAATGCTCACCCTGTAAGGTAATGAATCTACCTTGCTGGTAAAATTTCAAGGATAAAGCTGCATAATCAGCTACATGTGGTCCCAAAGTGGCAGACGAAGTCGTGCCTGGAATTAAATCAGCTCCTGAAACAGGAAGCAAATACACGGGTAACATCATTTCATGGCCCTGAATGGTCACTGTTAATTGCTGTATCAGACCCTCTACAGTCATGTATTGGGCATTCCCTACCAACACTTTAAATAGTGGAGCCTGTTCAACTGGAAATTTGAGGAATTGTGCAATTCTAGGTTGCAGAAAATTGTCAGAACTACCACCATCCACTAGAATTTGCACACTAATACCACCAATTTGTCCTGTAAACTTCAGTGTGCCAACACCCCTAGATCCTTTCATGGCATTCAAGGATAAATGATGTTCTCCCTAAGGCATTTCTGCACTGCTACTTTCATGATCAGGGGGATTAGGTTTGGGCTCAGAGGTGTTGTCCTCATCTATTTGCAATATCATTAAGTGCTTGTTGGGGCACTTATGATTGAATGAGATTTTCTCATCACATGTGTAACACAAGCCTTTGTCTCTCCTTTATTGTATTTCTGCAGGGCTCGTAAATTTAATGTTGGTATTTTTTTTTGGTTTTGAAACATAGGTCTAGTGGGTGGGGTTTGGAGTAGGGGTGGTAAATTGGCTTTAGCAGGAAAGTTGGCGCTATCAGATTAGGTATTTTATTTGTTTGGCTTAATTGCACTTTTGGTCCCCCAAGTATCATGATTGTGCGATTTTGGTCTCTCGGGTTTCAATTGTGAAATTGGGTTCCCCAGGTATCGCGATTGTGCAATTTTAGTCCCTCGGGTTCCAATTGTGCCAATTGGGTCCCTCGGATATTACGATTGTGCAATTTTGATCCCCTAGATATCACAATTATGCAATTTTAAATGTCAGTGGCCTACGTGACACTTGTGAGACTGATTTTATACTTAGTGAGGCCAACTTGATAACTTACATGACATCCTACGTGTCAATTAAAGTATGTGAGGTGTCAACGATACTATATAGGAATGTCATATAAGTTGTCAAACCGACCTCACTAAATGTCAAATCAGTCTCACATGTGCCACGTAGGCTAAGGACATTTTAAATTGCATAATTGTGATATCCGGGAGACCAAAATTGCACAATCGTAATATCTGAGGGACCCAATTGGTACAATTGGAACTCGATGGACTAAAATTGCACAATCGCGATACCTGGAGGACCCAATTGTCACAATTGAAACCCGATGGACCAAAATCACACAATCATAATACTTGAGAGACTAAAAGTGCAATTAAGCCTATTTGTTTTGGTAAGATGAACCGTAGGTTGAAATTTGGGTGAATATGTAGGTAGACTAGGTTTGGCTGTTTTGGGGTATTTTTCTTCAAATGATTCGGCAAGGGCCACTGCCTTGATTAAGGAAATCAGACAATGAGCCATCACATCTCTATGAATATCTGCTTGTATTCCACTCAAGAAGAAGTCCATCAAGGCATCATCACTTAACCCATACACATGATTAGCCAGAGATATGAATTCTAAGTAGTATTCACCCTCAGTACCAGTTTGGGTTAATTTGAAAAGGGTAGCACGTGGGCGGTCATAGATAGAGGGACCAAAATCAAGTTCAAGAGCCCTGGTAAATGCTTGTCGTGACTGGAAAGGGTGGGTACGCTGCATCATTTGGAACCAGGAATGACTTCTTGGTCAAAATGCACAGCTGCTATGGTCAGTTTATCCATATCTGGAGTGTCATAGTATTCAAAGAATTGCTCTGCTTTAAAAATCCATTCCATGACATTTTTACCATCAAATCTAGGGAATTCAAGTTTTACATTTCTTACTTGAAATGGTTGTCTCAATGAGTTCGAAACACCATGGGGACTGGATTTGTTGATCAAGATCTCCAAAGCAGCTTCGATTCGATCTATACGATAAGTGTTTGGAAGTTTCTACTCTCTGGAATTGATCCTCAACTCAATATGCCTCAGCTCCATTGTTTCCAAAATTCGTTTTACATCAGCCTGCAACTCTTACATGCGTGTATTTTCAGTCATGGTGAGATGAAAACACCAATGTAATGGGTCTACTAAGTAAATGACACTAAAGAGTGATTTATTATTGAATTTCAAGTAAGACAAGTCATTTCCAGTATGTAGGCTGGAAGAAAGTACGACAGATGAGATAAGAAAATATCAGAGGACTCTGGGAAGAGATGATACATTCGAGAATAGAGAGAGAAGAGAGAAGGATCACAGCACACTCATTTCATGACCCTCTATTTACTTTTTTTCTCTTATATCATTTCATTACAAAGTCTCTCAGCCTAGAATTGGTTACCCGAATCCTACTTCCTTTCCTTTCTCCCTGGATGCCTAATTCTGTTGTAACAAACTTTTGTCCTATTTGATTTCCTTGCTATTCAATACTCCTTGCATTAGCTGACTCACCATCCATACGTGTACTACCAGTTGGCTGGGTTATTACTGTTAATCCTCTAAATGTCCGATGTGCATTTGTCCTAAGTTTTGATGAAAACTAAACATTTGTTAATGATTTAATTAAACTTCATATTGGTTGCTGACTTATCTATATAGTGTGCAGATCATTAAGTGCAAGGTTATTTTACACATGTCTGCCCACTCTTAATCTCTCTTGACTATCACTTGTCATATGAGTGAAGTCAACCTGTCTGCTGACTAGATTGTTGACTATCTGCATTGAAGATTCAACTTATCTGAAAGGAGCTTTCACATGTCTATGGTCCTTCGATAAGGAACACAAGGACAAAGAAGCTTATAGGAGTTGTCCCCTCAAATAGAAGTCACTGAAGCTTTCTCTCTTACGCTTATCAAGAAAGTCAGAAGGTCAAACACTCAAGCAACCTATGAACTCAAAAAAAGGAGTGCTTCTAACATGCTTTATTCCCTAGCACAACTGGGAGTTGCACGAAAATGGAAATATTCTTTGCAAAGTACAAAAGCAACCTGCACAACTCTAATTTGGCTGCTGCACAAAGCATAAAGCACTGGACTTACGTGTTAGAGTACAACCAATGTTCCTATTGTATTAATGGCTGCCCATAATGATTCTATTGCATTTAATGAAGCTCAACTTGAAGCCAAGACTTAATGGAGTGTCTCTAACGGATTCAAAATGATTGGAGCTTATAAATACAGAAGCCATTAAAGATGAAGATAGAGAACACACAACATTAAAGATCCATTACTCTGAGCATTTAATCCTTCATTCTTTCAATCCGTATTCTTCAATCATTTGAAGTTATTACGCAATCTTTCTATTATTCACATTTAATTCACTCTTCTGAGTGTTAGTGAAAGACTTGCAAATTGTATTTATTACAATCTTTTCTCAAACAAACTTGAGCGAGCCTCAAGAGGCTAGGTGAACAAAGAATACTTGTCTTGGAGCCTGGAGAGGCTAGGTGTGCAAAGAATACTTGGAGTTTGTAACCTGATCAGCTATAGTGAATAAAACTTGGTGTTGCCAAGGACTAGACATAGCCCTAGTTGTTAAAAGGTGAACCAGGATAAATAGCTGTGTTAAATATCTCTATCCTTATCCCTTTAGTTGTTTTGATTATTTTATTTGTTAACAAACTAAAGAGGTTTAAGTGTGAAAATCAAACAAGTTTTACTCTTGCATGTTTTTGTGTTTTTCTGTGAAAAACTGATCAGACAGGTCACCTGTCTGTGCATTGTGAAAACACTTGTCTAAACCTAGCTTCTGTGTGCGGAAAGTTTTCAACCTTGTTTTAAAGTCTGATAAACACAATTCAATCCCCTTCTCGTGTTTATAGTTGTCTATTTTAGGTGATATTGGAGCTCAGCATCTAGGTTGAGCATCTAATAATGTAGAGGAAAAGGTCCTAAAGAATAGACATGACTGTCGGAGCTAGTTCAAGTGGGAGTCACTAGACTGAAGGAGCCTCCCTAACCAGACCTTCATTCTTCAATGGAGAAAACTACAACTATTGGAAAGATAAATTTCAATGGTTCGTTCTATCAACAAACTCTGATCTCTGGGATGTTATTACTAAAGGTCCATTCATTCCCAAGAATGATGACAACACTGAAAAGCCAAAAGCTCAGTGGACCTCTGCATAAATGACTAAATAGGAGCTGAATCATAAAGTAGATACAACATCATATGTGCTCTCATCCCGAGGAATTTGAGAAAGTATGTGCTTGTGACTTTTTAAAAGAAATGTGGATACCTTATCTGTGACACATGAAGGAACTGTTAAAGTCAAGGAGTCAAAGATTGTTATACTTGTCAGAAAGTATGAACTGTTCATCATGGAGGAAGGAGAATCTGTTGCTTAGATGATAGTAAGATTCCAAAATATCATCAATGGTTTAAAGTCTCTTGGCAAAACTTATACAAATGCTGAGAAAGTTGGAAAGATTCGCAGAAGTCTTCCAAAGCAGTGGAGACCCCTGGTCACTACTATCTCTCAAGCCAAGGATCTCACAACCTTAACTATGGATAAACTTCTCAAGACTTCACCGCTTGCTCATGAGCAAGAACTTGGTGATAATGTGACAACTAAAAAGGGCAAATCCATTGCTTTAATATCTGATCGGAAGTCCTCAAAAGCCTCAAAAGCTCTAAAAGCAGACGAGTTTACCAATGACACAGACCTGTCTGAAAATGAGGATTCTAAAAGTGATGAGGAGCTGTCTCTTCTAACCAGAAAGATAAGACTGCTCTTAAAAAGAAGTTCAAAAAGGAGAAGTCTTTCAGAAGGTTTCATAAGGAAAAGAACTTCAAGGAATCTACATCAACAGACAAAAGTCCAATTGTCTGCTACGAGTGTAAGTAGCCTGGTCACATTAATGCCGAGTGTCTTCAACTCAAGAAAGCCCCATATAAGAAGTTCTTCAAAAAGAAGAAACAAGGAGTTATGGCTACTTAGGAGGATCTGGAGTCAACATCCTCTGAAGATAAGGAAGCAGAAGAAGAAGCCAAACCCTGCTTAATGGCTAACATTGACTCAGACTCTGAAGACGAGGTACATCCCGACTTTGAGAAATTGCATGATGCCTATGAGGAGTTACTGGAGGAATCCAACTGCTTATTTAAGGCCTTCAAATCCCTCAAGAGAGAGTATTTAAAGCTCCTTAGTGAGCATAAACAGAAATCTAAAGAGTGTGAGAAGTTGGCCAAAGGGAACAGTGAGCTGAAGACTGCAAAGTCTAATGAAGCTAAGATCATTAGTAAAACATCACAGTCTGAAGAAGTTGTCAAACTTCAACAGAAAGTGGAAGAGCTCACTTCTGATCTTTCCAAATTTGTTAATGGTAAAGATAATCTGACCAAGCTGCTTGGTTATCATAGACGCACCCTTAACAAAGAAGGTATTGAATATGTCCATCAGACACATCATAAAGTATCAACAAAAACCTCTAAAGTGTCTGTTAAGTCAATTTCCACTAAATCCATTCATGTCTGTAACTTCTATGGGAAAGATGGACATGTTATGTCTAAGTGAATCCGTATAAAGAGAAGGAAATCTTCACAGACTCCTAGAACTAACAGAAAAGGACCCAGAAAGATATGGGTACCTAAAGATCAAATAATTCATGTTGCATATGTCCTTAATAGGACAAAGAAAACACCTCTGTTGGTACCTGGACAATGGCTGCTCGCGACACATGACAAGAGAAAGGTCTATGTTCCTAGACCTCCAACTTAAGAAAGGAGGACATGTTGCCTTTGGAGGCAATCAAAAAGGGAAGATTATTGGAATTGGTACTATTGGTCAACACCCTCTTCCCACAATATCTAATGTTCGCTTAGTCAAAGGATTAAGACACAATTTACTTAGTACAAGTCAATTATGTGACAGTGGATTTGATGTCTCCTTTACTAATGATGCTTGTATAGTCAAAGACAAGAGTGGCAAGACCCACTTTTTAACTTGTAGGCAGCAAAATCTTTACAAGATTGAACTGATCGATCTCTCAGATCAAAGTGTAACCTATTTGATATCAAAAGAGGATGAAAGATGGTCATGGCATTGAAAACTAGGACATGCTAGTATGAAACTAACTTCAAAATTGAAAAAGGATAACCTTGTGAGAGGATTGACTGACACACTACAAAAAAAAGGTTGTTTAGCGACCGAAAATAGTGACCGAATTTTTCGGTTGCTTTTTACGACCGAAATGACGACCGATTGTAGGATCTACATGAAGTACTGATTAGAGATAATACTGCGACCGAAATAGCGACCGAAATAGGAGTAGAAGAGGGTTATCGGTCGCTATTTCCGTCGCTAAATAAAGGAACTTAAAAGTCAGTAATTTATTCCTTCTTAGCGACCGAAATAGCGACCGAATTAAATGCAACGGTTTAAAGTCAGAAATTTTATGTATTCTTAGCGACCGAAATAGCGACCGAATTAAATGCAAAGGTTAAATTTTATTTACATTTGCGACCGATATTAATTCGGTCGCTAAACGGCGCGTAAAAAAATTAAAATCACGCGTGTTAGCGACCGATTTAAAACTCCGTCGCTAAATTTATGAATTCAAATTTCAAATTAACTCATCCTGCGACCGAATTTAGCGACCATTTTTTATTTAAGTGATTGGCGACCGATTTAGCGACCGATTATTTCGGTCGCCAAATTATAAATCCATAAAATCGTGAAATCTTTCCCTTCTTCCTCATTTCTGCCATCTCTTCCTTCCTCACCCATCTTCTTCTCCCTCGCGTTCAAGCCGCCAGTACTGGTCACCGTCGCCACCACCGTGCAGTGCGCACCGCCACCACCGCCGTCTCCGGTAAGCCTCCGTCCTCCTCCTCCTCTTCTTTCATCTCTTCCCTCTTCCTCTCCTCTCTTCCTTTCCCCTCTTCCTGCTCTGTTTTTAATCCCCCCCCCCTCCGTTTTAGGCCGCCAACCAATACTCCGGCTACCAACACGCAGCTCTCCGGTCACCACGTACGCGCAGAGCTCCTCCTACCCTCTTCTCTCCTCATTTTGTGCATTCCCTGCCACTACAAAAAAAAAGGTTGTTTAGCGACCGAAAATAGTGACCGAATTTTTCGGTTGCTTTTTGCGACCGAACTAGCGACCGATTGTAGGATCTACATGAAATAGTGATTAGAGATAATACTGCGACCGAAATAGAGCGTAGCAGGGCTATCGGTCGCTATTTCCGTCGCTATATGAAGGAACTTAAAAGTCAGTAATTTTATCCCTTCTTAGCGACCGAAATAGCGACCGACTTAAATGCAACGGTTGAAAGCCAGAAATTTTATGTATTCTTAGCTACCGAAATAGCGACCGAATTAAATGCAACGGTTAAATTTTATTTACATTTGCGACCGATATTAATTCAGTCGCTAAACGGTGCGGAAAAAAATTAAAATCGCGCGTGTTAGCGACCGATTGAGTTCTCCGTCACTAAATTTATGAATTCAAATTTCAAATTAACTCATCCCGCGACCGAATTTAGCGACCATTTTTTATTTAAGTGATTGGCGACCGATTTAGCGACCGATTATTTCGGTCGCTAAATTATAAATCCATAAAATCGTGAAATCTTCCCCTTCTTCCTCATTTCTGCCTTCTCTTCCTTCCTCCCTCACCCATCTTCGATCTTCTCCCTCGCGTTCAGGCCGCCACCACCGTGCAGTGGGCACCGCCACCACCGCCGTCTCCGGTAGGCCTCCGTCCTCCTCCTCCCCTTCCTCTCCTCTCTTCCTTTCCCCTATTCCTGCTCTGTTTTTAATCCCCCCTCTGTTTCAGGCCGCCATACTCCGTCCCCTCTATTTCAGGCCGCCATACGCAGCTCTCCGGTCACCACGCACGGGCAGAGCTCCTCCTACCCTCTTCTCTCCTCAGTTTGTGCATTCCCTGCTCTGCCTTGAGGTAACCATGCATGGACTCTCTATGTATAATTTTTTATTTTGCTTCATTGTTTCATTGCTTGCTTTATTGCTTACTACTGAGAAGAGCTACTTGTGTATTTCATGTGAGTTGTGATATAGGTGACTGTGATTGAGTAGAACACCTTACCATTGTTTTTAATGTAAGTTGTGATTAATGTTGATGTAAATTCCTATTTAAAAATTACTGTGGTTTTCAATTTTCATTCATATATTTATATCATGTAATGAATATTAAGATACATATAATAGATGTCATTATATGAGATGTGAGATTTGTTTAAAATAAGACCTTACCATTGTTTCTAATGTACACGAATGCTTGTTTATAAAAAAAAATTATGGTGGTTAGTGGTTACTTGTCAAGTTTAATTCTTATGGGTTATAAATACTTGTTTGGGGGAATTGGTAAAGGTATATGAAGGGGTGACATTAATTGAGATGTGTTGTAGAGATGTAGAGATAATGGCAATAAATTGTGGATAAAAGAGATTGAGACTGATATTACAGACATTAATTTGTAATTAATCTTGTTAATAGATTCATATCTTATATTTAATACTGAGATTTGTGGAAGATATGTTTTGATATGAGATATGTGAGATTTGTTTGAACTAGAAAATTAAGAATATGATACGGGTTGCTTAAGAGAAGGTAAAATTACAGGAGAGCAAAGAGTTTTGACAGGAGAGTAAGTGTGGCTACTTTGCCAATTACGTTTTTTTGCTTGAGTATTGGTAATTGTTTCCTATTTATTACCCATCTCATTTTTTTGTTTCGTTTTGTGAGAGAAGTCATAAGATTAATTGTTGCACGGTTGCGAATATGAGGGGTATATATGGTTATCAAGCTTTATCTATTAATTTAATTTAACATTTGTTACTTGAAGTCTATAACTTTATGTAAGTAATTTAAACCATTCTATTGATAGGCTATTCACCCATGGTTCTTCGCTTCTGAATCACTTCTTTTTGGTGATTGATGATTTCAGAAAGCACATGAAATGACCATGGTCTATTTCATTGTATTTGAGTGTACCTTATTTGATGTAAATTTATTGAAGGCTGGTACTTATATCTAAGCATGTTCATACATTTGGATTGCTATGGAGAATAGTTTATTCTCTTTAAAATAAAAATCTTTCAATAACAATGAATCAATGTAATTAGAATAATTTGATATGTATTTATTGATAACTTGTTTGGAAATGATTATGGAATCATATTTGTATATATTTACATTATAAGCATTGGAATGAATTGATAAAGTGTTATTAGTTCGTAAATGGCATGACTTTGTTGTTGTTAATATTCATTTACTAATTTAAAGTCCATGAGCTTAATTAGAAAGTCTCTTCTTGAAGCCAACAAAAGCGAGTCTCTTAGATAATGAAGGATTAAGTATAGGGTTAGATAAAATGAAGGGCTAGGCACAGTTTGCCAGGCACATGCATGACGGGCCGTCATCATTAAAACATTATTCACATTAGAAAGCAGCTTTGTACACAATATTATGAAAACAACTCTGGTTTTTTACTCATTTGTTTTATTAGGAAATGGAGCTTTCCAGAAATAGTTGTTGATGACCATCCTTACTAGGTTATCTAGGCACTTCCGGTAGGAAAAGTCCTCTCTATGACCATCCTTCAAAACGACGTAAAATCATCTGCTTTCCTGAAAACTACTATGTTTGCTAATATGTAAAGTTGCATGTGAAGTTGCATTTCTTTGTTCTATTTTAACATGATAGTATGCTACATGGATCTTTCCATCTTTTCTTATTATCACTACTATATATCTTGTTGTTTGTTAGTGGAGAACTGAGCTCAATAGGAAGGTATCCTGCCTGAAAGGCAAGATGCTGATTGTGTGCTGATAATTTAATATTTATGCATGCATTTGAAATTATTTGTTGTTTGCATGTGTATTGTAATTTGGTTTTGATTTTGTGATGGTGTTGATATGCCAATATGTGAGAATAGATATGTTAAAGGATCTTGCTTGACAGGTGTTTGTTATATTGTTTACAAGGAGATGTTATAGTTCTTCATTCCGAAAACCCGTATGGACATAGGTTCAGTGTTTTCCTTATAACTGTTTCTGTAGAACTATTTTGTTTATGATTCTTATTTTATGTCATTAGTTGTTAAGCGATAGATTGAGAGATTATAGAATGCTCATGTGAATGGTTTATGTGTTTTGTTTTATGTCATTAGTTGTTAAGCGATAGATTGATTTATGAGTTAAGTTATTCAATCTTATGATTAAATGATTGTGAAACACCATTTGGCATCCAAAGGTAGTAACCATGCTAATCCTCTCTATGACCATCCTTCAAAACGACGTAAAAGCATCCGCTTCCCGAAAACTACTATGTTTGCTAATATGTAAAGTTGCATGTGAAGTTGCATTTCTTTGTTCTATTTTAACATGATAGTATGTTACATGGATCTTTCCATCTTTTCTTATTATCACTTGATGAAGTTTAGACATATGACTTGTTTTCCTTATCGTTTTATCAGAAAATGGACCGACTAAATGTTTTGAGACAGCCATCCATATAGACCAGCACGAAGATCTCATCAACTTAAGAATAACGATCGGATTCACGTAATGATGGTTAAGGCATAAACTAATCATTTAATAAATTGTTCTTGTGTATTTGCAGGATTTGATTTCAATCCCGCGATCATTCTATCGTCGTTGGGGACAACAAATACCGCGTGTTGTGACTATTGAAGACAAAAGCAGAAATCTGTTCAATGGGAATATAGTAATCCATGAGGATCGCCCATATTTTGCAAACGGATACAAATGGTATCGGGGAGTTGTATTTGTTGTCCACTGGTGCATTGGCAAAGTTTAAGTACCTTGGGGGTTCTCGTTTCTACATGTTCATCCCTTTGGAAGATTGATGAGTTTTGATATTTTGATTAGTACTTATTGACTGTGGTGTATTTTTATGTTTTGATCGTTAATTAATACTTATTAAACTTTTTTTTATAAACCATTATTAAACTTGCGTTAATTAATGTATATGTTTTCTTGATCATATTGACTGTGGTGTTTTGGATCGTTAGTACATCATATTTATGTTTTCTATTTATTTAAAAAAAATATTGGTGTATTTTGTTTATATCAGAAATTAAAAATCAATGGTGTAATAGTTTTAAAACTATATTTGGTCGGCAGGATCGTTACATGGAAAAAAAATCAAAATTTTGCGACCGAAATAGCGACCGAATATCGGTCCCCAAATTAGGCGAGCTGGTATGCGACCAATTATACGGCGACCGAAATATATACTTTTGCAACCGAAATATCGATCGCAGATTTGCGACCGAAATATAATTTCGGTCGCAAAACATTTAGCGACCAGGGTTTCTGCTACCCCCTTAATTCAGTCGCTAATTCGGTCGCTATACAGTATAGCAACCGAATTATCATGTTTAGCGACCGAAATCTTCGGTCGCTAAATAGGTTTTTTTTTGTAGTGTGCTCTGCCTTGAGGTAACCATGCATGGACTCTCTATTTATCATTTATTATTTTGCTTCATTGTTTCATTGCTTGCTTTATTGCTTACTACTGAGAAGAGCTACTTGTGTATTTCATGTGAGTTGTGAGTTGTGATGATCATTTGTTTTCATGTGTCATTATTTAATCACTCCTATTAGGATTAGGAAGCTCTCATTGAGAAAGCACGGGAAATCTGTTTTTGTAACTTTTTTTTGAATGCATCGAAATATCAAATATCAAGACTGTGAGATTAGAATTGATGTTTACTTGAGCCACAGAATGCCATTGCTGCCTGTGAGACTGCGAAACATAAACAGGTTTTGGTTTTTTGTTTATTATTGACGTACCAATTTAACGAGAAAATTTAATCTGAGAACCCTTCTGGTTTGCTTCTTATTGAATTAGCTGTGAAATTACCTTCCATTTCAGCATCTTAGTCTTTGATTTAGAATCAGTTCTGCTTTGTGAAATGCATCTAAATTGGTTAGTGAGGATGTGTGCTATGGATTTTCAATTTGTTTTGTGCTAGGTGTCTACAATTTCAAACATGGATAGTTCATGGCTATAGTTCAAACAAATGACCAATACTGAGGCAGTTGTTCGAAGATCAATCTAGTTTAACATGTCCAGTAACAAGATTGTCCCTGTGTTAATGACGTGTTTTCTATTAAATATGGAACTTGTAATTTCTGGTCTGTTTATCTTTCCATATCTTGGCTGAATTTATGTCTTTGAATTTATGATCTATAGCCTCTGTGATGCAGCTGTTTACTTGCTATGAATAATTTCATATCGTATTGTACGTGTATGCATTCTGATTGTATTGTATTTTGATTCGTTTGGAATCCATGAATTTGTTGGTTCTTGTCTGAATCTGTTTCAAAAATTTCAAAAGAGGGTTTTAGGGATTTCAAGTTCTTGTTCACTTCTTTGTAAACAAAAAAATATTCTTTGTTGGAGTATGAAATGATCTAAAAACATTATTGTAGCCTGTAATTCCAAGAGAGCTTTTCACTCATTTTGAATCGGATTCATTTGGTAATTCTACTTATCTCTTTTCTGTTTGATGATGTAAATTTATTGAAGGCTGGTACTTATATCTGATCATGTTCATACATTTGGATTGCTATGAAGAATAGTTTATTCTCTTTAAAATAAAAATCTTTCAATAACAATGAATCAATGTAATTAGAATAATTTGATATGTATTTATTGATAACTTGTTTGGAAATGATTATGGAACCATATTTGTATATATTTACATTATAAGCATTGGAATGAATTGATAAAGTGTTATTAGTTCGTAAATGGCATGACTTTGTTGTTGTTAATATTCATTTACTAATTTAATGTCCATGAGCTTAATTAGAAAGTCTCTTCTTGAAGGCAACAAAAGCGAGTCTCTTAGATAATGAAGGATTAAGTATAGGGTTAGATAAAATAAAGGGCTAGGCACAGTTTGCCAAGCACATGCATGACGTGTCGTCATCATTAAAACATTATTCACATTAGAAAGCAGCTTTGTACACAATATTATGAAAACAACTCTGGTTTTTTACTCATTTGTTTCATTAGGAAATGGAGCTTTCTAGAAATAGTTGTTGATGACCATCCTTACTAGGTTATCTAGGCACTTCCGGTAGGAAAAGTCCTCTCTATGACCATCCTTCAAAATGACGTAAAAGCATCTGCTTTCCTGAAAATTACTATATTTGCTAATCTGTAAAGTTGCATATTAGACATATGACTTGTTTTCCTTATCGTTTTATCAGAAAATGGACCCGACTAAATGTTTTGAGACAGCCATCCATATAGACCAGGTACGGTATCTCATCAACTTAAGAATAACGATCAGATTCACGTAATGATGGTTAAGGCATAAACTAATCATTTACTAAATTGTTCTTGTGTATTTGCAGGATTTGATTTCAATCCCGCGATCATTCTACCGTCGTTGGGGACAACAAATACCGCGTGTTGTGACTATTGAAGACAAAAGCGGAAATCTGTTCAATGGGAATATAGTAATCCATGAGGATCGCCCATATTTTGCAACAGATACAAATGGTATCGGGAGTTGTATTTGTTGTCCATTGATGCATTGGCAAAGTTTAAGTACCTTGGGGGTTCTCGTTTCTACATGTTCATCCCTTTGGAAGATTGATGAGTTTTGATATTTTGATTAGTACTTATTGACTGTGGTGTATTTTTATGTTTTGATCGTTAATTAGTACTTATTAAACTTTTTTTTATAAACCATTATTAAACTTGCGTTAATTAATGTATATGTTTTCTTGATCATATTGACTGTGGTGTTTTGGATCGTTAGTACATCATTTTTACGTTTTCTATTTATTTAAAAAAAATATTGGTGTATTTTGTTTATATCAGAAATTAAAAATCAATGGGGTAATAGTTGAAAAACTATATTTGGTCGGTAGGATCGTTACAGGAAAATTTAAAAAAAAAAATCAAAATTTGCGACCGAAATAGCGACCGAATATCGGTCACCAAATTAGGCGAGCTGGGTATGCGACCAACTATACGGCGACCGAAATATATACTTTTGTGACCGAAATATCGGTCGCATATTTGCGACCGAAATTTAAGTTCGGTCGCTGATGCGTATTTTTAAATAATAAAGGCAAGTGCACCTCGTCCCAAACAAGTAATACGGTGGTAAGACCGGTTATCGTATCCACAGGGATCAGTTGTCAATTACCACTTCACAAACTCAACAACTATCTAGACTAAGCTATGGCATGAAAGATCAAAACATAAAACAAACAAAAGCAGTAAAATATTTTTGGTCTTTTCTTTTGGGTATTTTATCGAACACTTGGAAGGCAACAGAAATGCGGTTAAGATTGTCAGGGTTAGACTACACTAATCCTCCCTTAATTGCAATGGAATGGTTTCTAACACAAGTCCTAATTCAATAATGACAATCAAGCCTTTTCTAAAATACTCAAGCCTAATGTCTTAGGATCATTGAGCCTAAAACCCCAAATTAAACCCTAATGTCTTAGGTGGATTAACCTGAGATTTTGCATTAAGTCAAGACTTATAAGATTGCAAGCAGCCAACACCTATGTCTAGATTCTACTTGGCATATGATTCATGAGCATGCCTTAACATCAATCTTTCAATTGTCTATCAAAGCAACATATCATTCATATGGGTAGCTAAGCCAAGGAAAGCATTAAGCACAGAATCACATACTCATAAAGAAATAGAGACTTGCATTAAAACAACCAAATCAAATACAAACAAGTTCAGAAAAGCTACATATAACCCCAACAATGGGGGATTTAACTACTCATAATAAATGAGAATACAAAAGAAAAGGAGAGAAGAGATGAAGAACACTCATAGAAGAATCCTCCAATCTTCTTCCATTCCCAGAGCAAGGAAAACATCCCCTACTAGGGTTGAAACCCTAATCTAGCCGCAGCTCCAAGTGCCTCCTCCAAGAGCTCCCCAAAAACTCCCTTTTCTGCCCTAAAACAGCAACTTATACCAATCAGTTCTGCGCTCACTCGCGGGGCGAATGGATTCTCGCGAGGCGAATATTAAAATCTGCGTTGCTGAGAAATGGGATCTCGCGACGCGAGAGTGGCTTCGCGTCGCGAGCCAGTAAAATGATTCTTCAATATGCCCGTGAGGAGCATCAGGGCCTGGGCGTGATGGCTTCTGGTTTCCATACTCGCGAGGCGAGCCATGGTTCACGGGGCGAACCAGAAAGATGACATTCTGCTGGAACAGTCAGCTTTCAGGGTCGCGAGGCGAATCCAGTCTCAGGGGCGAATCACTGCACTCGCTTGGCTCAATTTCTTCTCTTTTAGGCTCTATTTCATCCAAGCTCCATCAAGGCTAATTCTGAGCATTTTTACATTGAATTCCTGCAAAACAACACCAAGAAACCGCTTCACCCGTTCCAAGGGAAAATCTAACTAAAATCAAATAAAGAATGCCTAATCTATATGAAAAATGCATGTAAAAGTGTACAGAAAATATGATGTAAAATCACACTATCAGTCGCTAAACATTTAGCGACCAAGGTTTCTGCTACCCCCTTAATTCGGTCGCTATACAGTATAGCAACCGAATTATCATGTTTAGCGACCGAAATATTCGGTCGCTAAATAGGTTTTTTTTGTGTAGTGACATTAGTTTTAAGAAAGATGTTTTATGTGATGCATGTCCAAGAGGTAAAACGGTAAAATCAAGTTTCAAATCAAATAACCAAGTATCAACCTCTAGACCTCTTCAGTTGTTACACATGGATCTGTTTGGGCCAGTTAGTGTTGCTAGTTGGGCTGGAAGGAAATATGGATTTGTCATAGTTGATGACTGTTCTATATTTACATGGGTACTCTTCTTAACCCACAAGGATGAGCCTTTTAAGGTTTTCTCTGTATTCTGTAAGAAAGTCCAAAATGAGCAAGGTTTCTATATTTCTACCCTTAGAAGTGATCATGGGGGAGAATTTGAAAATGAGCAATTCAAACTGTTATGTGAGGAGAATGGGATCTCTCACAATTTTTTTGCACCAAGAACTCCATAGCAAAATGGAGTGGTTGAGAGAAAGAACAGATCTCTGCAGGAGATGGCAAGCTCAATGCTCAATGAGAATATTCTCCCTAAGTAATTCTGTGCAGAAGCAGTAAACACTGCATGTTATGTACAAATTGGAATACTTATAAGACCTTTTCTATAGAAGACTCCTTATGATTTATGGTATGGTAAAAGACCCAACATATCTTACTTCCATGCATTTGGATGTGATTGTTTCATTCTGAACACTAAGGATCAACTTGGAAAGTTTGATTCCAAAGTGGATATGGGTATCTTCATTGGATATTCTGATATGTCCAAAGCCTTTAGAGTTTATAACTCTAGAACCTCTGTAATTGAGGAATATACTCATGTTAAATTTAATGATGGTTTAAAGACTGATAGGGAACTATCAGATCTAGAAGATGAACTTGCAGATCTTGATATAAACAGAAAAGATAGTCAATAGCCTGACATATCTAAGGTAGAACCTATTGAAGAGTCTAACAGACAAGTGGATCAGACAAGTCAACATGCTATCAAGATCAACATGATGATCTCAAAAAAGTCTGGAAGTTCAAAACTCATCATCCTAAAGATCTCATCATTGGAAATCCCTCAGAAGGAGTAAGAACCATATCAAAATTAAGAGAATCAAGCAATATGGATTTTCTGTCAGAAATGGAGCCAAAACGTATTGAAGAAGCTCTTGTTGATGAAAGCTGGATTCTTGCTATGCAAGAAGTGAAGTTGACACAGGGAAACACAAGAAAATCCTTTTCTTAAAACCTTTTTGCAAGCAAGAAAAGAAATATACACACAGATAAAATAACTTTTCAAAAGAGTTAACAAACTTAAATCCAAATCCCCACAGTTAGCATAATCAAAAGCTATAAAGAGATACGAATAGAAGGTTCATAAAGATGATTTATCCTGGTTCACTCTCTTCCAGCCAAGAGCTACGTCCAGTCCCTTCTACTTGAAGGTTTTCTCCACTATAATCCAATAGTTTTACAAGTATTCTACACATCCTCGGGCTTACAAGTATTCTTTCCAACCAAGCCTCTTCAGGCTCACTCTAACTTTGAGATTAAAGATTTTGATCTAAAAAACTCACTATATGTGAGGGTATGAAAGTTTAAGATAAATGTTACAAATAAATCTAAAAAATATTTGACAGAGCTTTTGTGCTTTCAATAGTTTGAGCTTGTTCAGTTTCTGTATCACCTTATTTACTGGGATCATCCAGTATTTATAGAAGGTCTTCAGCTTGACCTCTCATTTTCTTCAACGGACTTCACACATCCATTTAGAGGTAGCCCTTAATACCGAGATCCGTTGAGTCTGATAACTTGATATGATTTCTAAGACATTACATATATACACAACAACCATTCATGTTATTCAACCAGAAGTAGTCATGTTGTTCAACTAAAACTCATAAATACAGTGGAGCCACAGTGGAGATGCTTACCAGTAATGGAGTCGCAGTCGAGTGAGGGGCACATGGACAAAAGGGTTCCTAATAGAAAAAAGATCAGGGAATCAGTTGCTTTACCTTCGTTTCACAATCACTATAGTCAAGTTGTCTAAATATTGTCCAAGTACTTTTAGACTAGCCAATTTATATTCTTAAGTTGTCTAAGCAATTTAAAGCTATCCAAAATAATTTATTATTGACCTTTTATACCATTCATACAACTTTTTTCTCATGTGCAATCAATTGAACCATTTCAGTCAACTTGTTAACTAGAATTTGAAATGAACCATTGTGGCAATTGTGTATTGGAAAAAATCAGTAAATGTGCAATTTGGTTAAGCTAGAATGCAAACAAAACTCAAAGGATAATGACACAATGTATGATCATAGAATCAAGTAAGCACAACTGAGTTCTAGCTAAGCAATTAAATCCTTAACTTAATCAAAGAAGGCCATTGTGAAGATTCATAGCTTCAGTTCCTATTAAAAATCTAACAACAAAAATATTATAACATTGGACAAAATTTACATGAAGCAAGTGTTGAGCATATTATTGACAATAAAATATAATTTACATTTGCACAGCAAGCTCCATAATCAATTAAACATAATCATATAAACAAATCCCTAACAGAAATTTCAGATAATGCCCAAGCTGAACCCTAGCTTGATAAGATAAAAATGTGGAGTAGAAGGATAAAACCTAACGTAAATCAAGCAAACATACTGAAAATAACACTCACAAATCAAAATCAAGCACTCATCAAAACCCTAGCTTGAAACCTTACATAAATCACAATAATGAGAGGGATGTGCTTCGGTTTCCTACCAAGTGAAGACGAAATCGATGGTGGCTTCCCAGTGGTGGCTGCACCGTGGTTCTTGAACGGTGTTGGTAGTGGAGGTGGTTCGCGAACAGATGGAGTTCGGAGGTGGTTCGCGAACAGATGGGGTTCAGAGGTGGAGAGGGAGAAGAAAGAGGGCTCGGAGGCAGAGAGGGAGAAGAGAAGGGGTTCGGGAGTGGAGGTGGCTCCAGTGGGGTGGTGTTCGGAGACGGTGATACGGTGAGGGAAGAGAGGCAGAGAAGGGAGTTGTAGAGGAGGAAAAGGAAGGAAGAAGAGGGAAGAAGGAAAAGTGAGGGGGGAAGGGACCGCGCCAACGATTTAGGGATTTAGATTTAGCCACAGAATAATTTCAATCGCTAAATCAGTCTCAGTTCATTAAACTTCGGTTTAGCGACCGATATAAATTCGTTCGCTAAATTATGACAAAATTTCCGTCGCTAAATCGGTCGCAAATTAAGTCAAATGGTTGACTTTCAAAACTTTCCATTTAGCGATCAAATTTTTTGACAGGTTCGGTTGCTGATTCGGTCGCTGAGTTAAAACATTTGACCAATTTCTTGGAAAATTAATTCGGTCAAAATTTCAGTCTCTAATAGTGACAGAATTGAACTAGTCGCTAAAAACCTTTTTTCTAGCAGTGTCCACGCATCTAGAAAAAGTTTAGTTTGCTCTCCATTTTTCACTCTTCTCTCACATTGTTAGAAACTGAAAGTGGAGCAGCACTTGGGCCACATTCTACATTACACAAATCTATCTACCACACTGATGCAGAATTACAGTTCCACCTACCATTAGAAACATTTTTTTCATGCTGCCCATACCTGTGTTTAACAACTTTAAACCAAATAGAATTTTTATCTTGCAAGCAACACCATTTCCACTTAGCTAGAAGGCTAAGATTAAACAATTCCAAATTCTTAACACCCAACTCTGCACGATCCTTAGGTTACAAAAATTTACCCTAACTAACCCCAACAATTTTTTTTTATTTACTAATTATCAAATCCACTCCAAAGGAAATAACACTAAACAAATGAGGAATAATATTAAACGGCAAATGCTAAAAAGTGTCATAAGGGCATTGGTTAAAATTTCAAAGATAGAAATTTTGTATTGAAAGTTGTGTATTCAGTATCTTGAAAGTTAAAAATTTGTTATTTTCAATATAAAGTTTTCATTTTTTGCTTCATTATCCAATACCCTTAAAGGCATTGGTTAGCATGACCTTTTGTTTAATAAGTTCTCTATTAATTTTATCTTCGATCTTATAAAAATTTTGTTCTTGGGTTTGGATTGTAGAAAATTTTGGGAGTTTTAGATTTTTTTTTTCTGATTGGTATACCTGCCCGTTTGAATGTTTAAGGGCCTTAGGTTAACATGTTCGTGACATTTTTTATTTTTTTTTAAATATTTATATATGAGTTGGAGTATTTGCTTATTGTCCACTAACATTTTCACTCGTGTATGTGTTCTCAATTCTTATTGGATACGTTTGATTCGCATTGATGTATAGAAAAAGAAGAACAACATAGGATAAATGTTTGAGTTACAACACGACTCTTTTGTTTCGTATATTGTTTGGTGGACAATAGGCAATACAAGTAAAATAATGTAAAATTTACTGCAATACCCTTTATAACATATATTATTATGTATTAATATAATACATATCATATTATTTAATACATATATAATGTTATATAATATTTTATTATATAATAACATATACTATTCTATTATTTATATTATATTGTATATATATGGAGAGGGGAGGGGGAGAGAGAGCATAATAATTAATTAGTAAAGGGTGTTGTTCTCTTTTAAGTAGTTTGTTTATGGTACAAAAAATTGTTCCATAATTTGACGAGTAACAAGAATTTAGATTTTTGTGTTGTTCCTTATCTCATCGTTTGTTCTGTCCTCTCACCATCTTATAAATCAAATATGGGACACTTACTCTTGTGTTGTATAGTCCCTTACTCTTAGTAATATATTTATTTTGTTTATAAAATAAAAATAAAAATCTATAAAGCACAAGCTGCAGCTAGTTATTGAAGGGAATGGATGGAGGGTGCAGGGAAGACCGGAAGACCAATGACGGGTCCTTTGACTGGAAAATTTTTATAGTCATATGATATGTCTATTAAATGAAAAATACGGATAGATTAAGTATAATTAAAAAGGCTGCTGCTTTTGTGAAAAAAATAAAATAAAAAGGCTGCTCAGGTAAACAAAAAAAAAAAGGCTGCTCATAAATGGTAATGATTTTTTAATATAAAGATTGACACCATATAAATAGACACGTAGAACTGATAAAATGGGTTGGAAACCATGAGTATGACGGGTCCTTTGACTGGAAAATTTTTATAGTCATATGATATGTCTATTAAATGAAAAATACGGATAGATTAAGTATAATTAAAAAGGCTGCTGCTTTTGTGAAAAAATAAAAATAAAAAGGCTGCTCAGGTAAACAAAAAAAAAAGGCTGCTCATAAATGGTAATGATTTTTTAATATAAAGTTTAACACCATATACATAGACACGTAGAACTGATAAAATGGGTTGGAAACCATGAGTCAATCCAGTTCATCGATGAGTTGAGTTGGCTAAAATCTGGCTTATTTTAATCTCGGGTTATTTTGACCTGGCTCACCTAACACATGAGTTGGGTGGGTTCAACCTGGGGTCTAGAGTTTGACTTCTAGATTTCATTGTTTGAAAGAAAACACACTACAAAATTAGCTCTATTGAATACACAAGAGAATCCCTTGCAACCTCTCTATTTAGTGTTTCACACATCTTCACTTGGTGATATTTACTCCCACTTCCAACCACAATGCACTCCCTAATCCTAATCTTGATAAGATGCTAAGAACACATATCACAAATGTCAATGCAACACACATCATGAGGTCTTTTATTTGGTTGTAATGGGGCTAAGGCGGGTAGATAAAATCAAGTATATATGCTAGAATACTTTGGCTTGGGATGTGGACTCTTTTAGGGCTTCCCTTACTCAGGTAGTACACAAGCACATAGCACACAATTTGTGCTATTTCTCCTTTTATTTATTTACAACTATCTTTTTCTCTTTTTTTTTGTTTTGTTTCTTCTTGTTTCGTTCTCTTTTCATTCTTTTCTTTTTCATCGCTTCTATTTTTGCCTTTTTTCTTTACTTTTGTATACTTTCTCTTTCCTTTTCCTCTTTTAGGCTTTTTCTATTTTTCTTTTTCTTTTTCTTTTTTCTTTTCTTTTCAATTTTTTTTTTCATAGTAGGCATCTTTATCGGCCGGCTCACCCCAAACTTAATTTGCTTGCTTGTCCCTAAGCAAGAGAACAACCCCAAACTTAAGTCCAAACATTCCTCTAAGCCAAAGTAGAAGGATAAAATTGTTTTTTTGATTTTTAGGCTTGTAATGAGCTATCATACCAAGAAAAATAGGACAAGGCTCAATTGGCACTAGTGGAAAATATACATTAGACGGTAAAGGTTTACGTCAGTTAACCAAAAGCTAGACGTTAAAAAGGAGGCGGTGGCAGTTTTGTAAATATCAGACTTCATTAATTCAATTTTAACGTCAGTTTTTTTAAGGACTGACGTTAAAAGTGAAGTGACTCACTTTTAACATCAGTTCAATAAATAACTGATGTTAAAAGTGAACCTTTTAACGTCAGTTCTTCATTGAACTGACGTTAAAAGTGCGTCACTTCACTTTTAACACCAGTCCTTAAAATCAACAGACGTTAAAGGTTATTTTAATAATTTTTTTATCTATTATACGTACCCTTCCGCATTGCCTTCCTCAAAGTTTCAGTTTCACAATTACTTTGATGTTTTGTGTTTCTGTTTTGAAAACTAAAATATATGTGCGAAGTATAAGTTGAATCAATATCCCAAACCGGATCTCATTCATTGAAAGGGTTTAAAATCCTATAAAAAGTTACATTGATAGGGTTTAAAATCCTATAAAATGTTACATTGAAAGGGTTTAAAATCCTAAACATTTTGTTGAGGCTTCGTTCCCTTCACGGGTGAGCAAGAGAGGAGAGTCGAGCGACCGAGTTTTCCAGAGCGGCTAAGCAAGGGTGCACCCGATCTGTTTCAGCAATGGTCTTGGAACAGTCATTTGCTTCCAAAGCTGACGCTCGTGTCAGTAGGCTGCGATTCTCCAGAAAGATGATAAGGTGAGCAACTCACACTATGTGATTTACACAACCTTATCACCCATGTTATGTGATTTACACAACCTCAGAAGTTGTTTGACCATTAAGACAAAGACCTTTGAGTCTAGGAATAGGAAGAAAGAGTGATGAAGTTAATCTCCACGGCAGAGCCATATTGTGAAGCAGAAAATTAAAAGGATGGAAGGAAGCTATTTATAGGAGCAGGGGATGAAGTTACTAAGCTATTCTGATTTTCTTGAAAACTTACCTATAAACTTAATGCTCATTAAGAGGATTAAGTTACAAGGTGCATGGGTAAGTAGCACAGTAGTCAAAGGAATGAATTCTTGCAGAAACTTATACACCTTTAACGTCAGTTGTTTAATACAACTGACGTTAAAAGTGTTTTTAAAATAAAAAATATTTATTTTTAACGTCAGTTTTTTATACAACTGACGTTAAAAGTGTGGTTTTTACTTCAGTATAATAAATAGGCGCGTAAATAATCCTATAAATTATAAACGTGCAGAATGAATATTGGAAATAATGTAATATACGGGAACTTGGCAGTCATAAATTAGGTTGACGTTAAAAATGAGGTGATGGCAATTGATTGGCGGTCATATTTATTTTTAACGTCAGTTTTTTATACAACTGACGTTAAAAGTGTGGTTTTTTACTTCAGTATAATAAATAGCTGACGTAAATAATCCTATAAATTATAAACGTGCAGAATGAATATTGGAAATAATGTAATATACGGGAACTTGGCAGTCATAAATTATGTTGACGTTAAAAATGAGGTGGTGGCAATTTGTAAATATTAAATCACTATTTGCGTCAGTTGTATAAAGAACTTGTGTAAATATTAAACAAGTTTATTTTTAATCTACATTAATTAGCTTGAAAATTAGTAAACATATTCTTGTGAAAATTAAAATAAATAAACACTTAACATAAAAGTGTTATATGTATAATCAAATCGTATCTCATTGAAGCGATTCATAAGTTACAATTACATGATTAAAAGATAAAAAATTTCTGCAACATAGCACTAAAATATTAAAAAGTTTCTGCTTCAACATCAATTTCTTCTCAGTTCTGTCCTTAGAAACTCCAATGGATGCATCGATCCCCTCCCTGCTCATTTGAAGTCATTGATGCTCCATCTGTGCTTTATCCACAGTCGCTTGGGGAGGAGATGGAATAAAGTGAGGGAGTCATATTATGTGATTTACTCAACCTCAGAAGTTTTTTGACCATTAAGACAGAGATCTTTAAGTATAGGTATAGGAAGAAATAACAAAAGTCTCAAATGTGATAGAACCATATTGTGAAGGAATAGAAAATGCACGAAATATAGAGGAAAAGAAGAGGGTGTATTTACATACTGATACAGAAGAATGACACTTTATATAGAGAATAGCCTCTCTCTGATTTTCTTGAAAACTTATCTATAAACTTAATGCTCATTAAGAGGATTAAGTTTCAAGGTGCATGGGTTAGCACAATAGTCAAATGAATGAATTTTTTTGCAGATATACACTTTTAACGCCAGTTGTCTTCAAAAACCGACGTTAAAAGTGCTTTTAAAATAAAAAATATTTATTTTTAACGTCAGTTTTTTATACAACTGACGTTAAAAGTTTTATTTTTACTTCAATTAAATAAATAGTCAAAGGAATTAATATTTTTGGATAAAGGTATACACTTTTAACGTCAGTTTCTTAAGACAACTGACGTTAAATATACGACTTTTAACGTCAGTCTTTACAAACAACTGACGTCAAATGTTGTTTTATTTTGGTTTACACCCGCGCGCCTTCTGCACTTCGCTCTGTACATCTCTTTTCTCTTTTCATCACGCTCAACCCTCACTCTCAACCCTCACTCTCACTCTCACTCTCACTCTGCCCTAATCGCGAGCTCATCTCCACCGCAACCACCGCAAGGGCTTCTTCGCCACCACCGTGAGGTACACTATTAACCCTAACTCTGTCTTTCCATTCATTCTTTTCAATAACTTTACATCTCTCTTTCCCCTTCCCGCGCACTAACTCTCCTTGTCCCTCTGCTCTCAGTAACCACGTCGAACGTTGGCCACCACTCGAGCTCCCCTCCCCACCACCACGCGAGCACCTATATCTGGTGAGTATTTAGGGCACATTTTTGTATTTTTGGTTTTGAGTGTATGTTGAAACTGTAATCTCAGTAGTTGAAACTTGAAACCGTGAGTTTGAGTTGTTTGGAATGTACGTCTCTATTTTTGGTTTTGAGTGCATGTTGCTCTGCTGGTTGATCTGTCACGGCCGTGATGCTCATCATGGCTAGGCCGTGATCAGTTCTGCCTGTGATGGTCTGGTTCAGTTGGCACGTTACGGCCGTGATGGACATCACTGCCAGGCCGTGACTAGTGCTTGGCAATCTTCAAAAACTATAGTTTTCAATCTCCCGTATTGTCCTTATATTGGATATATGTTTTGTATATCTACAGGACCTATCTAGTTATGGATCGTAGTTGGATGGTTTGTAAGCGTACTAGTGCTGAGTATTTGAAGGGGGTGGGAGAATTTATAGAATTTGCTCAAAGGAATGTTCCTAATAGTAATGGAATGTTTTGTTGTCCTTGTGTCAAGTGTTTGAATACGAGGAAATGTACGGTGAATGATATACGTACTCATTTGATTTGTGAAGGGATTTGCTTGAGTTATACAAGATGGATATGGCATGGTGATGTGTTGTTGAGTAGTACGCCAAGTGTCTCCCAAAGTGAGGACGTTGACGTAGATATGGAGGATGATCGAGTAGAGGACATGATCCGTGATATTGGACAAGAATCTTTTTATCGAGCTCATGTGTATGATAGGTTGTGCGGTGATGCGGATAAGCCTTTATATCTAGGGTGTACTACTCATACACGGTTGTCGGCGGTGCTAAAATTGGTTTGTGTGAAGGCGAGAAATGGTTGGACCGATAAAAGCTTCACGGAATTGCTTGAAGTGTTGAAAGACTTGCTTCCGGAGGACAACACATTGCCTGACCGTAACTATGAGGCCAAGAAGGTATTGTGTCCTATGGGTATGGAGTATAAGAAGATACACGCATGCCCCAATGATTGCATATTGTACACCGGTGTTCATGAAGACAATCACGATTGCCCCAAATGTGGGTTATCACGATACAAAGTGAAGGGTGGTGATGATGATGATGATCTTGATGATGTGAGAAAAAAGGGTCCTCCTGCGAAGGTGTTGTGGTATCTTCCAATAATTCCAATGTTCAAGCGATTGTTTGCCAATGCGAAAGATGAGAAGAATCTTAGATGGCATAATGATGAGAGGAAACGTGATGGAAAGGTTCGTCATCCTGCTGATTCTATTCAATGGAAGAATATCGATACTATGTTTCCGGATTTCGCCGATGAGCCAAGAAACCTAAGGCTTGGACTTGCTTCGGATGGAATGAATCCTTATCGTAACATGAGTAGTATTCATAGTTCATGGCCTGTTCTATTGATAATTTACAACATGCCCCCTTGGTTGTGCATGAAGCGCAAATACATGATGTTGTCTATGATGATTTCGGGTCCAAAGCAATCGGGAAATGACTTAGATGTTTATCTAGGTCCCTTGATTGAAGACTTGAAAACGCTGTGGGTGGAAGGTGTTGATGTAGTTGATGGGTATTCTCATGAGACTTTCAAGCTTTGTGCCATGTTATTTTGCACCATCAACGACTTTCCAGCATACGGTAACTTGTCCGGGTACAGTGTCAAGGGGGCATAAAGCATGCCCTATATGTGAAGAAGGCACATGCTACACTCAGTTGCATCATGGAAAGAAGACGGTTTACCTTGGGCATCAGAGATTTCTTAGACGTGATCACCCATATCGTAAGATGAAAAAAGCTTTTAATGGATGCCAAGAGACAGAAGAAGCGCCGACGGCCTTAATTGGAGAGCAGGATTATTAGAGGGTAAAGGGCATCGATGTTATATTCGGCAAGTCCAAAAAGAAAGGTAAAGCTGCTGAGAAAAACATATGGAAGAAGAGGTCGATATTCTTTGATCTTCCATATTGGCGCAAGCTTGATGTCAGACACTGCATTGATGTGATGCATATGGTGAAAAATGTGTGTGATAGTGTGATCGGAACGCTTCTCAACATTCAGGGCAAGACAAAGGATGGTGTGAATGCTCGTCTCGACCTCGTTGCTATGGGTATACGAGAGCAGTTAGCTCCAGTTGTTGAGGATGGTAATCGGACTTATTTGCCGCCAGCATGTCATACTTTGTCAAAAAAAGAGAGACAAAGTTTCTGTGGGTGTCTTCAGGGCATCAAAGTTCCACTTGGTTACTCTTCAAATATGAAGAGGCTTTTCTCTAGTGATCTTAAATTGGTTGACTTAAAGTCTCATGATTGTCACATCTTGATGCAACAACTTCTGCCCGTTGCTATTCGTGGTATTGCTCCAAAAAATGTGAGACATGCCATTACTCGGTTGTGCTCATTCTTCAATTCTATATGTAGCAAAGTCGTTGACCCCCGTATGTTGGATGACTTGGAAGTTGAGGCTGCTACAATCTTGTGCCAATTGGAGATGTATTTTCCTCCTTCCTTTTTCGACATAATGGTTCACTTAATTGTTCATTTGGTGAGGGAGATTAGATTATGTGGGCCGATTTTTCTGAGATGGATGTACCCAGTTGAGCGCTACATGAAGATCTTGAAAGGGTACGTGAAGAATCCTCATCGTCCGGAAGCATCTATTGTTCAAAGGTATGTTGCAGAAGAAGCTATTGAGTTTTGTTCGGACTACCTTCATAACACGGATCCTATAGGGGTTCCTAAGCCTCGACATGATGAGATCAGATGTCAAGGTAAGGGTACACATGGCTTAAGAATTAATAGGAAGGATCGGGAGGAAGTGCTTCAAGCACATTTGTATGTATTGAACAACATCGAATGTGTTCAGCCTTTCTTATTTGAACATAAAAGAAAAGTCAATCAAGAAAACCCTCGAATGAGCGAAAGGTGGTTGTTGAACATGCATAACAAGACTTTCTTACCATGGTTCAAGGAAGAAATGCTTAAGGATGGTAGTCTTCGCTTCGATGACGTAAGATGGCTAGCACGTGGGCCTAGCTTCAACGTCATATGTTGGAGCGGATACGACATAAATAACTTTTCCTTTTATACAAAGGAACAAGATAACAAGAGTACCATGCAAAATAGTGGGGTTAAGATCGTGGCCGAAGCAATGCACTTCTCTAGTGCAAAGGACACAAAACCCGTTAAAGCACCAAGACCTTACTTTGGATATATTGAAGATATTTGGGTGCTCGATTACACTAAGCTTACGGTGACGGTATTTAAATGTAAGTGGGTTGATAGTAACGGTGGTGTACAAACCGACGAATTGGGGTTCACATTGGTAGACCTCAACAAGTTAGGACATATAAATGAGCCTTTCATAATGGCTTCCCAAGCAAAACAAGTGTTCTACATCACTGATCCTTCTAACAAAAGGTTGTCCGTGGTTCTCCAAGGAAAAAGCATGTATAATGGTAGTGATGAAAATGAAGATTCAAATCTTGATATTCTTGAGACTCCTTCTTTTTCAACAAACATGCCTATTATAATCGAGGAGACACAGGTGGACGATGTACATGCCACTCGTGATGATCATCACGAAGGGATATTGATATAGGTAGTTTAAACTTAGTATACATTTATTTTTATTTATATTTCTGTATTTATTTTGAGTTATAACCTATGTTAATAAATATATATTATTTCTGAACAGGCATACATATGGATCATTGTTCCATTTTTCCTTTGCAATTCTGTAATGTGTGTGATATTCGTATTCTTTCGGATATTTACTGAATGCAGGGATAGCTGAGGGGAATGATATTTTAAAACTGAATTTTTTTAAAAAAATACTATTAACGTCAGTTGTATGATACAACTGACGTTAATAGTATTTTATAAAATATATAGTACACTATTAACGTCAGTTGTTTATTACAACTGACGTTAAAATTAATACCTTTAACGTCAGTTCTTTATAACAACTGACGTTAGTTTTAACAAAATTAACGTCCGTTCTTAAAGAACTGACGTTAATTTTTACAAAATTAACGTCAGTTGTGTTAAAGAACTGACGTTGATTTTTACAACATTAACGTCAGTTGTGTTAAAGAACCGACGTTAATAGTTTTATATTTAACGTCAGTTCTCAACTGACGTTAAAATTTTAACTTTTAACGTCAACTGTATTTACGTCAGTCAGTATTCTGACATAAAAAATCAATTTTAACTGATTTAAAAAGCACTTATTACACTAGTGTGGGCTTAACAACGGTAAATGTTAGGTTGGCTAATTCGACCCTGAGCTTAGCAAGAACTGGTGCCTCAATCATTTATGCATATACAGGAACAATGCAACAATGACGAGCATCAAGGTAAGAAAAAGTGAGCATATGCAAGTGATGGATAAGCACACATGAAAGAAATCAAGTAATATGATGTGTTTGGGCTCAAAAGCTCACTATTTAGGATTATATGCAAGAGAAAATCCATGCATCCAACATTGCATCAATTATAGTATAAACAATTGCCAAAACAAGTTACAAGGATCAAGGGTCTTCAATGAAATCATATGCTCAGCTGGCGTACAATGCATGATGTCAGAAATTTCAGTCAAGCACAAGTTCTATGCTCACAAGAGACTTGACACAAACTTCGCTCAAAACGCCAACGTGCAAACAAATTTAAGAGTTAAGAGCACTACAATTCACACACGCACTCCACAGGCTGTAACAAATTTGAATTAAAGGATAAAGGGTAAAGAGTTAAGATCACCCCCCTTTTTCCTTGCATGATCTAGCATGTGGAATCTGCACACACTGCAAACGCAGCTGGATGACACTATCAATTCATCACTACAGGATATAAAAACATTTGTCAGCATGCCATGAGTTATTTTATTTTCCAAAATCTAAACATACTAAGCAGTGAGATATACTACTCCACACACACAGATGAGTTGTTAGATCCACACAAACTTGTGATAGGTTCAGAACCATAATAACAAAACAACACAAATAAAGTTCAACAACAAAGCAAAGTCCTATGGCTACTGTGGTGACCCCCTATGGATCATCCTCGGCAGAATCCGATTGTTCTCCCTCCTCCTCAACTCGGGCCTCTTCCATTTCATCTGTGACTGAATCGTCAAAGTTAATCATCTCTAAGATCCGCTGCTCAGTCAACGGTCCTACAGGAAGTCCTCCCAAAGTCTCCATGTCTACTCCTTGATTCTCCGCCATTCGGTGGAGCATAGATTCCAGCCCTTGCTGGGATTGCAGAATGAGAGTGTTTAGGCGACACATGGCTTGAACATTGCGGTCCAATCGCCCTTGGAGAAGTGATACCCGCTCCAATTGTTCGGTGACCTTTGTAAGGTGAGTCTCCATATTTCTTGTCCTCTCTGTATTGTCAGATTGTTGTTGTCCAGCGGATGGCCCCTACTGCTCTGGTGGATCAACATCATCAGCCTGTTGTCGTATGGGTCCCACCTCTAACTTCTGAATATATTTTGAAGTGATGGAAATCATGGGCTTCACCAATATTTCTTCTCTTGAAGCTTGCACACCAGCATTTTCACACAACAATGCAATCACAGCAGAATGGCTTAGAGCAGCGGTAGGAGATTGGGCAATTTCAAACATATCCTGAGCAAGTATCTCACCCACATCAATCGCCCTTCCCTCAACGATGCAATAAACCAATTGAGCTCTAGGTACGATCACATCAGTTACATTGGCACAAATTTGCAGTGTGTGATGCACAAAGGTGCACCAAGCTCTAGGAATAGGCTTGAAATGGGATGCCTTCAACGTTCAAAACCTCAATGTGGATGCTCCTTGGCACTTAAAAACATTGCTTGTTAGCATTCATCCACGTAAAAAAGCATCTGTTAAGCAAATGCAATGCAATTCAAACCTGATTTGATAGTGTAAATGGTGAGAAAATGCTACTGTGGTGTTGTTTTATGCCTTTAACCTTTATATAACTCTTTCTTGCTTCAAACCTACAAGTGTGTTCTTATTTAAACTGGTTGTTTGTATTTACTCTCGTCTTGACTTGCATTATAAAATTTGACAATGAAACTAATCAGTTCTTGCCGTTTCCTTTTATAATCCTTTTGGCAGGCAAGGCAGTCACTTATAGTGAGAGGTCTTTTCCCTATACTGGCAAATCCAAGACATCCAGTAAGAAATTTTTTATGTCATTTGATATAGGAATGTAATATGGGGAATGAGAACCAATGGAAGATCTCAAATCCTTGGTATCCCACTCTTAGTGTAAGTCCATGATGCCCCGGGACGACATAAAGTAGTCAGTAATGTAGCCTCATCAACCTCTTCTTCCTGATGTTTATAATACTCACATTCTGTAGGTGCTGGTGTCCGAAGGAGAGAATTGAGGATATTGGCATTGTACCCAATTTCTTTCCCTCGAACAAAACTCCTATACTTATTCCCCTTTGGTGGTTCAGTTATGAATGCATTGGCATAGTACTCCTTGACTAACTCCTGAGACACCGGCTTTGGGAAGCTAACCAATGTGTTCCATCTTCGATTCAGAATCTGCTGAACCATTTCAGGGCACTTATTCCTTCCCAGCCGCATTGCTTTCTCATTCTGAATGCTCCTGTGGTTGATATGATTAATATATCGCTACTCATGAGCGTGAGAGTGAAACATGGCAGCATTATAGGAAGGGGAAGCCGTAGCCTTATTTCTTTTCTTTTCAGGTTCAGTCGGAGCCATGATAACCTGTTACCAAGGAATAGACCTTATCAGTGTGCAAGTAAAACAGAATGCAAAAAGGTTGTGTAACAGTGTAAAAGCCTAAAAATTTTCCAAGATCTGAATTTGTCACATGCAAGTCACTTAAGTGGGGAGAAATCCTATCCATGCATACATAGTGACTTACAAAAAAAAAATCGAAACAAGCACAGTGACATCAATTCAGCATACCTTCTAACATCAATGCTCATTACATTCCTAATTATCTCACTTTTTCTTTCAAGTTTCGAAATGGTCACTATCCATTCAAGAGATTCACGTCAACACATCACATACAAGTCATTAAAACAGTTCATCAAACGTGTGGTGTGTGTACTTGTTCAATATAGTTCCACAACTTCCAAACATATCACATTCACATTAAAGGTTTGAGCTAATTGTTTTTCATGATCATGTAACTTACCCTAGCTCATATAAATGCGATACACTATGATTCAAGTCCATTTGCCCTACAAATTTTCAAGTAACATCCATAGAAACATTTCATCAAACACTTGTGGTGCTAAATTTTTTTCTTTGGATTCAATGGTTCACACTTAGAGATGCACCCACTCATATTTATCCAAACTACATGGCTTAAGCTTAAGGCAAGTATCATTCAACAACAATCATGAGATCAAAACATCATAAGCACATCCATTAGCCATGGTTCAAGCAATTCAAAGCACATTTACTCAGAAAATCAAACTTGCTCACTCATTGAGACTTATCATCAAACACGTAGTGTGCACACCATTTTTCAACTTTTATGTACTTGGCTTATGTTCCTTTTATTTCCAGACTTTTCAATTATGAACATATATCTAAATTGGTTCCCCATACAGCACGAAAGAGACGGATTCGTGAGTGAATGTGAGGTGTGTGCTTGTGACTTTGTGTTCTTAGTGATGTACATGGCAAATGACTCCTTTTCAGCACACACAAGGTACGAATAATAGAGATCTACACAGATAATCCTTCAACCCATAAATCTATTCTTAATCAAGCATAGAATGTAAACATGGAATGAGGGCCCAAGATCCAAATGGACACCACAAATCAATAGGGAAAGGGTCGTGATAAGGATGGAGATGAAGATTCATACCTGTTGAATTGGAAAAGAATACACGCACTTGACCCACGGGTTGATACTTTACCTTTCGAAGCATAAAGAGGGAGAAGAGCTAGGGTTTTGTTCTGAGTTGAAATGGATCCACGCGTGATTTGGGTTTTAAAAACCCTAAACCAGCGCCCAGCACGACAAAGTTGGCGCCCAGCTCCTATCTTCCAGGTTCTTCAGAACTTTCAGCGCTCAGCCTCACTTTGTGGCGCCCAATGCTGGTTCCATCAATTCTTGGTGATTATGTTTCCACGCTCATCGCCGGTTTTTTTAAGCTCAGCGCTATCAGAGGTCTCCAGTAACATTTTTCATAATACTGATTAGACTAAAATCTACACTTCAAAATGTAAAACTAAAAAAAAAAAAATTCTAATATACTCATGGGTTGCCTCCCAAGAAGAGCTTCTTTAACGTCACTAGCTTGACACCGAATTTCTCTTCAAGGTTCTTGCAACCTTAAGGCCGCTTTTGCTCTCTCAAAATCACCTCCAAAATAGAGCTTCAACCTTTGACCATTCACCTTAAATCTCCTTTTAGATTCCGGGTCTTTGATGAGTGTGATTTGACCTCATATTTCATTGACATTTTGCATGCATTTTCATATAGTTTACGCATTTCTAATTTGATTTTGTTTAGTTTTTACCTTGGAACGGGTAAGGCGGTTTTGTGGTGTTGTTGTGCAGGAATTGAGGATTAAAATGCTCAATATTATCCATGATGGAGCTTGCACCAAGATGGAGCTTGAAAAGCCAGAAAATGAGCCAAACAGAGACCATCACGGCCCAGCCGTGGCAGCCATCACGGCCATGATCGAGTAGAGCTGAAAAGAAAGAATGGAAAAGTCAGAACTGGTCACGGCCAACCCGTGATGTCCATCACGGCCATGACATGCCAGCTGAACCAAACCCTCACAGGAAGAACTGATCACGGCTAGGCCGTGATGGTGGTCATGGTCGTGACAGACCAACCAGTGAAGCAACCTCCAAGGCAGAATCCGTCATGGCCTGGCCGTGATGGCCATCATGGCCGTGACGCGCAATATATGGATCTTTCGAAATTGATTTGATCAGAATTTATGATTGCTTGGGATTCAAGTTACCCTAATCTATAAATAGAGCACTTTGGCTCGAAAATAGGAGAGACTTTTAGGGACTTTTGGGCCGCTACCTTAGGCAAAATTAGGATTTTCTCTTCTTCTTCTTCTCCTCTCTTAGGTTTTCATTCATGTTATTGTTAATCAAGCTTGCCATCACCATGACAATGCTTGAGTAGTAGTTCTATTTCTAGGGATTGGGGCTATGCCCAAAATCTGTTTTATGTTATGAATTGATGTTTTCCCTTTTTTAATTTCGATTTCTCTTTCGATTTGGTTTCTATCGCATGAATTACTTGTGAATATAGTGCGCACTTATTTGCATGTCATACATACTCTAAGGAGGAACTTAGCGGTAAACTTAGGTATTGGATTTATGGGAATCAAACTTAGGACTTAAATCACGAGAGTTAGAAGCGGTCATTCGAGGGTTCACGAATTGCCAGAAAGCTTAAAGGGTTCAATCTAAATTCAATTACCACGAGAGTAGGGGTAGGTTTAATTGGGCACGGTTTTTGTAACCCGAGAGGGAGCATTAACTTATTTAGGATAAATTCGCCTTCAAAGCAAATTTTGATAATTAACAAGGGGTAGTCAATTTGGTAACATGAACAATCTTGTTGGTAACCCAATTCCTAGGAATCTCTTTTGATATGAAAAACCCCTAATTAATTTACTTTCCTCTTTTAATTGATTGCATTCTTAAATATCTGATTTTCTAGTTAATTCTTCTTTCAAAAATCAAATCTTTTTAAAATCCCTTTTTATATAGTCCAGTTTAATTGGTTTAATAATTAGTTGTTATTTGAGATCACGGTCTCTGTGGGATCGATCTTTTTATTACTTGGCGACGAATCCGGTACACTTGCCGGAATCCGCGACATCAGTCTTCCACCTCAACCGCACCATGAGCCATAGCTTATTTAACAATGAAGGGTCCCGACCATTTGGACTTTAATTTTCCAGGGAATAGCTTCAAACGCGAATTGAACAATAACACTTGTTGCCCCGGATAGAAGACTCTATGCAATATGTGCTTGTCAGGGTATGCCTTCACTCTTTGCTTGTAAATTGAAGCATTTTCATAGGCCATTAGTCTCATTTCCTCCAATTCATTCAGTTGATCCAATCTCTTATCACCAGCTAGAGTAGAATCAAAATTGAGAAATTTAAGAGCCCAATATGCTTTGTGATCAAGCTCCACCAGAAGATGGCATGACTTTCCATAAACCATTTGCTAGGGAGAAAGACCAAGTGGAGTCTTAAATGCTGTCCTATGAGTCCACAATGCTCCTTTTTGATTTCTCTATTAGATACCTCAACTTGGCCACTTGTTTGTGGGTGATAAGGGGTGGCCACCTTGTATTTCACATTATATTTGGTCAAAACACTTTGCAAAAGATTATTGCAAAAGTGTTTCCCTCCATCACTAATCAACACTCGGGGCACTCCAAATCTAGCAAATATATTCTTTTTGAGAAATTTAACCACTGTAGCTCTATCATTTGCCGTTGAAGCAGTCACTTCTACCCATTTGGACACATAGTCCACTGCTACAAGGATATATTGATTTGAGTATGACGATGGGAATTGTCCCATAAAGTCTATCCCCCAGCAATCAAACAATTCTACTTTAAGAATATTTTGCAATGGCATTTCATTTTTTTTTTTTACTTTCCTCCGGTTCTATTGCATTTGTCACATTCCTTGGCATATGTGTGAGCATCTTTGAAAAGTGTCGGCCAATAAAAGTCACAATGCAACACCTTCACAGTTGTCCGGTCCCCATTATAATGCCCTCCATACGGGGATCCATGGCAATGCCAAAGAATACTTTGGGCTTCATCTTGATCAATGCACCTGCGAAGGATATCATCCGAGCAGCTCTTAAACAGAAACGGGTCATCCCAAATATAGAAATTTGCATCACAGAAGAACGTTTTCTGCTGCTGCCATGTTAAGCCTTCCGGAACAATATTTGCAGTCTTTAAGTTTTCCATATCCGCAAACCAAGGCCTCTCCTCGACCATGAGCAGTTTTTCGTCTGGGAATTCCTCTCTAACTTCATTCTATTAGACCGTGACAGCTTCATTTTCCAATCTGGACAAGTGGTCAGCAACCACATTTTCACTTCCTTTCTTATCCTTTATCTCTAGATCAAATTCCTACATAAGGAGAATCCAACGGATTAATCTAGGCTTTGATCCCACTTTAGTCAAGAGATATTTAAGTGCAGAATGATTACTAAAAATAATGACTTTAGAGCCAATCAAATAGGACGTAAATTTATATAATGCAAAGACTTTGGCAAGCAATTCTTTTTCTGTAGTTGTATAGTGAATCTGATTATCATTCAAAACCTTGCTTGGATAGTATATTGCATGAAAAAACTTATCCTTTCGCTGTCCCAAAACTGCACCCACTGCATAATCACTTGCATCACACATTAATTCAAATGGTAAGTCTTAATTTGGTGCAACAATGATAGGTGCAGTGACTAACTTATCTTTCAACATAGTAAAAACATGCAAACATTTATCATTAAACTCAAAAGGAATATCCTTATTCAATAAGACACACAAGGGTTTCGCAACTTTAGAAAAATCTTTGATGAAGCGTCTATAAAACCCGGCATGTCCTAAGAAACTTCGGACTCCCTTGACGTTTGTAGGTGGTGGCAGCTTCTCTATTACCTCAATCTTGGCTCTATCTACCTCGATTCCTCTAGCTGAAATTTGTGACCAAGGACAAATCCTTCATGTACCATAAAATGGCATTTTTCCTAATTCAATACCAAGTTGGTCTCTACACATCTTTTCAAGGCAGCAGCTAGGTTAATGAGACATAAATCAAAAGTAGAGCCAAAAACAGAAAAATCATCCATAAAAACCTCAATAGATTTTTCAATCATATCAGAAAAAATGGATAGCATACACCTTTGGAATGTGGTCGGTGCGTTGCACAAGTCGAATGGCATCTGACGATATGCAAAGATCCCAAAAGGACATGTAATAGGCGTGAATCCGCAAGTGAACGACTTCGTCATCAAGTAATAAAAAGATCGAACCCACAGAGACCGTGATCTTAAATAACAATTAATTATTAAATTAATTAAACAAGACAAGAAAAAGATTTGGAAAAGATTTGGTTTTTGAAATAAGATTAACTAGCAAATCAAGTATTTAAAACGCAATCAAATAAAATCTTAATCAAACCAAATCTGGAGATTTTCAAATTAAAAGAGATTTCCAGGAATTGGGTTACCAACAAGACTGCTCATGTTACTAAATTGACTACCCTTCTTGTTAATTATCGAAATTTCTTTGAAGATGAATTTAACCTAAATAAGTTAATGTTCCCTCTCGGAATACAAGAACCATGCCCAATTAAACCAACTCCTACTCTCGTGGTAATTGAATTTAAATTGAACCCTTTAAGCTTTGTGACAATTCAGTGAACCCTCGAATGACCGCTTCTAACCCTCGTGATTTAAGTCCGAAGTTTGATTCCTATAGATCCAATACCTAAGTTCACCGCTAGGTTCCTCCTTAGAGTATCTATGCCATGCAAATAAGTGCGCACCAAATTTACAAGTAATTCATGCAATAGGAATCAAATCAAAAGCAAATTGAAATTAACAAGAAGTAAAACGTCAATTCATCACATAAAACGAGTCTTGGGCATAGTCCAAATTCCAATAAATAAAAAGACTACTCAAGCATTGCCATGTTCATAGCAAGCTTGATTAACAAAAGCATAAAAAACCTAAGAGAAAAGAAGAAATTGAGAAGAAGAGAAATCCTAATTTTTTCCTAAGGTAGCAGCCCCCAGATCTCCCTATTTACGAGTCTTAGAATCCTATTTATAATGTAGGGTAAATTAAATTCCAAGCTGTTACAAAATCAGATCAAATCAGCAATTAAATTTTCAAATATTGCGCGTCACTACCGTGATGCCTGTCACGGCCAGGCCGTGACAGATTCTGTCTTGGAAAACTTGGCATCGGTTGGCCTGTCACGACCGTGATGGCCATCACGGCCTGGCCGTGACAGGTTCTGACTTTTGCATACTTTTCTTTTCAGCCTTGCTCGATCATTGCCGTGATGGCTGTCACGTCTAGGCCGTGATGACTGTCACGGCTAGACCGTGATGGGCTCTGTTTTGCTCATTTTTCTTGTTTTTCAAGCTCCGTCTTCATGCAAGCGTCAACATAACTGATCCTGAGCATTTTAATCTTCAATTCTTGCATACAAACACCACAAAACCACCTTACCCGTTCCAAGGTAAAAACTAATAAAAATCAAATTAAAAATGCCTAAACTACATGAAAATGTATGCAATATGATAAAGAAATATGAGGTGAAATCACACTAATCAACATGTGAAAGCTGTCTTCTCTTGATCATCCGGATTAACCGCAATTTAGTTGTAACCGGAGTATCCATCTAGGAAACAATAGAATGCTTCACCAGCCAATCTCTCTAACATTTGATCCGTGAATGGCAATGGGAAATGATCCTTCTGAGTGGCTTGGTTGAGCTTGCGATAGTCAATGCACATGCGCCAACCCGTTACTGTTCGTGTGGAAATGAGCTCATTCTTTTCATTCTTGATAACCATCATTTCACCTTTCTTAGGCACCACTTGAACCGGACTAACCCATGCACTATCGGATATAAGGTAGATCATGCCCGCTTCAAGAAGTTTCAGCACTTCTTTCCTCATAACCTCCTTCATAGTTGGGTTCAATTGCCTTTGGGGCTGCACAACCGGCTTATAATCACCCTCAAGCAGAATTTTATGCATGCAAAATGATGGACTAATGCCTTTCAAATCAGCTATGGATCATCCTATGACTGTTTTATGCTCTCTAAGTATCCTCACAAGCTTTTCTTCCACAAACTTTGATAATGCACTGCTCACAATGACAGGATTTTCAAAATTTTCACTAAGAAACACATATTTCAAATGTGCAGGCAGCGGTTTGAGCTCTAGTTTGGGTTTCTCTTGCACTCTATTTTTCTTAAGCTCTTCCTTCTCGGTGTGGACAGCAACCTCCTTTTGTTGAGCTTCCAAACTGCGCAAGCATTCTTCTATTTCTTTTTCCTCTACTTCATCAAGATTTTCAATAGAATGCACTATTATCTTCTCAAGAGGTGAAGAAGGATGTTGCTGTTCTAAAACTTCTCTAGCCATCACCTCAACTTTATCCATGCGAAAATAATTCTCTTTATCACTTGGATGATGCGTAGCCTAAAAAACATTAAAAGTGACTTCTTCATCTTGCACTCTAAACCGGAGTTGACCTTGTTGGACATTTATTAAAGCACGGCCAGTTGCTAGAAAAGGTCTCCCCAATATGAGTGGTATCTCTATATCCTCTTCCATATCCAAAATAACAAAATCCACCGGAAAGATAAATTTATCCACTTTTACCAACACATCCTCCATAATGCCAAATGGATATTTGATAGACCGGTCCGCTAATTGGAGTGACATTCTTGTAGGCTTCACCTCTCCCAATCCTAGCTTCTTCAAGATAGACAATGGCATGAGATTAATGCTTGCACCCAAATCGCAAAGGGCCTTGCCAATAGTCATACTCCCTATAGTACACGAAATTGTTAAACTATCGGGATCCTTGATCTTTGGAGGTAACTTCCGCTATAAAATAGCACTACATTCTTCCGTTAAAGCGACTATCTCATCTTCTTTGAACTTCCTCTTCTTCATAAGCAACTCCTTCATCAATTTTGCATAGGTTGGCATTTGTTCCAATGCTTCGGTGAAAGGTATGTTGATGTGTAGCTTCTTGAAGATGTCAAGAAATCTTGCAAATTGTTCCTCCTTCTCCTTCTTCTTACTCACATGAGGATAAGGCAATTTCACATAAGGGGAGATTTCTTGCGGCTTACCTTTCTCTTTCTCTTTCAACAATTGACTCTATGTTTTTCTCAAATGGGATTCCTCATCAACTAACTTTGTCTTAGCTGAAATTTTGTTCTCTTCTTGATCAATCACCCCTTCTTCTTTGGTTTTTTCCATCTCGCTCTTCTCATCTTCTACTTTTTTATCAACATTTTTCTGTTCAAAAGATGGTGTAACCACTTTACCACTTCTCAACGTCACCGCCTTACATTGCTCCTTCGGATTATTGATTGTATTTCCAGAAAAATTACCATTTGATTGATCCGCAATTTGCTTTGCTAGCTGCCCAATTTGGTTTTCCAGATTTTTGGTGGATGATTCGGTGTTTTTGAAGTTGGTTTGAGTTACTTGAATGAATTGAGAAAGTGCATCCTCCAAAGATAGATTTTTCTCTTGAACTTGCTTTTGTGGTGGTGGATTATTAGCTTGAGGACCTTCTTGTCTCCAAGGGACATTAGGGCGCTTCCTCCAACCTTGATTATAAGAGTTTGAATACGAATTTTGCCCTTGTCTTGAATAATTCCCCATGAAATTTGTTTCCTCTCTAGAGCCAATAATTGCTTCACAATTACCATTCTTATGCTCTCCTCCACAAAACTCACAGCTTATTGCTTGTTGTGCTTGTATTTGCCCACAACTCATAGCATTAAATTGCTTGGTTATTGCTTCCAATTGATTCGTGATGAGTTTGTTTTGAGCTAGTAATGCCTTCTGAGAATCAAGCTCCAATACCCCCTTAGTCGATGTGCCTCCTCTATCATGATTCATGAGATAATCATTGGATGCCATGGCTTCAATCAACCTTAAAGCTTCTTCCGCTTTTTTTGAATTCATAGATCCTCCTGCCGATGCATCTAATATTAACTTTGTCCGAGGTCTCAATCCATTACAGAAAATTTGCACTTGTTTGTTGGTGTAAGCCCTAGAGGCCAATGTATTTCTTTAGACTTACATTTGTATCTTGCTATTTCATATATATATATGATATGAGGCATTCCAGTTTATTGTGTTACTTGTTTAAACATAATAAAGTCCTTAGAATAGAAATTTCTGTTCAATAGAATATCAAGTATATGACTTGATCGTGAGACACTATTGAACAATGAAATCCTATTCTTAAATATCCGTAGTCAAGTATTTTATTAATAAGGACAATAATAATACAATTGAGACTATTATGTGTGCAGACTGATGACCACATCTCACGGGTCATAGATATGAGATATCGAGTTGCCACATAGGTACGCATTAAGGTAATGATGTCTTGGATTGACCCACCATGAGAACACTACATGGAGCGTTATGTGAGTGTCATAAGTAGTTCTCATAGTGACAATGGTGTATGTAATCCTTCGACCTGAAATCACTACGATCCCTACACGAGGAGTCGTGGTGCTTTAATATCGTCAAACGTCATCTGTAATAGGATGATTATAAAGACGATCATTGGGCATACCACGAGCCATGCAGAGGGATGTGAGTGACCTAGATGGAATTTGTCCCTCCTACATAACGGAGAGTAATATCTCATGGGCCCCCCGATAGAGTGAGACTGTAAAATGCATGGCCGTGATGAAATGAGTCAATATGAGATATTGACCTCATTTGTTGTTAAGTCTACTCGGGTATCAGGGAACATGATATTGAACCATACAAGGGTGACACATTCTATGCCTTGTGTTCAATATAGATATATGGACAAAGGGATAACAATGCACATGAATATTTGTCACGAAAGGTTTCGTCAAATCATCGACTTTCTCACTACTTAGGTAGCAAGGTGATGTATTGCTAGATACTCACATCGTTTGTAATATTAAATGGGATTTAATATTACTGCTAACGTATTGGGAACCTATAGGGTCACACACAAAAGAGCGGATTAAAATAAGCATTAAAAGAAAGTTGGACTTTCCTATTGGGCCTAGCGCATAGTAGATGGGCTTAGGTCAAATGTTGCTCACTAACTCACTTAAGGAAGTGATACTATAAGTAGACCACTTAAGTTGTTGTGCCCACACGGTTGATAACCTAGCCGCACAAAAGAGAGTAAGTGTGAACAACAAAGTCTCGGTTTTGAAGCTAGCACTGTGAGACAGAGACGCTTCGGTTCGTGACGTTGGACGCTCACGGAATCCGCTCGTGTGGATACCTCTAGAGACACCGTTCGTGCGGTGTTCGTGATAGACGAATTTCAACAAACAACCATCGCTTCAAGAGGTAAACTTTCGAATCATGAATCATGACCATTCGCAAGGATCCTTCGATGGGAATTTTTCCGCTGCGTTTCTTTTGTTTTATACGCAAATTCCCAACATTGTTGAAGATCATCGAAGCCATGATTAGGACATTTTCTTAGGAGCTCCTTGAATCTTTCCCAAGCTTCATATAGAGCTTCACCATCACGTTGCATAAAGCTTGAAATATCACCTCTCATCTTCACAAACTTGGACGGTGGAAAGTATCGTGCTAAGAATTTTTCTTCCAAGTCATCCCAAGTAGTGATACTTCCCCTTGGTTGAGATTGGAGCCAACCCTTAGCTCTATCTCTCAATGAAAAAGGAAATAAACACAGCCTTATAGCATCATCTGTAGCTCCATTAATCTTGAGTCTCACATATCTCTAGAAAATTGGAGACATGACTATTCGGATCTTCGGCTTCATTCCCTCCAAACTGATTTTGTTGGATGATATGGAGCAATGCCGGCTTGATCTCAAAATTATTGGCGGCTACCGGTGGTCTAACAATACTTGAATGATTCCGGTTGACTGGACCATTAGAATATTCCGCCAATGTTCTCCGGTTTCCATGTACATGTTCAGCCATGACTTCTTCCTGTTGACCTTGCGCTGTAGAAGAATTTTCTTTTTCCTTGTTTCGCTTCTTCCTTTATTTTGATTCTTTTCGATTCTTCTTTGCGGTCTTTTCAATTTTGGGATCAAATAATAGGTCACCTGTAGATTTACCTCGCATACACTACACAATATCTCAAACAAGGTGAGAATATCCAAAATATCAATAATCTAACAAAAACAGAAAAATCACAAAGAGAAAAGAAAGAAAAAAAATGTTCAAATTAACAACGCTTAGCTTTACTGATATTAATCAACAATCTCCGACAATGACGCCAAAAACTTATTGATGGTTTGGCAAGTGCACCAAATCGCGACAAGTAATAATAGTGTGAGTAGAGTATCATCCCACGAGGATTGAGATTAAGTAGCAACGTAAAATAAGTAAGTGATATTTGAACCAATACAAATCATAGTTCCGAAAGAGTAATTGAATTTTCTTTATCCAAAATTCTGTCCAAAATGTTGTCACAAACAAATATGAATGAATTGGGTTTTTCTTCTTTACCACACAAGCAAGTAAATGAAAGAATGAACAATTATGATGAGTGAGACACCCCGATGTGCCCCATCGTATTATTACATTAAAACCTTAATATTTATTTACTTAATCGCTCGCTTATCGTTGAAAATACGTAAAAATTAAAACTTACGTAATAATTATATAACTTATGCAGATATAAAACATACCAAAACTATATTACATAAATACACACCTGTTTATTTATTACATTCCAAAAGCACTGTTAAGGGTACCCTCTCAGTAGGATCCCTCACAGGCATAAACTTCACTACAGACATACTTAGCGGAAATATAAATACTCTTTAGACACACTGGCCATAATGTCTATACTTTAATCGCCTTGAATCACAGCTCGACCTCCAGCATCTGGTTCGTAAGGAGTTCCATCTAACTCCTCAGCAATTGGTTCCTCCATCGGGTCTTCTCGTACGATCACATCAGAAATAAAATACAACACGCAGAAAGATATAGGGAATAAGAAACAGTTCTATCATCAAAAAGCGGAAAAGATTCATAGTATATCATACAATAAATGTCAGAGACAAGCAACACACATAACTAACAAATCATACTCAAATTATGATATTGTCCTCTACCCTCTGCTCATGTAGTCTAAGCACTTATACTATCATAACTGTCTCTATTCCTTTCACATTCGTTAGTAGTCCAGGGTAGTCCGATGCAAAGAACTCAGCATAGTACACTTCTATCTTTTGATAGAATAAGACTCAACATAGTGCCCTTCTATCTTTCAATAGGATAAGACTCAACATAGTGCCCTTCTATCTTTCGATAGGATAAGATTCAACATAGTGCCCTTCTATATTTCGATAGGATAAGATTCAGTATAGTGCACTTCTATCTTTCGATAGGATAGGATCCGGTATAGTGATCTTCTATCTTTTGATAGGATAGGATTTCAATATAGTGCACTTCTATCTTTCAATAGGATAAATCAGATCGACGCGTCATGGACTGAGAAAGTATTTGCATCAAAGCCTCTATATGAATCTCACTATCTCAAATCAATAACAACCTTGTACCTCAAGCCCCCATCATAACCTCAACTCGCATTTTATGTCACATCTCATCCATTAGATAACTTAATTAAGCTAGGCACCTCTAAGTCAATTTATTCTCTCACCCAAACAATCATCTCCCGAACAACATTTATCCTTACTTAAAATCAACTAGGCATAGTATTAAAAATCAGGCAGATCATGCATCACACAATATCAGGAAATATTCAGATATCTCAACATCATATAAAGCAATTTATCACAACCAACGCATAATAATAAAATCAAATAAATAACAAAGTCAGACTCTGTCACGGCCTGACCGTGATAGCCATCACGGTCGTGACAGACAACAAAGGCAAGAATTCTACAAAACAGAACCTGTGACGGTCTGGCCATGACAACCACCACGGTCGTGACAGACAACAAACATCCTCAATATCTTAAATATTCAAACACCGAAATAATACGTCACATGCAGATGGAATACCTCAACCAGCGTATCATAGTAAATTCAATAGCAAAAATCAAACATCCTCAAATACTTAAAATCAACTTAATGTCGATAAACCTACAATCCTCGAATCACATTGGTTTTCAGAAAAGGTTTCCAATGGGATTTTGGTCTTGTCGATTACTCGACTACTAGTAGGGTTTAGGTCGCCCTACACAATTATCATATAATATACTACTTATCAATTCCGACGATAGGTTGATTCTTTTCCCCACCTGAGCTAGCACCGGAAATACGTACCTGACGATCCTCGTTATCCCGCCACGAGTTAACACAACCACCTTCAACCAAACAACATAACTATAATTAATCAACTAACAACCATCTATGACACTTTAGGGCTAGGTTCGGCCAAGACTTAGAAAATAGGTTTAGGGTTATCTTCTTAATGCCATCTTTTGGATCCTAGTTACTAGAGTCTTGATCAGCCGCTGGCTCATCTAGTTTTATAGCTAGTATGACCGTGGTTTTGTGCTAATTTTATATCAATTTCGCCCAAATTAGACTTGATTGTCTTTAAGCAGTATTTTGAGTCTGTAAAGTATTTTTAGGTTAATTTAGTTGATTTAGAGTTAAATAAAGTACTTATGCTATTTTCTGTTTTCAGGTTAATAAAAGGAAATAAATCTGGAGCTTTCGCCCCGCGAGAAGATCATTCGCCTCGCGAACCTGAAGGTGACTGTGCCAGAAAATTTGCATCCTTTCTGTGTCGTCCCGCGAATCCAATCCTCACCTCGCGAGAGTGAAGACCAGAAGTCATGACTTTTCCATTCCTCGCCACGCGATCCGTGCTTCGCCTCGCGAGAATACCAAACGCTGCAGAGGTTCGCCTCGCGAGACAGTGTTCGCCTCGCGAGTCCGCTGATTCCAGATACTGTATATAAGTCAGTTTTAGACAGAACTGAGCCAGAGCTAGTTTTTAGTCAATAGTTAGTCAGTAGCTTATCTTTCATTTTTATTTTATTTTAGATAGTTGTTTCACTTTTGTAATGGAGAACTAGTCTCCTTGGTTAATCTACTGTGATTGGTTTCCATTTACATTTGAGGTTCTGTAATTCATATTTTATATGCTTTTCTCTTTTCAATGCGATGCTATATGTTTCTGTTTCAATTCAGAATTTTACTGATTCAATTCATTGTGATATATGTATTGACTCTACTAACACTAAACTTTGTGTGGTGTGTGCTGAGATTTCTGCAGGTTTAGCAGGTGATGGATTTGTTAGTACAGTGAATGAAGATCATGCAGAAGTTGAAGCAGCACCAGTAACCCCAGCTACTTGTTTACCACCTCCCACTGTGGAACAACCGGTGATGGAGTTCAAGCTTCTGGATTTTGCACCATGGCCAGTCCAAGGGGTTGAACCCCAATTTTATTGGGAGGATTTTATTGAGAAAGCGGTCATCTTTGACCCAAAAGGGAGTGAAAAGTACGCCGCACTGGAAGGAGTCACCGTAACTATCAAGCACTCACTCCCATATCAAGGCTGCAAGTTATGGAAGCATGGAATGAACTCCCACCCTTTGGCTATCACTTGGGCCTTATGTTACAAGCAATGGGATCCTGGTGGAACCGCCCTTCAATGAGTTTTTCTAAACCTTTTTTTTTCTTTTAATTTTATTTTCCTTGCTTTATTTATGTTTCGTTTCAATAAAGCTCCTGAATAATTTGAGAAGCTCAGGAGTTTTGTTAAGTCTTGTGTTGGCAAGTTTGATGGATTTGATTAATTTTGCATAGATGGATTGCATGTATGTGTTGACTGTCTTCCCCCTAGATCTTGAATTTTTTTTTTTGAAAAGTGATCCCCATGTGATTGAAAACTGAACTTTGAGATTTTTTTATGATGGAATGATTTATGATAAGTTTGGGGTGATAGGAAGCACACACTAGGGATAGAATCTCTGTCAAACAATTTGCAAATAATGTCCAGGTGAGGTTTTGAGCCTCCAACATGTTTTTGACTGTGTGAGAATCACTTTTTAAGTTGCACTTTCCTGAATTTGCTTGAATCTCTTTTTGGTTTGCATGTTTATGTGTTTGCTTCAAATGATTTAGGCATTTTCTTTGTAAATAGCTACTTTGCCTAAAAATAACCACCCCTAATGCATGTTCCTTAGTTAGCCCCTTTGAGCTCAATTAGCTTATTGTTCTTGATAACCTTATGTTACAAGCCTAAAATCTGAAAAACCATGTTAACCCGATCTTAGGATTAGGAGAGCATGGAAGCTTAGTAAGAGATTGGTTGCAAGAAACTAAGTTTGGGGTGGCTACAAGGTGTAATGTGTTGTTTGGGATTGAAAAGAAAAAAAGAAAAAGGTTGAAAAAAAAAGAAAAAAAAACAATAAAAATGAAAATTGTTAAAAAAAATAAAGAGGCTGTAGTCACCCAAGGCAAAAAGATGAATGAGAAAAGGAACTTGAGTGAAATTTCATTGTGTTGAAGTGTTTCATGCTCTCTTAGTTCCTAGGGTCTTCAGCCTAGTTCTTTTGTATATCCTACCCTTAGCCAGGACCCATTACAACCCATAAAAGACCTTTTGATGTTGCATGCATGTTTTCTGTGGGAATCATTTTGAGATGAAAATCAAATTCATGGGAAGTGCTCTTAAAAGTGAAATTGAGTGCAATGTTGATAACCTGACACAAATTGAGCGATTGAGTGAAACACAAATTTCCCTTGTGAGGAAGGCAGTTGTTTGAATTTGGTGATCTCTCTTTTGTGTGTAACTTGGATCTCCTGCTAAGATTAATGATTGTTTGAATGATGAAACTCTCAATTGTTCAGAATAAATGATTGTGGGGATTGCTTTGCTTGAAAGGGGGGACATTGAAGAAAATGTTTTGATGAAATTGCTTGAAACCTGTGTGAAAGTTGATTAAATCTCTTAAGCTTGCCATGTCTTGAGTCTTTTTGATTTTTGAGTTCTAGTTTGCTAGGGGACAAGCAAAGTTTAAGTTTGGGGTATTTTGATCAGCCGCTGGCTCATCTAGTTTTATAGCTAGTATGACCGTGGTTTTGTGCTAATTTTATATCAATTTCGCCCAAATTAGACTTGATTGTCTTTAAGCAGTATTTTGAGTCAGTAAAGTATTTTTAGGTTAATTTAGTTGATTTAGAGTTAAATAAAGTACTTATGCTATTTTCTGGTTTCAGGTTAATAAAAGGAAATAAATCTAGAGCTTTCGCCCCGCGAGAAGATCATTCGCCTCGCGAACCTGAAGGTGACTGTGCCAGAAAATTTGCATCCTTTCTGTGTCGCCCCGCGAATCCAATCCTCGCCTCGCGAGAGTGAAGACCAGAAGTCATGACTTTTCCATTCCTCGCCACGCGAGCCGTGCTTCGCCTCGCGAGAATACCAAACGCTGCAGAGATTCGCCTCGCGAGACAGTGTTCGCCTCGCGAGTCCGCTGATTCCAGATACTGTATATAAGTCAGTTTTAGACAGAACTGAGTCAGAGCTAGTTTTTAGTCAATAGTTAGTCAGTAGCTTATCTTTCATTTTTATTTTAGTTTAGATAGATGTTTCACTTTTGTAATGGAGAACTAGTCTCCTTGGTTAATCTACTGTGATTGGTTTCCATTTACATTTGAGGTTCTGTAATTCATATTTTATATGCTTTTCTCTTTTCAATGCGATGCTATATGTTTCTGTTTGCTTAATTCAGGAGTGTGTAGTGTTGTGTTGATTTGTTTCGGTGATGTTATGTTCCTATATATAATCGCGTTTGCTTAATTCGCGTGTGTTCAATCATGTTCGCTTAGTTCATGAGTGCTTCACCCCATTTGCTTAATTCGGGGATAGGGACATATATCTGTAGTAGTGGTTTCGTTTGTTAATTGTTGCTACAACCGAAAGGGGATTAGAATCTGCTTAGGGCTTGGAATTTGCATGAACCAATGATAGTGGGAAACCGAGAACAGTAGGTTGATCATCTTTAGTTTATCTGTTAATCTCTTAAACTGCTTTGTTTTCATTGCTCTGTTTTCTGCTTGTTTTCTTTATTTTATTTCAATCCAACCAACCCCCCAAAATCTAACTGTTTCTGTTAATAATAGCAAGCTAAGAGTCCTTGTGAGACGATACTCGAGTTGTCGCTTCCCTATCTACATTATTTTGTAAACGCTCGTTCTTTTTGGCGCGTGGCGACAGCGCGACCAAGTCTTAACTAACATAGATTACTCATTACAATACTAAAATTTGAAACAAAATCCTCTAACCTTTAGGGTTAGGGTTTCGGCCAAGGGCTTACTTTTAGGGTTCAAAATCCTTAAAATTCCTAATCATGATTAAGTCATAGATTAATGATCCTTGATTAACCTAAATCATGGATTAGTGACTAAACAACTAAAGTTGAAACTCAAAACTTCCTATCTCTTTTATACAAGGATTCGGCCTTAACATGTTCATAGGGTTAGGGTTCTTAGTTTAAGAAACCAACTTGGATTTATTAAGCATACATACTAATAGCTTGATTAACAAGATCATTAATGAAAACCATGAACAAAAACTCTACCAAACCTACTTTGATAGATTTGGCCAAGGCTAGGTTTTTAGGAAAGAAATTTTTGATTACATCATGCTCTTAGATTTAGATAATATGTATGATATCAAGAAGATAGAAAGTAGTTTCATCATCATTAGATTTTTCTAGAATTTATTATGACTTTTCAAAGTTCTAGGGTTAGAAACTTTAAAGTGATGAACAACTATAATATAAGCCTTGAATCAAGAAACTTGCTAAAGAACATAGGAATGATTAAGAATGAAGATTAGGATTTACCTCTTGAAGATCAATGACAAAGGAAATCCAAGAAACTTGCTTCACAAACTTATCACTAAAGAACTTATGAACTTAGGGTTTTGAACAAAAAGACATTAGAAACTAAGTGAAAAGTGAGAGTATGGTATTTATAGAGATAGTGGCAACATCTTGGGAAGGATCTAGAAGTGATGAGTTGTCTTGCTAAAAGGATTCAAATGCAATTAAGTTCTAAGGACCAATTTGCAAAGATTCCAAAAGTTGAAGGACTAGTTTGCAAATTGTCAATAAAGTGTCATGATGATGATTTTGCCACATTTAATGCAAGCTTGTCTTGACCTAAGTTGGCTGATTTTATGTCATAGATATTTTTTTAATAACAATCATGAAGGTTGAAGACAAATCAAGAATGTTGAAGAAAATTAAAGAATGATATAGAATAATGTGGAAGATTGTGGAACATTCTAGAAAAATCTTGGTTCATCCAACAACAAATGAGGGCAGCCTTAAATCCCTCACGGGCTTGCGCATGGGCTTAGTAACTTTGGGCTTAAATTCATTTTTGTGGGGCCCACTTGAAGATTTAAGCATTAAGCTTAAGATAGGAAACTTGTATAGTTTCAAATAGGCTTTATGGAATCAAACCATGAACTAGAAAATTTTGGGCTTCAAAGCCAAGGCCATTTGAGATTGAAAACAATAATTCTAGCCCAATTCACTTGAAAAAAACTTAGAAACTAATTTAGGGACAAAAGGGTAATTAACAGAAAGTTCAGGGGCTTCAGCGTAAAATGTCTAAATTTCCACTTTAACCCTGAAAAACCTTCTAGACTTAAAAATATGATTCATTCCCTTGAATCATCTCAAAATCCTAAGATAAACCCTCCATCGGCTCTTAGAAACTCCAAAATCCCTTCCGTCGTCTACTCGATTACACGTTTCGTCCGAAAAAACATAATTTATTTTATTTTTTTCTGAAATAATTATAAAAATACAAAATTGTAGGAAATAAAATACTAAACTTAAGTCTTTCATTCACGAATTAAAATTAGGTCTTTTGAGCAGTATTATTATACTGTCAATGGAATTCGCGGGCCGGTTTTCACCTGACTTTCCAACCTAACTTTTAATCGTGGCTTCCTACATTCAAGTAGGATTGAGTAGTAAACTCCGTTTATTAAAAATAATTTTCTAAAACTCAAATAAATTTATAAACATATTTATATGTATTATTATTATTTCAAACAGTGAAATACAGGATGTTACAATGAGATCCAGTGTTTAAGACGGTTAGAAGTCGGAATTCTTCAATTTTCACTTAATGCAACCTTGTTCGACCCTAACTTCAATTCAATTCATTCATTTAACATTCAAATCACTAATTTAGGTTTATCCCTAATTCCTTAGGTGATATCCTTTTGTTACTAATTAAGAACCCTAATTCCTTAGGTGATTCAAGAATCAGCACAAACATTAAGCATGAGATTCATAGAAATGTATTGCAATGAACTTCTACTCCTAGAATCAACATTACAATAGTAATCTACTTCAGATCTAACCATGAACACAAATTTTCCAATTGTGCACTCATGCTTGTAATCAACTTCATAGATGGTCAATCAAAGAAAAGCATTAAGCATAGAAGAGATTACCTAATTGAACGAATTTGAATTGAAAAGGAAGGTGAAACGAACTTACATCAAGATCCAAATTTGTTCATCCTATCCTAACCCTATAGATTTAAAAACACATGGTATGAATCTAAAAAATGGAAGAAATGGATGAAGATTGTGATAGAGAATCCATGGAGTCTTCAATTCTTCTTTCCAAAAGATCTTCAACAATCACGAATCTCGAAAATGCTCTCAAATGGAACTGCCTCGCACCAGAAAGTGATCCAAAAGTCCCATAAAATAACTGCCAAACGAAATTTATAGTGTCCGGAACGGAACCAGCACTGGGTGCTGACATCAGAATGCTGGGCGCCAGGCTTGGACTAAGTCCACTGCTTTCTGTCTTCTTTCCAGCGTTGGGAGCTGAGGTTCTAGCGCTGGGCGCTGGAAATTCCAGCTTCTGTCTCGGCTGAGCGCTAACTCTGGGGACTGAGCATTTGAAATTATACTTTCTGTTCTAGCTGAGCGCTAAGACTGAATTTCCTCTTTTTCTGCACATTTCAAACCGATTTTTAAGTATGTTTTCTTTCAAACAATGAAATCTAGGAGTCAAACTCTAACAAGAAGAAATGGTGTATTTTTTCTATCCATTTGCCTTTAGTTCCTAAGATTATATACATTTTTTACTTTTATTTTCTATATGAATTTGCACATGTTGTAGATTTATCAGGGGTGTTCATCAACCGATTCAAACCAATTCAAACTGTAAAAACCGAACCGAAAAATCGAAAACCGAAAAACCGAATGCCGAACAAATCGAAAATCGAAAAAAACCGCTTAACTTTAATTGATTTGGATCGAATTTTGGATCCAATAGTGAAAACCAATACAATCTGATCCAAACCGAACTACTATATACATATACTATTATTTTTAAAATTATAACATTACTCATACTTAAGCATTATTTTTCATACTTTTATGAACGAATTAACACGGTCATTCTTTTTAACATTTTTATTAGAATGACATATATGAGAATATTTAGAATAAATGTTAATGTGTTAAAGTTATATTTTGCTAAAAGTTTTTATGTATATTATGTATATACTTGATTGAGTAAACATGAAAAATAGGAGAACAATTAATAAAATAAGAAAAATAATTAGATACCATTTATTTATAGCGAATTCAAGGAAAAAAAATAGGATAAGTGAGAGTAGATACAGAGGATTAATATAAAAGAATATTTAACATAAAAGAACGTGTTATAAAATATCAATAATTATTTTTCTGAAACTCCCAAAATTGGTCAAGAATTTTCCCCACTCGACATCAAATCAAATAGTGGTTAATAAGAACAAATAATTGTTGTCTTTCATAAATGTTCAACTGTTCTAGTATATAGAGAGGCTAAAATAGGTGTCGGGCACTCTAAACTAGTTCCCTTAAATGAATATTATCTTTTGTCCACTCTTAATCAGTAGAAAGGACACTTGACATAAGAAAATAAAATAAAATATGATAATAACCGAATTATTCAATCCAATCCGAACCGCATTCGATTGGATTGGATCAGATTTTATGAAGGAAACAAACCAATCCAATCCAAACTGGATGTTGTTTTTATCATTGGATTGAATGACATTTTGGCTTAAAACCGATCCAATCTAATCCGCGAACACCCCTACTGGGGTGAGTCGGGTTTGCTCATGGGTTGCACCAAATTTTTTTCTTAAAAAATATAACGTGCAACATCCACTTATTGTTAACCGAAACAAAGAAAAAGTGAAAGTATAATATGTTTACCAGACCTATTTCAAATTCATGACTCGTGAAAAATGTGAGAGTATATGTTATGCTATGTTATATTATTATTATTTTTAATTTTTCTGGATTTTTTTATATTTTCTGTTTTTTTATTTTTAAAATAAAAGTGAGTTAACCCATATAACCCACCAACCCGTGGTGGATCGAAGCTGGGTTGGTTATTTTATGACTCATCAAAAAGTGAGTCGGGTTGGGTTGACCAACTTTTATGTTCAACATGTGGTGGGCCAACCCGAGTGAGCTGAATTGTGTCGTTTTGACAGCTTTATAAATAGACACCTTATATGAGCAGGGTCGGCCCAACAACTTTTGAGGCCTAAAGAAAACTCTGTAGTGAGGCCTTTAAAAAAAATAACAAATTAACCCAACAATAGCTTATGTTTGTTCATGTACCAAAAGTATCAAAAAATAATAATATGAAAAAAATACAAACCGGGCTTTTATTTTTATAAGTAAAAAATTATTTTTTTGAGAGGTTTAAAACAAGGGTTTTACTTGCTTGGTCCTTGGATCGGCCCTGTATATGAGATTAGTTTTACATAACAAATTTATCAGATACTAGATAGAAATAATAAATAAGTGTATGGGCCATGTAATTTTGTACGTTGTTCTACATGGTTAATGCACCCGTTGAGTTTTTTTTTTTATATTATAAATTAATAATGATTAATCAAAAAGTTAAGCATGACCATTATTAGTACTAATGATCATGTTTCTTTGTCAAAAAGAAAGAGCGGAAAATTAATAAAAGTATTAGATACTCAATTTTAAAACCATCACATGTACCATTAGCTACTCAATTTTAAAATCATCATAGGGACAAACATATGGTTAATCCGAGTGGTAATTGGCTCGAGTCCTTTAAACAGGTAGGGGGTTCGATTTATCATTCTTGTATATGGAGAAAACCTAGTTTGAGGGAGGGACAATCCTTATATGTTGTCCAGATCCCCTGATGAAAATGAGTCACAGTTTAAGGTTGTGGATACTTTGTACTAATGACATGATAATAAAAACAAATCATCACATGTAATTTTTCCTACATGTTGGATCACCAACCAAATTATGTTTTTCAAGTACATTTGATATATATATATATATATATATATATATTTCATTATCAAGAGCACCTACTTTGATTAACCGGAGTGTGTGACCCAAAATCTTGAGTAGGATACCTCAGCAAACTAAATTAAAGTTGGATGATGGGAAACAAGTGGTGGAGGTGTCGGGATAAACATGACACCTATTTGTTTAAGCCTTTGTTTTTGTTTTTTTTTTTTTTAGTAGTTTGATTAGTTAACTCAAACATAAGATTATTAAACTGACAAACAGCTCAAAATCATAACCTAAGAGAATCTCGTCCGTGCCATGCGCATCTTCTTTGGCATATCCTTTCCATACTCAATTTAACAAAAGCAAATTCAATTACGCACACAGAATTGACCACAGCTGCTACCATATATAACTCATGCGAATCTGATTGTCTTATCCTTATCCTTTATTCACCTTTATCTTTAATTACTTTAACACAATTAACTCTAGTAAACATGGAGAAGTATGGATATCCAGCTTTGCTAGCTCTAATTAATCTTATCTTAATTATTTTACTTAAAATTATTATGTCTATTGTACCACCATAACAATAATCCTAGCAACCCCCTCAGAATGGAAAATATGCCAAAACATTTACTTTTGGCTAGAAAACGATGTGTGCCGCATGTGCCTATCTAGATAAGGTACTCAAAAATTTATTGCAAACTATGCTCCTTAGCTCCTGACATTAATTGTTGATAAATTCACCCATCACTTTCAAGCTTTCTGCTTGTAGTTCAATGAATGTAGCCTCATTCTACTATAGTAATGTATTATCTTTTGCCTGCTTTAACAAAAGTGTCTTTGTCTATATAATTTAGTCTATGAAGATAAAACTTTCACCTAATAGGCAAAATCTTCCTCGTGTAACTCCTCTTTCAACCGTACACGCCTATCGTTATTGATGCAAGTCATATGCATATCGAATATTAATTTTCCTTGTCAATTTTACTTCATTCATGCTTTATTAGAACCTATTAGGCAATTTAAAGGGTTTGAGCTTAATGGACAACAATGAAGCATAGGTTTTAGTATTATAGAACACTGACAAAAACAAATGTAAGCAATGTCTGAATGCTTCGGGCATACGTCAAGTACTGTGACGGGCTACCGTTGGTGTAATGGTGTTGGTGTGCAATCGTTAATGTTACAATACATGAAAACTATTTTACAATATATTTTTAGATGGTTTTTTAGGTTTGTCTTATTATTTAATTAGGACTAACATTTAACAAATAATATAAATAGAGATTCACCATATGCTAGTTTGTATAGAAGGGGGAGTGTTGCCCCATAAAGGTCCATCTCAATTAGAGCTGTCAAAGCAAGTTACCCTGCTTGTTATGGTTGGCTCACCACGGTTTGCCACTTAAGTGAGTTGAGTTGAGTTGATTCTTTATAATGATGAGCCAAAATTTTAGCCAACCCAACTGGACTCATGCTTAAAAAAAAAAATTAACCAAGTTTCTTTCACACTTAACCAAAGTTAAACACTTACTTTTAATTTGGATATACACGAGCAACGATAAATAGATCTAAATATTTAGAATATTGTCTTTCCACCGCCATAATTCTCATCTATCTTTGGATCATGATTTTTCAGTCTTCTTGAATATTAAATTTATCTTTTATATCTAATCACGTCATATCTATCATCTTATCATATTATATTCTTTGATAATATTCTTAATTTATAGTCTTCTCCCATTTTTTTTATGAGTTTCTATTATTCTAATAACTCATATAAGATAATTCATGAGACAACCACCCTACCATATAATGATATTTTTGTCATTTTAACCTTATTTTTTAAACATCCACCATGTGGTTACTATTCATATCCATATATACGATTGTCATCATATAATTGTCCAAAATGATTGTTAGAATAACATTATTGTTTCTCTATTCTCTTATCTTACACCTAAATTTTCAACGGTCCGTTAACACTTCTTGGTGATGGTTGGAGACTCCCAAGTCGAGTTATATTATTTAAATACTAAATTTGAATATCATATATGATATTATACATATTTATCTTATCTCTTAATTATTTTTTATCTTTTTTATATATATAAATATCAAGAATATATATATATAAAAAATGAACCTTGCATGATATCTCTATTTTTTGTGTTAAAAAAACATTTGCTTCAGAGTCTAAACACACAACACTGTCTAAGCCAATAGCAAGCGATCCTGGGGTGGGGATAAAATCAGTGGTCCCTGCAATTCCTCAAGACACAATGACACGCGTTCAGGGCTTCAGATCCATTGGCTTGCACCCATGTGCCTCTCTCTCTTTGGCAGGGACGATACGTTTTATTATGGGTCTTAATTCTCAGTGCACAACTTTTTAGTCCTTCTTCCGTACGTGAGCAATATTGTTAAGGGAGGTCCTAATAAAAGAAATTTCTTGTTATATAAATTGAATGCGTGTCACTACAAGAAATTAAGTGTACCGCGATCGAATATACGATAGAATTCGATCACTAAAATATTTAGTGATTGAATTAGTCACCGAACATAACCGGTTATTAAAATTGTGATAGCTAATTGCTTAGTGACCGAATATTAGTCGATCGTTAAATAGTGATTGAATTTATCGGTTGTTCAATTAAACATATTGGTCGTTAATATTTGGTACCAAAAATGTTTATTTTAAATAAAAAAATAGTAAATGCTGTCAAAATTTAAATAATTACAAACTGTGTCAATGTAAGTAAGAGTATATGTCATCTAAGTGGGGGTGGGGGTGAATGGGGATGGTCGGGGGACCGGTGGGGGTGGGGGGGACCAATGATCATCAGCCTCACGATCATCTGCATCATGCTGCTGGCCAGAGGTCGGGGGAACGGATGGGTCACTGTGAGCAGTAGGTCCATGAGCATAGGTATCCGAAGCAGCAGCGTCCTCAGGGGCAGAACCAGATCCGTCGAGTCTGAAACCCAAATTCTGGTACAACAGATGATTCTCCCTCTCCAGTGCAGTCACCCTCTCCGCAAGCTGAGTAACGAGCCCAGCGTTGAGGTCGGCCACGACCCCTCTGACGTCCGGTGTAGGGCATGGCATGACTAAGAAGATGGTGTGGCAGATGCCACATACTCATCTCCCAGGGCTCCCAAACCATATACATGGCCTTTCTTGTTCCTGCCACCAACCACCTCCAAGAAAAGGGCATTGTCAGAGGCAGCAGAAGGCTCCTGCCCCTGACTAATGGAGTCATCTCGACGGCGGTTGAACTCGCCCTGCATTATAAGGAAAAATAAGTTAGCATCCGGAGGAATATATAATTAAGTATAAGTAATTAATGTAATGATAGAATTTAATTTACAGCAATCTCACCCGCGTTCCCGACCCACTCCCCTTTATTGGTCTTCTTCGTCACCTTCAGCACCTCAAATGCAGTGGGATCCCTCGCCAGCTCGTTCTTCTGCATATTGATTCATAAATAATTGTTAAGATATTTAATAATTAAGTTTACTTGATTGAAATGCATTATATAATTACCAGTTTATCATGATGCTTCGTGATGGGTACAGACCCACCGGTGTATAGAGGAGCACCAGATTCATGCGCTCTGTGGCTCTACTTCTCCTCCGGCCGCACTCCTCCTCAAGAACTCCTCATCGGTGGCCCAATACCGACGCAGTCGGCCCGTAACCTTGGGAGTCAGGAAGTCCCCCGGAGATGAACCATCGCGGATCTTTCTCATGAAATTCTTCACAACTAGGGATCTGCGATGCTCAAAAGCAGCCCGAATAGCAGCCTCATACTCTGGTACCCACCTGTAAGTGGACTGCATGACATACAAGACATCAGCGAACAGTGTAATGGTAAAAGCAATAAAAATTAAATCAAGCATCAAGTAATTAATGTACCATTTAAATAAGTAATACTTATACCAAAGAGGTGCTCCAACCAGTGATCCCGGACCGTCATGGGGATCTTAGTCCATGTGGGTCAAGATCCAGTGTAGTTCCCCTTAACAAGCTCGGCGATCCTCGTGTGGACCCCATCTACCGGCCAGAAACTGTGAGTAAATAAAATGTATATATTAATCACAATATAAACATTCAAATAATAAAAAGCAACAAATAAAGATAAATTTTTAACTCACTCCAGTTTTGCATATGGGCGAACCCATGTGCGCAGGTCCGTGGGTGTAGTCACCCCCGAACCCGATGCCTGCCCCCACACAGGCTGCTGTACTGAGGATGCTGTAGGGAGAGGGGTCCGCACAGTAGTGGCTGATTGAGCCGTGGAGGGGGAGCCGACACCATGTCTGGACGATGTGGCTCTTGAACCGTCACCCGTGCCATCGACATGATGAGAAGGGGTGGTAGTGGCGGTTGGGGTGGGTGCTGCTCTCCCACGTCCATGACCACGGGACCCACACCCACGGGAATAATGTCCCCCACGTCCAGCATCGTCAGCCATCTGTCTATAATTAAAACACAAGTTACATATAACATAACAATATATCATAACCAAAATAGACTAAGTATCATAACAATATATCATAACAAATATGCATGATAACCAATTTACAGATTATCTAGCTGGAATCTCTATCACTGACTTCACCCTCACTCTCGTCCTCATCGGTTGAGACATATGTTTCCTCGCTATCTGCGTCCAAGTCATACTGAGTCTCCAACTTCGTGTCAATTACCTCGTCGCCAGGCCCGGGATCATCAAGAATGCCCTGGTACTCGTCCGGGTCAATTTGTAACATTATTTGAATCGCGTTAATATGATGAACATCTTGGTATGGAGCTTCTGTCTCAGGTTGACTTATCACATTATCGGCGATAGCACTGCGTGCCTTCACTCGAATAACACCCAACCATTCTTGTTGTCCCTCTGGAAATGGGGTAAAATATACTTGCTCTGCTTGTTGTGCAAATATAAACGGGTCGTACACCTGATATCTTCGCGACTTCCTAACTTCTACAGTCCCATGTTTATTGTCAATTTTTGTGCCTCTATTGGGAGTGTTGTCAAACCATTCACACTTGAATAAGACTAACTTTTTACTGGGATGACCTGAATATGTTAATTCATAAATATCAATTAAGATTCCAAAAAAATCATCCTCTAATAGATCGTTGGTCCCTCTAAAACAAACGCCGCAATTTGAAGTTTTCATGCCCTGACCACATCGACTTGTGTGAAACTTATATCCATTTATAATGTAAGTCTCAAATGTTCGAATCCTCCTGTCTGGTCCCCATGCTAAAGCGTACAATACTGAGTTTTGAATTTGGCTTTCCTAAACCTAGGGTTAATGATTCTCAAGAGTATTAGTTGTGAAAACAATCGTAAGGTAGTAGTTAATAGCAATATAAGTTAGATGACTTACATAATTTTTGAACCACTTAGGAAAATGTTTGGCAACCTCTTGAGGAATTTGAGACTCCGAGATGTCGGGATCAAGCTCTTGCAGCTCATTGGCATATATTCTATCATTAGACAATACAAAATCTATTAAATAAGAAATACTGACACAATTTAAAACGTTACTAATTAATTAATAGCAATTTACTCTAGTAATGGCTCCACCTCCTCGCAATTCTGAAGCACGTACAACTCAATAGCTATCATTTCATGGACAGCCAACCAAGATTTCTTTTCTACACCACATTCCCTGCCCGGATGATTAAAAATTGATATTTGAGGACTAGAAGAAGATCCTTCACCAACATCAACATTACGCGGCAATCTAGTTCTCCTTGTCTCTATGTTGTATAGATAGTAAAAAGAGGAAAAAGTAGAAGCCTCCTCCAATAGATATGCTTCACAAATAGAATCTTCAATCCTAGCCTTGTTCTTTACTTTTAATTTTAACGAACGCAAAAGCCTACATTTTACAACCCTAAGTTAATGATTATTAACATGTAGATACCAATTTTGATATCATAATTGATTGCATGTATAAAATAAGTTTAATACCTCTCAAATGGGTACATCCAACGATATTGAACCGGACCACCCATTCGTGCTTCGTACGGTAAGTGGATGGGAAGATGTTCCATCGAATCAAAGAAGCTCGAAGGGAATATCTGTTCCAGCTTACATAGCAAGACCGGAATGTCCCACTCCATATCCTTCAGTTGCTCAACCTTCAATGTTGTGGAAGTTAATACTCTGAAGAACTGACTCAACTCAACAATCGGCTTCCAAATCTCCAAAGGTAAAGAGGCAAATGCAATGGGAAGCAACCGTTGCAGGAATACATGACAGTCACGACTTTTCATTCCATGCAGTTTTCCCTCCCTAGCATTAACACATATGGACAGGTTAGAAGCATAACCATCTGGTAACTTAAGTTGTTTAACCCATTCACAGACAGCCACCCGCTAGGGTTTGCTCAGTGCATACTTTACCTTCGGTTTTCATAATTTGCCACCCCCAATGTCCACCAATTCTAGATCCCTTCGTCTACAAATTTATGATATATCTAATCATGCCTTATACATATCCTTCGTCTTGCCGTTGACATCCATCACCGTGTCAAACACATTCATAAACACATTCCGCTCAGTGTGCATGACATCAATGTTATGGCGTATCAAATGCGTCTTCTAATACGGCAAGCTCCAAAATATACTTTTTTTGGTCCAGTTATTAAAAATAACATATCCAGGTATCTGGCCACCTCCAGACTCATGAACCAACTGGAGCATACTAACCATTTGCCAAACCTGTTCTCCTATAAATAGTTGAGGAGGTACGGCTGTCTAAATACGACCCTTCTTGAATGCATTTCTATTCCTCCTATAAGGATGATCTTGTGGAAGGAACTGGCGGTGACAATCAAAATTATAAGTCTTCTGACTATGGTTGAGCGTGAAACCCTTCGACCTCCCCATGCAACAAGGTCAGTCAAGTCGCCCAGCAGTCATCCATCCCGACAACATCCCATACGCCGGAAAATCATTGATTGTCTACATCAAAGCTGCCTTAAGCATGAAATTTTGCCTCAATGATACATCGTATATCATTACACTGGAATTCCACAAACGGTTCAACTCTTCAATGAGAGGCTGCAAGAACACATCAATCTTGCTTTTCAGATTCGATGGTCTAGAAATTATGACCGTCAGCAATATAAACTCCCTCTTCATGCACATGCCTGGCGGGAGATTATATGGGGTCAGAATAACCGACCAACAAGAGTAAGCTTTACTGTATTGACCAAAAGGATTAAATCCATCAGTACATAAGCCCAATCTTGCATTTCGAGGCTCTTGAGATAACTCTGGGTACATCCTGTCAAAATGCATCCAAGCCTCTCCATCCGACGGATGGCACAAGACACTTGGATCCCTTCGATTGCTGTCGTGCCATCGCATGTGAGGAGCGGTGGCCATTGAGGAGTACATCCTTTGGAGCCTAGGGGTAATCGGGAAATACCACATTCTCTTCAAAGGGTTTTTTATTTCAATGCCCCTTCTATCAATTATGATCTTATACCGGTCAACATGACAAAATCTACAAGCCGTCAGGTCCACGTCTTTGTTACGATACAACATGCATCCATTCTGGCAACATTCAATTCTCTCAACCCCCAAGCCCAAACTTGACATATATTTCTTCTCTTGATATAGATTCTTAGGCATACAGTTATCGGTCGGCATTGCATCACCCATAAAGCCAACCTAACGATCGAACTCACCCTCAGTCTCATTGTAGTCGGACCTGATGCTAAGAGCAACCAAGGAAGCCGACAATTCCGAATAGATCTGACATCCATCCCAAAACGGAGCTTGTGCAGTCGCCAACATGTCATAAAATAAGTGCATCCGGATTCAGATCCTCGTCTATGTAATGGTTCTCAACATGATCATCGTCTTGTTGAATTCCTATACCAACAGCGGGGCCAGCATGATCGAAAATCATCTGCTCAAATGGTGTGAATTGTTCACTCCCCTCACCAGGACCATAATATGCATCTTCCATCACAACCGGGGGGACCAATGGCAAGTTTTCACCATGGTTTAGCCAATAATAATAATTCGCCATAAACCCCCTCTCGTGGAGATGTGCCATCACAACATCCCCGTACTGGAATTTTAGACACTTGCACTTCTTACAAGGACACCTAATATTTGGATCCTTTTGACTTAGATATTCATCTTGCTGGCTCGCGTAAACAACGAACTTGTTCACTCCCTCTATGAACTCGCGTGACAGTCGTCCACGATCCTTCCTTCTATCCATCCATTTTCGATTCTCTGGTTCTTCTTTCACTGCTAACTACCACAAGAATTCTCAGTCCCATAGCTCCATCGTTCTCCAATTCTTATTACAAGGTATGACCCTAACCCATTCGAGAACAAACCTTTTCAACACTCCATTAACAGTTATACCTTAATTCTCATGCCTTATACCAGATGAAATTTCGGCAGCATTTCCCATTGGTCTCCGGTGTACACAAATCGAATGCAGTTATTCCACCGCGATCAAATATGCACCCTGAGAACAACAGGAAATGTAACATACCAAGATTCACTCTAGTGTAAGATACGAGAATCCAAAGAATAACCGTTAACTTTGTCAAGAAAATGTTTTTCCCAAACTGTCCAACTTGGACAATTCAAGATACAATATAATGAGCACGTGTACCTTGAAAAGGTACACGTGCTTATTGATATTGCATCACAAGTGGGATTCTATGGCTTTGCTAAATTATTAACATTAAAAATTAATAAAACTTACCCTATCTTCCTCTACTAATAAACAACAAATCAAATTAACAGGGCAAATACAACTGTAGTGGTCCTGTACACTTAACATAACATGTACAGAACGATAAAATTGATAAACAACCTATTGAGCTCCGCTCTCTACTAACAAACAACAAATCAAATAGTCAAACACATGCAGAGTTTCTAAACTATCAGCACACAACCAGTCATGCATCTCAGACAATGGCATACCCTATTGAGCTCTGCTCTCAACTAACAAAGAACATATAAATGAAACAAACACATGCCTTTGACTAATTTTATCAACACACATCCAACATAGTCCTAATCTAACTTCCCACAAGGTATTTGACGTACCTCAACTCCAAGCAAACAGTGAAGGAGGGTGCTGGCTGGACTGGTTACCGGAGTTAAAGGAATGAAAAAGAAAAAGAAAAATAAGAAGACACGAATTCCCCTTTCTAGTTTTATAAAGCAGACATAAAAATAACACTATAATTTCAGCACTGAACACCTAAAAAATAATATGTACTTTCGTGTCATAATTGAATATGCACATGCAAACCATAAAATGATGCATTCTACTTGCGTTGAGCATAAAGTCACTAATATATAGTTGTGTAAAAAACTAGGTGTTTAAGTCACTAATATATACAAATGTGCCATAAAAGAAGTGATATGCTTTGGTCGAAAGTTATTGAGAGGCATAGCAACACTGATTAAGTTTGAATCTATACATTAATCTCGCATGTAACACGACCAACAAATTAAGAGCTCATTCTGCTTAGTAAAACTAGATCCTCCAGAATGCAAAGGGTAGGTTGTTAGGTTGAATTCAAGTTGAGCCTTAACCTAAAACAACCCAGCCCATGCACACCTATGCTTACTTTTTTTTTTACAAGAAACCTATGCTTACTATTATTGATTTGCACTTCTGCATTATTTTTCCATCAATACCTATGTCATGAGGCAGATTATTCAACAACTGTAGGGCTGAAAATAAAAACCATAAGAGCAGTGACTGAAGCCAACAATTTTTTTTTCCAAAAAATTACATCTTTTCTATAAACCCTCTAAACCCTAACAAGATTGGAAAGGAGAGACAGTGAGAGAGATATGAATACCAATGAAAATGAGAGAGATGTCTTGACAAAGAGCTATCTGTAGTGGGGAGCCTGGTGTGATGGTCTCTGTCCACTGCATTGATTACAAAAAAAAGTAAAAATTAATTAGAAAAAAGTGAAGAAGATGGAGAAGAAGAGGGAGAAGAAGTTGTACCTATGGTCTGATGGAGGAGCTCCGGTGGTTCTCGCGGTGGCTCTGCGACAGAGATAGAGAGAAAGGGAGGAAACGAGTGAGGCAGAGCGATGGGTGCGAGGGGTACGAGGGAGAGAGGCAGAGCTCCAATGGTCCCTTCGCGGTAGCATGCGCAGAGGAGTAGGCGGTCGACGAAGAGAGAGGGAGGAGGGAGAGGGTTCTGCTTAAGGAGGAGGAAGGAGAGAATGAAATAGTGGAAGGGAGGCCACGCTCGCGATTTAGGGATTTTTACAGTTAGCGACCGAATTAAAAATAATTAGCGACCGAAATCAATTCGGTCGCTAAATTTAGACCGTTAGTCCGTCGCTAACACGGTCGCTAACCATTCGTTATTTTTTATTTTTGAATTTTAGACATTAGCGACCAAATTAGCGACCGACATATTCGGTCGTTAATAATTATAGGGGACCAAATAGTAAAAAAATAAGAGTCTGTCGCTACCACGATCGTTATAGCAACCGATATATATCGGTCGGTAAAATTCGGCCGCTAATCACCTATTTTCTTGTAGTGTGTCATTAGTTTTATAAATTATTAGTATTTTTTATTCTAACTATAATTTTAATATTATAATTAAGGTTACACATTATTTAATAGTATAAAGCAAAATAATTATTTTACTTTCTTTTGCTATTTAGTCTAGAACATATGATAGTGTATATGCTCTTCTGCCCTTCCTAGAAAGTGAGGAAAATTAATAATCATTTTAATACTAAACTAGATCATATTTGATAAATTACTCTATTTATCAACAAAAAAAATCTTTTACTTTGACACACCGAGGAATTTATCCTTATTCCAAACCTCGTTGACTTGGTTCCATCTTTCAGTTCAGTCTCACTCAACTCTTCGTCTCCGTCTCCAAACAAATTAGGGCCAAAAATCCAAATCGAATTCTTTAGTAAATGGGAAGTGATTGATAAAAGTTTATTCTCAAACTACAAACTACGCGAATGAAAATTCTCTTAAAAAGAAAAAAGATGATACAGCTATGTTAGGAAGCTGTGCAAACCTGAAGATGGCAGACATCGACACAACGAATGATCGATAGAGCTTTACTTTCTTGAGTAATAATACTTTGGCAATTAGTGGTTAACATAGGTATTATATTCAATATTAAAAATGTGTAAGGTTTGAAGTTATTAGAATTTGGACTTTAAGCTTAATTCAACCCCAAAAAATAACTCAATTATATGAGGATTGCCTAAACTTTATCAAGACTGGATAACTGGAACATGAATAAATATCGGTAGAATAATTGACCTAATAACAAATATATCATATGTTCTGATATCATCTTAGAATTTGAACTTTAGACCTAACTTAACCCAAAAAACTAACTCATGAGGTGAGGATTGCTAAAATCTTATTAGAACTACTTTGACCATATCTTTAGTCGATGTAGGATCTTAACACAAGTCTTTGTTAAAAAATATATAAATGTTTAAAAAATAAAACTTCCCCCTGTTTTCTTTTATATGTTTCTCCTAACAAGGGATGGGATAGTGGATAGAACTTGTTAAAAATCATAATAAAAGTCTCTAATTTGAGAGGAACCTTGAAAGCTAAGCTAGTTGCATGAATCATTGCAAATTTGAGAGGAAATGCTGTGAATTCATGAAGCAAATATATGTCATGTCATGAAACGAAATAGTTATGGATTTTAGAAGAGGAATGATTTTTTTTTTACACGAAATGGACCCATTTGTTTTTTGAGTGTATTTTTGAGAAACGTGTATACAAGAAAGATAAAAAATATAAGAGATAGAAATAAATATAAACGGTATTACATATGATATTCAAAATTTATGTTCAAATAACATCTCTCATGTCAGAAGCAACAAAATATCAGACAAACTTTTTCATTTATCTCGCCAATAAAGTCTTAACCCATTCGCTGCTTTATATATATAAGTTCATCAACCGCGACATGTTAGGATACACCAATAGATCAGAATGAGAACACTTTTGGAAGGACAAACAAAGTGGACATGCTTTTATTTCTTGTCTAGCATTGAGCATTGAATCAGAATATTCCACAAGAAAGGTTGATTAGATTGTGCCACGTTTCGCTACAGTTTAGTTTTGTAGAGCCAAGGCTAGGTAAAGAGAAAATCAAAAGTAAAAGAAATATAAAGTGGTGATGGATGACAGAGTCAGAGACCATGGTCTAGGTTGTATGGTTGTCCGAAAACAAAAACAAAAAATCTCATTAAGAGTAAATTACTTACCTCATACGTTCTCCGATTAAAACCTAAACATTTAATTTATTTTTCAGCTTTATGTTAATTTAAAGAAGGATATTGGCATTTCATTTACTCAAAATAAAAAAAAAAATGTTTTCTTCCGTTAGCTAATGAAAAAAGGGCCATATATATACAACCAACACAACGACATAGCTCAAGTTTGGTTGCTAGCTAGAAATTTTGATTGTGAGTATTATAAAATCATGATTTTAAATTGCGATTGTGATCCCGATTATGATTGCGATTGTTAGGAAAGTTAGTAGTATAGTTAGAAGGGCGGAAGGTAGAAAAACAGAATTAAAACATGAAAATGAAAATAAATTTTTTTTAATGGGAACTAAAATTATTTAGCTCTTTATGCTAGCTCTTATAGATTCAATTTCTTAATTTGAAGACAAATGCATTGGCTTAGAAGGTGGCGTATATTGACTCATCAAAGATTAAATTGGCAAAGAGATGTATCAATGGAGAATTAGACACTTTATGTGCCTCTTGTAGCTCGGAGTGGAGAGTACACATCATTTATTTTTTTGAATGCAGGTTTCATGGCAAACTTTGGATGGAGTGTCTCAAATGGTTTGGAATCTCCACAACATTGACAAACAACAAGGGTCATTTGCTGCAATTTATGGGGCAATTCCATCTTTCAAAAAGGAAAAGCGAAATATTTGGAAAATTATGATGTTCACATTCATTTAATTTGGTCCATTTGGTCATCCAGAAAGCAGGTAATTTTCAACTTTGGGATTTGGAGGCAAGTTTGGATTTAATTAAAATAAAATCTTGGCTGTAGGTGAAAGTGAAATTTCCAAGTTTTGGACCTTCTTTCCTTCTCTTCCCAAGTTTGTGATCATGTTTTTTTGTTGAAGCAAAATTGATATTTTGCTTCCAACACACGAACCAAACATGAAAGTCTAAAATCTTCACTCACCTCGAGCCATGCATGCCCTAAATCACAAAGCTAGAGAGCTTAGCAATATGAGGTCCCCCTTGGCTACAAGATATGAGGAATGTGTTATAGTTTCCTTTGAGGTCACAATGGTATGATTTAATGCCTGAAAAAATGCAGCAACCAGAACATGTAAAGAAATGCAGAATAATCCGCAAGAACAGTAAAAGCTTACAACTAAGAAAGTAAAAGACTTAAGAAAGAAAGATTAAGGAAGAGATAACACCAAGAATTGTTAACGAGGTTCGGAGCAAATCCTCCTACATCCCCAGGACTGAATCCGACTGAGAAGATCACTATGAATCAGAGTTTTTAGCTCTTTCTTACAATCACATAACTTGTTCATCAATCACCAAGTTCCCTAGATTTTCCCACAGTTTTTCCTCTCTCTCAATTCTTCAGATCATCACTCAGTAATCTCTAATATCACTCAGAATGAAAACTTAGAATGTCATCTTCTCTCTACCCTGGAATCATGGCTTTATATTCTGCCTCTGTGGTTGAGAGTGCCATAATATGTTGAAGTGTCGCTTTCCAGCTAATTGTGTTGCCAAAGAGAGTGAATGCATACCTAGTGAGAGATCTCCTCTTGTCTAGGTCTCCTGCATAATCTGAGTCCACAAAACCCTACACTTGCTGAGATGTATCACTTCCTTTGCAGTATACTAGACCTGTTTCCTGAGTACCTCTGAGATATCTTAGCACCCATTTGACAGCTTGCCAATGTTCCTTGTCTGGATTTCCCATAAACCTGCTGGTTACACTGACAACATGAGAAATGTCAGGCCTAGTGCATACCATGGCATACATTATGCTTCCAATGGCATTGGCATATGGAACTTTCATCATCTGTTCCTTGTCTTCAATAGTATCTGGTGACTGAGTGGATGAGAGCCTAAAGTGTGCAGCTAAGGGAACACTTGTAGGTTTTGCATCATCCATGTTGAACCTTTTAACCACTTTACTTAGGTAACCTTTCTGAGAAATGACTAGCTTCCCTCGATCTCTAAATCTAGTTATTTCCATTCTCATAATTTTCTTGGCTGCCCCCAAATCTTTCATCTCAAACTCTTTCTTCAGCTGCTCCTTTAATATGTTGATTTGTGTGATGTCCTTACATGCTAGTAACATATCATCAACATACAATAGGAGATATATGTAGGTGTCTTTTGATAATTGCTTGAAATACACACAACAATCAAAATTACTCCTAACATATTTATGTTTCAACATAAAAGAATCAAACCTCAGATACCACTGCCTTGGTGATTGTTTGAGTCCATAGAGGGATTTCTTCAACTGGAAGACCCAGTCCTTTTTGCCTTCAACTTCAAAACCACTTGGTTGCTGCATTAGAATGGTCTCATTCAGCTCTCCACGCAAAAAGGCTGTCTTAACATCCATTTGTTCCAGTTCCATGTCATAGTGAGCTACCATGGAAAGAACTATGCGAATGGAAGAGTGTTTAACCACTGGAGAGAAGATTTCATTATAGACCACTCCTTCTTTTTGAGTGAACCCCTTGGCAACTAGCCTAGCTTGAATCTAGGGGCCTCAATTCCTTGAATTCCATCCTTCCTTTTGAAGATCCATTTGCTTCCCGCTATTTTTGTACCTTTAGGTTTGGGAACCAGCAGCCAAGTGTTATTCTTTTCAAGTGAACTTAGCTCTTCTGTCATGGCCAATATCCACTTCTGACTGTCTTTGCCTTTTATAGCTTCTTCATAGCTTCTTGGTTCATCAAGATCAACATCTTCAGCGACTTGTAGAGCATAGCTGATCATGTCTGCATAACCATATCTTTGTGGTGGTTTGATGTTCCTTCTAACTCTATCTCTGGTGAGATTATAATCCTGAGAAATAGGTTGATCTTCTTCTGATAAGTTTTGTTCCTCTACTTGATCAATTTCTACAGGTTGATCACTTTCAGACTGAGCATCTCTGTCTCCTCTTGGCTCCACCTCCAGCTCAAATCTCTCCAAGTCCTTTTGATCTGATACTTGATCAATTGGACTTCTTAGAGATTTGTATAGATCAGTTTCTTGAAAGGTAACATCTCTGCTTATGATGCACTTCTTCTCCTCTGGACACCATTTCTGAACCCCTTTACACCACTTGGATAACCAACAAAGTAGCCCTTTTTAGCTCTTGGAACCAGCTTTCCTTCATTAAGATGATAATAAGTTGGACACCCGAACACTCTTAAGAGGCTATAGTTGGCTGGCATGCCTGTCCACATTTCTTGAGGAGTCTTCAGATTAATAGCAGTTGATGGACTCATGTTAATCAAGTAACAAGCTGTATGAACAGCTTCTCCCCAAAACCTGATTGGCATGCCAGCATTTGATAGCAGACATCTCATCCTTTCTAGCAAGGTTTTGTTCATTCTTTCAGCCAAACCATTTTGCTGAGGTGTTTTTCTAACTGTCATGTGCCTGTAAATGCCATGCTCTTTGCAATAGTTAGAAAACTCTTTTCCACAAAACTCTAAGCCATTATCTATCCTCATATTTTTGACCTTCTTCTCAGTTCTGTTTTCAACCATAGCTTTCCATTCCTTGAATGCTTTGAATGCTTCATCTTTCCCTTTTAAAAGATATATCCAAACCTTCCTGCTATAGTCATCTAGAAAGAGAATAAAGTACCTGTTGCCACCATGAGAAGGAATCCTAGAGGGCCCCCACAAGTCACTGTGCACATAGTCTAGGACCCCTTTTGAGCAGTGCTGGCCTGTTGAGAACTTCACCCTGTGCATTTCGCCAAACACACAGTGTTCACAGAATTCCAAGTCACCTATTTTGTCTCCACACAGCACACCAAGCTTTCCAAGGATCTGCAACCCTCTGATATTGACATGGCCTAGCCTCTGATGCCACAAGCTTGTCTTGTCTGTGCTTGAGGTCACAACAACTACACTTCCTGTTATAGCATGATCTTTCAGGATGTAGATGCCATGCTCTCTGATTCCTTTCATAACCACAAGAGCCCCTTTGATGACTTTAAGAACACCATACTCTGCCTTATATGAGCACCCAGATTCTTCCAGCATTCCCAAAGAGATTAAGTTCCTTTTTAGGTCAGGAACATATCTAACTCCTGACATAAACCTTTCAGTTCCATCATCAAATTTCAGCTTGACTGATCCTATGCCAACAACCTTGCAGACTGAATCATTTCCCATGACAACCTTGCCTCCATCAGTTTCCTTATAACCTAGAAGCCATTCTTTGACTGATGTCATATGAAATGAACATCCCGAGTCAAGAACCCTATCCTTCTCAGTAATGTTTGTTGTAGCCATCAACACCTCTGCACTTTCATAACCATCTGATGCTATAGAGACCTTTCAACTTCATCATCATTATCATCCTTCCTCTTGAACTTTCTGTCAGGACATTCCTTCTTGAAATATCCTTCTTTCTTGCATAGAAAACACCTCTTCTTGGACTTCTCTTTATCTTTCTCCTTGGATTTGTTTTTGTTCTTCTGTTTTGAGCCTTTCTTGTCAGTTTTTCCTTTCATGAACAGCCCTTCTCCACTGCTTTCCTCTTTTCCCTCTGTCCTTTTCTTCAACTCTTTAGAAATTAGAGCTGATTGGACCTCTTCCAGGGATAAAGAATCCCTTCCATAAACCAATGTATCACATAGGTTTTCATACGAGTTGGGCAGGGAATTTATAAGCAGTAGTGCATGGTCTTCATCATCGATCTTTATGTCAATGTTCTCAAGATCTATTATGATCTTGATGAACTCATCCATGTGGTCTTCAATAGATCTCCCAGCTTGCATCTTGAAGGTGTAGAGCCTTTGTTTCAGGTAGAGTCTATTTGCCAGGGACTTTGTCATATATAGATGTTCCAATTTGAGCTAAATTCCAACTGCTGAAGTTTCCTTTGAGACTTCCCTAAGCACCTTGTCTCCAAGACTCAAGATTAGAACACTATGAGCCTTGTCCATCTTTTCCTTCTTTTCCGATTCAAAAAGAGTTGGAGCAAGACTGTTTTCTCCTTTAAGTGCTTCCCCTAAACCATGTTGAACCAAGAAAGCTCTCATCTTGAGACGCCATAGGCCAAAGTCACCAAATCATATTTGGTTGATGCCATGCCTCTAAGGACCGCAGAACCTGAGCTCTAGATACCAGTTGTTATAGTTTCCTTTGAGGTCACAATGGTATGATTTAATGCCTGAAAAAATGCAGCAACCAGAACATGTAAAGAAATGCAGTAATGCTGGCAGCACAGAAAAGCTTACAACTAAGAAAGTAAAAGACTTAAGATAGAAAGATTAAGGAAGAGATAACACCAAGAATTGTTAACAAGGTTCGGAGCAAATCCTCCTACATCCCCGGGACTGAATCCAACTGAGAAGATCACTATGAATCGGAGTTTTTAGCTCTTTCTTACAATCACAGAACTTGTTCATCAATCACCAAGTTCCCTAGATTTTCCCACAGTTTTTTCTCTCTCTCAATTCTTCAGAGCATCACTCAATAGTCTCTAATATCACTCACAATGAAAGCTTAGAATGTCATCTTCTCTCTACCCTGGAATCATGGCTTTATATATATAGCCTACAACAATAAAAAAAAAGGACCCCAAGAACCGAATGAAGACTGTACACATATTCTGTTCTAACTAACTAATTCTGATGCAAGTTGATGAGGAGCTTGCGAGTGGTAGCTGAGATATTGGGCTAGAGAGAGTTGAACATTGGGCAAAGCCCGATGTACCATATCACAACAAAATGTTTCTTGAACACAAAATTGAGATACCATACGGTGTCTCCTTTTGTTTTTGGATGTATTTTCGAGATGCGTATATATTTAAAAATGATAAAAAAAAAAAGGCTAAATTAGTGTTTTTGTCCCTTATCTTTATTTTAGGTTTTATTTTGGTCCCTTATCTTTTTTTTCTTCCATTTTGGTCCCCTATCTTTACACCGTTAGCCTATTTTGGTCCATTCCATAAGTTTTGTATTGACGGCGTTAGGTATCCGCTGCCAGTCGCCGGAAACCACCACCGTCGCCGGAAACCACCGTCGTCGCCAGAAACCACCACCGGAATCTAGGTTTAGATAGAGAAAACCCCATTTTCCTTTCTCAATCTTCTTCCTTCTCGTCCTTCCTCCCTTCCTTCTTCATCCCCTTCCTTCTTCCTCCTTCTTCCTTCACTCCTCCTTCAACACCAAAAAAGGTGAAGAATATAGAGAGAGAAAGAAAACCCTAAGCGAACATGGAAGAAGCTCGGAGTTAGAGAAGAAGGAAGTGGAGGAAGAAGGAAGGGAGGAAGAGAAGGTACAAGAGAGAGAAAGGAAAACGGGGTTTTCTCTCTCTAAACCAGGTTCCAGAGAGATTTCGGTGGTGGTTTTCGGCAATGGTGGCGGTTTCCAGCGACTGACAGCGGATATCTAACGTCGTCAGTTCATAACTGACAGAAGAGGCCAAAATATGCTAACGGTTGAAAAATAGGAGACCAAAACGGAACAAAAAAAAGATAAGGGACCAAAATGAAACCTAAAATAAAGGTAAGAGACCAAAACACTAATTTAGCCTAAAATAAGTAAGGGATAGAAAAAAAACACATATGATGTCACATACGATATCTAAAATTTGTGTTCAAATAACACGAAAGTAGCGAAACCACCCAATTGGACAACAAAACGCAAAAAAGTGAGTCAGGGTCCGTTTGTTTTAGATTTTGATAGAATTGATTTTGGAAGAATTGATTTTGAAAAAATCAAAGTTAAAAAAATTGATTTGTGTTTGGTAACAATATTTAAAAAGTAGGTTTAGAAGAATTGATTTTGTTTGGATGATAAAGTAAAATCACTTTTGAGGTGTAAATATGTAGAATTTTGTGGATCCTGCATCTAGAATCAATTATTTTCAACGAAAAAGCTAGAAATTTTTGCTTCCACAAAACTCAGTTTTGACCCACCAGGAATAAATTATTTTCAACTGAGTTTCGTACCCAAATGCATGAAGTTACTGTAACAACTGGGTTTGGAAACCCAAACGAAGTTTTGATGCCTCCCAACTATAAAACAAACAGGCACTTACATGTCCAAATCGAGACACCATCTGCACCCCATTGTACATTAATGTCGAGGTGGTCAGCTTTGGGATCCCAATCCCATCTACATTTCACAATTTTTGCAACAACAAAGAAAAAAGTATGGGTGTTGGTTTGGGGATCATATGTTCTCTACACATTATGATCGTTTAATCACTTAATTATTTGGGAAAGTCTAACATAGGGATGCTTACCACTTATGCACAAACACAAGCATGATCTGTTGGTTTATCTTGCAACTAATCCATTATGGTTATTCCTTTTGTTAATTACTTCAAAATTTGTTCAAAAAAAAAAATTACTAAATCAAAAGAGAAATTATATTTGAACACTAAATTTGGAACACCATACGGTGTCCCTTTGGTTTTTGATGCATTTTTTGGATGCGTGTATATAAAAAAGATGAAAAAATAAGTGAGAAATAGAGATAAACACATACGATATCAGATACGGTATCTAAAATTAGATATTCAAATATCATAACTCAAATCAAAATAACACAAAATGCATGGGCATTTCATATTATAACTCGGTGCCTTAGTGTGTACTAGTCCAGCCGCAGGAGGCTGCATATAACTCTTTTTTCTCCAATGTTATTACAAAATTAGAGTTTCCTTATGACAACAGTCTTATATTGTATAATTTCATAATTTAGAATCCTACCGAAGTGTGTTAGTCGAGTAACAAGAAGTTTGATTTTCTTAATTAAATATGTAATGTTTCGAGTTCGAGTCTTATAAATAAAAAATAGGAGTGAAAACTTTATCTCCTTAAACGTGTCTTTTCGACTCAACTCAAATTACTCAGAGTCCAATATAATTTCCGAATACTCATCATATATATATATATATATATATATATATATATATAAACATAATTTAGAATCCCTAGCTAATGCTGCATGATCTATACATACACTTTTTAGTTTTTACTGGTGTGCAGCATGACATGACACATTTATAACTAAATAAAAGTAAAAAGCAACACAATGGCACTGCCCTGCAAATTTAAACTCGACTTGGGGCAATTTATAGGAGAGTCTTCCATATTCCATATCTTTAACACACTAGGGGGACATACACATGAGCACATCATTTCCATATAAATATGTGGAAGGCTTACATGTTTTCTATCCAAATGCATTTCGCCCTTTCAAGTAGAACATATCACAAGAGAGAGAGAGAGACTCAGAGAGAGAAAGAGAGAGAGCCATATCACCATGAATCAACGACCTATGGAAGACCATATGAATCTCATCTCTCAGCCATACCCTAGTACATACACTCAAATAACTCCTCAACAAGGTCAGCATCCATGCTCAAAAGTTTAGCATTTTTTCTAGCATTCGTCAATATCTACGCATGAAATAAAATTAACATTCTTCTTTAAATTAATTTATTCATGTCTATGCATTGTTGAATTTCATGGTTGTGAGAAAAAGAATGAGAGAAAATTGTGAGAAATTGAAAAGTATATATTGATTAGAATGATAAAAGTAAAATTACAAAACAAACTAGGCTTATATTATTAAGTGTCTAAGTCTCATATTGGTTGAGTATATGAGCCAAAAACCATTTATAATAATTTGGGTATCCCTCCATCTATGAGTTAGCTTTTAGAGTTTAGTTAAGCCCAATTATTCTAACAACGATATTGAGCCACCCGCAGATGTTCAATCCTGCTCTAACGCGGAAGCTGATATTGGGCCAATCATGCCAATACGAAGGCGAAATAAAAAACGCAAAGGAGGAGAAAATTGTGGCATCAAGAAGAGGAAGCTGAGTGCAGAGCAAGTGAATCTTCTTGAGCAAAACTTTGGCAATGAACACAAACTCGAGTCTGAAAAGAAGGATCGGCTTGCATCGGAGCTGGGTTTGGATCCTCGACAAGTAGCAGTGTGGTTTCAAAATAGAAGAGCTCGTTGGAAGAAAAAGAAACTTGAGGAAGAATACTCCAACCTTAAGAATGCCCACGAAACCATCATGATGGAGAAATGTCACCTTGAAACCAAGGTAGATCTCTCTCTATTTTACATATATTTTGGCAAGGATGGATAATGTTTCCCACCATCCATTGTTGGCCAAACACAATCTAGTATTATGTGTTCATTTTCTTTCGTACTATTATAGCAATAACGTCAATTTTGGGCAAGCTTGGGCATGTTTCGTCTGGGGGCCGTTATATATTTTAAGAATTATGATTTTTAACATCAAAATATGGATATGTTATTATGCTCTTTTTCTTTTGTTATGATGTATTTTTTTTATAAGCAAGGTGATCCTGTTATGATGTATTTAATACATGTATATATGCTTCCAGTAAAAAATAAATACATGTATATATGCAAAGAAAATAAGAAGTAAATAAATTGTCAAAAAAAAAAGTAAATAAAATATTAAAATAAATAGTCTAATTTTGATACAATGTCCAGATAAAAAAAAATACACTGTTTACCAATCATGTGTGTGATTTTTTAATAGTAGTTATTATGCAATTCCCATATTTTTAACGATGTGGCATCATATAATTTGATTCACAGTATGAAAAAAATCTTTGCATAATGCTAAATCCAAAAAGTAAACTATGTGGTATGAAATATAACGTTTAAAACTTGATCTTTGAATGACACATTCATATTTTTATAAGTTTAATTTTGGCATACTGTAAGTGTAAAAAAATTTATATGTCAATTAATTATAAATCGTCATATGTATGATTTTTAACATAGTTATTATAAAGGATTTAATTGATATACACTGACAGTGTAAAGATTTTTTATACTGTCAATAATCAGAAACTGATATATCATTATAAATGTTTGATTCTTATCCTAATCACCTTAAAAGTCACCAATTTCATGATTTCTGATTAGTTGTCAGTGTAAAAATCTTTATATTGACAGTGCATGTAAATTAAACTCTATTATAAAAGTTAAATATTTTTAAGAGTACGAATATTTATGATTGATTGATAACGTAAATTTTTACTAATGCATGCAATTTAATTGTTCGGTGTTGCTTTAGCTCCACCAGTGATTGCTTTATGTATTTTGCTTTTAACAAGCTCACCCCATTTAATCCCGAAAAATGCAAATGTTGAAAGAGAGAAGTACCCGCGGCCGGTTCTTTCTGGGCAAAAAGAAGCCCCAAAATGAAAAATATTAAAGAGGAAAGGAGAACTTCTTACGTTCTTGGCCATATGACTACTAATATGTTAAATTGAAAATTTTCAAAAACAATACAAAAGAGGAGACATTGACAAATGACAATGAACATCAAACTGCCACCTTAATTACTTAACAACAAAAGGCACTTTGTCTTTCTATATTGGATAAAGTTCCTACAATATTGTTTGTGGGCTCACGTTGGGCCTTGCACATACCCACTTATAACAAGGCACGATATATGAGTTCAAATACACTGCACCAACGGGGAAAAAAAACACTACCCCCTTAATATATATCATTAGTCTGGATTGTTTGAGAAAGATTGTTTTCCTAAAAAATAAAAATAAAAGCTATTTTGAGTTTAATTTGATATGCATGACAAACTTGATTGCAAAAGATTGTGAGAAAAAAGATTTTTAGAAAAGCTAGGAGTTTGAAATTTATTTAAAAATTTGTTAGATAATTACTTTGAAATCAATAACATTCTTCACATTTCTATCTTATAAAATTAACTATTAAAAAAATATTATTAAATTATACAAATAATTCCATACCAGTGTTTACAATTTACCGCATATATATAAGTGATTTTTTAATATAACCCAAATAAATAGATTATCTTAAAATTGTTTTTCAGTAAAGACATCCAAACATAAAATTAATTCCGTTATAAGCTATTATAACATATAATTTATTATTGAAATAATCTATTTTTTGAAATTAATCCAAACACTTAATCCCATTCTTTTGCATGACATCATTGCTGGCAGCTACTGAAGCTTAAGGAGAAGGTTTTTGAGGCTGAGAAGGAGATTCAACGACTACTCGAGTGTGCTGATAAAGCCCCAAGCAACAACCACAATTCATCACTATCACACTCACAAACACAACCTAAGGAAGTTGTGGACCCACCATTTCTCGGAGAATTTAGAGTGGAGGGTTATGATGATGATGTGTTGTACCTTCCATCTACCCATTACACTAATGACATGGAATGGGTTTATTTGTACCTGTGAACTTAAAGAACCACTAGTGCAATAAATATTTTTTACGTCAGTTAAAATTGATTTTTACGTCAAAATACTGACTGATGTAAATACAACTGACGTTAAAAGTTAAAATTTTAACGTCAGTTGAGAACTGACATTAAATATAAAACTATTAACGTCGGTTCTTTAACACAACTGACGTTAATTTTGTCAAAATTAACGTCAGTTCTTTAACACAACTGACGTTAATTTTGTAAGTTCTTTAAGAACGGACGTTAATTTTGTTAAAACTAACGTCAGTTGTTATAAAGAACTGACGTTAAAGGTCTTAATTTTAACGTCAGTTGTAATAAACAACTGACGTTAATAGTGTACTGTATATTTTATAAAATACTATTAACGTCAGTTGTATCATACAACTGACATTAATAGTTTTTTTTAAAAATTCAGTTTTAAAATATCACTCCCCTCAGCTATCCCTGCATTCAGTAAATATCCCAGTAACACAATATCACACACATTACAGAATTGCAAAGGAAAAATGGAACAATGATCCATATGTATGCCTGCTCAGAAACAATATATATTTATTAACATAGGTTATAACTCAAAATAAATACAGAAATATAAATAAAAATAAATGTATGCTAAGTTTAAACTACCTATATCAATATCCCTTCGTGATGATCATCACGAGTGGCATGTACATCGTCCACCTGTGTCTCCTCGATTATAGTAGGCATGTTTGTTGAAAAAGAAAGAGTCTCAGGAATATCAAGATTTGAATCTTCATTTTCATCACTATCATTATACATGCTTTTTCCTTGGAGAACCACGGACAACCTTTTGTTAGAAGGATCAGTGATGTAGAACACTTGTTTTGCTTGGGAAGCCATTATGAAAGGCTCATTTATATGACCTAACTTGTTGAGGTCTACCAATGTGAACCCCAATTCGTCGGTTTGTACACCACCGTTACTATCAACCCACTTACATTTAAATACCGACACCGTAAGCTTAGTGTAATCGAACACCCAAATATCTTCAATATATCCAAAGTAAGGTCTCGGTGCTTTAACGGGTTTTGTGTCCTTTGCACTAGAAAAGTGCATTGCTTCGGCCACGATCATAACCCCACTATTTTGCATGGTACTCATGTTATCTTGTTCCTTTGTATAAAAGGAAAAGTTATTTATGTCGTATCCGCTCCAACATATGATGTTGAAGCTAGGCCCACGTGCTAGCCATCTTACGTCATCGATAAGATACTACCATCCTTAAGCATTTCTTCCTTGAACCATGGTAAGAAAGTCTTGTTATGCTTGTTCAACAACCACCTTTCGCTCATTCGAGGGTTTTCTTGATTGACTTTTCTTTTATGTGCAAATAAGAAAGGTTGAACACATTCGATGTTGTTCAATACATACAAATGTGCTTGAAGCACTTCCTCCCGATCCTTCCTATTAATTCTTAAGCCATGTGTACCCTTACCTTGACATCTGATCTCATCATGCCGAGGCTTAGGAACCCCTATAGGATCCGTGTTATGAAGGTAGTCCGAACAAAACTCAATAGTTTCTTCTGCAACATACCTTTGAACAATAGATGCTTACGGACGATGAGGATTCTTCACGTACCCTTTCAAGATCTTCATGTAGCGCTCAACTGGGTACATCCATCTCAGAAAAATCGGCCCACATAATCTAATCTCCCTCACCAAATGAACAATTAAGTGAACCATTATGTCGAAAAAGGAAGGAGGAAAATATATCTCCAATTGGCACAAGATTGTAGCAGCCTCAACTTCCAAGTCATCCAACATACGGGGGTCAACGACTTTGCTACATATAGAATTGAAGAATGAGCACAACCGAGTAATGGCATGTCTCACATTTTTTGGAGCAATACCACGAATAGCAACGGGTAGAAGTTGTTGCATCAAGATGTGACAATCATGAGACTTTAAGCCAACCAATTTAAGATCACTAGAGACAAGCCTTTTCATATTTGAAGAGTAACCATGTGGAACTTTGATGCCCTGAAGACACCCGCAGAAACTTTGTCTCTCTTTTTTTGACAAAGTATGACATGCTTGCGGCAAATAAGTCTGCTTACCATCCTCAACAACTGGAGCTAATTGCTCTCGTATACCCATAGCAACGAGGTAGAGACGAGCATTCACACCATCCTTTGTCTTGCCCTGAATGTTGAGAAGCGTCCCGATCACACTACCACACACATTTTTCTCCACATGCATCACATCAATGCAGTGTCTAACATCAAGCTTGCGCCAGTATGGAAGATCAAAGAATATCGACCTCTTCTTCCATATGTTTTTCTCAACAGCTTTACCTTTCTTTTTGGACTTGCCGAATATAACATCGATGCTCTTTACCCTATGATAAACCTGCTCTCCAATTAAGGCCGCCGGTGCTTCTTCTGTCTCTTGGCATCCATTAAAAGCTTTTTTCATCTTACGATATGGGTGATCACGTCTAAGAAATCTCCGATGCCCAAGGTAAACCGTCTTCTTTCCATGATGCAACTGAGTGTAGCATGTGCCTTATTCACATATAGGGCATGCTTTATGCCCCTTGACACTGTACCCGGACAAGTTACCGTATGCTGGAAAGTCGTTGATGGTGCAAAATAACATGGCACGAAGCTTGAAAGTCTCATAAGAATACCCATCAACTACATCAACACCTTCCACCCACAGCGTTTTCAAGTCTTCAATCAAGGGACCTAGATAAGCATCTAAGCTATTTCCTGGTTGCTTTGGGCCCGAAATCATCATAGACAACATCATGTATTTGCGCTTCATGCACAACCAAGGGGGCATGTTGTAAATTACCAATAGAACATGTCATGAATTATGAATACTACTCATGTTACCATAAGGATTCATTCCATCCGTAGCAAGTCCAAGCCTTAGGTTTCTTGGCTCATCGGCGAAATCCAGAAACATAGTATCGATATTCTTCCATTGAATAGAATCAGCAGGATGATGAACCTTTCCATCACGTTTCCTCTCATCATTATGCCATCTAAGATTCTTCGCATCTTTCGCATTGGCAAACAATCGCTTGAACCTTGGAATTATTGGAAGATACCACAACATCTTCGCAGGAGGACCCTTTTTTCTCACATCATCAAGATCATCATCATCATCACCACCCTTTACTTTGTATCGTGATAACCCACATTTGGGGCAATCGTGATTGTCTTCATGAACACCGGTGTACAATATGCAATCATTGGGGCATGCGTGTATCTTCTTATACTCCATACCCATAGGACACAATACCTTCTTGGCCTCATAGTTACGGTCAGGCAATGTGTTGTCCTCCGGAAGCAAGTCTTTCAACACTTCAAGCAATTCTGTGAAGCTTTTATCGGTCCAACCATTTCTCGCCTTCACACAAACCAATTTTAGCACTGCCGGCAACCGTGTATGAGTAGTACACCCTGTATATAAAGGCTTATCCGCATCACCGCACAACCTATCATACACATGAGCTCGATGAAAAGATTCTTGTCCAATATCACGGATCATGTCCTCTACTCGATCATACTCCATATCTACATCAACGTCCTCACTTTGGGAGACACTTGCCGTACTACTCAACAACACATCACCATGCCATATCCATCTTGTATAACTCAAGCAAATCCCTTCACAAATCAAATGAGTACGTATATCCTTCACCGTACATTTCCTCGTATTCAAACACTTGACACAAGGACAACAGAACATTCCATTACTATTAGGAACATTCCTTTGAGCAAATTCTATAAATTCTCTCACCCCCTTCAAATACTCAGCACTAGTGCACTTACAAACCATCCAACTACGATCCATAACTAGATAAGTCCTGTAGATATACAAAACATATATCCAATATAAGGACAATACGGGATGTTGAAAACTATAGTTTTTGAAGATTGCCAAGCACTGGTCACGGACTGGCAGTGATGTCCATCACGACCGTAACGTGCCAACTGAACCAGACCATCACAGGCAGAACTGATCACGGCCTAGCCGTGATGAGCATCACGGCCGTGACAGATCAACCAGCGGAGCAACATGCACTCAAAACCAAAAATAGAGACATTCCAAACAACTCAAACTCACGATTTCAAGTTTCAACTACTGAGACTATAGTTTCAACATACACTCAAAACCAAAAATAAAAAATGTGCCCTAAAGACTCACCAGAAATAGGTGCTCGCGTGGTGGTGGGGAGGGGAGCTCGAGTGGTGGCCAATGTTCGATGTGGTTACTGAGAGCATAGGGGCAAGGAGAGTTAGTGCGCGGGAAGGGGAAAGAGAGATGTCAAGTTATTGCAGAGAATGAATGGAAAGACAGAGTTAGGGTTAATAGTGTACCTCACGGTGGTGGCGAAGAAGCCCTCGTGGTGGTTGCGGTGGTTGCGGTGGAGATGAGATAGCGATTAGGGTTCTGTGCTGGGTGAGAGTGAGAGTGAGGGTTGAGAGTGATCGAGGGTTGAGCGTGATGAAAAGAGAAAAGAGACGTACAGAGCGAAGTGCAGAAGGCGTGCGGGTGTAAACGTTATAATCAAAAACCAAAAATAAAACAACATTTAACGCCAGTTGTCTTAAACAACTGACGTTAAAAGTCATTGTTTAACATCAGTTGTATTAAAAAACTGACGTTAAATATTAATATTTTTTTATTTAAAAACACTTTTAACATCAGTTGTTGAATACAACTGACGTTAAAAGTGTTGTGCAAAAATCATTCTCTATATAAAGTACCATTCTTCTGTATCAGTCTGTAATACAGCCTCTTCTTTTCCTCTATATTTCTATTCCTTCACAAAATGGCTCTGAGACTTTTGTTTTTCTTCCTGTACCTAGACTTAAAGGTCTCTGTCTTAATGGTCAAAAATCTTCTGAGGTTGTATAAATCACATTACATGGATGGTAAAGTTGAGTAAATCACGTAATGTGATTCCCTCACTTTATTTCATCCCAGTCATCCCTTTCACTCTGCTTTGGCTGCAAGTGACTGTGGATTCGAGATGATGCATCAAGGAATTCCAGTGAAGGAGGTGATGCAAATATCCCTTTCACTTTGCTTTCGTAGCTAGTGACTGTGGATTAATCACGATGCATCATGGAATTCAAGTGAGGGAGGAGATTCATCCATTTGAATTTCTGAGGACAGGACTGAGAAGAAAATGATGTTGAAGCAGAAACTTTTTTATATTTTAGGGCTATGTTGCAGAAATTTTTTATCTTTTAATCATGTAATTAATTGTAACTTATGAATCGCTTCAATGAGATACATATATAACTTGTTTTATGTTAAGTGTTTATTTATCTTAATTTGCACAAGAATTTGTTTACTAATTCAAGCTAATTAATTAAAATTAAAAATAAACTTGTTTAAACAAAAAAGTTTAGAAATAAACTGCACTATATATATATATATGTGGATTGACCTGTGTTAAGAGTGACAACAGGGCATTTCAGATAGGGATATAGGATTATTTACGTCAGCTATTTATTTAACTGAAGTAAAAATCACACTTTTAACGTCAATTGTATAAACAACTGACGTTAAAAATAAATATTTTTTATTTTAAAAACACTTTTAACTTCAGTTTTATTCAACAACTGACGTTAAAAGTGTATAAGTTTCTGCAAAAACATTCATTCCTTTGACTACTCTGCTACTTACCCATTGAACTTTGTTAACAGAGACAACAGTGCATTTTCAGATAGGGATATAGGATTATTTATGTCAGCTATTTATTTAACTGAAGTAAAAATCACACTTTTAACGTTAGTTGTATAAACAACTGACGTTAAAAATAAATATTTTTTATTTTAAAAACACTTTTAACGTCAGTTTTATTCAACAACTGACGTTAAAAGTTATAAGTTTCTGCAAAAGCATTCATTCCTTTGACTACTCTGCTACTTACCCATTACTGCTGTGCTACTTACCCATGCACATTGTAACCTATAATCCTCTTTATGAGCATTAAGTTTATACCTAGACTTAAAGGTCTATTTCTTCATATTCCTTCCGGCGTTTTCTTTTCTACACGTTTATAATATATGACTGCCAACTCCCAATGCGCCTTGGAACCTAATGCTCTTAATGATCAATTTAATGTTTTAGCAACTTATGACGCCTAGTAACTTAATCCCCTGCTCCTATAAATAGCTTCCTTCCTTCCTTTTATTTTTCTGCTTCACAATATGGCTCTGCCATGGAGATTAACATCATCACTCTTTCTTTCTATTCCTAGACTCAAAGATCTTTGTCTTAATGGTCAAACAACTTCTGAGGTTGTGTAAATCACATTACATGGGTGATAAGTGTGTGTAAATCACATTATGTGAATTGCTCACATTATCATCCTTCCGGAGAATTAGTAGCTACAGTTCTAAAACCTCAGCTTTGGAACCAAGTGACTGTTCCAAGATCATTGCTGAAACAGATCGAGTGCACCCTTCACTCTGCTTTGGCTCCAAAGTGACTGTGGATTCAGATGGAGCATCCAGGACTTCAAGTAAGGGAGGAGATGCATCCATTGGAGTTTCTGAGGACAGGACTGAGAAGAAAATGATGTTGAAGCAGAAACTTTTTTATATTTTAGTGCTATGTTGCGGAAATTTTTTAACTTTTAATCATGTAATTGTAACTTATGAATCGCTTCAATGAGATACGATTTGATTATACATATAACTTGTTTTATGTTAAGTGTTTATTTATTTTAATTTGCACAAGAATTTGTTTACTAATTCAAGCTAATTAATTAAGATTAAAAATAAACTTTTTTTATAAAAAGATTAGAAATAAACTGCACTATATATGGAGTGATCTGCGTTAAGAGTGACAACATGGAGATGACAACGAAAGAAAGATAGGAATGAGTTGATTATTTACGTCAGTTATTTATTTAACTGAAGTAAAAATCACAATTTTAACGTCAGTTGTATAAACAACTGAGGTTAAAAGTGTTAATAATCACTTTTAACGTCAGTTCATTAAACAACTGATGCAAATAGTGATTTAATATTTACAAAACTGTCACCGCCTTATTTTTAACGTCAAACATATGGTCAACTGACGTAAAACGTTCCCGTATATTACATTATTTCCACTAGTGAACATAGCATTATGTAGATATTGAATGATTGAATGTAAGTTGTTTTATCAAAGATGTAGTGTTGTGGACAACGACAAGTGTACCATGTAGTTGTAAGTAATAAAACTAATAAGACGGTGAGAATCAGATATCATTCACAAGCATCAATTATCAAGTATCAATTTACAAATTAAACAAACTATCTAGATTTACATTTGGTATGAAAAGAGCTCAAAACATAAAATAAATCAACAAAAGCAATCAAAATATTTTCTTTGGTTTCCTTTAGGAATAAAAAGAAACACAAATTAAGACAAGGAGATAAGCGCCATCATCTAATTATGAATCCAAATTCCTTATAGATAGAGAATCCTATGAATTATCAAAACTCTAATTGTATATCCCAATCCCAATTGGCATGTTGAATGACAAGTACCCTTAATTAATTAAAGCCTAATTTCTTAGTGAATAAATTCTACCAAACCTCACTAATTACCCTAATTCTTTAGGTCTAATTAATAAGGTATGATGATAAAAGCTCTGTGGAATTGTGAAAAACCCACATTAATCAAGTTACTTATTTCTAGATTAACCCGATTAATGGTAATGCTTACAATAGGCAAAGCCCATAAATCACATTTCATACCATATAAATGAACCCTCAAAACACAAGTAGGATGATCTTTGGTCTTTGTTTCCTGACTAATCGATTTAAGCTTAGTATAAGTAGGATGTTGGTTGTCGTTTGGGGGGCTTTAGTTATGCATCAACCTTATAGCCATTATCTGCTTTGGGTTGAATTTATACCTTAGGGTCTTGCATTTACTTACTGGACGTATTACATTGTTACAATGTTATTTGTAAATGGTTTCTGGTACATCTTGTACTCATTATAATACACGTTTTGTTTATCAAAAAAAGAAAAGTATTGAAATGTCATTAAGCAACATTAACTTACTCATGTTCTTGTGATAGTTGCTGTTGTTCTACATATTTTAAGTAGACAAAATAAATCCCTTTTGCCTTCTCTTTCTTTTGGTATTTAAGAAAATTAATAATTTAGTATATAACTATATTTTATTTTAATAATTACTAACCTCATAAAAATTTCTCTCTTAATAATTACTACCAACTTTATGAAACTTTCTCTCTCATTATTCTTTAATAGACTATAATAGAGTAATTCACTTTAACACAAATCATAGAAAAAGGTCGACTTACTACTTTTAAAACAATAATGATATTACATTAACTTTTTTTTTGTTACATACATTAACTTATTTATTATCCTTAAGTATGAAATATTTTGTAAAAAAAAATCATGAAGTATTAATAATACAATAATTTACTTACAGAAAATCTTAAAGAAACGTCATGCTTTTACATGTAATTTCATATTATCATCATTTATTATTCATTAAAAGTACCTTATATTAAATTATTTATCATATAAATCTAATACTTTTAGGGTTCGTTTGGAGGTCAGGATATGATAGAGACGGATAGGATAAGAGAGCAGGATATGAGTAAGATATGATATGAGCATGATAAGCTGTTATCCTATCCAATGTTTGATGTTCACTTGATAACCAACTGGATAGCTAGCATTATAATTTTAGTATCAATTTTAGTTTTTTTTATAATTTTAATTTTTAAAATTATATAAAAATATGAAATTATCCTTTGTGATAAAATTACAAATAATATATTAAATTTCTAAAATATTGTTTAACTTAAATTAATTTTTATAATTTTAAATATTTATTTTTATTTTTTACATATAGAAAAATTATTAGAATAATTTTTTATATATTTTCAATTTTTAAAATAATATAAAATAATAAAATTAGCCTTGTGACAAAATAAAACTAATTTTTAAAATTAAATTTTAATACTTTTATTATTTAAAATATCCTATATTTTATTATACAATTTTTTGGTAATCATGTTATATTTTATTATACTTTAATTCTTTTTGTATAAAATACTTTTATATTTTACTATATTTTAAATTATCATATCTTATCTTGTTGGGTTCTAACCCCGTCCCCCCCTCATGATAAAATTATAACTAGATGGACATGATATGATAGGTGACATGATTGCTTTATCCTATCCTGCTGGCTCACCAAACAATAGTTTCATACATGATATGATAGCTTATCATATCCTGTCTCTCTTATCCTGACCACCAAACGAAGTGTAATGTTTTTTACACTGACAATCAATCAGAAATCATGATATGATTGACTTGTAAGGATATTTTATTTTAATAATTACTAACCTCATAAAATATTTTAATTACTTTTAAATCGATAAAACATATGTAATTTAACATTTATTTGGAAAGAGAATTATGGAGTTACCATAATTATTAAGAGTAAGGATTACGAAGATGTTAATTACTAAGAAAGAGAAATATTTATTGATTTAATTCACGAGGTTATTAATTACCAAAATGAACGTTATCAATTAAGTAAGATGACATATATGTTAATTACTAAAAGAAGAAGTTAAGCATGTCTAGTAAGTTGTATTATTGGAGATGCTCTCAGAGAAGGTGCATATAAAGCAATGCCTTCTGAGGATGAGAGAAACAAATATGTGTTAATAAACTATACATGAATGACTAAGATTAAATTACATGATTTTATGTATTAATCTAATGGTATATATGCACACACCTTTTAGCTTAAGCAAAATTGTATTAAGAGTGTATTTGTTATTGTTTATTTTACTAAAAAAATCATTTTTAAAAATTTTTAGTATGTCAGTCTTTGTTTTTGAAAATGATGAAAAGCAAAAAAAAAATCATTTTCAGAATTAAAATGAAAAGTAACTTTTATTAGTTTTTGAAAAAAATCAATTTTCATAATTAACTATTGTTTAAAAAAATGATTTTTTATTTTGATAAACAAAAAAAATCTACTTTTGTTTTTCTTTAAATCTCTAAAAATAATACCTAAATTACTTTATATCAAAATCATTTAATTTTTTAATCTTAAACGGAGCAAGTATATTATCACAAGCACTAAAACCCGTATACATAAGAGCCAGGTACAAAGGGAATGCAAGCTAATTATTCAAGCAAGGGTGACAAATTTAATTATACACACACCTTAACAAATGTGGTTGCCAACCTCGTTTTAAAACCTTAACAAGTTATACGTTTCTTTTCACCTTCACTCTCACACCTTCTTATGCACATCCCATGCATCATGCACCCTTGCAGCAACCTGCACGAGACTCGTTTATGGAAACCAATTATTAAATTATTGTTGTCTACAAGTGTAACCAAACTTTTCCAAGTTTTCCTTCTCTCCTTTTTCTCATTCTCCCTGGGCGTTTTTATGCTTCAAAATTCATTGCATCAAAGTTAAATTTTACTTGTTTCCTTGACATATCTCTGAAAAACCCACATTGGATTTCGCTGTATCTCTGTCTTTCCGGTAATTCAACACAACCGGAGCTCCATTAATGGCGCAGGAGCGTACATTCTTCCCACTCTTAGATTCTGAGCTCATCCTCCATCTCTCACGGTCGCTTTATTATGCCCCAGAGAACACTAGGGCAAGTGATGATGAAGCTGCTGATCAAGTAAAGGATGATTTTGTTTTTGATATTGATCCTAGATTGCTAGTGGACTGTGATAAACTAATCGTTGGCGAACTGGTGGGAGAAGGGCCATACTCCAGTGTCTATAAGGGATGGTGAGTATAATAATTACTATCGTAAAAGTTCTCCTTATATGAGTGGATCTACGTTAACAAATTCATATACTACGTTAACAAATTCATATATATATATATATATATATATATATATATATATATATATATATATATATATTAGATGGTGTATGGCTATATTGGTGTCTATCAACATTTTAAGTTGCGGTCACGGTTGTAGTTACGTTGCGTTTATTGCAATTGCAGATAATTGTAGGAAAATGTTATTGATGCGGCCGTAATCGCAGTCGCATTTCAGTTTCGGAGACCTTCAAAACTAAAACGTTACGGCCCAGATTTCGGTCGCGACCATTATTTAAAAACCCTTCTTCATTTGACTTGAATCACTTAATTGACCTCCTATCATGTATGTTCAAGTTTGATGCATTCCATGATCAACTTATTCCTAGGGTATGTTCAGTACAGTTAGCTTATGGCCATTTTAATTTATTAATAATATGATCGATTCAAACGTTGTGATGTGAGACTTTTTAGTTTTTATGATGTAAAGGATTTTGACTAGCTTTTTATCTAGGATCCCACAAAATTAAGGTATTGATAAAGGAACGAGATTGGTTTGATATCTCATTCAGATACATTAAATGTTGAGATGGATATTTAGCATTCATGTTTTTTGAGGACAAATGCTGACAAAATTGTTAGGTGTGGTAATTCTGGTTTTAAATACAAGTGAAAGCATTTATTGGCCACCATGAAGATATATAGCATATATGTTGATCGAACAATAATCAGTTTGATTTAAGCCGTAAGTAGTCTACTTGCTCGAAATCATAAGCACAAATTGCACAATGTTTAATTAATATGTGAAATAGCTAAATTCAGTATCAGCAAAGTTATGTGTGTTATATGTATCACCTTAATTTCTTAATTTAGAGAGTTAGCTCAATGATTGCTGTTAGATTCATGTTATCATTATGTTAATTAAACACAGTCTTTTTATAGAAGTGATTTACTTTTGGATGATATACAATGACAAGCAACACTGCTGTTGTATTCCAACAGATACAGGTAGCAGGATAAGTGTCTTTGACTTTTTATTATTTTCCAACCCAATTATGCACCGAGGCTAAATAATATGGTGGCAACTTACATGCAAATTTTTTTTGGCTGCACGAATGTTAATACAAAATGTTCCTGTGCTGACCCAAATGACTAATTGAAGTGTAGGTTCTATGTTTTTACATTTCCATGAGATATATCATTTCATTAGAGCATATTTGAGTGTAGAACAACTTTAGCATAAACTTGTACATATTTTATTTCCCCTAGCTCATATTATAAGTATTTTAATTTTGATGCTTGCTAATGGTGGTGCTTTATTAGGTACAAATTCCATCCTGTTTCAATAAAGGTTATGCTCCCGCGTAGAACATTGGATGCTACCTCAGAATGTAAAGCAAAATTTCAGCGGGAGGTGAACTTGATATCTAGGATTAAACATAAAAATATTGTGAAGGTATTTCTCAGTCAAATCAAAACACTTCTTTCCTTAACTTTTTAGTTGGATAGTTTGATGTATTTCAGCAACAAGTAAAGATAATTTAAGTCTGTTTTGCAGTTTATTGGCGCTTGTATAGAACCATCGATGATGATAGTCACTGAGCTTTTGGAATGTGGTTCACTTCAGAAACACTTGGAGAGCATTTATCCTGGGACTCTAGCTTTGGAGCATTCTATAAGTTTTGCTCTGGATATTTCTCAAGTTATGGAGTATTTGCATGAAAATGGCATCATTCATCGTGATCTGAGACCTGGTAATCCTTTTTCTCTTGTTTTTAATGAGATTTTAGGTTCTGATTAGGATCTTGACTATCCTCCAGGTTAAGTACACAACTCTTTTAATTCTGAACTTAATACATATAGAAATCAATGTTTTATTACTGCTTTTGCGAATTATCTCAATCTACTACAGTTGAGCTAATCATGTGCATCTAGTACTAATTGTGTGTTTGGATTAACTGCATTCCAAATGGCAAGAATCGATTCTAAAATGCCCGTAGCTTCTGCTGGATGCACGTCCAAGTGCTTCGAAGTGTGTTTCCAAACACATTGTAAATTGATACGGACTAATTGTGTTTTCTTTTCCCATGCACTAAATGATTCATTCCCAATCAAAAGGAAAGTACTTATGCCAGTTATCATTTGCATGAATAATAATGGTGGGAATTACCATTTTAGCTTATTTTCTTTAAAGTTTTAAACTGTGGTCGCGGTTTCGATTTTGGTCACATTTCGTTTTTCATTGTTATGGACAATTGTGGGAAAACGCAGTCGATGTTGCCCTAATTATGATCGCGATGCGGCTTCGTAAACTAGCAAAACCGAGACATCACAGCGACCCAGATTTAAAACCTTTTTAATATAGTAGATGCATCTATGCACTTGCAAGAATATAAATGACTTCATGTGTTTTCTAGGTAATCTGCTTCTTGCAGAAGACAAGATGCATGTTAAACTTGCAGATTTTGGGATAGCTAGAGAGGAGATATGTGGTGATCAGATGACTTGTGAGGCTGGTACATACCGATATATGGCTCCTGAGGTACATTATTTTAATGGGTTTATATTTGTCTCTTTCATATGCATATAGCAAATATTGCAGAAATCTTCCTTATGTGTGCTATATGTATTCTTCCTTTATCTGCACTAGGTATTCAGCAAGGAACCACTTCCCAAGGGAGCAAAGAAATTCTATGATCATAAGGTAGATATCTACAGCTTTGCAATGGTTCTGTGGGCGTTGATCAAAAATCAAATTCCATTTAAAGGAAGGAATGAATTGATAGCAGCATATGCTACAGCACAAGTATGTATTACATGTTGAGTATTAGTATTTGCAGAACAAAATTTAACATCAATGTCATATTTTTATACTCTCACACACTTGTTTGTTATTTCTTCTCTCTCCTCACATCATTTCAATGTCTAAGACTATCCCTTGTGTATGGTGTCACCGGATATCGTTCAATTTTGTGTAGTTTTACTTCTTATAAAGTACATGTACTTTCTATTTATCCAAAAATATATTGTCAAAAAATAGTTATTCAAACAACACTTCTTTAATTTTTTTATGGATTTTATAAACATTTTTTTGAGTGCTTTAAAATTAATATCATATTCAAATTAGTCTTTTAATGATCATTAACATCATAAATTTAATTTTTTTTTAAGGATAAATTTGTCGTTATTCTAAAGAAGAATATATTTGATGGCTAGAGTATAACATTAAAGGAGTAATATGAACTCACATTAAAGGTGTATAACATTACCACTTACCAGCCTTAATGATTCAGATTCAGATTTTGCTTTGACCACCATAACAGTTTTATGTTTGGCAATTACATAGTTTTCAGACTCAGAATTAAATCTTCCAAAAACATTGCTATGTTATTGTATAATCTATATTAATTGCTGTTATTACATGCAGAACATAAGGCCTAGTGTGGAAGAGTTTCCAGCAGAAATACTTCCCCTGCTGCAATCCTGTTGGGCAGAAGACCCAAAGCTCCGCCCTGAATTCACAGAGATCACTCAAACTCTCACAAAGCTTCTCCACAACTGTCGCTTATCAGGGACAGAACATGCCACCAAAACTGAAACTGAGGATCCCCATAGAACCACTAAGGAAGAAGAGTGTCCAATTCCTAGGTCACAATCTGTGAAAGACAACTACAAAATGAAGCATGAGACTCAGAATCAGAATGAGTGCACAGAAGGACAATCTCAGAGCATAGCAGTACAGACCCCTAGACCTGACTCGGGGGAAAGTAAACCAAAAAAGATTCAAAAGAAGCGCAAGAGATTTTTGCCTCGTTTGTTTAGATGCTTTGGCATTCCTGACATGCATGCATCAAGCATGGTGGTTGGTCAGTGAGTACTGAGTAGCATGTAAATTTCTGTCTACAACCTCAACTAATCTTTAAGTTGCATTGTTGAAACGTGAAATTAATACTCAGGAGTTTGTAACTTTGGTGATGCCGTTGTTGCGGTGTTGTCTTAGGTGCACCATCCATCAAACTGTTAGATAATGTGGGGTCTGGTCTACAACAAAGAAGAAAAGAACAAGTGACATGTGCACCCTCCAATGCGTGTAAGAATACTAGGTTTTAGGTTCGATTCGCCCCCACCAATCTCTCCTTGTGGATTGGATGCAATAGGTATAACCGGTGAATCCCCTTCAGGATACAATGGAGAACCTTGGTTTGGTTTGTACACCCTAAACCAAGCGTATCGTCAATGGCATTTTACAGAATAATAGTTTCCTTAATTCTCTCTGTGCATTAAGGGAAGAAAGGAAGTGATTTGACTTGCAAAAGTTTAGCCAATTTTCAGACCTCATTCTGCATGCACAAGCGGTTCTATTTATAGACCAACTTATGCCTCTTGGTGAATGAACACATTTAATCATGAAAAAACACACCTATTAAGAAAGATTTGAAAGCCATGAAGAGACACATCTATTGGTGTCCTTCGACCTCTTTCCAAATTGGTGTCTTGGACTTCCATTATTTTGGAAATCTCTCACAATCCTCCACCATTTTCAAAATAAACCCAAATCCCCCTATTCCGGAAATTGCATGCTTTCAGACAAAGGTATATTGGGGATTTGAACCTTTGCTTAGCAAGCCATGGTTGCACTTATCCCCAAATAAAGTGGTAGACAAGCTTTGAACCAAATATTCATTAGAACAAGTGTCCATGACTTACACATGAAATCTCGATACCATTGAACGATGTGATAGTGTGACATATTTGGTAAGGCCGTGTGTCGTGTATCCTTTTCATGAGAGCTTATAGAGTCAAGCCCAACTCTAAGAAGCACTAGTGGAAATAATGTAATATACGGGAACGTTTTACGTCAGTTGACCATATGTTTGACGTTAAAAATGAGGCGGTGGCAGTTTTGTAAATATTAAATCACTATTTACGTCAGTTGTGTAAAGAACTGACGTTAAAAGTGATTTTAACACTTTTAACGTCAGTTGTTTATACAACTGACGTTAAATGTGTGATTTTTACGACAGTTAAATAAACAACAGACGTAAATAATTATGAAACTCATTTCTTTCGTTGTCATCTCCATGTTGTCATTCTTAACGCAGATCACTCCATATAGTGCAGTTTATTTCTAAACCTTTTTTTTAAACAAGTTTATTTTTAATGTTAATTAATTAGCTTGAATTAGTAAACAAATTCTTGTGCAAATTAAAATAAATAAACACTTAACATAAAACAAGTTATATGTATAATCAAATCGTATCTCATTGAAGCGATTCATAAGTTACAATTACATGATTAAAAGATAAAAAATTTCTGCAACATAGCACTAAAATATAAAAAAGTTTCTGCTTCAACATCATTTTCTTCTCAGTCATGTCCTCAGAAACTCCAATGGATGCATCTCCTCCATTACTTGAATTCCAGCTTGATACTCCATCTGAAACCACTGTCACTTTGGAGCAAAGCAGAGTGAAGGGATGGGATGAAATAAGGTGAGGGAATCACATTACGTGATTCACCCAACCTTACCATCCATGTTATGTGATTTACTCAACCTCAGAAGTTTTTTGACCATTAAGACAGAGACCTTTAAGTCTAGGTATAGGAAGAAATAACAAGTCTTAGAGCCATTTTGTGAAGGAATAGAAAACACACGAAATATAGAGGAAAAGAAGAGGCTGTATTACAGACTGATACAGAAGAATGATACTTTATATAGAGAAGAGAGACTAGCTGATTTTCTAGAAAACTGATCTATAAACTTAATGCTCATTAAGAGGATTACAGGTTACAATATGCATAGGTAAGTAGCACAGCAGTCATGGGTAAGTAGCAAAGTAGTCAAAGGAATGAATGTTTTTGCAGAAACTTATACACTTTTAACGTCAGTTGTTTAATACAACTGACGTTAAAAGTGTTTTTAAAATAAAAATATTTATTTTTAACGTCAGTTTTTTATACAACTGACGTTAAAAGTGTGATTTTTACTTCAGTTAAATAAATAGCTGACGTAAATAATCCTATATTCCTATCTGAAATGCCCTTTTGTCACTCTTAACACAGGTCAATCCATATATATAGTGCAGTTTATTTCTAAACTTTTTTTTAAACAAGTTTATTTTTAATCTTAATTAATTAGCTTGAATTAGTAAACAAATTCTTGTGCAAATTAAAATAAATAAACACTTAACATAAAACAAGTTATATATGTATAATCAAATCGTATCTCATTGAAGCGATTCATAAGTTGCAATTACATGATTAAAAGATAAAAAATTTATGCAACATAGCCCTAAAATATAAACAAGTTTCTGCTTCAACATCATTTTCTTCTCAGTCCTGTCCTTAGAAATTCCAATGGATGCAAAGTTTCAGCTTCAACATCATTTTCTTCTCAGTCCTGTCCTCAGAAACTCCAATTAATGGATGCATCTCCTCACTCATTTGAATTCCTTGATGCTCCATCTGTTTTATCCACAGTCACTTGCTGCGAAAGCGGAGTGAAATGGATGAGGCCAGGGGATGAAATAAAGTGAGTGAATCACATTACGTGATTCACCCAACCTTACCATCCATGTTACGTGATTTACTCAACCTCAGAAGTTTGTTGACCATTAAGACAGAGACCTTTAAGTCTAGGTATAGGAAGAAATAACAACACTTCAAATATGATAGAGGCATATTGTGAAGGAAAAGAAAACACACGAAATATAGAGGAAAAGAAGAGGGTGTATTACAGACTGATACAGAAGAATGACACTTTATATAGAGAATAGAGATTCTCTGATTTTCTTGAAAACTGATCTATAAACTTAATGCTCATTAAGAGGATTAAGTTACAAGGTGCGTGGGTAAGTAGCACAGTAGTCAAAGGAATGAATGTTTTTGCAGAAACTTATACACTTTTAACGTCAGTTGTATTGTTTTTAAAATAAAAAATATTTATTTTTAACGTCAGTTGTTTATACAACTGACGTTAAAAGTTTGATTTTTACTTCAGTTAAATAAATAGCTGACGTAAATAATCCTATATCCCTATCTGAAATGCTCTGTTGTCACCCTTAACGCAGGTCACTCCATATATATAGTGCAGTTTATTTCTAAACTTTTTTTTTAAACAAGTTTATTTTTAATCTTAATTAATTAGCTTGAATTAGTAAACAAATTCTTGTGCAAATTAAAATAAATAAACACTTAACATAAAACAAGTTATATATGTATAATCAAATCGTATCTCATTGAAGCGATTCATAAGTTACAATTACATGATTAAAAGATAAAAAATTTCTGCAACATAGCCCTAAAATATAAAAAAGTTTCTGCTTTAACATCATTTTCTTCTCAGTCCTGTCCTCAGAAACTCCAATGGATGCATCTCCTCCCTCACTTGAATTCCATGATGCAAAATGAATCAACAGTCACTAGCAGCGAAAGCAAAGTGAAAGGGATCTTTGCATCACCTCCTTCACTGGAATTCCTTGATGCATCGTCTTGACTCCACAGTCACTTGGGGCCAATGCAGAGTGAAAGGGATGGCTGGGATGAAATAAAGTGAGTAAATCACATTATGTGATTTACACAACCTTACCATCCATGTTACGTGATTTACTCAACCTCAGAAGTATTTTGACCATTAGGACAGAGACCTTTAAGTCTAGGTATAGGAAGAAATAACAAAAGTCTCATAGCCATTACAGACTGATACAAAAGAATGGTACTTTATATAGAGAAGAGAGACTAGCTGATTTTCTTGAAAACTGATCTATAAACTTAATGCTCATGGGTAAGTAGCATAGTAGTCATAGGAATTAATGTTTTTGCAGAAACTTATACACTTTTAACGTCAGTTGTCTTCATCAACTGACGTTAAAAGTGTTTTTAAATAAAAAATATTTATTGTTACATCAGTTGTTTAATACAACTGACGTTAAACAATGACTTTTAACGTCAGTTTCTTAAGACAACTGACGTTAAATAAATTACCTTTAACGTCAGTTGTTACAAACAACTGACGTAAAATGTTGTTTTATTTTTGATTTTTGATTATAACGTAAACAATGACTTTTAACTTCAGTTTCTTAAGACAACTGACGTTAAATAGATTACCTTTAACGTCAGTTGCTACAAACAACTGACGTAAAATGTTGTTTTATTTTTGGGTTTTGATTATAACGTTTACACCCGCGTGCCTTCTGCACTTCGCTCTGTACGTCTCTGTTCTTCTCTTTCACGCTCACTCTCACTCTCAACTCTCACTCTCACTCTGCCCTAATCGCGAGCTCATCTCCACCGTAACCACCGCGAGGGCTTCTTCCCTACCACCGTGAGGTACAATCTTAACCCTAACTCTGACTTTCCCGCTCATTCTTTGCAATAACTTGACATCTCTCTTTCCCCTTCCCGCACACTAACTCTCCTTGTCCCTCTGCTCTCAGTAACCGCATCGAACATTGGCCACCACGCAAGCACCTTTTTATGGTGTGTCTTTAGGGCACATTTTTTTATTTTTGGTTTTGAGTGTATGTTGTAACTGTAGTCTCTGTAGTTGAAACTTGAAACTGTGAGTTTGAGTTGTTTGGAATGTCTCTATTTCTGGTCATGGGTTTTGTGTTTTCTCTTGTTTTTCTTCTGCTATCATGACCTATTTCAAAATGGGAAGAAATTTAGAGTTGCTTGTAGCATGTGACATCAACAATATATTGCTCATTGGAATTCTGTTTTGTTAATTTATCTTCATCTGCTTATTTCTTTTCTGCCTTAAGAAACCTGAAAATGGTGTAAATTTGAAATAATTTTTAAACGCCTTGGATATATGTTTTGTATATCTACAGAACCTATCTAGTTATGGATCGTAGTTTGATGGTTTGTAAGCGCATTAGTGCTGAGTATTTGAAGGGGGTGGGAGAATTTATAGAATTTGCTCAAAGGAATGTTCCTAATAGTAATGGAATGTTCTGTTGTCCTTCTGTCAAGTGTTTGAATACGAAGAAATGTACGGTGATGGATATACGTGCTCATTTGATTTGTGAAGGGATTTGCTTGAGTTATACAAGATGGATATGGTATGGTGATGTGTTGTTGAGTAGTACGGCAAGTGTCTCCCAAAGTGAGGACGTTGACGTAGATATGGAGGATGATCGAGTAGAGGACATGATCCGTGATATTGGATAAGAATCTTTTCATCGAGCTCATGTGTATGATAGGTTGTGCGGTGATGCGGATAAGCCTTTATATCCAGGGTGTACTACTCATATACGGTTTTCGGCGGTGCTAAAATTGGTTTGTGTGAAGGCGAGAAATGGTTGGACCGATAAAAGCTTCACGGAATTGCTTGAAGTGTTGAAAGTCTAGCTTCCAGAGGACAACACATTGCCTGACCGTAACTATGAGGCCAAGAAGGTATTGTGTCCGATGGGTATGGAGTATAAGAAGATACACGCATGCCCCAATGATTGCATATTGTACACCGGTGTTCATGAAGACAACCACGATTGCCCCAAATGTGGGTTATCACGATACAAAGTGAAGGGTGGTGATGATGATGATGATCTTGAAGATGTGAGAAAAAATGGTCCTCCTGCGAAGGTGTTGTGGTATCTTCCAATAATTCCAAGGTTCAAGCGATTGTTTGACAATGCGAAAGATGCGAAGAATCTTAGATGGCATAATGATGAGAGGAAACGTGATGGAAAGGTTCGCCATCCTGTTGATTCTATGCAATGGAAGAATATTGATACTATATTTTTGGATTTCGCCAATGAGCCAAGAAACCTAAGGCTTGGACTTGCTACGGATGGAATGAATCCTTATGGTAACATGAGTAGTATTCATAGTTCATGGCCTGTTCTGTTGATAATTTACAACCTTCCCCCTTGGTTGTGCATGAAGCGCAAATACATGATGTTGTCTATGATGATTTCGGGCCCAAAGAAACCGGGAAATGACTTAGATGCTTATCTAAGTCCCTTGATTGAAGACTTGAAAACACTGTGGGTGGAAGGTATTGATGTAGTTGACGGGTATTCTCATGAGACTTTCAAGCTTCGTGCCATGTTATTTTGCACCATCAACGACTTTCCAGCATACGGTAACTTGTTCGGGTACAGTGTCAAGGGGCATAAAGCATGCCCTATATGTGAAGAAGGCACATGCTACACTCAGTTGCATCATGGAAAGAAGACGGTTTACCTTGGGCATCGGAGATTTCTTAGACGTGATCACCCATATCGTAAGATGAAAAAAACTTTTAATGGATGCCAAGAGACATAAGAAGCTCCGGCGGCCTTAATTGGAGAGCAGGTTTATCAGAGGGTAAAGGGCATCGATGTTATATTCGGCAAGTACAAAAAGAAAGGTAAAGCTGCTGAGAAAAACATATGGAAGAAGAGGTTGATATTCTTTGATCTTCCATACTTGCGCAAGCTTGTTGTCAGACACTGCATTGATGTGATGCGTGTGGAGAAAAATGTGTGTGACAGTTTAATCGGAATGCGGCTCAACATTCAAGGCAAGACAAAGGATGGTATGAATGCTCGTCTGGATCTAGTTGCGATGGGTATACGAAAGCAGTTAGCTCCAGTTGTTGAGGATGGTAAGCGGACTTATTTGCCGCCAACATGTCATACTTTGTAAAAAAAAGAGAGACAAAGTTTCTGCGGGTGTCTTCAGGGCATCAAAGTTCCACATGGTTACTCTTCAAATATGAAGAGGCTTGTCTCTAGTGATCTTAAATTGGTTGGCTTAAAGTCTCATGATTGTCACATCTTGATGCAACAACTTCTACCCGTTGCTATTCGTGGTATTGCTCCAAAAAATGTGAGACATGCCATTACTCGGTTGTGCTCATTCTTCAATTCTATATGTAGCAAAGTCGTTGACCCCCGTATGTTGGATGACTTGGAAGTTGAGGCTGCTACAATCTTGTGTCAATTGGAGATGTATTTTCCTCCTTCCTTTTTCGACATAATGGTTCACTTAATTGTTCATTTGGTGAGGGAGATTAGATTATGTGGGCCAGTTTTTCTGAGATGGATGTACCCAGTTGAGCGCTACATGAAGATCTTTAAATGGTACCCTCATCGTCCGGAAGCATCTATTGTTCAAAGGTATGTTGCAGAAGAAGCTATTGAGTTTTGTTCGGACTACCTTCATAACACGGATCCTATAGGGGTTCCTAAGCCTCGGCATGATGAGATCAGATGTCAAGGTAAGGGTACACATGGCTTAAGAATTAATAGCAAGGGTCGGGAGGAAGTGCTTCAAGCACATTTGTATGTATTGAACAACATCGATTGTGTTCATCCTTTCTTATTTGAACATAAAAGAAAAGTCAATCAAGAAAACCCTCTAATGAGCGAAAGGTGGTTGTTGAACAAGCATAACAAGACTTTCTTACCATGGTTCAAGGAATAAATGCTGAAGGATGGTAGTACTGCTTCTGATGACGTAAGATGGCTAGAACGTGGGCCTAGCTTCAACGTCATATGTTGGAGCGGATACGACATAAATAACTTTTCCTTTTATACAAAGGAACAAGATAACAAGAGTGCCATGCAAAATAATGGGGTTATGATCGTGGCCGAAGCAATGCACTTCTCTAGTGCAAATGACACAAAACCCTTTAAAGCACCGAGACCTTACTTTGGATATATTGAAGATATTTGGGTGCTCGATTACACTAAGCTTACGGTGCCAGTTTTTAAATGTAAGTGGGTTGATAGTAACGGTGGTGTACAAACCGACGAATTGGGGTTCACATTGGTAGACCTCAACAAGTTAGGTCATATAAATGAGCCTTTCATAAGGCTTCCCAAACAAAACAAGTGTTCTACATCACTGATCCTTCTAACAAAAGGTTGTCCGTGGTTCTCCAAGGAAAAAGCATGTATAATGGTAGTGATGAAAATCAATATTCAAATCTTGATATTCCTGAGACTCCTTCTTTTTCAACAAACATGCCTACTATAATCGAGGAGACACAGGTGGACAATGTACATGCCACTCGTGATGATCATCACGAAGGGATATTGATATAGGTTGTTTAAACTTAGTATACATTTATTTTTATTTATACTTCTGTATTTATTTTGAGTTATAACCTATGTTAATAAATATATATTGTTTCTGAACAGGCTTACATATGGATCAGTCAGATAGCCCACATGCACGGGAGGACACTGTGGGGCCTACACAGGACCCGATCGCGCCTACACCTGATTCTAGTGTAAGTTTACATGTTATATACTATCTTTAGTCCTTATTTTTAATGTAAGTTTATAATGTTACAACCCTCTATTTTATCATTTTTTTGTCCATACAGACATCAAAGGCTTATAGGAAACGGGGTAGAGGAGCCCCGACGTTGAAGAAACTAGAGAAGGACAGGCAAAGCGGACAGAAGATTGAGGTGTCCTTCGATGCTAATCTAAATGCCCAGGGACCCCATGCTAAAGAATTTAATAAGTGGGTGTTTCTACAAGCGAAGCAGCACGTAAGCATCAACTACAACCACTGGAATGACGTTCCACAGAACGTTAAGGATCATATTTGGGAGGCTATCATGGTATTTTACCTTTACATTCATTTGATTTACATTATTAGATAATTATCCGAGTTATAATCCATCCAGTTGTTATGTATTTAATGTGTAGGTAGCTTGGACTGTGCCAAATGACGAGGATCATCGTCATAAATGTATGAAAATGGCATCAAAGCGTTGGAATGGGTTCAAGCATGATCTTACCAGGTACTATGTATCTAGGAATAAGCGGCTTGATAAAATGTTCTCGGATTATCCCTGTATTGATCAGGATACTTGGGATATGTTTGCTTGGAGTCGACAGGATGGAGAATTTCAGGTTGGTTGATTAAGTTAATTTTGTATGCTTCTTATAGATCATTTAACTGTATTTAATTATGTGTTTTTGTTTGAATAGGCTAGGGAAGATAAGGGTCGGCAGAATCAGGCGAAGAACGTCCACTGCCACACCATGTCTCAGGGTGGGTACCAGACTCGGATCAAGGAGATGATGGCAGATAGGCTGAGGGTGAAGCAGGAAGAGCACTCTGCTAGGATTGAAAGAGGAGAGGTGCCTGAGGTCACACCATCAAGTCCTCCGTCGGACATCGACCGCGAGGATGTCTGGTTAGCCGGCTGCATGACAAAGACGGGATCTTTTAAAGTTGATGTCACTCGCGAAGTGGCAGATAAGATTGTAAGTAAATAATTAACTTGATTTCAATTGATATTTGTATAGATATTTTTAACACTTTTCACTTGCACATTTTTTCATTGTAGGTGGATCTTAAAGCACAATCCTCCCAGGGCTCATTCGTCCCTTCTAGACGGCGGGACGTCTTGATGACTGCTCTAGGCAAGAAAGACCATCCTGGTCGGGTTATCGGTGTTCCTGGTAACGTGACCATCAAAGAATATTATGGCAAGTCTGCTTCACGAAAGCGGGAGGTCGATGAAGCATCAATTTTGGATGACATTACTCAGCACCTCATCTCCAACCTTGCTATTACAACACATCTGATGCAAAGCTTAATATCCAACCCAGAATTCAAGCAGGCGCTTGCCAGAGAGCTTTCCTCCGTCGGTTCATCCCAGGACACCGCAGGGCATGCCAACCCTTCACATGCGAGCACAAAAGAGAGTTATAGTAGGGCACATGTGGAGGACGATGAGTTGGCAGCTAGGGAACGGGAGTTGGAAGTCCAACGCCACGAGCTTGAGTTGAAAATGAAAAGGCGTGAGCTTGAGTTGGAATTAAAACGACGTGAGCTCGAAATGTTAACAAAGGTATGTATTCATTATTAATGTCCAAATTATTCAAATAATTACTTTTTTTTTTAATTATCAACAACTTATCTATTTTATTTTTCCTAAATTGAAGGCCAAGTCGACGTCGGTGTCGCTGTCACCTGTCACTCGTTTGTTCTCACTTGGTGAGGATTATGCATTTGAGATTTTTGAATGTCCATTGGAGCACGATGGATGGGTGGCACGCCCAAATAAACAGAGGATATTTTCCTTCTGTGGTGAAGATATCGGGCACGCCTGCAGAAATAACGTCTGGATGGCCAGCACGGTTTTGAGTCTTTGGTGCACGTAAGTTAATTTTAATTTTATAACTTATTTATTTTTGGTATTTTTCCATTTAATAATTTATTTTATTTTAATATATATATTATGTAATTAACATCCACACCTTTTCATATCTTAAGTATCTCCATCGTCTTCAGCTTGATAAGGGTGTTGCACCAGTTTACGGCTTCTTAGATCCGTCAATCCTTGTGCCCAAATTCTTTACTGGTGATGCATTTAGTAAATACATAGGGAACTTATTGGGAGACAATCAGAAAGAATTATATCTGGCTCCCTACTGTATGAAATACCATTGGCAGTTGTTCATACTTCACCCGTCTAAGCATACTGTCATATTCTTATGCTCTCTCCACCAAAAGCTGCCACAGGAGGTGGTTCAAGCTGTAAATAGGTAAGTAACTAATCTTAAATTTAATTTAAGTTTTAATATCAGTTGTTTTTAGTTTATTACACACATGATATATGAATTTGTTAATTGACATGATTATTTGTTTATGATAGCACGCTGAAGGCGAGTAGCATAAGTTGCGCCAACGGGAGAAGTAGGACTTCTAAGGCTAAAGCAAATCTTGAATGGACCATCCTCAAAGTTTGGTAGTTTATTTATCAAATAATTAATATTATAATTACTAATTGATATGTATATTCAACTGACATTGAAATTAATTTTGTTTGTAGTCTCGATTTCAACTTTGTGGTGTGGTCGTGTGGCTATTATGTGATGCTTCATATGCTGAACATAGTCTCCGCATCTATTACGGATGGATGGAATAAGGTAATATTTAAACAACTTGCTAAATTATATATTATAGTTTTGAAGATGACTTGCGTTAATGTTATTGTTATTATTTGAACGTGTGTAGGCATTTAACGACCAATCGCCTCTTCAAGAAGATGACTTCAGAGACTTGAGGATGCGCTTAGCTGAATTCTTCTTCAAGTATGCGGCTGAAAAAGGAATTGACAAGATACCTCCGCAATACTTAGATAAATAGTTTTTTGTTAGACTTTAAAAACTAATTAATAACATGTATATATATATATCCTTAGATTGGTAGTTTTGTTTTTAGACATTAGAGACTAAATTTATATATATATATATATATATATATATATATATATATATATATATATATATATATATATATACTTGTAGATAGTTATGTTTTTCCTATATATGGGTTTTGGTTTTAAGTTCCCCCATTGTTACTTTGTATATTTCTTTTCTTTTTGTTAATATTGAAATTTAAGGGTAGTGTTTGCAATTCTGTAATGTGTATGATATTCTATGTTACTGGGATATTTACTGAATGCAGGGATAGCTGAGGGGAGTGATATTTTAAAACTGAATTTAAAAAAAAAAATCTATTGACGTCAGTTGTATCAAACAACTGATGTTAATAGTATTTTATAAAATATACAGTACACTATTAACGTCAGCTGTATTAGGAAACTGACGTTAAAAATAAAACCTTTAACGTCAGTTCTTTAACACAACTGACGTTAGTTTGAACAATATTAACGTCAGTTGTGTTAAAGAACTGACGTTAATAGCTTTATATTTAACGTCAGTTGTTTAAACAAGTGACGTTAAAATATTAACTGTTAACGTCAGCTGTATTTACGCCAGATAATATTCTGACGTATAAAATCAATTTTAACTAACGTAAAAAGCACTTATTGCACTAGTGAAGCGGCCCCACTTCACTCTCATATAGGTGGACTTTACCAAAAGCACCCCCATAAGTTGGGCACCTCAGCAAATATATGTTATAGGTCCATTAAGAGCAAAAACTCACGCTTTTCCTTTTATCCTTATGGTATCCAAGTACTTTTACACCTTGGGATGTATCTATTCGTCAAGTACTTGCAATCACTCTCATAGTGTACTTTGGCCACATTAAACTCAAGACTTGATGCTACTCAAGTGTGAGTTGGGTTTCCACCATTGGTGATCATGTAGATATAGGCTTGATTCCCATCCCTAATGATGTTTTTCCACATCATATCACTTGTCAGTCCTTTCGTCAAAGGATGCAAGATTTCTTTCCGTCTTATAAAGACCTTGGATATTACTCTATTTGCTATTAGTTCCTCGACATAACTATTTCTTAGCCCAATGTTCCTGGACTTTCCATTATGAACCTGGATATTTGCCCTTGATAGTGTTGAATACTATCCCATTGTATAGTACTGGCGCCATTAAAATTGGTATCTCATACAACATGTTTCTAAGCCATTTAATCTCAATGTTAAATGTTGCCAATGCTATGAATTCTACAGTCGTGGTGGAACCAGCAATGCCGACTTATTTCTTGAAACCCCAAGAAATGGCACCCCCACCAATTGTCAAGACTCAACTGCTTGTTAAAGCATGATCTTCTTGTATAAATCACCCAACTGGCATCAGTGTAACCTTCTACTACCAAAGGATACCCATTATCGTTTAAACTATAGTTCTTGTCCCCCTCAAGTATTTCAATACTCTTGGACAACATGCCAATGGTCTTTTCTTGGATTACTTGTATACCTACTTAGTCTCCTATAACATATGCAATGTTTGACCGGGTACGTGTCATGACATACATAAACATCCAATTACTTTTGAGTATTTAAGTTGTGCTACTAGACTACCTTTGTTTGGTACTAAAGTAATGCTATGATCATAGGGAGTAGTGATAGGTTGAAAATCAAAGTGATTAAATTTCTTTAATACCTTTTCTACATAGTGAGATTGGGGTAAACCTACATTCTCACCATTTCTTATTATTCTAATTCCTAGAATCACATCAGCTACCCCTAAGCCTTTCATGTCAAAATTTATAGATAAGAACCTCTCAGTTTCTTCAACCTAATCTAGATCAGTACCGAATATTAATATATCATCAACATATAAACAAATCATGACTCCTTTTTCCTCCATGGAATTTTCTATAAATACCCTCGTCAGATTTATTTATTTTATATTTAGCTAACACAACTTGATCAAACTTTTGACCCTATCTCTTAGGATCTTATTCTAGTCCATACAATGACTTATTCAATTTACACACTTTATTTTCCTGACCATTAACCACAAACCCTTCAGGTTGTGTCATATACACCTCTTCATCTATTTCCTCATTTAGGAATACCACATCCATTTGATGGATGCCAAACTTATAGATGGATCCAAGTGCCAATAGCACTCTAATTGAGGTAATTCTTGCCACCGGTGCATATGTATATGGTCAATGCCCTCTTTTGTGTAAATACCTTAGCAACTAATATTGCCTTAAACGTATCAATAGTTCCACCTACCTTCATTTTCCTTTTGAAAATCTATTTACAACCTAGGGGTTCTGAACCGGGTGGGAGGTCTACTAGTTTCCATCTTTTATTCTCCATTATTGAGTCCATTTCGTCTTGTATAGCTTTCATCCAGGAAGCGGTATCTTGAGACTTATTGCCTTTTTAAATGTGTCTGGATCACTTTCTGTATTCTAACATATTGGCCTATAACTGTCTATGGACTCTCTTATTCATTCAACAAGGAACATGAAAAACTTTGGTCTATAAGTTTTCTTTTTTCTAGCTCTCTGAATTCTCTTAAGTTCTAAACCCACCAAAGTATCTTTATTAGATACATGACTTTTCAGATCATGTGTATTACTATGAACATTATCCTTGTGACTTGGAATTGAGTTAAACATATTTCCTTGAAATATTAAATCCCCAGACTCAATCACTGTTGTAACAGGATCAGTCACTAGATTCCATAACCATGAATCCATATGCTTTACTAATTTTAGCATACCCCGGGAACACTCACATTCAATTCCCTTTTCACCTAATTTCTTTCTTTTGGTTCAAGAACTTTTACTATTTCCCTACAACCTCAAACTTTGAAAAATTTAAGAATGGGTTTTCTATTTTCCAGAGCTCAGATGGTTATCTTGTTCCTTTGTTTGGAACCTTATTTACCATATAACAAACCTTCAACATAGCTTCTCCCTAACATCATTTTGCTAGACCAACATAGGATATCTGGCTTTTACCATTTCTTCTTATATCCTAATTTTCATTTCAACTATAAGGGGAATAAGTTGCCGTTATTTGGTCAACTATACTAATAGACTCAAAGTAACTAGGGTTATAGAATTCTTCTATTCAAATAAATAACTCCTAAAGCATTTAATGAATGTTTAATGACAAACAATTTTAATTAACCCACATCATATATAATAACATATATAAGCATCAAAATTTCTGGGTAATTCAACATACATTTACGCTTTAATATTTATTTTCCTCTTCTTTTTTTTTGACACAAGATTTATTTTCCTTAACTGCTTCTAACAGGGAATTAATAATGCAAACTGTCAACCATAACGACAGCAATTAAAACACTTTAAATATTTAACAAAATTTAAGAATTGCACAAGTGTAGCGACAGCTCAGCGATCAGCATGCCTGTTCTTAGTCAACGAGTATGGGGTTCGAATCCCACTGGATGCATTGTTTCGATTAAAATTGTTTTTATCCAAAAAACCACTTGAAAATATTTGAAAGTTAGAACACGAGATTCGAACTCGGGTCATGACTATGGCTGAACACGTAGATACCACTAGACCAACGCACCATTTCATTGTTAGGAGCAACCGTTATTATCTTTTTAACCGTTTACAGACTCAAAGTTTGGGCCACCACTTTTTTCCAGTCGGGTCAATCATACCCGTTTTATGGAAACCGGGTTCACTCGACCCATTCGTGACTCACAGCCATTTTTGAGCATTCTACTCAAGTTTAAAATTATTTTCATCATCTTTTAAGTTTTGGATTCAAGTCTAAACATGTTCTAGGATAAATCTACTAAATCTAGATGATTTTCATTATAGAAAACAAACAAGACAATGATACAATCATTTTTCAGTTTTCTACATTTCTTCATGAACACCATATCCATTTTAACAACTTAGAACACTCCAAAACCACATCCAAAACATTTCTAAAGAATCAAGAAACAATTTTCATCTTATATTCACAAAATCATACACTCGTAATATAAGATTTCACACTCTAAAAATAATTAGTTCTTACATGGATTATATTCATTAATGCATGCACTTGATACAATCATGTATATCTAAGACGTTTCTATCAAAATAGAGTAACATACATACATGCATCATAAACCAAACATATTCATGTTCATCAAATTCACATACTTGATTTTATTATAAATCATGCATCTAAGGATCTAATACCACATGTTAATGTTAACACAAACAAAGAATGCATTTAACATTGTACACACATGTATTTAGAATACCAAGTATAACATAGCCATGAAAAGTAATTGTATACCTTTCACCATGGTTACAAATAAACATATTTTTGATGAAGCATATGAGTACTCATCTCTCCTTTGTAAAAAGACCATACATCACTTTCTCCCAACGAATGAAGTTTCCACCTTCGAACCTTTCAACTTTGACTAAGTCTAATGTTATCTCCCTCAATGTTGCAACCATTTTAATAAAACGAAATTCGAACCTAAATATTGTTAGATAATGTGGGGTCTGGTCTGCAACAAAGAAGAAAAGAACAAGTGACATGCGCACCATCCAAGGCGTGTAAGAATACTAGGCTTTAGGTTCGATTTGCCCCCACCAATCTCTCCTCGTAGATTGGATGCAACAGGTATAACTTGCGAATCCCCTTCGGGATACAATGGAGAACCTTGGTTTGGTTTGCACACCCTAAACCAATCGTATCGTCAATGGCATTTTACAGAATAATAGTTTCCTTAATTCTTTCTATGCATTAAGGGAAGAAAGGAAGTGATTTGGCTTGCAGAAGTTTAGCCAATTTTCAGACCTCATTCTGCATGCACAAGCGGTTCTATTTATAGACCAACTTATGCCTCTGGGTGAATGAAATAACCTTTCATGTATTTGAAAGAATTATTGTAACCTTTTATGAATGTACACTTGATGAATGAACACATTTAATCATTAAAAACACACATATTAGGAAAGATTTGAAAGCCATGAAGAAACACACCTATTGGTGTCCTTCAACCTCTTTCCAACTTGGTGTCTTGGACTTCCATTATTTTGGAAATCCCACACATAAACAGTGGTACACCATCCAAGTGGCATAATTTGGGACAATCAGATTGTCACTTGGGATGGTTGACTTTTCAACCAGGTCATATGGTCAAAGTCCAACTAACCCAAATAGCAATTTGAATGATCCAAATTGTGTTACTTAGATGGTGTTTTACTGCACCACTTTGGTGGGTGGTGCACCATAACATTTATATGTTGTTGCTATAGTAGTACACTACAAAAAAAAGGTCATTTAGCGACCAAAAATAGTGACCGTATTTGTTGGTTACTGTTTGCTATCGAAATGGCGACCGATTGTAAGATCTAAATCAAACACTGATTAGAGTTGATACTGCGACCGAAATAGCAATCGAAATAGAGCGTAGCAGAGTTATCGGTCTCTATTTCGGTCGCAAAATAAAGGAAAGTAAAAGCCAAAAATTTCTGACTTTTTAGCGACCGAAATGGCGACCGAGTTAAATGCAACAATTAAATTTTATCTATCGGCGCGCAAAAAATTAAAATAAAGCGTGTTAGCGACCGGATTTTAAATCGGTCTCTAAATTTATGAATTCAAATTTCAAATTAACCCATTTAGAGACCGATTTAGCGACCGAATAATTCGGTCGCTAAAAATGAAATCCCTAAAACTAGTGTAGCCCCCTTTCTTCCTCACTCGTCCAAATCTCTCCTTCTCTCTCACCGTTTCTCTCCTTCCTCCTCACTCGCGAGCTCCGGCCACCACCTCCTCCAGCTCCTCTCCGGCCACTACCTCCTCCACACGATAAGCATACGTCTCTCTCTCCCTCTCCTTCTCTCTCTCACTCGCATCTCTCTCTCCCTATCCTTCTCTCCTTCTCTCTCTCACTCGCGTCTCTCTCTCCCTCTCCTTCTCTCTATCACTCACGTCTCTCTCTCCCTCTGTCTCTCTCTCTTTGCAGGTTTGATTCGGTTTGCAGGCTCTGTTTCCAGGTTTTGCAGGTTTTCTGTTATGATTAGTCACTACACTAGTCACCAATTCTGTTTTGCATTTGTTATTAGATTCGGTTGCTTATATGAACTTCTTGATTAGGCTTGTTTTCTGTTATGCTCAGGGTGTTATACATATGTAGATATCTGATGAATGAATAATAGAGAAGAAAGATGATGAATGAAATTAGTATTTTTCAATAATAGCTTAGCTCTTACATTTTCCTAAGCTTAGCTAGTAGATATTACTTCCCATTACATTAGCATGTACAACCACGAGTAGATATCTGATATGTAATGAAAATGTTTTGTTTATACTTTCATGAGTGGCAAGTGTGCAAGTAGGTTAATGATTTCCAAGTTTATACTTTTATCACAAGAGCCTTTGATGATGTTATTATTTTTTCGTACAGTTTTCTTTGTCGATTGACAACCGCTCTAGTCGTCACCCATTTTCACTATTTACTTGGAGTTGAGGTAGGTCAAATACTCTATCTTATTCTTTGTTGCTAGTGGTGCTTGAAGACTTTGAATTGATTTATTGATTGTTAGTGAAGAGCTGAGCTCAATAGGATTCTGGTTGTGTGCTAGTAGATTAGAAATGATGCATGTGGTTGCAATTGAATATGTTGTTTGTTAGTGGAGAGCTGAGCTCAATAGGATACTGGTTGTGTGCTGGTAGATTAAAATTGATGCATGTGGTTGTAAACTTTATATGTTGTTTGTTAATGGAGAGCAGAGCTCAATAGGATGGATGTGTCAATTCTAGGCCTTGATTGCTATTAGTGGAGAGCAGAGCTCAATAGGATGCGATCTTGTCAAAAAGGCGAGATGCTTGTTGTGTGTTGCTAATTTAGAAGTTATGCATGTGTTTGATAATTATTTGTTACTTGTTAGTGGAGAGCGGAGCTCAATAGGATGTTTGCTACTATATTAATTTTATCTAAGTTTGTATTGAAATATGCTTCAATATATATTTGTTGAAGTATGCTGCAATCCTTATAAGTCAATGGTTTTATTTTCTGTTAGAGTTAATTATTAAGCTACGAAAGCCTTAGTTTCCTATTTGAGATTCAATATTAATGAGCATGCGTACCTTCTCAGGGCACGCATGCTCATTCAATATTTTGGATGTGCTTGAAGGATTCTTGAAGTTTGAGGTTTTTCTTTAATTCTGCCTTAATGCCAAGGTCTTAGATAATGAAGGATTAAGTATAGGGTTAGATAAAATGAAGGGTGGGGCACAATTTGCCAGGCACATGACGTGCTGTCATCATTCAAACATTATTCACATTAGAAAACATCTCTATACACAATATTATGAAAGCAATTGTGGTTTTCTACTCATTTGTTTCACTAAGCAATGGAGCTTTCCAGAAATAGTTGTTGATGACCATCCTTACTAGGTTATCTAGGCATTTCCAGTAGGAAAAGTCCTCTTTATGACCATCCTTCAAAACGATGTAAAAGCATCTGCTTTCCTGAAAACTACTATGTTTGCTAATCTGTAAAGTTGCATGTGAAGTTGCATTTCTTTGTTCTATTTTAACATGCTAGTATGCTACATGGATCTTTTCATCTTTTCTTATTATCACTTGATGAAGTTTAGACATATGACTTGTTTTCTATATCGTTTTATCAGAAAATGGATCCGACTAAATGTTTTGAGACAGCCATCCATTTAGACCGGGTACAGTATCTCATCAACTTAAGAATAACGATCGGATTCACGTAATGATGGTTAAGGCATAAACTACATTACTAAATTGTTCTTGTGTATTTGCAGGATTTGATTTCAATCCCGTGATCATTCTACCGTCGTTGGGGAAAAGGAAAACCGCGTGTTGTGACTATTGAAGACAAATGCGGAAACCTGTTCAATGGGAATATAGTAATCCATGACGATCGCCCATATTTTGCAACAGACACAAATGGTATCAGAGAGTTGTATTTATTGTCCATTGGTGTATTGGCAAAGTTTAAGTACCTTGGGGGTTCTCGCTTCTACATGTTCATCCCTTTGGAAGATTGATGAGTTTTGATATTTTGATTAGTACTTATTGACTGTGGTGTGTTTTTATGTTTTGATCATTAATTAGTACATTATTAAACTTTTTTTTATAAAAAAATATTAAACTTGTGTTAATTAATGTATGTGTTTTCTTGCTCATATTGATTGTGGTGTTTTGGATCGTTAGTACATCATATTTACCTTTTATATTTATTCAAAAAAAATATTGGTGTATTTTGTTTATATCAGAAATTAAAAATCAATGGGGTAATAGTTGAAAAACAAAATTTGGTCGGTAGGATTAAGTTACAGGAAATTTTTTATAAAAAAAATTCAAAATTTGCGACTGAAATAGCGATCGAATATCAGTCACCAAATTGGTTATCTGAACATGCGACCAACTATACGGCGACCGAAATATATAATTTTGTGACCGAAATATCAGTCGCAAATTTACGACCGAAATACAAATTCGATCGCTAAACATTTAGCAATCAGGGTTTCTACTACCCCTTAATTCGGGCTAATTCGGTCGCTACATAATATAGCAACCGAATTATCATGTTTAACGACCGAAATCTTCGATCACTAAATAGGTTTTTTTTTTTTTTTGTAGTGGTATAGCTCTACCTAGAATTCTGTTACATGATAGCTGTTTTATCACAGAAATTGTTTCCAGACTCTGCAAGCTTAAAATTCGTATTGGAAATCATAGGGCATTGAAGTTGAAGAAGATAGTGATTCAAATCAGTTATTTTTATGACAAAATCTTAGCTGTTTTTCACAGAAAATGGAAAGCAAATAGAGAAAAAATCTTAGGTACTCTTTGAATGGGTTATTTATAAGAATTTGGGCAACTTTAATTATCTTTTATCTTTTTATTATTATGGAAATATTTGAATTTTTTTATTTTGGTATTGAGGAGTATAATTTTTAAACTTTTAATATATTGAATATATTATTTTTTTAATATAATTTTCTAATCTTTGATTTTTAAATAGTAAGATGAAGACGTTGGTTCTCTTTTTTTCTTTTGAAAGCATGAGATTTTGTCTAAGGCCCAGTTTGGAAGTTTGGAGAGGAAGGAAATAGAGGGAATCAAAGGGGAAGGGGGAGAAGGAGAGTATATCCCTTTCCTTGTTTGGGAGTGAAATGAAAAAAAAAATGGGTTGAGGAACAGAATGAGGATTAATTAAAATACCCTACAATATTTCCCTCTAATTAATATAATTCACAAATAAGATGGGGGAAAAAATTAACCTCTTTTTTTTTCTTTCATTTCCCTCTAATAACAAATCACAAACATAACCTAAAGCTTTTATACTTTACAGAGTCTACAAGTAGACGATTTCCTTAGTTATCCATGAATTTTGTAATTGTGTTCATTATAATCGTGCCATTTCACATATTTGGGCATTCATTATTAAGGAATTAATACCGATCATAGCTAGGTCAATCGTCCATGTCGGTCAAACTAAAATAATATGGATCGTGTTAATGAATATTTTTAAAATATTTTTTAAGGAATTAAAAAAAAACAAGTAAGCAAGTATTTCATATTTTTAAATATTAAATACATTAATTTTTTATATAATTTTTTTTTCTTGATTTAGGATTTTGGATTTTGGATTTACGATACTCGTTTTCAAACAATATTAATGTGAGACTCAATGGATATTTTGTGTGTGCGCTCCCAGAGACGTAGGACCCACGGGTTAGTGAATGCGAGGCATTAGACAGAATCTAGAAATTTCGTGAGATTGTGTGGCTGACAGCAAAAGGCAGGGACACGGATTCCCTAACTTGCATATATATAGTGGGTCTAATGTATCTTTAGATCTTTTAGGCTTTTTTAAATTGAGTGAGATTTGAGAAGTTGAAAAAAAAATACCTTTCATATATATAGTAAATTTAGTGACAATTGACCCTTATTTAATTAAAATTATTGACTAATTAATTTTTAAGTGAGAAAGAGAGTAATTGAAAATATGAGGGCTTACAAAAATAAATTGAGTATTTGCTCAAGCAAGGATTTGAACCTCGTTCGTAGGGTAAAGCAGATGCTATTTATCATTACACTAGGATAGCTAATGAGGTATTCTCTTCGATTCACAATGTAAGAAACAAAACCCTAAAACACAGAATCAACGAAATGTATTGAAATGAGTTAATTGTAATTAATATTCATATACATTTCTAAAAACACCCCTTTTAATTTTAATTAATATTATGATGGCTTGTAATTAACTGCAGTAATTAATAAGAGTAATATTGGAAATTAGCATTTAATATATGTAAAATTGATACATGTTTTTTACATTTTGTGCCAAAAAAATGACTCGTTTATTTCTTATATTGTGGACCGGAGGAAGTAACTTTTATAAATACTAATACTCTAATAATAAGTTTTTTGCCGGTGGGCCTAAAGTAAGGGCTTGGATCGGCCTTGTGCATGTGGGTAAAGGAGGGTGCCTTTCTAATTTTCCGTTTCGTCGAATCAATACGGTCCAGAAGGTGTCGCATATCATTTGTAAAAAAAAATTTGAAAACTCAAAATAGAGGATTAAAAAAATGCAAACCTAGTTCGTCTCTCTTTGCAGTAGTTTGTTGTTGCCCTCCGCCACACAATGCCATCATCGTCCATTAGCCCACCATTGTCGACTCTGACCACCGCTGCTGTCACTAACTCCAGCCGTCGCAGCAATGTACACATTTTGCAACAACGTCCACCTTTGTTTCCTCCCTGTGTCGCCACCATCATCGACTCGTCGGTATATTGATTTCAAATTTTTGTTAATCCTGTTTATTGATTTCATTTCTTGATTTCTTTGTAGAAGGTGATAGCTTGTGCTGCTTCTTCTGAAAAATAGTCTTGGTTATCAGCATGATAAAAGCATTGTTACTTTACTTCTGTCAAGACTGAAGGTTCTTTTCTAGTAGTCCTTTCTTAGGATTGATAGAGCAATAGGGTTATAAAGTTGACTATGTTTTATTGTCTCGACGTGTACTTCGTTGTATTATGTTGTCTGAAACATAAATGCTTCGTACGGAGTAATATTCGAAAGGTTAAAGTAATCTTTTGGTCCCTATACGTGGTAGTGATTTTCAATTTGGTCCCTATACGTAAAAAGTTATCAATTTAGTCCCTATACGTGACACTGGTTTTCAATTTGGTCATCACCGCTAATTGGTCCCTATATAAGAGGGACCAAATTACAAATTATTATCACATATAAGGACCAAATTGAAAATAATTGTCACATGTATTGACCGATTTCAAATTTTTTTATTGAATTGGTCCCGATGTGTGACAATAATTTATAATTTGGTCCTCTTATATAGGGACCAATTAGTGGTGAGGACCAAATTGAAAACCAGTGTCACGTATAGGGACCAAGTTGAAAACTTTTTACGTATAGGGACCAAGTTGAAAATCAGTGTCACATATAGGGACCAAAAGATTACTTTAACCTATTCAAAATAGAGTGGACAAAACATTTAAATAGACAGAACATATATTAAGTTGCAATGAATAGTCCAATAAAAATATTTGTCAGAGTTATATTGGACGTTCATACAAGTGATATTAAATAGAACTTGGTCCATGAATAAAAATAGAGAAGCTTTAAATTATGGGAGGATGTAACATCCGTTATTTTATGCATGGTTAATGTATGAGTGTTAGGGTTAGGACTTGTATTATATAGTTGGGATGTAGTTTGAGGCATATAGACCCTTTCTTGGAAAGCACGCAACCTTTTCGAGTGAGTTTGAACGTAGAAACAAAATTAGGGTTTCCCGGTTAGTATCTTTGAGACATCTGAGTGTGAAATAAGAAACTTGGAGTTAGGAATGAGATTAGGCCTTTTTGATGGTTTGAGGTTGTTTATTAGGTCTTGATGAGCCTATATCTCAAATTCTCAAATTTGAGGTCAATCGGATCTCGAACGGGTCCAGAACGCAAAGAAACACAAACCGAGCGTTTTGTGATCGAATAATTAATTGAGAGTCGGAATATTAAATTAGGTTGGGCCTGAGTACAATAGGTCTTAGGAGTAACCTAAAATATTACAGAAGAATATCCTAAAGGTAGGTTATATGGGAAAATACGGAAGAAAATACCTGGTTGTGTTGACAGGGCAACACGCGGCAACATGTGTGGATGACACATGTCACAATTGGACACGTGTCACTAAGAGGGAGGTTGCATGGGTGTGGCTACCACCAAGAGACAGTTGGACTCCACTACTCTAACTTAGAGGCACCTAACCATGCTACCTATGTGACACCTAGCTCACTAACCCACCCAAATTAATCTCCTAATGACACCTAGCCTAACATGCATGCACTTGACTAAATTAAGCCACCTAAGTCATATAAACCAAAACCAAGACATTAGATAAGTGAAAGAAGAGTGATCAGACTTCACTTTCTTCTCACTTTCACGCAGCATGAGAAAGAAGAGTGGAGAAGAAAATTCCCAAAGACCACGACAACCATTGCTGAAAGCTTGAAGCCTGGTGGAACACCTTCTGTAAATTCATCACCACACCTTCATCCACCGTTGGATCTTGTTAAACTTTAATATAGAGGTTCTAGGTTGATATTAGTTCATATCCAACGGTTGAAATTACTGTTTCATTCCCATAGTGAGAGTTATTCAGCCTATAAGTTGGAGTTGAGTTCAACTCGGGTAGCTCCAGACCAGTCACCTTGAGAGGATCATCCTAGGCTCATCCACCATTGGATCGAGCTGAAATGTTAGGAGAAGGTAAAGGAAAGGTAGCTCTATAATCTCCCCGTTCACTTTTATAAACAAATGTCTGGAGTGTGAGATATGAGGCCAAATCCATGTCGGATTTTGGGGTGTTTGCTGCAGATTGAGTTTCTTATTTTGTGTCTTTCAAAATGTGATGCTTAGGTCGGATATAGGAGATTCGGGGACCTCGTTCAGTGTGAGGCAAATTCGAGAGGAGTCGAGTATGAGTGACCTCGTAGCGTTTCCGAGGTCGTACGTTCTTCAGGTGGGGGAAAGAAATTATTTAACGTCGGAAACAGCACGGAGACGTTTAATTCGATAATGGCGTAGGGCGACCTAAGCCCTACATGATTGCGAGTAATGGACAATGTCCATATCACGTTGGGGACTACTTAGTAGTACCCGTGATGATATTGAGATTGTGTGTTTATCGCTGTTACGTTTATTATATATTATTTTATTATTTTTATGATTGTCTGCTTGGATGATTTGACTGGTTGAATTGATGTTGATAACTGCTGGATGATGATGTTATGAGTTGTGATTATTTTATAAACATGATATATTATTATTTTATTAGATTTTGATAATGATAATTAGTTTGAAAATGATGATTTTATGACATGTTAGTAACGATGATGCTATGACAACATGATATTATGGTATGATGTGATGAGTGTTACAATTGTGATTAGAGATTGAGTAAATGATAAGTTATATCAAGACATGAGGATGTATTAGGGAATTCATGTTATATGTGTTAGTAGTGCCTAACCGAGATGATTCCTGAGATATGATGATAATGAGATTGATGAGATGAGATTTTATTAAGGTTACCTATGAGATTAGGATGAGCGGTTAGGGTAATAGGGGGTGACCTGAAACATGGTATGTGATATGGTGGACCTAAAACATGACCGTGTGGTTCTGAAACATGGTCGTGTGGGATCTAGGCCTCGGAGGGAGAATTCCTGGGGATAGGCTAGCGGCGGACCATCCCAGACATGATTTCATTTTAGTTGCAGCTATGGTTCATGCGTTGCATGAGCACCCTGGCTTGGGTTCAGAGGTGCGCATCGGATTGTGCAGCTATAGTGCCATGACTTTGCTTGGGCATCCTCCATCCGCGGACGAGGGTGTGCGCTGGGGACTCTGGGACGGGTCTATTTTATTGATGTGATATCCGGATATGGCTGATACCTAATGAGATGATTCATACAGCATTTGCATTGCATCATGATGGGGGTAGAGGAAAGATCCTAGATGTGGATTGAGGATGATTGTGTCATATATATATATATATATATATAAAAAGGGGAGAAGAGAGCAAGATGAAAGAAGTAAGAAAACAGGCAGTTCCGATACCTGGTATGGCTCTGATACCTGGGGGATGACGGGGTCAATGAAGGGAAAGGGGAGAAGAGAGCAGGATGAAAGCAGTTGGAAAACATCCGGAAATTACATTAATTTAAAACAAAATTAAAATATGGAAATTAAAACATGAAAATATTAAAAAAAAATCCTGTAGAAATTAAAATACTAAATATAAAACTTTAAAACATAAACCCAGAACGGTGGTAGAACCGACCAAGAACTGGGGAAAATAAAAAGAAACCGGAGTGGAGGCAGAGCCTCACCAGAACCGGTGCAGGGAGAAGAGATATTTTTTAAACCATGCAGTTTTGATTGATTGCTTGAAAACTACAAGCTTGAACACTACAAGATTGAGAGATTGAAAAGATAAAGAAGAAAACTGAGGGACTCACAGTATGAGAACACTCAGAACTCTCAGAGTTTCTCACTCTAAAAACTCTCTCTAAAACTTCGGATGTCTAACAACTGAGCCTAACATACTTTTTATAGAAGATTGAAAATTTACTATTACAACAGTATCGGTAACATTGACCTAAACTATTGCAATTATTGAAGAAACAGCTTCAGAACTTGATCGGGACTGTGGTGTCGGCAAGTGAATAGTGTTAGGTGATGAAGAGTGCTTGGTAGAATTTGACCGGAATCGTGGATCGTCGGCAAGGAGCAGTACCATCTGGTGACTGGAACTATTCAAGCTAGATTTTTGACTGATTCTGCTGGCTGGGTGATTTGGGATTATTCATCATCACTCAGGTTGACTGTAGTATCAATACCATAACAGTCATCTTCATTTTGGTAAAAAGGATCTGAACAATAGCTTGAATCCTCTTCGTCTTCTTCATCATCAGATTGAGGCAGCTTCTGCTTAGAGGATTTTGATGAAGAGGCTCCCTCCTCCTTTGCTACCTTTAAGATAGCTTCCATATTCTGAAGGAAGCTTTCTTTTGATTTGGATCCCGCTAAGATTGAAACAATCCGAGATCTTTGATTCAAGAACTCACAAGTTTCTGGGTTAGCTGCTTTCATCCATTTAGGATTCTGCTGGAACCAGATTTTGACATTGTCACTTGTGGCTGCCGCATAATTAAATTGTGACCACCACTTGACATAAGTTGCTCTTTGTAAAATTGACAATATACCAGGATAAAGATCATTCTTCTGGTATTTGTATTGCCAGCTGAACACCCATGAAAGGGAGAATTTTGAGAAAAATATTAGATTGACAGGGAAAGGACTTTCCTTGATGTCAAAATATTTTTCAAAAGTTTGGTATCCTTCAAGAACTTCTGCAGGAAGGATCTGTTTGATTGGGCCAAAAATTCTCCACCAATGGACGAACCAATGAGGAAATTTGTAGTTAACATTCTTCTTGAAATAAATCAACCAAGAATGTTTGTTTTGATTGTTTTGGTACCAGAAAATGTTGTACCAAACTTGTTGATAATCCCAGTAATTAAAACCAACGGGATCAAAAGTTTGAGAATTTTTTTTGAAAACATTCAAGTTCTTTCCGAATTGTTCAGGTGTTAAGACCTTTAAATTTTGGAAAGTTGAATGAGTGTATATTGATTGATCCTTTGGGTCACGATAATGTTTGATTGTGACTGAATCTATATCAATCAAGATAAACTCATAAAAATTTCTATTTTTATTTGATTGAGTTTTTTGAAAATGAGAACCGTTTTGAAAGATTTTGGTGGGAACTTTGTTAGGGTTATTATCCCAAAATCCTGGTTCCATTTGAACAACAAAATGGGTTTGGTTTTTTGCAACATAGTTGGTTACGGCTGTTTGAGTTTGGATGTTGTCTTTTGATAATCTTGTATCAGGTTTGACAGCATTTATAGGGATAGCTGTTTGGGCTAACTCTTTGATTAACTCTTTGAGAGGGGGTGGAGAACCTGATTCATTCTCCACTCTATCTCCCCAAGTTCCTTTAGGGAGTTTGGTTAGGCCTTGATCTTGAAAGGCTAACAAAGATTGATTGGGGATGCCATAGCCTTCTTTTGACTGTTTGGCGGTTTGCTAGGTTGAAGACCCAGGTTGGGTTAATGACCCAAGCTTGATTGTTGGTTTTTGGGTTGATGACCCAGATTGCTTTTGGGTAGATGACCCAGATTTTGATGCACCTTGGCGATTGAGTCCCTTAAGGACTATACCTTTTCCTTTCCCCTTTACAGAGGAGGCTTCTGACTTTGGCATTGCTACCAATCTCACTCTACTACCTACCCTGTAAATATTCACGAGTAAGGAAGTCAGGAAGAGAATTTGAAGAGCCTTTAAGAAATTCAATTTGAAAATCAAAAGCACTTAAAATTGCTTGCCATTTGGCAAAAATGTGTTTTGATGCTAAATTTTTAACATCTTTTTGCAAAATATCTTTAGCAGATTTACAATCTACTCTAACCAAAAAAATTTCATTAAGCAAATCAGATTGAAATTTTGAAATGCATAAAACTATTGCCAAAATCTCCTTTTTGATAGTAGAATAATTTTGTTGTGCAGAATTCCAATGTTTAGAAATATATGCAATGATATGCTCTTTTCCTGAAATTATTTATTTCAAAATACCGCCATAACCAATGTCAGAAGCATCGGTTTCAACAATTTTGAAAGCAGATATGTTTGGAAGATTAAGACATGGAAGATTCTTTATCTGAGACTTGATTATTTTGACAACTTTTGTATGCTCATCAGTCCAAGGAGGGGGTTCCTTATTTAGACGGTTGTGCAAAGGTTTGATGATGTTGCTAGGGTTTGGGACAAAGTCAGAAACATATTTGAGACAACCTAAGAATCTCTGAAGCATAGTTAGGTCTATTATCTGATCCGGGAATTTGTCAGCAAACTCAATTCCTCTATTGATTGGAATGATAGTTCCTTGGAAAATATTATAACCAAGAAATCTAATTTTTGTTTGGAAGAGATTGACTTTGGTTTTAGACACAGCTAAACCATTTCTTTTGATCACACCTATGAAGATTTTTACATGCTTGAAGTGTTGATCAATGGATTGAGAAAAGACTAAAACATCATCAATATAGACGAGCGTAAAGTCTGAATAAGGATTGAAAATCTCATTCATAATTCTCTGGAATTCTGAAGGAGCATTTTTGAGACCAAATGGCATAACATTCCATTCGTAATGCCCAAAAGGAACAGTGAACGCTGTTTTATAACAGTCACTTTCTTTGACTTCTATGTGATAGTAACCAGATTTCATGTCAAATTTGGAAAATACTTTTGCAGAGTTTAGGCGGTTAAGCATATCCTTTTTATTAGGAATTGGATATCTAATCCACCTAAGAGCTTGGTTTAAGGGTTTGTAATTGATAACTAAGTGAGGTGTTCCTCGCTCAATTTCTGCTTGTTTATTGACATAAAAAGCAGAACAGGACCACGGAGATTTACTTTCCCTCATTAAACCCTTCTTTAAGAAATCATTAATCTCCTTTTGACAATAACAAAGGAGTTCATGATTCATTTGGATAGGTCTAGACTTGGTTGGAATTTACCTCTCATTGAAATCTTGTTCATAAGGCAAGTCAACAACGTATTTCATTCTATTCCAAAATGCCGTTGGCAAATCAGAACATATAGATTTTTGGATTTCATCAAAGAGGATATGGATCCTATTTTTGATGTTTGGTTGCTGTAATTGCAACTCAATGTTCTTAAAAGAATTTTCTTCTTTCAAGAAATTGATTTGGTTAATCTTACAATCGAGATGATTTAAATCCCGAATGATTGGTTTCCTGATAAAGGGAACGACTATGTCCTTTCCCAGATGTTGGGTTCTGATTCCATTATGAGTAATGGAAAGAGGGAAAAGTGACCTGATAAACGGAGTTCCAAGGATCACTTCATTTTCAGATTTCTAAAGGGGTTTCAACTTGGAGACCTTGATTTTCAATTAAAGCTCTTGACAGCTTATAATTGATCCTAAGTTTAGAACCATTAGCTGCGCTTAACTTCTCAGAGGTTTTTTCAAAGTATTTGGTAGGAATTAATCCTTCCTGAATACAATTTGAATCAGCACCTATGTCGAAAAATGCTGTAGAATCAAGAACAAATTCTCCAATGATAATTTTGATCTTGATATGGAACTTTTGAATTCTCAACTGATTTACTAAATTAAGGAATGCTTCATCTTCATGATCATCCTGTCCCTTAGTAAGATTTTCATGCTCATCTTCTTTGATGGTACTTGACTCTGGTTTATCTTCACAACCAGACTCGTCTGATTGAGCCTCTGCTATTTGAGACAAAATCAACTTGTGAACAGCTTGTTCCTGTTTGATTTCCTTAACTTCTTGTTTCAGATTCTTAATCTCTCGCTAGAGATCTTGAATCGTAACAGGCTTTGTTTGCTGAGCAGCATCCGGCTGCTTAAGAATTTGTTTGAAGTCAAAATGATCTTTGACTATAACTTTGCCATTTTCTTTGAAATCCTTTTCCTTTGAGGATTCCAAGGAAGATTTAAGCTTGTCCAGATATTTTCTCCTTTCATTTGGGTCAGCTATAGAGTTAATGACTTCAAAAAGGAGATCTTGCTCCTTAGTTAAGACATTAATTTCACGAGATGAATCGAAGCTGAGATTTCAATATCATCCTCTTGAACATTATTGATATCTTCAGAAAAATCACCATTTGATTCTTCTTCTGAAGTATCCGATTGAATCAAAAGATTATTCAGTTGTTCCTCAACTGTTGGTTCAAGATTCAATTCTTTGATTCTTTTCTTTAGGCTACAGTATTTACTGATGTGGCCAGATTTGTCGCAGTTATAGCAAGTAACCGCTTTCCTATCACCAGTAGCTGGCTTAGGTTTGAATTCTGGTTTGAATTCTGGCTTCGGTTTGTCATACCGTTTGTTTTTCTTATTCTTAGTATACTTGGTATACTTAGTTTTTTGGGGTTTGCCTTCGTATTTCTTAGAAGACTTGGTCTTATCCTTTGGACAAGGGGGTATACCAAATTGTTCACAAAAAGACCCTAAATCCTTTTTGGCGGCCTTTTCTTTTTTGAATTGATCTCTGACTTTGTCTTCCTTACAAAGTCTTGCCCCTATTTTCTGGGTAGCTGCAATGAGTTGATCATAACTCAATTGCTCATATGGAATATTTCCATCTGGAGATTGGGCTATAAGATCATCTTTAACAAGATCACCTAACGATGTTGGGAGACCTGCGATGAACTTTTCTTTCCATAATCTAATCTGGCAATCTTCTCTGGTGTAAACCCTATTTAGGAAGGTATCTTTATACCACCTAAAACTGGATAACGATCTACACTTGAAGTTGGACAATAATTTAGCGGACCTATCCTTCCAAGTAGAAGAATTGCCCATAAAATGTTCGCATATTGAGAAGGTTAAGGTTTTAACCGCATCTGGAATGGTTCCACCTTCATTATCATAGATTGGATTTCCTTCCGCATCAGTCTTGATTGCAGAGAACATTTGTTCTTTCTGTATCTCAGAGAAAGAATAATCCCACCAACCTTTTAGTTGGCCTGTAAAACCTTCAGACAAAATATTGCAAATGGCTTCCTCAGAGCAATCATTCGTAGTCTGATATGCTGTAGCCATCATTGTCATATGCTGCATAGTTTGGAGCATTTGATATTCCGTTTGGCCATCTATATTCCATTCGTAGATGTTGTTGGCATTGAAGCTCCTAAAAGTTGGAGTTTTTTCTTCAAAGAGCATATCTGGAGGAGTTGCTCTAGGATAATAAAGTTTGGAGGGTTTTTTCCATGATTGGGTAAGGACGGGATTGATATTGATTGGGGGGTTTTTCCTGAGGATTTGGTTTGGAAGTACTAGCCGCAGATGCTGTTTCTGAGCCGTCTTCATTGATGACATTGATAGTTGGACCTTTATCCCCGATTAAAGGTCTTCCTTCTTGATTATCGGATGGAGAATCTGGAACATTTAACTGTTTCAGTTTTTCTTCTATTTTCTCCATAAATTATTGTTTTTCCTTTTTGACATTAGGATGAAGAAGAAGTAAACTATCTTTGATCTTCTTATTCATTTTAAAAGGTTTGAACAAGGGTTTTTCTAAGGGAATATCCTTCTTAATTCCCGAAGTAGATGAGTAGGTGGTTGCATCTTTTTTGATCAAGTGTTCTCCTAACACTTGAAGGTATTTATTCGTATAATTTGATTGCTCCATTAACTTGCTCATGTCATGGGCAAAAACCGCTTCATCAAGATTTTTGTTTTTGAATGGAGCAGCTATGATGGGTTTATTTGTGAAAGGATCTTTAATACGAGGGAGTTGGAAAGAGTTATTTGGTGGTAACTCTGTCTTGACTAACTCACCATTCTTTAAATGCCATACTATAATGACATTAGTGGTTTTGTCCACATCTATTCTTGTTTTCCAAGGATAATTGATCGAATGTTTGACAGAGTATGCATGAAACCAGTCAAAAAATAAAACCTTTGTCTTAACATTGTTAATAAATTGATAATATTCTTCCTGAATATTTATCCTTTTTGTTCCCATAAACTCTTGCAAGAACCACTCTCTTTGAGGTTTCCATTCCTCAGAGTAAAAGTCCTTACGAAGGGATTCCTTATCTACAATGAACTTGCAAATCATTATAAGATTCATTAAGAGAGGAAAAGGTTGGAGACTGAATTGATCGTTGATCATCTTCTGTCTGATAAATTGGTCTAGGGATGGTAGAAGATGTATCTAATCCCAGAAGATTAATGGTTGTTATCTGAGATGCCGTTGAAAAAGATTGCCTTGAGGGGACGGATCTGAAGTCTTCTGATCTAAGACTAGAGGATCTGACGGAGCTGAAAGAATTTCTTCTTTCAAAGATTAATTCAACTCTCCGAGTAGGAGTTTGAACAATGTTATTGAAAGCTGTCGTCTCTCTTGGTAAAGCTGGAACAACCTTATCCAAAATCCATCTTTCTGGTAGGACTACGTCCTTCCAAAGGATTTGTTTTGGGACAATCACGTTTGCTTTAGTAATATCAGTAAGAAACAGGGTTGTCTCTCCCGATGTTCTATTTTTGAGAACTTTAGAATTACAAGAATTCATAGCCTTGTATTGAATCCTGTAAAGCAAAGCTGCTGGGATAGATCCAGGCTTCATGTCTAAGCCGCAGATCTTAAGATTCAGGAACAAGGAGTCTAGGATGTTTTGATCCTGTAAACTCAAAGTTCTATTTGGGTAACAATTGAAATAAATTGGACCATGGCTTCGGCTAGTTTCTACCGTACCTAAGAGGGAGTCTTGAAATTTATTGTGCCTAATATCTCTTAAGCACATCAAGATTGAAGCGTTTAATCCTTCGCGTATTAAAGGTTTTACAGCTACTTGAACACATCCAATGTGTAAGTACCTGTACTTTTGCTTGTGACTTTTTATCGTATCCATTGAGAGAAGATGAAATTCCTCACTCTCTGGACTGATTGGAATATTTTTCTCTTATGTTTTGATTACATAATCAGAAGTAGTGAAGAACTTTCCTTCTGACTTGTATAGCTCTTTTGTGGGTATTCTGGGAATAACCCAAGTATCAATATCTTGATTGATATTTTCAAAGCATATTTCCTCATGGAAAATACTGTTTGGATTGGTAGGAATATCAGATTCCTGAAGAAATGAAGAAGAGGGTTGAGAAGAACGGAAAGAAAGCTTGGAGAGGGAGCGAGATAACATAATTTTCAAAATTCCGATATCATTGCCTTCCTTTGGTTCCATAGAAATTGTAAGTAGTGATCTAAACCTTATCCTGCTAAATATTTTTCATAATTTTCAAAAATAAAGTCTTTACATGAATTTACAAAAATCATTAGATCTTATTATTCTTAACCATAGCTGTACCATACCTTTGGGTAAAAAGGGTTTACTTTAATTAACCAAAAGCTACCTCAAAGTAGACTTACTACTACTCGTTATCCATACTTTGATTTATCTTGCTTTAAGCATCGGCAAATTAGACTTACTGCCTCATCATCCTTCGAGGTCTTACTGCTACAGCTTTAACAAGACATACCAAAGCATAAACACGGAGGTCCTTACCAGTTAAAAGGTACCCAATCCAGTTAAGAATAATAAAATTTTTTTCCTACTTTTTTTTTCCTAGATGTGGATTGAGGATACTAGGAGGATGACGGGGTCAAGGAAGGGAAAGGGGAGAAGAGAGCAGGATGAAAGAAGTAGGAAAACAGGCGGAAATTACATTAATTTAAAACAAAATTAAAATACGGAAATTAAAACATGAAAATAGTGAAAACAAATACTGTAGAAATTAAAACAGTAAATATAAAACTTCAAAACATAAACCCAGAAAGGTGGTAGAACCGACCAAGAACTGGGGAAAATAAAAAGAAACCGGAGCGGAGGCAGAGCCTCACCAGAACCGGTGCAGGGAGAAGATATATTTTTTAAACCATGCGGTTTTGATTGATTGCTTGAAAACTACAAGATTGAGATATTGAAAAGAGAAGAAGAAAACTGAGGGACTCACAGTATGAGAACACTCAGAGTTTCTCACTCTAAAAAATCTCTCTAAAACTTCGGATGTCTAACAACTGAGCCTAACATCCTTTTTATAGAAGATTGAAAATTTACTATTACAACAACATCGGTAACATTGACCTAAACTATTGCAATTATTGAAGAACAGTGCCGGTAACTTGACTGGGACTATGCTGTCGGCAAGTGAATAGTGTCGGTGATGAAGAGTGCCGGTAACTTAACTGGAACTGTGACTGTCGGCAAGGAGCAGTACCATCTGGTGACTGGAACTATTCAAGATAGATTTTTGACTGATTCTGCTGGTTAAGTGATTTGGGATTATTCATCATCACTCAGGTTGACTGTAGTATCAATACCATAACAGTCATCTTCATTTTGGTAAAAGGGATCCGAACAATAGCTTGAATCCTCTTCGTCTTCTTCATCATCAGATTGAGGCAGCTTCTGCTTGGTGGATTTTGATGAAGAGGCTCTGTCCTCCTTTGCTAGCTTTAAGATAGCTTCCATCTTCTGAAGGAAGCTTTCTTTTGATTTGGATCCCGCTAAGACTAAAACAATACGAGATCTTTGATTCAAGAACTCACAAGTTTCTGGGTTAGCTGCTTTTATCCATTTAGGATTCTGCTGGAACCAGATTTTGACATTGTCACTTATGGCTGCCGCATAATTAAATTAAGACCACCACTTGACATAAGTTGCTCTTTGCAAAATTGGCAATATACTAGGATAAAGATCATTCTCCTGGTATTTGTATTGCCAGCTGAACACCCATGAAAGGGAGAATTTTGAGAAAAATATTAGATTGACAGGGAAAGGACTTTCCTTGATGTCAAAATATTTTTCAAAAGTTTGGTATCCTTCAAGAACTTCTGTAGGAAGGAACTGTTTGATTGGGCCAAAAATTCTCCACCAGTGGACGAACCAATGAGGAAATTTGTAGTTAACATTCTTCTTGAAATAAATCAACCAAGAATGTTTGTTTTGATTGTTTTGGTACCAGAAAATTTTGTACCAAGCTTGTTGATAATCCCAGTAATTAAAACCAATGGGATCAAAAGTTTGAGAAATTTTTTTGAAAACATTCAAGTTCTTTCCGAATTGTTCAGGTGTTAAGACCTTTAAAATTTGGAAAGTTGAATGAGTGTATATTGATTGATCCTTTGGGTCACGATAATGTTTGATTGTGACTGAATCTGTATCAATCAAGATAAACTCATAAAAATTTCTATTTTTATTTGATTGAGTTTGTTGAAAATGATAACCGTTTTGAAAGATTTTGGCGGGAACTTTGTTAGGGTTATTATCCCAAAATCCTGGTTCCATTTGAACAACAAAATGGGTTTGGTTTTTTGCAACATAGTTGGTTGCGGCTGTTTGAGTTTGGATGTTGTCTTTTGATAATCTTGTATCAGGTTTGATAGCATTTATAGGGATAACTGTTTGGGCTAACTCTTTGATTAAGTCTTTGAGAGGGGGTGGAGAACCTGATTCATTCTCCGCTATATCTCCCCAAGTTCCTTTAGGGAGTTTGGTTAGGCCTTGATCTTGAAAGGCTAACAAAGATTGAATGGGGATGCCATAGTCTTCTTTTGACTGTTTGGCGGTTTGCTGGGTTGAAGACCCAGGTTGGGTTGATGACCCAAGCTTGATTGTTGGTTTTTGGGTTGATGACCCAGATTGCTTTTGGGTAGATGACCCAGATTTTGATGCACCTTGGAGATTGAGTCCCTTAAGGACTTTACCTTTTCCTTTCCCCTTTACAGAGGAGGCTTCTGACTTTGGCATTGCTGCCAATCTCACTCTACTACCTACCCTGTAAATATTCACGAGTAAGGAAGTCAGGAAGAGAATTTGAAGAGCCTTTAAGAAATTCAATTTGAAAATCAAAAGCACTTAAAATTGCTTGCCATCTGGCAAAAATTTGTTTTGATGCTAAATTTTTAACATCTTTTTGCAAAATATCTTTAGCAGATTTACAATCTACTATAACCAAATTTTTTTGCTTAAGTAAATCAGATTGAAATTTTGAAATGCATAAAACTATTGCCAAAATCTCTTTTTTGATAGTAGAATAATTTTGTGGTAATTACTCTAATAAAACACTGGGGCACAACGGGGTGTCTCATATCCCAACCCAAACCTGTCCTTATTCTCAGTGAGCATGAGGATGTCGGCGACACCTTGGCTATTCTTCCCCAAACCGCTTCTAGGTCGGTATCCTCCTTCGATCATAACCTTAGCCATCATAATAGACGCTTTAGATGACTGGGGTTTCAAGAGTGGAGCACCATCCCCAACATAAGTGGCACTGGCAATTTCAAGCGATTGGAAAGCGGTCTCGAGAGCTTCTTCGACAGCTTCAATGTAAGGGGTTGTTGATGGCTTACTTACTAACATTTCCTCTTCTCCATAAACAATTATCAACTTACTATCGACAATGAACTTTACTTTCTGGTGCAATGTGGAAGGTATAGCTCCAGACGAATGGATCCATGGTCGTCCTAGGAGACAACTGTAAGTTGGTGTGATGTCCATTACTTGGAAGAGTATTTCAAAAGTGCAAGGGCCAATCCGAACGGGCAATAAGAAGAACCATTATCAATGAGAACCCTAGCCATGACATGATCTTGACACTTCACAGAAATGTGCAACGCCTTGTTGTGCCCTATTCCTTCAGCTGGAATTTCATCATCAGTGAAAATGATATAATTATCAGCAACGATGTTACCCATGATGGTATCGAGCTTGTCAACTGTGATGTCATGAGAAACATGAGCTTGATTCAACACCTTCAGCAGTACTCTCCTACGTGGCTCAGAATTCATCAACAAAGACAAAAGAGATATTCGAGCTGGAGTTCGATTCAATTGATCCACAACCCTATATTCTCTTTGCTTGATGAACTTCAAGAATTTGCTGACTTCTTCGTCAGATACCTCCTTTTTATTACCACCCCCTTTTGTATCCTTTTCAGCCGGAGTTCCTTACACCTTCTTTTTCCCCTTGCGATATTTTTCTTCCTTTTATGTTCCCTCCCTTTGCAATAGCTCTGGAGTATAAATGCGACCACTACTAGTCATTCCTCCAATTCCCGAAATGTTGGTAACCGCAGTGGTCCCGTTGGAAGGACTTTGTTGAACCTGCCTATCATATTTCCATGGTACCGCTTTGGTGTCCTTGTAAGGGAAAGGACCTGGGACTCGGATGGCAATTGGTGTTGGCCCACTCGAAACTGGCATAGGTTCCTTCTCAGTATAGTGTATCACCACTGGCTTCGGAGCGACTTGCTCAGGAACCGCTTGAGGATTAATCACAACAATAAAAGGAGGTATCTTAACCAGAGTTGGGGAAATTGTAGATTCAGTAACCATGTTAATGCCACACTCATTCAATTCACAACCAATTAGGATCATCTTCATATCTATTAACTGCTGCACAACCTGTCGAAATTCTATACAGTCTTCAATTGAATGCCCCATATTCCCGTCGAAGTCACACCTTATTTCTTCATCGAGAGTCTTCTCTTCAACAATTGAGGTTTGCACCAATCCATGTTTTTGCATCTCTCTTAAAATAACTCTTATGGGAGTTCTGACATCAGCCACTTGGCTCTTAAGAGTAGGTTCCCTGAAGATATCTATGGCATTGATTCCCGAACCCCCATGATTTGGCATAGGACCTTGTGCCCCAATCGGAGCATCTTTCTGAAAGCTCAACCATTTAACATTAATAAGATCTTGTACCTTAAACTTGAAAGCCCTGCAGTTCTCAGTGGAATGACCTATTGCCCCCGCATGATACTCACATTTAGCATTTGGGTCAAACCACTTCGGATATGGAGGGTCCAATGGTTTCATTGGGATAGGAGTCAACACAAATTTGCTTATAAGATGATGCAGTAGTTAAGTGTAGGTCATGGGTATCGGGTCGAAATGTACTGGCTACTTTTGAGTTATGAGGCGGTCTCGTTTGACTTGTGTTTGGGTTTGAGTTTAGGGGTTGAACAACTTGAGGTGTCATGGTAGGATGTATTTGAGGCCGGAAGGGGTATGATGGTTGGTAGGGTGTCATCGGCTGGGGATTTGGAAATTGTGAGGTGGCGGCGATGTATGGCTGGTTGGCTTGGTGATATGGAGATGGTTGGTAATACGGGGTGTACCGGGATTGGAAGGCGTGTGTTTGGTTCGGTCTCCATTGGTTCGGTTTCTTTTGTTCAAAGGTTTCTGCATGTGCTTCTCCCTCCAAACGGGGCTTTCTTTGGGCCGTTCGCTACTGAAGACTCGGTGATCTTGCCATTCCTCAGTCCACTTTCAATTCTCTCACCGATGATGACAATATCAGAAAAGTTTGATGACACACTCCCAATCATTCTATCATAGAAAGGCGACTGGAGTGTATCAATGAACATTGCCACAATTTCTTTCTCAGCTAATGGAGGCTTTACCTGAGCAGCCAATTCCCTCCATCGTTGTGCAAACTCTATGAAAGTCTCGGTGTCCCTTTTTGACATATTTTGGAGTTGCATCCTATCGAGAGCCATGTCAATATTGTACTTGTATTGCTTCAGGAGTGCATTTGCTAGATCTTTGAAATATCAGATGTGGGCCCGTTCGAGATGCGTGTACCAATTTGAAGTTGCCCCGGTTAAACTATCTTGGAAGAAGTGAATCAAGAGCTTATCATCTTGAGCATACGATGTCATCTTCCTTACATACATGGTTAAATGGTTTTTGGGGTAAGTGGTTCCTCGATATTTGTCGAAATCGGGCACCTTAAATTTTGGGGGAATTACAACATTTGGCACCAGACAAAGTCCCGAGGCATCCCAAAGACCATAACTATTTACCCCTTCAATGGCACGTAGTCTTTCCTCTATCACTTCCAACTTTTCTTTAGATTGGGAATTCCCTCCTGACTAATTCACTGGAGTTTCACCATACATATTCTGAGGGAAAGAGTATGGCATGTAGGAGGATCCAAAGTTTGGCATCATTTGAGTCCCCTGGGGCCCATAATGTAGTATGTATTGTGGGGTTTTTGGATTGGCAGAAAGTGTCACCGTTGGGGTGTTACCATCTGTAGGGTTGACAGTTTATGTTTGTGGCATTTCTACAGCATCGGTGGGGGTTTGTGTCTGAGTGATATGTTCGGAGTTTTGAATGCCATCTTGTGGGCTGGGGACCGTTGGTGGCACAAATCCACGAGGCAAACAGTATGGGGGATTGTTCTGGTCAAATGGAAGATGAGTTTGGTTGCTTGGATAAATAGTGAGAGGCATCATGGCCCCTGGTTGGTTGAATCCTTGAATAGGAATCCGAGCAAAACCGGGATGGATGAGAGGTGTGGCTGGATGTTTTTTGTTCGAGGCTGTAGGGTTCTCCTCTGTGTTCTTTTCCTTCTGCATTGCTTGTAGGATCTCCATCATCTTAGTCATCTGATCCTTGATTTGACTGACTTCATCCCTGATCTCTGGGACTTCTTCTAGTTCATTCGCCATGGCTCTTGTCTATGACCGAGTGCGATAAGGGTGTCTTGGAGAAATTGTTCATAAAAGCCATACTGTTTTAATAAAAACAGAAGTGAGAACAAAAATGTTGGAAAATACAAAAAGCTTTTATGAAAATCACCTTTGGAGTTTATTATTATTTTTTGAGTTAACACCTTATAACAGACAAGAGATGGTCCCTCCATCCCACATAGAGAGCATTGTGCTCATAAGATGAAATGGAGTTGACAACAAATCTAGGGGAGAAACAACTCTCCACAATAGATGTTGTCTCAAACACACTAGCAATTCTGAATTGAGACATCCTGTCCTACCCTTTGTGCAGAAGGAAGAATCCTATAAGGCAAAGATGTAGTTGACAACATACTAAAGGAAGACCATGCTCCACGATAGGTGTCGTCGCAAGTCAAGTGTAAGAGTTGGAGTGTGAAGGAATCATAGAGGCAAGAACAGATTTCATTAAAAACTCCTCAAAGCAATACATAAAATCATGGAGGCAAGAACATATTTCATTAAAAACTCCTCAAAGCAATACATACATTGGGATTACATCATTGTCAAATCATAATTCTCAACATTGTTACAACATTTTCATCCTAAAGTCAGCAGCTTAGGTCTCTTTCTTTTTATCTCTCGAGAAAACCCTCCACACATTTGCATAAAATCATCCAACTCAGACGGGAGACGAAGCATAGGGTCTGCACGAATTTGTTTTTCTGCCTTTTCAAAGCGTTGGACAAAATTCGGAATGCAATGGCTTAGCTCCAAATTCATGCTCATATATCTTTTTTTTCCATATGTCAATATCTATCCCTCGCTCTCGCACCTCTTCTCTCCACCACTTCACGGCATTCATTGATTGAACCACTTGATGATAGTGTTTTGCTGAGGTCCACCCTAAATCGCACTGCTTCTTGATTTCGACTAGTAGGATATTCAGCTCCTGGACCTTTTGTACCAATTCATCAGTCATCCTACCTTGAGCACAATTTTGCTTCTGTAAGTTACCATTGACTCCCCTTTGTCAATTAATTTCCACTTCCAATGACTTTCTCACACCTCTTTACTGAATGATCGCTTCTTCTAACTGACGTTTTTCTTTTCTTAGTTGATGCCTCTCTGTTGTCAAGGACAATACTTTACTTTCAAGATTATGGATCCTAGTCATGACGCTCGGCAGGACCTTGTCTGTATTCTTTTGGACTCTTGAGGTTGTGGAGATATCTGCACACAAATCTTTGAAGTGTTCGTTTTCCTTTGTTAACTTCTCACAACGCTTCTGACCAATGACTATTTTCAACTCGGCATCTTGCTTTTGTTATTCCATTTCTTGCATTTGTGCTTCCAGAACTTTCAGTTGTTCTTCCAGTTGAGTTACCAAAGGGGAGTAATCTGCAGCTTTCGTGCTTTCTGCAGGAATATTGACGGGACCTTTCCTTGATTTTCTCCATGCTTCATATTCTGAGACAATGATTAGGATTGGTCGACCCAATTGTGATCTCCCTGCCATCCTCACATTTTTCCATGCATTTCTAACTTCTTTTGCCAACAACTTGGTATTCTCCCCATCCTCGTATCGGAAACAGCATCCACTGAGTTGTTCTTCTCGTGACACGGTTTGCGTCCAACAAATTTGTCGTAAGGCTATGGAGGGTGTGTAGGACATGCATCCTCTTGGACCCATCAAAGGAACATTAGGATAGTCACCACAACTATAAATGATATCTTGCCCCTGCTGACTTTCGTACCATGGGCATACCCACTTAAAAGAGTCTCTTTCCACTTTGTCAAACTCGCTCTTCCGTTCCTCTTCAGTAAGCTGTCTTATAGGGATGTTATGGAAGCCTCTTAGTGGATCTGAATAGTGGTTGATATAGCCTTTTGCGTACATGTGAGTCATGACTCATACATAGAGCAACTGTGCACAACATTGGAGCTTCCCCTTTGGATGCCACTGGCAAATTCTAGAGTCAAAAGCGTTTTAGCCAATACTGCCGGCATGAGGTTTTTCTTTCTTTCAACTGTGAAGAACACGTCCATTGCTGCTTGATCTATCATGTCTAGCGCTGATAGAAATAGAACCAACCCATATATTGCTAGTGTACCCTCTCAAAGGTTTCCCAGTCTTGTCGATCCATTAGTTTCCTCAAATGATTTTCAAGAAAATTTCGGGTCAACCCTCGCGAGTTTGAGTGCCCGGTCAAGTTCACTTCAATTTCAGGAAGCTCTAGTAACCCTGTTATGCTTGCAGTGGTCAATTATTGCCCCAGGTGAAAGTACACAATGGGATTTTTCTGCATTGGCAACCTTAACAAGCAAGCATATTCTTCAATGGTGGGTGTAATGTCCATGTTTGGAAACTCGAAACATCTGAGATGTGGGTTCCAATACTGACTTAGGGCACTCAAAGTAGCAGCTTCAACCAGTATGAAAATTAGGTCCAAGATCCATCCTTACTTCTTGGCGAAGCTTCTTCGATGTTCTTGAGGCAAAGATTGGCTCAACTCTTTCAGATTCTCTAATGAGTTCAATATCACCCTGGAGCTCTTGGTGGTGGGAGCACTGCTAGTGTGTCTGACTTTTTCCATCTCTTGTTATCAAAGGTGTTATCTCTCACCAAATTATCTGTGCAAGGGAAATTTTATTTTATTAATATTTGGAAAGTAAATTTACTTATGCATGAGAGTGTACCAAGATGCATGAATGAATGACATATTGACGATGCATGACCTAAATTACCACATGCACGAGCATACAATATAATAATGAGTGTAATAGGATGCATGAATGAATGGCATGTTAAGGTGTATGTGAGATGCATGCAGAAAATCATTATGATGCATGAGATATAAATGTGATTATTCATGTTGCAGAAAAAGGCGGAATGCGCTCCCTTTTGTCCTACATAGGTCATATCCTAAAATTTGAACTTCTGAGGTCAAGACCCTAGTTTGGTAGGCTACTAATGGCATTTTATGTGCATCACTTTCGGGAAATATCTAGACCCCTAAACATATGGTCCCCGGATTACCCTCATCTAAAAAGATAAGGACCCGAATCCATGAACCTCACCACAGGGACCAATAACTCACAATATGGCCGTCCATGCACCGGTAGCAATCCGAGTGGGAGAATCAATGACTGTCAGGGATGCAAAAGCATCACAATAACATCATTGAAGCCCCTTCTAATCCTATGGCATTCCAAGACTCGGGTATAGAGCCCAAAAGTGTGTGAATATGTGATATAGATGTGTGTGTTGAGAGCAAACAAACCTGCACAAAACCAAAAAAAAAAAAAAAACTATCCCCAAACCGGCAAAAGAGCAGCCAACAACAAAGTTCTCTATCCAAGGGTTGCAAGAATATACAAAGGTATTTATAAGTGCATATAAAACTATTCACGAAATAAATAAAACAAATAAGGGTAAAACTAATATTTTCAAAGCTATAAAAAAATTGCACAACCAACTATGATAGGCCTGACTCTCAAAATTCCCTAGTGGAGTCACCAGCTGTCGAGACCGTCTCGTCCGAGTGCCGCGAAAAGAAGGTGAAAACAGAGGAGTCGCCACCAATATTTTATTTGGGAAAAACGTTGGAAAAACCATTTATTTTAAGGTAGACTGGTCTTTTTTTTTAAAAAAAAAGAGAGACTTGAGTCCGGGAGTCGATTACAATTAGGAAAGGTGTTAGCACCCTACATCGCCCGTTTAAAAAACTATACCTCAAGTTAATTGTGCAAAACATTTTAATAACCTTTTAAATATTTATTTCATCCCAAAAATTATTTACAAGAAAGAATTATTTTTATTTATTAATATTTTGTAATTATTTATTGGTTTTGTATTTTAAAAATTATTGTTGATAAAACATAAATGAGGTTGAACATGGCACATAAGTCCATAGAGCAACCTTAAATCTAAGGGATTGAACATGGCACCCGAGTCCATAGGGCATCCCTAAAGAATATAAATTTAAATATTTTAGTTAGTTATTCACAAATAAAAGGAGACACAAAAATAAGGAAAAAAAATTAGTTTTGGCTTGACAAGATGATTTATCTTGCTCCAACGTACTCTCGGGTGCGATGGGAAACTCAAAGCCACGTAGTTCTTTAGAAAATGTTTGATTGGTTGGCTGATTTTAAATTTTTTTGGAGAAATTTTTTTTTTGAACTTTTTATTTTTTTAATGATTTTTCTTTTTCTTTTTTTTAGAAAATATTTTTTTAAAGGATTTTCTTGAAAATGAACTATACTATCTAATTCAAGCCCAAGAACAATCTAACCCAAGAAAATAGAAAAAGATATGATTTTTTTGCAAATAATTTTTTTTTGAAAAAAAAAGGTATTTCTTTCTTAGATACATGTTACTCTTTTTTAATTTTTATGCTAAGCCCAATAAACAAACCAAAAGCAAAATATAACAATAAAAACACACCCATACCCCCCAATCAGAAGCCCAACCAGTTAAAGCCCAAACAAAAATAAACCAACAAATCACATAATATAATAAACCAAAAATAACAAAACAAAAAGGGAGAGCACACTCAAAAAGTTAGCTTCTAACAATACCTACAAATAGAAGGAAGCAGTGGTGGCTGACAGGATGGATCAGACGGCGACGAGTGCAAGCAATGTGGCGGCGAGGGTGAGCAGCACGACGGTGAGCGCGGTGGGTCCAAGTTCGGTGCGAGATGGCACGGCTTGGGTGGATCTACATATTCAGGGATGGGCTTGTGGTGGCTATGGCGGGACGATGGCGGAAGGAGGCGCGAACCGACGAAGATGTAGATCTAAACCACGTCTGGTGTGACGCGGCGGAGCGGGCTGGAGCTGTGACGGTGTTTGTGGCGGATCTGACCGGACAGTGAGGCGGCGGTGTTCGAGGCGGAGGGGAGAGCAGTGACGCAGAGGTGGCGGTGAGCCGCGACGGAGACTCGGTTTCTGATCTAAAACATGAGGAGCTTCGGGGCGAGACAACGGCGTCGAGGTGCGGTGTTGGGATCTGGTTCTGGTGGTGATGGAACTGCACGACAATGCTCGTTAGTCTGGTGTGGGCTATGGCGACGACGACGGCAGTTCGAAGCGGAGCTAGGGTGGTTCTTCTTCCTCAAAATTGTATTGTCATTATTTGTTGCTCTTTTGGTCCTTTTTTGTTTTTTTTTTTGTTTTTTTTAAAGAGGAAACATAATGGTAAAGATGGATTTTGATGAAAATGATGTGAGATACCCAGGCAAAAGATGGAGGAGAATAGAGGAAAGGGCTCTCAGTGTATATTCTCACTGTTTTTTTTTTTGCTGCTAATGAAATCAAGACCGTCTCCCCCTTCCTCCACAAGTTGCTTCTTTATATAGTAACAACAGGGAAGATGGTGCCAAATTTGTTATTGCCCTGCTTTGAGTTGTAGACAAAAAAAATGCAGAGGGTGGTACATTTTGTGGGGAGTATATCAGTCTTTGCTCCACCACCTTGCTTGGTTGCAATGGTGCAGGGGTAGTACACCACCATTTTTAGAAAAATAGCAAAAGAAAACAAGGAGGGACCAAGAAAACAATATCTGATCCATACTTGAAAGAGCAAAGCGAAAGCTGGCCATTTTTCAATTTTTTTTTACATTTTATTATTTATTTTATTTTAATAACAAATCAGATTAATAAAAAAAAACAATTTTTTTAGTTGGGCTTGAACAATAGGCTCAAAAGATAACTTGGAACAAAAACGAAAATGGGATCCATTTGATGATGTAATGGGCCAAGAATAAAAATATTTTTAGTTTTATTTTTTGCATTTTTATATATATTTTTTGTTTATTATATTTTTTGAAAATATTAATTAAAATAGAAAAAAAAGAAATACCCGGACAAAATTAGGTGTTTACAAACAGGATCTTTAGATCGTTTCTCGACAAGTTTGTTGTGGTGTTTATAGATGATATTCTTATCTATTCCCATAGTCGGGAAGAACACGAGGAACATCTGAGAGTGGTGTTACAGGTGTTGAGAGATAGGCAGTTGTATGCAAAGCTATCCAAGTGTGAATTTTGGTTAGAGGAAGTGCAGTTTCTAGGGCATTTAATCAACCAGGAAGGGATAGCTGTTGATCCAGTTATGGTAAAGACAGTGATTAAGTGGGAGAGTCCTAAGTTAGTGAGTGAGGTGAGGAGTTTCCTAGGTTTAGCTGGTTACTACAGAAGGTTCACCGAGGGATTCTCGAAGATTGGGTTACCTATGACGCAGTTAAAGAGGAAGGGTACGACATTCGTTTGGACGGAAAAATGTGAGGAGAGCTTTCAGAGGTTAAAGGAGAAGTTGACTACATCTCCAGTGCTGACGTTACCAGATCCTCTAGAACATTTTGACGTGTACTGTGACGCATCATATCAAGGATTGGGTTGTGTTTTGATGCAAGAGGGAAGAGTTGTGGCTTATGCTTCTTGACAGTTGAGGGTACATGAAAGGAATTACCCGACCCAAGATCTGGAGTTGGCAGTCATAGTGTTCGCATTGAAGATATGGCGACACTATCTTTATGGAGCTAAGTTAAATGTGTTCAGCGATCACAAGAGTCTTAAGTATTTGGGTTACCAGAAGGAACTGAACATGAGGCAGCGTCGATGGATGGAGTTCCTTAAGGATTACGAGTTTGATCTTCAATATCATCCAGGGAAGGCTAATGTTGTGGCGGATGCACTAAGTCGGAAATCCTTGCATGTATCTGCGATGATGGTGAAAGAAATTGAATTGCTTGAACAGTTCAGAGATTTGAACCTAGGTATGGATTTTTCTGAGGATATATAATGCTTAGGTATGATCACCATCAATAGTGAGTTTTTGAGAAATCTTAAGGTTAAGCAGGTTCAGGATGAATATTTGATAGAGGTGAGTCGAGGTATAGATGAAGGAATGGTTTTAGAGTTTAGGAAAGGATCCGATGGTGTGTTAAGGTTTAGAGATCGGATATGTGTGTCCGAGGACTTAGAGATTACGAAGATGATCTTAGAGGAGGCACATAAGAGTAAGCTGAGTTTTCACCCAGGAGTCACCAAGATGTATCAAGATTTGAATAATATGTTTTGGTGGCCCAAGATGAAGAAAGAGGTCACGGAGTATGTTCTATCATGTTTGGTTTGTCAGAAAGCTAAGATAGAGCATCAAAAGCCCGCATGGTTGTTACAGTCTTTGGACATCCCAGAATGGAAATGGGATAGTATAGCGATGGATTTTGTGGTTGGATTACCACGAACTCGAAGAAGTTTGATGCGATTTGGGTTATCATTGATAGGTTAACGAAGTGTGCTCACTTTTTACCTATTGGTGAGAGTTACAGTCTTGAGAAGTTGACCCAGATCTACATCAAGGAAATAGTGAGGTTGCACGGTGTGCCATCAAGTATTGTCTCCAATCGAGATCCTAGGTTTACATCTAGATTTTGGAGACAGTTACACAATGCTTTGGGAACAAAGTTGAGGATGAGTTCTGCTTATCATCCTCAGAAGGATGGACAGTCAGAGAGAACAATTCAATCATTGGAAGATCTTTTAAGGGCTTGTGTGTTGGAACATGTCGGTAGTTGGGAATAATTTCTACTTTTGATTGAGTTCACATATAATAACAGTTTCCACAGTAGTATCAGGGTGGCACCGTATGAGGCTTTATATGGAAGAAAGTGCAGGACTCCGTTGTGTTGGTATGAGACTGGCGAGAGCCAAGTGTTGGGTCCTGATATGGTACAGCAAACTACAGAGCAAGTCAAGAAGATAAGAGAGAAAATGAAGGAAGCACGTGATAGGAAAATGAGCTACATTAACAAGAGGAGGAGACCCTTAGAGTTCAAAGAAGGTAATAACGTGTTCTTGAGAGTCACTCTGAAGACTGGAATCGGCAGAGCTATAAAGTCTAAAAAGCTCACTCCCCGATACATTGGACCATTTCAGATTCTTCGACGAATTGGTCCAGTAGCTTACCAAATGGCCTTACCGCCTAACCTTTCCAACCTTCACGATGTCTTTCATGCTTCCCAATTGAGAAAATATTACCCAAACCCTTCTCATGTAATTGAGCCAGAGTCAGTGCAACTCCGAGAGAATCTAGAATATGAGGCTTTACCGTCTAAGACTGCAGATAAAAGGATTAAAGAACTCCGTGGTAAACAGATTCCCCTATTCAAGGTCATATGGGATAGTGTCACAGGAGATACTACTTGGGAGCGTGAGGTAGACATTCAGCTGCAGTACCCCCATTTGTTTTCAGGTATGTAAATTCCGAGGACGGATTTCTTTTAAGGGGGGTAGAAATGTAACATCCGTTATTTTATGCATGGTTAATGTATGAGGGTTGGGGTTATGACTTGGATTATATAGTTGGGATGTGGTTTGAGGCATAGAGACCCTTTCTTGGCAAGCATGCAACCTTTTCGAGTGAGTTTGAACGTAGAAACAAAATTAGGGTTTCCTGGTTTGTATCTTTGAGATATCTGAGTGTGAAATAATAAATTTGGAGTTAGGAATGAGATTAGGCCTTTTTGATGGTTTGAGGTTGTTTATTAGGTCTTGATGAGCCTATATCTCAAATTTGATGTCAATCGGATGTCGAACGGGTCCAGAACGCAAAGAAACACAAACTGAGTGTTTTGTGATCAATTAATTAATTGAGAGTTGGAATATTAAATTAGGTCGGGCCTGAGTACAATAGGTCTTAGAAGTAACCTAAAATAATACATAAGAATATCCTAACGGTAGGTTACATGGGAAAATGCGGAAGAAAATACTCGGTTGTGCTGACAGGGCAACACGCGGCAACATGTGTGGATGACACATGTCACAATTGGACACGTATCACTAAGAGGGAGGTTGCATGGGTGTGGCTGCCACCAAGACACACTTGGACTCCACTACTCTAACTTAGAGACACCTAACCTTGCTACCTATGTGACACCTAGCCCACTAACCTACCCAAATTAATCTCCTAATGACACCTAGCCTAACATGCATGCACTTGACTAAATCAAGCCACCAAAGTCATCTAAACAAAAACCAAGACATTAGCTAAGTGAAAGAAGAGTGATCAGACTTCACTTTCTTCTCACTTTCACGCAGCATGAGAAAGAAGAGTGGATAAGAAAATTCCCAAAGACCAAGACAACCATTGCTGAAAGCTTGAAGCCTGGTGGAATAACTTCTGTAAATCCATCACCATACCTTCATCCACCGTTGGATCTTTTTCAAATTTAATAAAGAGGTTCTCGGTTTATATTAGTTCATATCCAACGGTTGAAATTTGTTTCATTCATAGAGTGAGAGTTATTCCTCCTAGAAGTTGGTGTCGAGTTCAACTTGGGTAGCTCCAAACCAGTCACCTTGAGAGGATCATCCTAGGCTCATCCACCGTTGGATCAAGATTAAATGTTTGGAGAAGGTGAAGGAAATGTAGCTCTTTAATCTCATCGTTCACTTTTGTCAACAAATGTTTGGAGTGTGAGATATGAGGCCAAATCAGTGTCGGATTTTGGGGTGTTTACTGCAGATTTTGAGTTTCTTACTTTGTGTCTTTCAAAATGTGATGTTTAGGTGGGATATAGGAGATTCGGGGACCTCGTTCAGTGTGAGCCAGATTTGAGAGGAGTCGAGTAGGAGTGACCTCGTAGCGTTTCCGAGGTCGTACGTTCTTCAGGTGGGGGAAAGAAATTATTTAACATCGAAAATGGCACGGTGACGTGTAATTCGATAATGGCGTAGGGTGACCTCAACCCTACATGATTGCGAGTAACGGACAATGTCCATATCACGTTGGAGACTACTTAGTAGTACCCGTGATGATATTGAGATTGTGCGTTTATCGCTGTTACGTTTATTATATATTATTTTATTATTTTTATGATTGTCTGCTTGGATGATTTGACTGATTGAATTGATGTTGATAACTGCTGGATGATGATGTTACGAGTTGTGATTATTTTATAAATATGATATATTATTATTTTATTAGATTTTGATAATGATTATTAGTTTGGAAATGATGATTGTATGACATGTTAGTAATGATGATGCTATGACATGATGATATTATGGTATAATGTGATGAGTGTTATTGTGATTAGAGATTGAGTAAATGATAAGTTATATCGAGACATGAGGATGTATTGGGGAATTCATGTTATAAGTGTTAGTAGTGCCTAACCGAGATGATTCCTGAGATATGACGATAATGAGATTGATGAGATGAGATTTTATTAAGGTTACCTGTGAGATTAGGATAAGCGGTTAGGGTACTAGGGGGTGGCCTGAAACATGGTCTGTGATGGTGGACCTGAAACATGGTCGTGTGGACATGAAACGTGGTCGTGTGGGGTTTATGCCTCGAAGGGAGAATTCCCGAGGATAGGCTAAAGGCGGACCGTCCCAAACATGATTTCATTTTAGTTGCAGCTATAGTTCATGCGTTGCATGAGCACCCTGGCTGGTGTTCAGAGGTGTGCACCAGATTGTGCAGCTATAGTGCCATTGCTTTGCTTGGGCATCCTCCATCCACGGAAGAGGGTGTTGTTGTGACGCCGGCAAGTGTACCGGGTCGTCGCAAGTAATAAAAACACGGTAAGAATTTACCGAGGTCGAACACAAGGATTGGGCTACCAATTCTACCAATTCGCGAGAAATTCGATAGGTTTAGTTAAGCGAAGAAAGTTGTTGTGAGAGAGAGATTAAGATCGCAATTCAAATAAGAAATCGATTAAAGCTAAGGTGATTAAATTCAGAAATTAAAATATCTAGGGTTTCAAATCCACCTACCCAATCATGCATAGTACCCAAGTGATTATGTATTCCTCCCTAGGTTCAATTACAATGTCAACCGGGACCCCCAATTTCTCCTAAATTCACAGCCGTGCGCAATAGGACGTATTCAACGATTTGGATTAATTACTCACCAAGTCTCATAATCCTAATCCTCGAATTCTGTTAATTCTTGTTCCCTACGTGGTTGCACTAATCTCCTACCCACCGCCGTGCAATATTCAATTAGTGATCCCAATTCGGGTTCTAAACGCGAATCGCGGTCGGCCTTAACACGTTTAACTAGTTAATCACGCTAGCATATGATCAACACAATAATATCAGAATTGGAAAACATTTATTGAGAGAAGGGGAGAAAAACATACATCACGTGAACACTACACAGCCATGGGTGGCTTCATCGATCCCCTAGACGAGGGGAGTAGTTCCTCATGTGCGTACCAAGCCACGAACAATCGGCAAAAATCTCCATAATAAAATAAAAGAAGAAAAGAAGGAGACGCAGCTCCAAAGAGTAACAAGGATTCGCCTAAAACTGCTCTCAAAACAATGGATAACAACTTGATACCTAATTCTGATCTGAAACAGCCTTTAAATAAGGATTCTGTTTCTCGCCCGCTCGCGGGGCGAGCTTACACTCGCGACGCGAAATTTAGTATTGGCGCGCTTCAAATTTTGGATTTTCGCGAGGCGATCTTGTATTCGCGGGGCGAGTCTTCAAACCTCAATCTGTCACAGCCGTGACCTTCATCACGGCTAGGCCGTGATGATCTCTGTCTTCCAGGGTCTTCAAACTCTCGCGGGGCGAGATGCTTTCGCGGGGCGAGATTCAATTCTAGGCTGTGACCTTCATCACGGCTAGGCCGTGATGGTCTCTGACTTCCAAGTCTTCATGCTCTCGCGGGGCGATCTGTCTCTCGCGGGGCGAGTCTTCAAACCTAAATTTGTCACAGCCGTGACCTTAATCACGGCTAGGCCGTGATAGCCTCTGTCTTGCAGGTCTTCAGACTCTCGCGGGGCGAGAATACACTCGCGGGGCGAGTGTCTCCAGAATTGCAATTTCCACTATTTCTTGGCTTTCCTTGACTCCCGGAGCTTCACTTATTGACCTGAAAACACCAAAAGCAACCAAAAGCATAATTCTATCCAAAATAAGCTAAAAACTACACAAAAGACGCAAAACGAGTCAAAGTCCAACTTAAGAACAAAACAAGGCAAATTTGGGCGAAATCGAGAGTGAACTCGAATAATTTGCACAAAAACCACGGTCCATCTAGTTATAAAACTAGATAAGCCGAAGGCTTATCAGGTGTGCGTCGGGGACTCTAGGACGTGTCGATTTTATTGATGTGATATCCCGATATGACCGATACCTGATGAGATGATTCATACAACATTTGCATTGCATCATGATGGATGGTAGAGGAAAGATTCTAGATGTGGATTGAGGATGATTGCGTCATATATATATAAATATATATATATATATATACTCTTGGAGACTGATGTTTAGTGTGCCGTTATTTAATTAAATGTTGCAAAACCCTTTCCATGTTTGACATTATATTGTTTCTTATCCCTTTTCTTCCTGTTGTTGGGTATGTTTTATTTATGTGACCGCTATAAGAAGACTCAATGGAGGAGCCAGCTATGGAGGAACTAGATGGAATCCCTTATGAGCCAGATGCTGGAGGACGAGCAGTGGACCCGAGTAGTTGAGTAGAGAGGCTATGGCCAATGCGTCTTTTTGAGGTGTTTTATCTTTTGTTGTTTATATCAGTTTGTACCAGTTTGTACCTATTGGGATCCTACTGAAGGGATTCCCTCTACTGTACTGCATCAGGATATGATGTGTATATGTTATGCATGTGTGTATATATTTTGTTTATATTTTAAGTTCAAATTTTCCCGTTGTTTTAATATATACACTTAACGATAATAACACAATTAGGTCCTAAATATTATGGGTTTTCTTTAATGGGACGCCGGGGTGTCTCAGAGGACGCACAATAAAACACTTATGTAAACTTTAAATGAGTCCACGACTTTTAGAAAAGGACAGAAAGATCCATGTAGACACTGTGGGAAGAGCAATTCAAATTTCCAAATAAATGCAAGTGAGTGGGAATTTAAGAGATATTTCATGTGGTGGAGGAATGTATCTTGACTCTTGGAGACTCCACTATCATAAAGAGAGACCAGTTGGAAAGGTGAGACAATTAATGTCCACTAGTCACATTCATGAATGGAAGTCATGTCCCTTCTCTATATAAAGGGGTCATGTGAGGAAGAGTAAAAGCATCCTAATCAAAGTAAGAGAGAGCAAATGTGTGAGCGATCATTTGTAGAGAGAGTCTCTTGTGTGAGTGGGTGTTATCATTTCTTGTAACTTGAGTGGGGTTCTTAAGTTTGTAGGGATACACAATTTAGGGTGGGTTACAATTCTTGTAATAATATTTGAGATAGTGAAACACTTTGTTGAGGCGTTTTTGTGGACGTAGGCAAGAGGTGCCGAATCACGTAAATTTTTGTGTGTTCTTATATTATTCTCTTTGTGGTGTGCTTGTTTGTGTTCCATCTGAGATCCTTAGGCGTGTGGGAAAATCCGTTGACGTGTGCTATAACACCCCTTTTGTAAATTCCTTATGGTAGAAGCTTACGGTAAAAATTTAGGTTTAAAGCTCAGACGAAACCTGGTCTGCGTTTTCACCGACAGTAAGATTTTACTGGTCAGAAAACCTAATTTTAACCCGTGTACGAAATGGTTTAGGTTTATATTTTATTTCCAAAAATAGTGGTTATTTTGAAAATTTTCAAAATAAATAGGTTATTATACGTTAGTCAGGCGAATACTCGACGATCGGGAATCGAGAACGGAGGTGTAGAGACAAAACACGATGCCGAATGGATGAAGACAATGAGTCATAGGGGTGAGTCATAGGGATGAGTCACATTACATTCAATGTAAGTAATGATGGCTAAAATGTGAAAAGTCCAAAATACCCTTAAGCTTGCATTGTAACTTCAAGTTTGTCATGACAACATTTTACCAATTTCTCCCTAGAAACCCATGGCCCCAACATCATAAGACCACACTTGGTCATTCATTTCCTTCATTGTTCATGTTGTTCTTCTTCAACTTGAGAAAAAACTCTAAGTTCTTCATCTTCAATTTTCAAAGGAAGTATTAGGTATGATCATTTCTTCAAATTCCAAAGATATAGTGTTATGATCCATGATTATACCTTCACTTTTCATCACAAGTTTTCTTCTTAAATCCATGATTTCTTCAAGATCAAATTCCTAGATCTAGTTTTTCAAAAAATTCTAGAAAATCATAAAAAAATCATTTTAATATGAGATCAATTTCTATGATCTTCGTATGACTTCTATTTTCATCATCCAAGAGTTTGAAAAATTTAGAGATCCCTAGCTATTTTTTTTAAGCTTGGCCGAACCTAACTCATAAAGGGGTTAGATGGTTTTTATTCATCATTTAACTTGTTGTTTTGTTGATTGTTCATGGCTAGGTTTTGGTTGTGCAAAACCTTGATCTCTAGGTGAACATCATCCTCTTCTTTTTGAGTTTCAAGTGATCAACAAAGGTATGGGGGAGATTACCATCATCCTACCTTAGGGTAGACATGTTTATGGTTTATTTAGTGTTATATAGTATAAATGGTCTTGTAAATCATAAGCGTGAAAGTTGTGTAATTTATTGTTTTATATGTGTGTGATCCTCTTGGTGGATTTGGTTGATGCTTGATGTTGATATATGTTGATTTTGATTTAATGATTTCTAATTAGATACTTGATGGTTGTTTATTTGATTTAACATGAAAAAGTATCTAACATGATCATTCTTGGGCCATTCGGCCTTGGCTGTTTAAATGGGTTGCATGATGATTTAAATTGTTTGAATAATTTTTTATGAGGAGTGAATGAATATATAAGAATATAGAAATTGGTTTGGGTTGATTTGGATGTGTATACTGAAAGATATGATTTTATGAGTCCTTAGGGACTAAAGTGCAATTTCTGAGAATTTCAGTGGCTGCACAGAAATTCATATTCTTGTGTTAAGATTTTAGTCCTTGATGAGGCAAAACTATAGAAATTGGTTTGATGTTAATTGGATTAATACATAAAAAGTTATAAGTTTTTTTGTAAAAAAGGACCTTTTTGTACTTATTGTAAAATATTTGGGACAGAAATGTAATTTATAGAAATTTGAGGGCAACTGAAAAATATTTCTAAAAACGTTGGTTTGGTGTGATTTGAAGTTATAAATAAAAAGTTATAAGGTTTTAAGTGAATAAGAACCTTTTTGTAATTAATGAAAGTTTAGGGACTAAACTGCAATTTTAGAAAATTTATGTAATTGGACAGTTAGAAACTTTTTTTCATACCTAACAAACTGTTCTAAAACTCCAAAATTAGTTTTGAACTATTAGAGTGTAAAATCGTTGAAAAATGATTTACGCAATTTACAAAATTAACACTTTCAAATGGTCAAATTCTTAGAAATTTTGTATAAATGGAGATTTTGATGGAAAATCAGTGTTTCAACACTTTCATATGAGTAATATAACCTAGGAGAGTGAAGAACCATGTTTTCAAAAATATGGCTTTTGGACCTAAATTCAGTAAAAAGCGGCGAAACCGTTGTTAAACATTATTAAGGATTTTCGAGAAAATGTTTTGGAGAAAAAGAAACCTACGTATCTTTGTTGGAAATTATTCTTGAAAATTGATTTGATGTTATCTAAAGGTGTTGGTTTTAAGCCAAAAGGATTTTAGATTTTACAGTAAAATGCAAAAACCTAAGTCAAGAACGACTTAGTGAAAATACGAACGTAATAATTTATGATGTGAGGTGGAACACGACCTTATTTCATAAAGTATGGATAATTAATTATCCATATTCCATAAAATTTAATGGACTCAGAATGATTTGTTTTATTGGAAGCCAAAGAAAAAGGCTCAATTAGAAAAGTACAGAGAAATAAATAATTGGACTTGTGTTACAATCTCATAACCTGCTAGGATCTTAATCAAGTACTTTAAGAAAAATTTGCACAAAGATGAAAGGTTACTTAAGAACTTTAGCTTGATGATTAAGTACCGGTGATTCAGACTTAAGGACATCTAGCATCTGTTACAGTACGTTAAAAGGATTTCGATGGAATCAAATGATGTTATCCGATGGATGGACGAGAAGAACGTATTTCCGACAAAGTTTGCATAAACACATAGTAAAACTATGTTCTATAAGGCCGTTGTGCCTAGGAGATTGAGCTAAAACTTTAACGTGGGTGCGAATTCTGTAGTGACGATCTATTGATGCTTGGGGATGTTGGGGTATGAAATACTCATATAGGCCCAGTTGGTTGCTCTTCTGTGGCATGGTGATCTTGTAATACACCGACATACTCTACTAGACACTATGTATTTTCTGGTAGCGTAGGATGTTCCCGAAAATGCCTATGTGCACCATGACGACTGTTGACGCATTTTATTACCCAAGACTGGTGGACTTCGGAACAATCCTCCAAACCACTCTCTCCGACTGTTTGTTAAAATCATGGTATAGGGAATCAGAAGTCATTCCTCGAGTCTTAGATGTCTTATATCTAGGGAAAACGATGCTCTGTGATTATGTTGTTGTGAAATATTATTATTTCTGTTGTGATGGATGATATAATTGTTTGTTGATATTTGTACGTACCTGTGTGTCGTACCACTGCATGTCTGCGTTAAGTGTAAGATGAACAGAAATCTCACCTCATTTCTGTATTTTCTGGTTTGTTGTTTTCTATCTTACATTGGGCGAAGATGATGACAACACTATTTCTCCATCACACCCCGCTGGAGTTTGAGAGTACTTAGAGACATGGACACTGATGAGCCTCTGTTTGACTGGTTTTATAACTAGTAAAGACCTTGGCTTTGTGCTAATTTTATATCATTTTCACCCAAATTAGACTTGATTGTCCTTAAGTAGTATTTTGAGTCTATAAAGTATTTTTAGGTTAATTTAGCCAATTTTGAATCAAATAAAGCTTATGGCTATTTTGTTGTTTTCAGGATAATAAGAAGAGCAAGTAAGGAAGTGTATCTAAAGCAGAGGCCATCACGCCTAGGCCGTGACACTGGTCACGGCCGTGATGAGAAGATTATGAAAGTCAGAAAGGATCACGGCCTGCCCGTGATAAGCATCACGGCCGTGACGGACCAGAATGTGAAAGGACACCCTTGGCAGAAGCGATCACGGCCTGGCCGTGATGGCCATCACGGCCGTGACAAGAGAGAAACCAAAAGCCTATTTGAAGGCAGAACTGAGGGAAAGCTAAAAGGAATCCAAACAACTTTCATGAAGAACTCAGACGCTTAATTGGATGTATAGTGGGTCACATTGGGCCTTGAAGTTAGAACATAATTGCTGTCACTGGAACCTGAACTAGTCATGAAGATTGGGCCATAACTTGGGCTGTAGATGTCGGTTGGAAGTGAAACCGGTGGCAAATGAAAGATCAAACAAAGAGCTTTAACTCTCATGAATACCATTATTCCAAACAGAGACGTTTTGAGGGGCTCCAATCCATGTGAAGATAGAGACGTTTCAGCTGCCCTATGAATTGAATGTGGACATAACTCCCTCATCTTAACTCATAATTAAGCAAACTAAGTGGTTTTGGAAAGCTAAGAGGCAGAGGTTGAAGACAACTAAAGGAGCATTCAGATATTGAGAGAATATATATAAATAGTTAGTCAGAGTTAGTCATAGAGAGGTTAGTCAGAGAGTTAGCCAGTTTTGGCTAGTTCTTAGGCAGTAGTAGTAGTTTACTTTCCTTTCTTTTCTTTTGTTTTTAAGTCTGTAATGGAGAACTAGTCTCCTAGATTAATATACTGTAATTGGTTTCTGTTAACACTTGAGGTTTTGTGATTCTATGATCATTTGCTTCTCTCTTTTCAATGCAATGCTGTATGTTTCTGTTTGTTATTTCAGGAATATATAGTATGGTATTGTTTCATCTCGGTGATGCAATGTTCCTATATATAATCGCGTTTGTTATTTCGCGTGTGTTCATTCATGTTCGTTTGTTCATGAGAGCTTAACCCCGTTTGTTATTTCGGGAATAGGAACATACATCGTAGTAGCAGCTTTCGTTTGTTAATTGTTGCTACAACCGGGAGGGGATTAGTATCTGCTTAGGATTTGCATGAATCAATGATAGTGGGAAACCAAGAACAGTAGGTTAATCGCTTTTGTCTATTTGCTATTCTCTTTAACTGCTTTGTTTTTAGTGTTTTGTTTTCTTAATTTAGTTTTCAATCCAAAACCCCCATTTCTAACTTTTACTAATTTTCTGTTAATAATAACAACAACTAAAGAGTCCTTGAGAGACGATCCGAGTTGTCGCACTATACTGCATTATTTTATAATCGCTCGTTCTTTTTGGCGCGTGGCGACAGCGCGGTCAAAAATTGGCGCCGTTGCCGGGGACTCTTGTTTGTTGTTATTAGTAGAAAGTTACATTTAAAAAAAAAATAAAAAAAAAATTTATTTGCTAATTAGTTTTGACTGCTTTGTCTGGTTGTTTGATTGCCATGGATAATTACATGTATGGATATTTGCCTAATGTTTATTATGAACCACCATCTTGCATGTATTATCCTAATTTTAGTGAGCCACCACCATACTATCCTAGCCAAGTGACCACCTCTGCACCTTCCGAATCTTCACAGAGCACCTTGGATGAGATTGCTTCAATGCTACAACAAATGGAAGAGAACAATCAACGGATGGCATACAATCTTGAATTTCAACAGAGGATGGAGGCAATGGAGGCAAGTAATCGTGAAGCCCAACAGAGGGACCAAGCTGAATCTCAAAAGTTGTGGGCTCTAATTGATCAAGTTACCGCCAACTCGGCTGCGATGCGAACTCCACAGCCCCTTGAGGAACATAAGGATTCACAGATGGTTATTCCTGAAAATACTTTTGATAATAATTCTGATGATGATATTTCTGTTGATGATGAATTATGTGTTGAATCCCCTGATTCTAATGATTGTTATTGTGATGGTACTGCTGCTTTGTGTATACACTGTTATGCAGGTTTATACTTGAAAGGAAACAAAGAAAATGAGGATCAGGAGGATCAAGAGGACATCTGCTCCACCGTGCTTGAGGATAAAGAAGAATCTTTGGTTTTAGATGCATGTGTTGAGAGTGATGGGGTGGATGAACCGTGTGCAGAAAGTCCAGACAATCATATCTTTACTAACTTAGTTTCTTTTACTACATGTACTAACTGTACTGACACTAACCCGTGTGCTGTTTGTGCTGGGTTTCTTGACTCTATTTTGCAGGATGATAATGAGAATGAAGCAGCACCGTTAACCATTTCTAACTGTTTACCATTTCCCCCTGAGGAACCAGTGATGGATTTTGCACCCTTGGATCTTGCACCATGGCCGGTCCAAGAGGTTGAGCCCCACTTCTATTGGGGAGATTTTGTTGAAAAGGAGGTCATCTGTGACCCCAGAGGAAGTGAGAAGTCCGCCGCACTGGGTGGAGTTATCATGGTTGTCAAGTGCTCACCTCCGTATCAAAGCTGCAAGTTAGGGAGGCTTGGAATGAATTTTTGTCCTTTGGCTACCATGTGGGACTTACGCTACAGGCAGTGGGATCCCGGTGGAACCGCCCCTCAATGAGTTTTTCTTAACCCTTATCTCTTTTAATTTTCTTTTTCTTTGCTTTATTTCTGTTTTTTTTTCCAATAAAGCTCCTGAATAATTTGAGAAGCTCAGGAGTTGTGTTGAGTCTGGTATGGGCAAGTTTATTGGATTTGATTAATTTTTGCATAGATGATTGCATGATATGTATTGACTGTTTACCCCTAGGATTTGGAAAATTTTTGAAAATTTGATCCCCATGAGATTGAAAACTGAACTTTGAGATTTTATTATGATGACATGATTTATGATAAGTTTGGGGTGATAGGAAGCACACACTAGGGATAGAATCTCTTTCAAATAATTTGCAAAAATGTCCAGGTGAGGTTTTGAGCCTCCAACATGTTTTAAATTGTGTGAAAATCACTTATTAAGTTGCACTTCCCTGGATTTGATTGAATCTCTTTTTGGTTTGCATGATTATATGTGTGTAGCAAATGATTTAGGCATTTTCTTTGTAAATAGCTACTTGGCCTAAAATAACCAATTCCTAATGCATGTTCCCTAGTTAGCCCCATTGAGCCTATTAGCCTTTAATTCTTGATAACCTAATGTTATAAGCCCAAAAATCTGGAAAACCATGTTAACCCGATCTTAGGATTAGGAGAGCATGTAATCTTAGAATGGGTGCAAGAAACTAAAGTTTGGGGTGGCTGCAAGGTGCAATGTGTTGTTTGGGATTAGGAAAAAGAAAAAAAGAAAAAAAGAAAAGTGTAAAAATAAAAAAAAAATAAATAAAAAAAAAGTTGAAAAAAAAAAGGAAAAAAAAATGAAAAAAAAAATAAAAGTGCAAAAATGGCAAAAAGAAATAAAAAGACTGTAGCCACCCAGAAGTGTAAAAAAAAAATTAAGAAAGGAACTTGAGTGAATTTCAAAGTGTAAATAATGTTCATGCTCTCTTAGTTCCTAGGGTCTTCAGCCTAGTACCTTTGTATATCCTACCCTTAGCCAGGCCCCATTACAACCCATAAAAGACCTTCTGATGTTGCTTGTATATTTTCTGTGGGAACTATTTAGAGATGAAAATCAAATTTATGGGAAGTGCTCTTAAAAGTGAAATTGAGTGAAAGCCTAGACACAAACTGAGCGATTGAGTGAACATAAATTTCCCTTGTGAGGAAGGCAGTTGTTTGGATATGGTGATCTCTCTTTTGTGTTGTAACTTTGACCCCCTGCTTTGATTAATGATTGTTTGAATTATGAAACTCTCAATTGTTTGGAATAAATGAATGTGGGGATTGTTTTGTTTAAAAGGGGGAACATTGAAGGAAAAATTGTTTTGATAAATTGCTTGAAATCTGTGCAAAAGTTGATTGAATCTTTTGAGCTTGCCAGGTCTTGAGTCTTTTTAAGTTTTTGAGTGTAGTTTGCTTGGGGACAAGCAAAGTTTAAGTTTGGGGTATTTTGATGAGCCTCTGTTTGACTGGTTTTATAACTAGTAAAGACCTTGGCTTTGTGCTAATTTTATATCATTTTCACCCAAATTAGACTTGATTGTCCTTAAGTAGTATTTTGAGTCTATAAAGTATTTTTAGGTTAATTTAGCCAATTTTGAATCAAATAAAGCTTATGGCTATTTTGTTGTTTTCAGGATAATAAGAAGAGCAAGTAAGGAAGTGTATCTGAAGCAGAGGCCATCACGCCTAGGCCGTGACACTGGTCACGGCCGTGATGAGAAGATTATGAAAGTCAGAAAGGATCACGGCCTGCCCGTGATAAGCATCACGGCCGTGACGGACCAGAATGTGAAAGGACACCCTTGGCAGAAGCGATCACGGCCTGGCCGTGATGGCCATCACGGCCGTGACAAGAGAGAAACCAAAAGCCTATTTGAAGGCAGAACTGAGGGAAAGCTAAAAGGAATCCAAACAACTTTCATGAAGAACTCAGACGCTTAATTGGATGTATAGTGGGTCACATTGGGCCTTGAAGTTAGAACATAATTGCTGTCACTGGAACCTGAACTAGTCATGAAGATTGGGCCATAACTTGGGCTGTAGATGTCGGTTGGAAGTGAAACCGGTGGCAAATGAAAGATCAAACAAAGAGCTTTAACTCTCATGAATACCATTATTCCAAACAGAGACGTTTTGAGGGGCTCCAATCCATGTGAAGATAGAGACGTTTCAGCTGCCCTATGAATTGAATGTGGACATAACTCCCTCATCTTAACTCATAATTAAGCAAACTAAGTGGTTTTGGAAAGCTAAGAGGCAGAGGTTGAAGACAACTAAAGGAGCATTCAGATATTGAGAGAATATATATAAATAGTTAGTCAGAGTTAGTCATAGAGAGGTTAGTCAGAGAGTTAGCCAGTTTTGGCTAGTTCTTAGGCAGTAGTAGTAGTTTACTTTCCTTTCTTTTCTTTTGTTTTTAAGTCTGTAATGGAGAACTAGTCTCCTAGATTAATATACTGTAATTGGTTTCTGTTAACACTTGAGGTTTTGTGATTCTATGATCATTTGCTTCTCTCTTTTCAATGCAATGCTGTATGTTTCTGTTTGTTATTTCAGGAATATATAGTATGGTATTGTTTCATCTCGGTGATGCAATGTTCCTATATATAATCGCGTTTGTTATTTCGCGTGTGTTCATTCATGTTCGTTTGTTCATGAGAGCTTAACCCCGTTTGTTATTTCGGGAATAGGAACATACATCTGTAGTAGCAGTTTTCGTTTGTTAATTGTTGCTACAACCGGGAGGGGATTAGTATCTGCTTAGGATTTGCATGAATCAATGATAGTGGGAAACCAAGAACAGTAGGTTAATCGCTTTTGTCTATTTGCTATTCTCTTTAACTGCTTTGTTTTTAGTGTTTTGTTTTCTTAATTTAGTTTTCAATCCAAAACCCCCATTTCTAACTTTTACTAATTTTCTGTTAATAATAACAACAACTAAAGAGTCCTTGAGAGACGATCCGAGTTGTCGCACTATACTGCATTATTTTATAATCGCTCGTTCTTTTTGGCGCGTGGCGACAGCGCGGTCAAAAATTTAATTTTTGGTCGCGCTGTCGCGCACGCGCCAAAAAGGACGAGCGGGTTTAAAACTGTAGTATAGTGCGACAACTCGGATGTCGTCTCTAAGGACTCTGAGAATATTACTTTTCACAAAAATAAGTTTTGGGGGGGGTTTGGATTGGAATGCAATTAAGAAACACACAAAACAGAGCAATCAAAAACAAGGCAGTTGAAAAGGGATTATCAATAGTCAAAAACAGATTAATCTATTGCTCTTGATTTCCCACTATCATAGGTTCATACAATTTCCAGGCCCTAAGCAAATTCTTATCCCCTCCCGGTTGTAGCAACAATTTACAAACGAAACTACTGCTACAGATACATGTCCCTATTCCCGAATTAAACAAACGGGGTTAAGCCCTCATGAACTAAACGAACATGAACGTACACACGCGAATTAAACAAACGCGATTGATTATAGGAACATGATATCACTGGAAATAAATCAATACAATGCATTATACTCCTGAATTAAACAAACAGAAATACAAGGCATGGCATTGAAGAGGGAAAAGCATACAAAACAGGAAAGTATAAGAACCTCAAGTATGTGGAAATCAATTACAATAGATCAATCCTAAGAATTTAGTTCTCCATAACACAAACGAAATCACAGAGAAAAGTGTAAAACAGAAAATGGAGAAGCAAGAGTTCCTACAAAATATTCAGAACAGCCTTTTATACAATTTCAGAATTCAGAAGGCTCGCGAGGCGAACAACCATTCGCGAGGCGAATTTCATGAACTGTAAGCAACCCTTGGCATTCTCGCGAGGCGAATTTCTGCTCGCGAGGCGAGGATACGAAGAGTTTTCTCCTTACGCCCGTTATGGCCATCAGGCTCCAACCGTGATGCTCTCTCGACTTCCCGGACTCGCGAGGCGAGGTGATGCTCGCGAGGCGAGACTCTTCAACTTCAAAACTGCCACGGCCATGACCTTCTTCACGGGCAAGCCGTGATCGTCTCTGACTTTTTCAGGTTTGGAAGACTCGCGGGGCGAGACCTTCTTCGCGAGGCGACCCAGAGACTTAGCAATTTCTTGTAACAGTCAGGCTTCGGGGTCGCGAGGCGAGCATGGCTTTCGCGGGGCGAATCCCCTGTTCTTTATTTTCTCAACTTCTACTTAACCTGAAAACAAGGAAATAAGCATAAGTGTATTATTTTGACTTAAAACTTGCTGAATTAACTTAAAACTACTCTAGAGACTCAATACCTTGCTTGAGGACAATCTAATCTAATTTGGGTGAAAATACAATATAATTTGCACAAAACCCTGGTCATACTAGCTATAAAACTAGATGAGCCAGAGGCTTATCAAAATACCCCAAACTTAAACTTTGCTTGTCCCCAATGAACAGCAGAATTATAAGATCATAGTGAGGGAAAGGAAAAGAGTACTCCCTGATCAAGTGCAATGTAAGCGGGAGCTGTCACCTGGATCCCATTCCTTGCAGTCTAAGTCCAAAGAGGTAGAGAGGGCCTCCAGTGCTCCTTCATCTTCTTCATGTTTCTCATCCACTGCACTGACAATCTTATCACCTGCTAAACATGCAGCAATCTCAGCACAAACCACAAAATGGTTAGCGTTAGTACAATCAAGAAAAGAAAGAATATCATCACAGCCAGAATTAAGTGGAGAATTAGAAAACAAGTTCTCATGGTTATCCTCAATAGTCTCAGATACCAGCTCAATGTGGAATACAGAGTGCTCTTCCGCTGGATGTTTCATGGCATCAAATATGTTGAACTTTGCAACTATATCCCCAAACTTCATAGACATGGTTCCATCACCCACATCAATGTTAGTCTTGGCTGTCTTCATGAATGGCCTACCCCAGGATGATTGGTGATTTCTTGGAATGTGTCTACTTTGCCATGTCCAAGATGTAGAAATCAGCTGGGAAGATCAGATCATCAACTTGCACTAGTACATCTTCCACCATTCCCATGGGGCGGGCACAGGTCCTGTTGGCCAACTGAATGGTGATACCTGTGTACTTCAAAGGACCAAGATCCAGTTTGTTAAAGATGGAGGTAGGCATGACATTGATAGATGCTCCCAAGTCCAACATGCAGTTTTCAAACTTCTTGTCCCCAATAGTGCATGGGATAGTGAAGGTGCCTGGATCCTTGCACTTCGGTGGCAGTGCCTGAGTGAAAGCAACAACTTCTTCTGGCTTAGACTGGATAAGCGCTGAGACATTTCTTCCCAAGTCAACCCTCTCATTAGACTTCATCTTCCTCTTGTTGGTGCATAGGTCCTTGAGAAATTTTGCATATCTGGGCACTTGCTTGATCATATCCAACAGAGGGATATTAACACCAACCTTTCTTAACACATCAAGAATTGCCTTCTCTTTATCTTCACCACCACTCTTCAAATTTTTCTGGATTCTGTGTGGGAATGGAATGGGTGGTTTATACACTCTCTCAGTTTCAACTTCAACCACCGGCTCAGGAGTAACTTCAACAGTAGGCTCAGGAGTAGCCTTCATAGTTTCTTCATTCTTTCCAGAAGTGGCCTCAACAACCTTTCCAGATCTCAGAGAGATGACACTCACATTAGGGTTGGAGGCATTAGGATTTATCACTGGCTGTGCAGGCAGCTGGTTTGTCCCTTGACCTTGTTGAATATTATTCATGGATGTAGCCAACTGTCCAATCTGAGTCTGCAATGCCTGAATACTCGCATCCGTTCTCTGCTGAAACTGTACACTAGATGCAGCCATTTGCTTCACCAAGTCTTCTAATGATGGTCCAGAAGGTGCAGAAGTGGTCACTGGAGGATGATTCTGAGGTGCCATCGGCTGTTGTTGGGAAGAATTCCCATATCGCAGATTAGGGTGATTTCTCCAGCTAGGATGGTACCTATTAGTAGAGAGGTCTGGAATGCTGTACCGATTCTGACTGCCTCCTTGATTATAGGGGTTCACTGCATAAGCCTGAGGTACTTCACTGACAAACTCTTCTCTCTGGATCGGGCATGGATCAAATGGATGCTCAGGTGCATTGCACATGCTACATAACTTTGCCGGCTGAACCTTGTCTATTGCCAATTGTCTCACAAATGAAGTCAGCTCATCCAATCTATTCTCAAGGGCAGCCTGGTTAGAAGATGAACTATGAATCTCATGCACGCCTCTTGGCTCAACTGAATTTCTTCTTGTAGAGAACTGCTGGGAATTCAACGACATGTTCTCAATAAGTTGCTTAGCAGCAGCTGGGGTCTTATCAACTAATGCTCCCCCACTAGCAGCATCCAACAGATTCCTATCCATAGGCAACAATCCTTCATAAAAGTATTGGACCAGGAGTTGTTCAGAAATTTGATGCTGGGGGCAGCTAGAGACCAAATGTTTGAACCTTTCCCAGTATTCAGCTAGTGACTCGTTCCCTTGCCTTATGCCACATATCTCTTTCCTTATTGAAGCAGCTCTTGAAGCAGGAAAATACCTTTCTAGAAACACCCTCTTCAGATCATTCCAAGTTGTGATGGAGTTAGGCTCAAGGTACAATAGCCAATCCTTTGCAGCTCCTTGGAGTGAAAATGGAAAAGCCTTCAGCTTAATACTGTCCTCAGTGACTCCCTCTGCTCTCGAGGTTGTGGAGCATACAACTTGGAATTCTTTTAAGTTCTTGTGTGGATCCTCACCTGCAAGACCATTAAACTTGGGCAACAGGTGAATAAAACCAGATTTTAGTTCAAAAGGGGTGTCAGCACCAGGATAAGAAATACACAAACCATTGTAATTCACATCAGGGGCAGCAAGCTGCCTCAAAGTCCTTTGGTCTCCCATGTTTTCAAAAGCAGTTTTAAAATTGGAATCACTACTAGTGCTGGCCCGAAATTCCCTACGGAGTGTGTGCAATGTTCTTTCAATTTCCGGGTCAAAATCACACAGTTCAGGGCAATGAGACCTAGTAGCCAGACCAATTCAAAACAAAACAGAAAATAAAAGAAATAAAAGAAAATAAAAAAACAAATTGAGAAAAATAACAACTCAGAGTCCCCAACAACGGCGCCAATTTTTGGTCATACTGCAGCAGACGCGCCAAAAAAGGACGAGCGGGTTTAAAACCGTAGTATAGTGCGACAACTCGGATGTCGTCTCTAAGGACTCGAGAATATTACTTTTCACAAAAATAAGTTTTGGGGGGTTTGGATTGGAATGCAATTAAGAAACACACAAAACAGAGCAATCAAAAACAAGGCAGTTGAAAAGGGATTATCAATAGTCAAAAACAGATTAATCTATTGCTCTTGATTTCCCACTATCATAGGTTCATACAATTTCCAGGCCCTAAGCAAATTCTTATCCCCTCCCGGTTGTAGCAACAATTTACAAACGAAACCATCGCTGAGATACATGTCCCTATTCCCGAATTAAACAAACGGGGTTAAGCCCTCATGAACTAAACGAACATGAAGCGTACACACGCGAATTAAACAAACGCGATTGATTATAGGAACATGATATCATCGAAATAAATCAATACAATGCATTATACTCCTGAATTAAACAAACAGAAATACAAGGCATGGCATTGAAGAGGGAAAAGCATACAAAAACAGAAAGTATAAGAACCTCAAGTATGTGGAAATCAATTACAATAGATCAATCCTAAGAATTTAGTTCTCCATAACACAAACGAAATCACAGAGAAAAGTGTAAAACAGAAAATGGAGAAGCAAGAGTTCCTACAAAATATTCAGAACAGCCTTTTATACAATTTCAGAATTCAGAAGGCTCGCGAGGCGAACAACCATTCGCGAGGCGAATTTCATGAACTGTAAGCAACCCTTGGCATTCTCGCGAGGCGAATTTCTGCTCGCGAGGCGAGGATACGAAGAGTTTTCTCCTTACGCCCGTTATGGCCATCAGGCTCCAACCGTGATGCTCTCTGACTTCCAGACTCGCGAGGCGAATTGATGCTCGCGAGGCGAGACTCTTCAACTTCAAAACTGCCACGGCCATGACCTTCTTCACGGGCAAGCCGTGATCGTCTCTGACTTTTTCAGGTTTGGAAGACTCGCGGGGCGAGACCTTCTTCGCGAGGCGACCCAGAGACTTAGCAATTTCTTGTATCATCAAGGCTTCGGTCGCGAGGCGAGCATGGCTTTCGCGGGGCGAATCCCCTGTTCTTTATTTTCTCAACTTCTACTTAACCTGAAAACAAGGAAATAAGCATAAGTGTATTATTTTGACTTAAAACTTGCTGAATTAACTTAAAACTACTCTAGAGACTCAATACCTTGCTTGAGGACAATCTAATCTAATTTGGGTGAAAATACAATATAATTTGCACAAAACCCTGGTCATACTAGCTATAAAACTAGATGAGCCAGAGGCTTATCAGACACCGTCTCGAGGGCTTTAGTGTAATGGACATTTTGTCATTATTTTGTATCTGGTCAGTCTTGTGTCTATGTTATATTTTGTGGAGCTATGTCTCTAAAGTTATTACTATTATTATAAACATATTTCCAGTAAGTTGTTGTTATTTTACTGGTGTTGGTATTTTCTCCATATTCTGAATATGTATGACTGTTAGTACTTGAGAATGTTTGTATAATATTGATGCATAAGTTGATGTTATATGTTAAAGAGTATGTTTGGTATTATTTGCGAAAGAGAAAAGAAAAAAAAACAAACCCGTATTTTTGGTAAAATAAGTATTTTCCGTTTTACTCGGTCTTACAAAATAGAAAAGTCACAGACAATGTAGCTCCCGAGAAGGGTGTTACATGTGCGGTTTTACCCAACAATGGCACCAGAGCTATGGCGGGGAACACACCAAAGTTTCAAATCCCATTGTTTGATGGGAAAATAAATTTCACAATTTGGTAGAGTACCATTCATAAGACCTCTTGGTGCAACAAGGTCTTGATCAAGCTTTGGAGGAGGAGGAGAAATCGGTTGCCATGAATGAAAAAGAATGGAGTAGAATCCAACAAAAGGCGGTGAGCACGATTCGGTTAGCCTTAGCTCCCGATATCAAATACAACGTGTTGAAGGAGACAACACCAAATGCCTTGTGGGATAAGCTTGAGAACATCTATGTGTGGAAATCGCTAACCAATCGCTTATGTTTGAAAATGGAGTTATATCAACTGAAATGGAGAGGGGATGAAATCTCCATGACCACATCAATAACTTCAATCAGCTAGTTTTCCAATTGTTGAATGCGGATGATAAAATCTCTGATGAGGAGCAGGCATTGTTGTTGTTGGCCTCACTACCAAGGTCCTACAAACCTGTGGTTCAGATGCTGGTTGTAGGGAGAACAACGTTGAAGTTGGATGAGGTGACCACCGCTCCGCGAGAAAATGAGAGAATGATGAGAAATGAGATGATCAATGATGAAGGTCATGCACTAGTTGTGGAAGATTTTGAGAGAAGGAAGAGTCAATCAAGGAGACAAGGTGGGTCTAGAGGAAGATCGAAATCGTTACACCCGCAACAAGCTAGGTGTACACAAATGAGGGATGACTTAAAGAAACTAAGAAATATCAAGAAGGATGATAACTCCCAAACCAATGTGGTCAAAACCATTGAAGAAGATGATGTGTTCTTAGCAACAAGTCAGGAGCTTGCTAAATCAAAATGGGTGATGGATTCTGCTGCATCAAAACACATTTGTCGAGACTGAGCAATGTTTGACACTTTGCAAACTAATGGAGAGTTTGGCCATTTCAGGTTAGGAAATGGTGGCAAAATGAAGGTCGAAGGTATTGGGAGTGTGAGAATGAAACTCCACAATGGTGCAGTTCAAACTTTTCATAAAGTGAGGTTTGTACCTTCTGTTGTTGCCAATATCATTTCTTTGGGGGAGATGGCATCACATGGATGAAAGTATGTTGATTCAAAGTGGGGATGCAAAGTGTATAAAGGGAGGCGGTTGGTGCTGCGAGAACAGAAAAATGAGAAGAACATTTACTACTTGGAAGGGCAAGCTTTGAGAAGGGAAAGCAACCGTGATAGCAAAGTTGAAAAGAAGGTAAATTTTTTTTATGATGTGGAAATTTGGAAATTTTAATTGAGGGAGGAATTGTTGGAAAAACAATTCAAATTTTCAAATAAATGCAAGTGAGTGGGAATTTAAGAGATAAATTTCATGTGGTGGAGGGATGTATCTTGACTCTTGGAGACTCCATTATCAAAAAGGGAGATTAGTTGGAAAGGTGAGACAATTAATGTCCACTAGTCACATTCATGAATGGAAGCCATGTCCCTTCTCTATATAAAAGGGGTCATGTGAGGAAGAGTAGAAGCATCCCAATCAAAGCAAGAGAGAGCAAGTGTGTGAGTGATTATTTGTAGAAAGAGTCTTTTGTGTGAGTGGGTGTTATCGTTTCTTGTAACTTGAGCGGGGTACTTGAGTTTGTAGAGTGATACACAATTTGGGGTGTGTTACAATTCTTGTGATAATATTTGAGATAGTGAAACACTTTGTTGAGACGTTTTTGTGGATGTAGGCAAGAGGTGCCGAACCACGTTAATTTTGTGTGTTCTTATATTATTCTTTTTGTGGTGTGCTTCTGTGTGTTACATCTAAGATCCTTGGACATGTGTGAAAATCCTTTAATGTGTGCGGTTTTACCCAACAGACACATGATATAGCTTTCATTTAAACAAGAAAAGTATCTAAGTGGGTGTTTGCTAAAACTAGTTTTGAATGAATGTGATTTTAAAAAATTGATTTGGTTAAAATTTAGTTTCAAGTGAAGTGATTTATGTATGGATATTTTTTTACTTTGAAAGCAAGTTTAATGTAAAACTTAGTGTAATTTTCTCAACCTAACATAAAAACTACATTTTATCATTTCTAGTCAAAATGAGGTTTAGAGACAAAATTGATTTTGCCTAACTTTTACCAAACATCTACACTTTTACTAAAATCACGTTTGATTGAAGACAAATTCAATTCTGATACCTCCAACCTTAAAACTAAACACACCATAAGTCCAAATTTACATAACAACAACAAAAAAAATTGAGGTCTTTGGACCTTTTAACAATTCTTTTCAAGTCCTATATTCACTTAAAGAAGACTTTAACTTATATAATCTTTGGACTTTGTAAATATTGTGAAACAATAGAAACATATTACATTGCCTAACATAGTTAAGCTTAATTTAATAATTTTGTTAACATCAAAATTTGAGGGGGTCAGAAACAATCAATGCTTTGGTTTCGACATGTCTTTCTTCCATACATATTAGATGGATATGGATGAACAAATCACAAATGTATTTTGGTGTGATGCAAATATGATACTGGATTATCGGTATTTTAGTGACATTATGTCATTGGATACCATATATTATACCAATGGTGCAAATATGCCACTTGCTCTATTTTCTAGTTTCAACCATTATCGGGGTTCAACCATTCTCTAAAAGTAATGTTGGAAAATCTCATTTATTTTAAATTTAAGAATGTGTATTCCATTAGTTTTAATCAGATATGTGAATAGACTAGACAGATTTTTCGACCACGACCTAACATACTTTCTGCCTACGTTGGTCAAATTATTTAATAAATCAATCAGTTTTTGACTTTTTGAAAAGCTTATTTAACTATGCAAGATAAGATTTGTTCATTTTGAAAAACCTATTTAAGCGACTAAACCAACCTCTTTATTTTATATATATATATATATATATAAACTTTAATAACTTAATTAGTGCATATATATTAGTATAACAAAATTTGTATACTATATAATAATTTTACTATATGTTAGATCTATTTAAATTTTAAAAAAAACTGGCCAAAAAACCTAAAAAAGTTTAAGTACCTTAGCATTATGTAAGCCTCTAAATAGACTTTCACGTAATACTAGACTTTTATATTTTCGTACACTTGTTAGATCCAACTAAAAAATTTATATTAATACGTCAAGTTCGGACTTACACATTACAAAACAAATCTGGACCTAGCTATTTAAGTATAGCCTATCCTAATCTAACATATGTTTATAATTAAAAAATATATCTTTTGGTAAAAAAAAATTATGACAATCAATACGTATTTAACAAATATGTTAAATAGTCATACTTATATTTGTTATCCCATAAAATGTATCATGGTCATATATCTAGTTGATCAATTGATTTAATTTTTTTACTCAAAAGGGGCTAAAAAGCCTTTAAAAAAAAAAAGTAAGTGCAACTGGTCACAACACAAGGTGAGGAGCCCCCAACGAAATCATAAAAACTATCTTCGAGAGATCACGCGATAGAAGATCAACCACATGAAACACCAAAAGTTTGACCAAGACTCCAATTGGTCAACCAGTCAACACAATTGTTACCTTGTCTATAAGTGTGAGAGAAGACAAGATCTTATTCCCTACTGGTCCACTCCCTTATACGCCCCAATAGCCTACTAGTAGGCTTACTCTGCTTGTCCGACTTGATACACAAGATAACAACTTCTGAGTTGATAACGTATCATGATCATGTATCTAGTTGGTCAATTGATTTAAATATTTTTTTTTGGGTACTCAGTGGGGCTATAAAGCCTAAAAAAAAAAAAACAGAACGAAACTAAGTGCAACTAGTCACAACACGGGGTAAGGAGGCCCCAAAGAAATGATCAAAAACTATCCTCAAGAGATCACGCGGTAGAAGATCAATGATGAGTGTAATTTCACCTCATTTTTCATGTACATTTCTGCATGCATTTGCATATAGTTTAGGCACTTTTAGTTTGATTTTGTTTAGTTTTTCCTTTGGAACGGATAAGGTGGTGTTGTGGTGTTGTTTTGCAGGAATTCATGATTAAATGCCCTAGGTTTGGCCATGATGAAGCTTGGATGAATTAGAGCCTTAAAAGTGAAGAAAATGAGCTAAACAGAGCCCATCACGGCCTAGCCGTGATGCCCATCACACGACCATGATCGGGTAAAACCGAAAAGGCAGAAAGGCCGAAAACAGTCCATCACGGCCGGCCAGCCGTGATGTACATCACTACCGTGAACCAAAACCACCACAAGTCGAGACCATCACGGCTTGGCCGTGATGGAGATCACGACCATGAAATGGAGGCTCGCGACGCGAGCAAGGTCTCGCCACGCGAGAGACTTAAAATGCCGAAGTTCCGAAAGCGAGAATCCGTCACGGCCCGCCGGCCGTGATGGCCATCCGCACCGTGACGCGACGGATCTATAAATAAGAGCACTGCAGGATGGAACAAGGGGACTTTTTGCAGAGGCTTGGAAACCCTAAAGAGGGCTGATGGTGGGGAAGGCTAGGACCTTAAAGATGACATCTTCTCTGCTCTTGGATTGGAAGAAGATTGAAGGATTCGTCATGGAGTTTTCTTCCTCTCTTCTCTCTTTCTATTTTGTAGACATTATCATGTGTAGTTAATTCCCCCATTGTTGGGTTTAGATGTAGCTTTTCTGAATTTGATTGTTAATTGATTTGGTTTCAATACAAGTTTCTATTTCTTTATGAGATTGTGATTCGTGCTTAATGCTTTCTTAGGCTTGATCATCCTAGGAATGATTAGTTGCTTTAATAGATAACTGGAAGGTTGGTGTTAGGGCATGCTCATGAATCATATGCCAAGTAGTCCAAGAATCTAGACATAGGTGTTGGATGCTTGCAATCTTATAAGTCTTGACTTAATGCAAAATCACAGATTAATCCACCTAAGACATTTGGGTTTGATTTGGGGTTTTAGGCTCAATGCACCTAAGACATTAGGCTTGAGTATTTTAGAAAAGGCTTGATTGGCATAATTGAATTAGGACTTGTGTTGTTAGCCATTCCATTGCAATCAAGGGAGGATTAGTGTAGTCTAAACCTGACAATTCTATCCGATTATAAATTTCTGCACTCCAAGTGTTTGTTAAAAGTCCAAAAGACCAAAAATATTGTATTGCTTTGTTTTTCTGTTTTGATATCTCATACCATAGTTTAGTCTAGATAGTTGTTAAGTTTGTGAATTGGTAATTGACAACCAATCCCTGTGGATACGATAACTGGTCTTACCGTTTTATTACTTGCAACGACCAGTATACTTGCCTTCTCTTAACGCTTATTGGGAGGCAACCCAAGTTTCTTAACCCTTCTCTTTAGTTAGATTTTGTTTTTGATTTTAACTCTTGAATAATTTGAGAAGATCAAGAGTTTTCTTTTATTAATAAATTTGTTAAGTGTTTTCAGGATAATAAGGAAGGAGAAGCAAAAAGAACAGGGAGAAATAAAGCCAGAAAAGCAAAGTCAGACACCGCCACCGCCTCGGTAAGCCGTTCCAATTTTTGCTTTATTTTATTTTTCTTCTCCTCTCTCCAACTTGATTGTTTACATTGGGGACAATGTAAATCTTTAAGCTTGGGGTAGGGGTAATCTTTTTGCTTGCATTGTAAATATTGCATTCATATAGGCTTAAGTTTGCATGATCGCATGATTCGGTTACCCGCTTAGATTGAGCTTATGATTGTGAGAGCTAAGTGCCAATTTTTCTGTGATAGTGAATTTTGGACCCTGATTTTCTATTCTTGTGATATGGCTTCATTAAATATGCTTGAGATGATCTTGGATAGTTGATGATTAGCATATGTTTCTTTAGACTTGTGTTTCTCACCTGGTTCTTGAACCGATAAATGTGAGCTTTTGAGCCATTAGGGGTACTCACTAAATCTGCCCCCGTTCTTTGTGTTGAGTGTTGCTCCTCTTGGATGAATTTCTCTAGAACTTGACTTGAAACCATTTTGAAGCTTAAAAATTTTTTGAAAACATTTTCGAAAAGGATTGAGGCAATAGGTATTTTTTTTCCTAGCCTTTCCGAGTTTTGAATGATGAAATGCTACCCTTAGTTGCCCAATTTTGAGCCTGAATGAATGACATGCTTTTCTTGGTACCCTGAAATTTTTTGATAAATATACTTGATAAGGGACCTTCTAAAGTATTACAAAAAGGGTGAAAAAGGTAGTTGAAAGTTTGGGATAAGAATCAAAAAAAAAATCTTTTGAGTTGAAAAATCTCCCTCTCCAAGAAAGAAAAAAAAATTATTATTAAAATATAAATATATATATATATATATATATATATATATATAAAGAGATGGGGATGACAAACAAGAGAAGTGAGAAATAAAAGAAAAAGAAAGAAAAGAAAGGTGGAAAAATGTATTGAAAACCCAAGAAGGTATTTTAGAAGGTGTCTTGTGTTGAAATGTTTGATACTTGGTTTAGCCTTTTGAAATATCCCTTTCTTGTTATCCCCACCTAAAGATTAATCCCATGGTCACGTTACAACCAAATAAAGACCTCTTGATTCTTAAGTGTTTTCATAAATAAAGTGGAGATTTGGTTGATAGTCAAGCATATGGTAGGAATCATTCCTTGAGGAAAATGGAGCGAATTGTTATATATACTTGAACACTTGAGTGAGTGAGGCAAGAAAGAGAGCCAAGCAAATAAACAAGCTTGGGGTGAGCTTCAAGTGAGCAAGAGTGCCCGAATCAGTGAGAATGTGAGTCTAGGAAACTTAAGCCCCTAATTGGACTTGAATTGATTGTCTCTTTGCTGAAATAATTGAATGCCTGTTACTTGGATCATTTTACTCGGGTTCTTAGTTCACTATCATTGCTCTGATTATTTTCATCTTCTGGCCTTGGTTTGTTGCTTGAGGACAAGCAAAGTCTTAAGCTTGGGGTAATTTGATGAGTGTGATTTCACCTCATTTTTCATGTACATTTCTGCATGCATTTGCATATAGTGTAGGCATTTTTAGTTTGATTTTGTTTAGTTTTTCCTTTGGAACGGATAAGGTGGTGTTGTGGTGTTGTTTTGCAGGAATTCATGATTAAATGCCCTAGGTTTGGCCATGATGAAGCTTGGATGAATTAGAGCCTTAAAAGTGAAGAAAATGAGCAAAACAGAGCCCATCACGGCCTAGCCGTGATGCCCATCACGGCCATGATCGGGTAAAACTGAAAAGGCAAAAAGGCTGAAAACAGAGTCTGTCATGGCCTAGCCGTGATGTACATCACGGCCGTGACCCAAAACCACCACAAGTCAGAGACCATCACGGCTTGGCCGTGATGGAGATCACGGCCATGAAATGGAGGCTCGCGACGCGAGCAAGGTCTCACCACGCGAGAGACTTAAAATGCCAGCAGGGCCAGCCACAGACTCCGTCATGGCCTGGCCGTGATGGCCATCACGGCCGTGACGCGCGACGGATCTATAAATAAGAGCACAGCAGACAGAACAAGGGGACTTTTTGCAGAGGCTTGGAAACCCTAAAGAGGGCTGATGGCTGGGGGAAGGCTAGGACCTTAAAGATGACATCTTCTCTGCTCTTGGATTGGAAGAAGATTGAAGGATTCGTCATGGAGTTTTCTTCCTCTCTTCTCTCTTTCTATTTTGTAGACATTATCATGTGTAGTTAATTCCCCCATTGTTGGGTTTAGATGTAGCTTTTCTGAATTTGATTGTTAATTGATTTGGTTTCAATACAAGTTTCTATTTCTTTATGAGTGTGTGATTTTGTGCTTAATGCTTTCTTAGGCTTGATCATCCTAGGAATGATTAGTTGCTTTAATAGATAACTGGAAGGTTGGTGTTAGGGCATGCTCATGAATCATATGCCAAGTAGTCCAAGAATCTAGACATAGGTGTTGGATGCTTGCAATCTTATAAGTCTTGACTTAATGCAAAATCACAGATTAATCCACCTAAGACATTTGGGTTTGATTTGGGGTTTTAGGCTCAATGCACCTAAGACATTAGGCTTGAGTATTTTAGAAAAGGCTTGATTGGCATAATTGAATTAGGACTTGTGTTGTTAGCCATTCCATTGCAATCAAGGGAGGATTAGTGTAGTCTAAACCCCGACAATTCTATCCAGATTATAAATTCTGCACTCCAAGTGTTTGTTAAAAGTCCAAAAAGACCAAAAATATTGTATTGCTTTGTTTTCTGTTTTGATATCTCATACCATAGTTTAGTCTAGATAGTTGTTAAGTTTGTGAATTGGTAATTGACAACCAATCCCTGTGGATACGATAACTGGTCTTACCGTTTTATTACTTGCAACGACCCGGTATACTTGCCTTCTCTTAACGCTTATTGGGAGGCAACCCAAGTTTCTTAACCCTTCTCTTTAGTTAGATTTTGTTTTTGATTTTAACTCTTGAATAATTTGAGAAGATCAAGAGTTTTCTTTTATTAATAAATTTGTTAAGTGTTTTCAGGATAATAAGGAAGGAGAAGCAAAAAGAACAGGGAGAAATAAAGCCGTAAAAGCAAAGTCGGCACCGCTCACCGCCTCGGTAAGCCGTTCCAATTTTTTGCTTTATTTTATTTTTCTTCTCCTCTCTCCAACTTGATTGTTTACATTGGGGACAATGTAAATCTTTAAGCTTGGGGTAGGGGTAATCTTTTTGCTTGCATTGTAAATATTGCATTCATATAGGCTTAAGTTTGCATGATCGCATGATTCGGTTACCCCTGCTTAGATTGAGCTTATGATTGTGAGAGCTAAGTGCCAATTTTTCTGTGATAGTGAATTTTTGGACCCTGATTTTCTATTCTTGTGATATGGCTTCATTAAATATGCTTGAGATGATCTTGGATAGTTGATGATTAGCATATGTTTCTTTAGACTTGTGTTTCTCACTGGTTCTTGAACTGATAAATGTGAGCTTTTGAGCCATTAGGGGGTACTCACTAAATCTGCCCCCGTTCTTTGTGTTGAGTGTTGCTCCTCTTGGATGAATTTCTCTAGAACTTGACTTGAAACCATTTTGAAGCTTAAAAATTTTTTGAAAACATTTTCGAAAAGGATTGAGGATATAGGTATTTTTTTTTCCGGCCTTCTGAGTTTTGAATGATGAAATGCTACCCTTAGTTGCCCAATTTTGAGCCTGAATGAATGACATGCTTTTCTTGGTACCCTGAAATTTTTTGATAAATATACTTGATAAGGGACCTTCTAAAGTATTACAAAAAGGGTGAAAAAGGTAGTTGAAAGTTTGGGATAAGAATCAAAAAAAAAAAATCTTTTGAGTTGAAAAATCTCCCCTCTCCAAGAAAAAAGAAAAAAAAATTATTATTAAAAAAAAAAAAAATATATATATATATATATATATATATAAAGAGATGGGGATGACAAACAAGAGAAGTGAGAAATAAAAGAAAAAGAAAGAAAAGAAAGGTGGAAAAATGTATTGAAAACCCAAGAAGGTATTTTAGAAGGTGTCTTGTGTTGAAATGTTTGATACTTGGTTTAGCCTTTTGAAATATCCCTTTCTTGTTATCCCCACCTAAAGATTAATCCCATGGTCACGTTACAACCAAATAAAGACCTCTTGATTCTTAAGTGTTTTCATAAATAAAGTGGAGATTTGGTTGATAGTCAAGCATATGGTAGGAATCATTCCTTGAGGAAAATGGAGCGAATTGTTATATATACTTGAACACTTGAGTGAGTGAGGCAAGAAAGAGAGCCAAGCAAATAAACAAGCTTGGGGTGAGCTTCAAGTGAGCAAGAGTGCCCGAATCAGTGAGAATGTGAGTCTAGGAAACTTAAGCCCCTAATTGGACTTGAATTGATTGTCTCTTGCTGAAATAATTGAATGCCACATTACTTGGATCATTTTACTCGGGTTCTTAGTTCACTATCATTGCTCGATTATTTTCATCTTCCCGGCCTTGGTTTGTTGCTTGAGGACAAGCAAAGTCTTAAGCTTGGGGTAATTTGATGAGTGTGATTTCACCTCATTTTTCATGTACATTTCTGCATGCATTTGCATATAGTGTAGGCATTTTTAGTTTGATTTTGTTTAGTTTTTCCTTTGGAACGGATAAGGTGGTGTTGTGGTGTTGTTTTGCAGGAATTCATGATTAAATGCCCTAGGTTTGGCCATGATGAAGCTTGGATGAATTAGAGCCTTAAAAGTGAAGAAAATGAGCTAAACAGATCCCATCACGGCCTAGCCGTGATGCCCATCACGCCATGATCGGGTAAAACGAAAAGGCAAAAAGGCTGAAAACAGAGTTCGTCACGCCTAGCCGTGATGTACATCACGGCCGTGACCCAAAACCACCACAAGTCAGAGACCATCACGGCTTGGCCGTGATGGAGATCACGCCATGAAATGGAGGCTCGCGACGCGAGCAAGGTCTCACCACGCGAGAGACTTAAAATGCCGGAAGTTCCAGAAACAGAACCGTCACGGCCGGCCGTGATGGCCATCACGGCCGTGACGCCGCGACGGATCTATAAATAAGAGCACAAGCAGACAGAACAAGGGGACTTTTTGCAGAGGCTTGGAAACCCTAAAGAGGGTCTGATGGGTGGGGAAGGCTAGGACCTTAAAGATGACATCTTCTCTGCTCTTGGATTGGAAGAAGATTGAAGGATTCGTCATGGAGTTTTCTTCCTCTCTTTCTCTCTTTCTATTTTGTAGACATTATCATGTGTAGTTAATTCCCCCATTGTTGGGTTTAGATGTAGCTTTTCTGAATTTGATTGTTAATTGATTTGGTTTCAATACAAGTTTCTATTTCTTTATGAGTGTGTGATTCGTGCTTAATGCTTTCTTAGGCTTGATCATCCTAGGAATGATTAGTTGCTTTAATAGATAACTGGAAGGTTGGTGTTAGGGCATGCTCATGAATCATATGCCAAGTAGTCCAAGAATCTAGACATAGGTGTTGGATGCTTGCAATCTTATAAGTCTTGACTTAATGCAAAATCACGATTAATCCACCTAAGACATTTGGGTTTGATTTGGGGTTTTAGGCTCAATGCACCTAAGACATTAGGCTTGAGTATTTTAGAAAAGGCTTGATTGGCATAATTGAATTAGGACTTGTGTTGTTAGCCATTCCATTGCAATCAAGGGAGGATTAGTGTAGTCTAAACCTGACAATTCTATCCAGTTATAAATTCTGCACTCCAAGTGTTTGTTAAAAGTCCAAAAAGACCAAAAATATTGTATTGCTTTGTTTTCTGTTTTGATATCTCATACCATAGTTTAGTCTAGATAGTTGTTAAGTTTGTGAATTGGTAATTGACAACCAATCCCTGTGGATACGATAACTGGTCTTACCGTTTTATTACTTGCAACGACCGGTAATACTTGCCTTCTCTTAACGCTTATTGGGAGGCAACCCAAGTTTCTTAACCCTTCTCTTTAGTTAGATTTTGTTTTTGATTTTAACTCTTGAATAATTTGAGAAGATCAAGAGTTTTCTTTTATTAATAAATTTGTTAAGTGTTTTCAGGATAATAAGGAAGGAGAAGCAAAAAGAACAGGGAGAAATAAAGCGTAAAAGCAAAGTCAGCACCGCTACCGCCTCGGTAAGCCGTTCCAATTTTTTGCTTTATTTTATTTTTCTTCTCCTCTCTCCAACTTGATTGTTTACATTGGGGACAATGTAAATCTTTAAGCTTGGGGTAGGGGTAATCTTTTGCTTGCATTGTAAATATTGCATTCATATAGGCTTAAGTTTGCATGATCGCATGATTCGGTTACCCCCGCTTAGATTGAGCTTATGATTGTGAGAGCTAAGTGCCAATTTTTCTGTGATAGTGAATTTTTGGACCCTGATTTTCTATTCTTGTGATATGGCTTCATTAAATATGCTTGAGATGATCTTGGATAGTTGATGATTAGCATATGTTTCTTTAGACTTGTGTTTCTCACTGGTTCTTGAACTGATAAATGTGAGCTTTTGAGCCATTAGGGGGTACTCACTAAATCTGCCCCCGTTCTTTGTGTTGAGTGTTGCTCCTCTTGGATGAATTTCTCTAGAACTTGACTTGAAACCATTTTGAAGCTTAAAAATTTTTTGAAAACATTTTCGAAAAGGATTGAGGCAATAGGTATTTTTTTTTCCGGCCTTCTGAGTTTTGAATGATGAAATGCTACCCTTAGTTGCCCAATTTTGAGCCTGAATGAATGACATGCTTTTCTTGGTACCCTGAAATTTTTTGATAAATATACTTGATAAGGGACCTTCTAAAGTATTACAAAAAGGGTGAAAAAGGTAGTTGAAAGTTTGGGATAAGAATCAAAAAAAAAAAAATCTTTTGAGTTGAAAAATCTCCCCTCTCCAAGAAAAAAGAAAAAAAAATTATTATTAAAATATATATATATATATATATATATATATATATATATATAAAGAGATGGGGATGACAAACAAGAGAAGTGAGAAATAAAAGAAAAAGAAAGAAAAGAAAGGTGGAAAAATGTATTGAAAACCCAAGAAGGTATTTTAGAAGGTGTCTTGTGTTGAAATGTTTGATACTTGGTTTAGCCTTTTGAAATATCCCTTTCTTGTTATCCCCACCTAAAGATTAATCCCATGGTCACGTTACAACCAAATAAAGACCTCTTGATTCTTAAGTGTTTTCATAAATAAAGTGGAGATTTGGTTGATAGTCAAGCATATGGTAGGAATCATTCCTTGAGGAAAATGGAGCGAATTGTTATATATACTTGAACACTTGAGTGAGTGAGGCAAGAAAGAGAGCCAAGCAAATAAACAAGCTTGGGGTGAGCTTCAAGTGAGCAAGAGTGCCCAAATCAGTGAGAATGTGAGTCTAGGAAACTTAAGCCCTTAATTGGACTTGAATTGATTGTCTCTTGCTGAAATAATTGAATGCCTGTTACTTGGATCATTTTACTCGGGTTCTTAGTTCACTATCATTGCTCTGATTATTTTCATCTTCTGGCCTTGGTTTGTTGCTTGAGGACAAGCAAAGTCTTAAGCTTGGGGTAATTTGATGAGTGTGATTTCACCTCATTTTTCATGTACATTTCTGCATGCATTTGCATATAGTGTAGGCATTTTTAGTTTGATTTTGTTTAGTTTTTCCTTTGGAACGGATAAGGTGGTGTTGTGGTGTTGTTTTGCAGGAATTCATGATTAAATGCCCTAGGTTTGGCCATGATGAAGCTTGGATGAATTAGAGCCTTAAAAGTGAAGAAAATGAGCTAAACAGAGCCCATCACGGCCTAGCCGTGATGCCCATCACGACCATGATCGGGTAAAACTGAAAAGGCAGAAAGGCTGAAAACAGAGTGCATCACGGCCTAGCCGTGATGTACATCACGGCCGTGACCCAAAACCACCACAAGTCAGAGACCATCACGGCTTGGCCGTGATGGAGATCACGGCCATGAAATGGAGGCTCGCGACGCGAGCAAGGTCTCACCACGCGAGAGACTTAAAATGCCAGAAGTTCCAGAAACAGAATCCGTCACGGCCTGGCCGTGATGGCCATCACGGCCGTGACGCGCGACGGATCTATAAATAAGAGCACACAGACAGAGAACAAGGGGACTTTTTGCAGAGGCTTGGAAACCCTAAAGAGGGTGATGGTGGGGGAAGGCTAGGACCTTAAAGATGACATCTTCTCTGCTCTTGGATTGGAAGAAGATTGAAGGATTCGTCATGGAGTTTTCTTCCTCTCTTCTCTCTTTCTATTTTGTAGACATTATCATGTGTAGTTAATTCCCCCATTGTTGGGTTTAGATGTAGCTTTTCTGAATTTGATTGTTAATTGATTTGGTTTCAATACAAGTTTCTATTTCTTTATGAGTGTGTGATTCTGTGCTTAATGCTTTCTTAGGCTTGATCATCCTAGGAATGATTAGTTGCTTTAATAGATAACTGGAAGGTTGGTGTTAGGGCATGCTCATGAATCATATGCCAAGTAGTCCAAGAATCTAGACATAGGTGTTGGATGCTTGCAATCTTATAAGTCTTGACTTAATGCAAAATCACAGATTAATCCACCTAAGACATTTGGGTTTGATTTGGGGTTTTAGGCTCAATGCACCTAAGACATTAGGCTTGAGTATTTTAGAAAAGGCTTGATTGGCATAATTGAATTAGGACTTGTGTTGTTAGCCATTCCATTGCAATCAAGGGAGGATTAGTGTAGTCTAAACCTGACAATTCTATCCAGTTATAAATTCTGCACTCCAAGTTTTTGTTAAAAGTCCAAAAAGACCAAAAATATTGTATTGCTTTGTTTTCTGTTTTGATATCTCATACCATAGTTTAGTCTAGATAGTTGTTAAGTTTGTGAATTGGTAATTGACAACCAATCCCTGTGGATACGATAACTGGTCTTACCGTTTTATTACTTGCAACGACCCGGTATACTTGCCTTCTCTTAACGCTTATTGGGAGGCAACCCAAGTTTCTTAACCCTTCTCTTTAGTTAGATTTTGTTTTTGATTTTAACTCTTGAATAATTTGAGAAGATCAAGAGTTTTCTTTTATTAATAAATTTGTTAAGTGTTTTCAGGATAATAAGGAAGGAGAAGCAAAAAGAACAGGGAGAAATAAAGCCAGAAAAGCAAAGTCAGCACCCGCTACCGCCTCGGTAAGCCGTTCCAATTTTTTGCTTTATTTTATTTTTCTTCTCCTCTCTCCAACTTGATTGTTTACATTGGGGACAATGTAAATCTTTAAGCTTGGGGTAGGGGTAATCTTTTTGCTTGCATTGTAAATATTGCATTCATATAGGCTTAAGTTTGCATGATCGCATGATTCGGTTACCCCTGCTTAGATTGAGCTTATGATTGTGAGAGCTAAGTGCCAATTTTTCTGTGATAGTGAATTTTTGGACCCTGATTTTCTATTCTTGTGATATGGCTTCATTAAATATGCTTGAGATGATCTTGGATAGTTGATGATTAGCATATGTTTCTTTAGACTTGTGTTTCTCACTGGTTCTTGAACTGATAAATGTGAGCTTTTGAGCCATTAGGGGGTACTCACTAAATCTGCCCCCGTTCTTTGTGTTGAGTGTTGCTCCTCTTGGATGAATTTCTCTAGAACTTGACTTGAAACCATTTTGAAGCTTAAAAATTTTTTGAAAACATTTTCGAAAAGGATTGAGGCAATAGGTATTTTTTTTTCCGGCCTTCTGAGTTTTGAATGATGAAATGCTACCCTTAGTTGCCCAATTTTGAGCCTGAATGAATGACATGCTTTTCTTGGTACCCTGAAATTTTTTGATAAATATACTTGATAAGGGACCTTCTAAAGTATTACAAAAAGGGTGAAAAAGGTAGTTGAAAGTTTGGGATAAGAATCAAAAAAAAAAATCTTTTGAGTTGAAAAATCTCCCCTCTCCAAGAAAAAAGAAAAAAAAATTATTATTAAAATATATATATATATATATATATATATATATATATATATATAAAGAGATGGGGATGACAAACAAGAGAAGTGAGAAATAAAAGAAAAAGAAAGAAAAGAAAGGTGGAAAAATGTATTGAAAACCCAAGAAGGTATTTTAGAAGGTGTCTTGTGTTGAAATGTTTGATACTTGGTTTAGCCTTTTGAAATATCCCTTTCTTGTTATCCCCACCTAAAGATTAATCCCATGGTCACGTTACAACCAAATAAAGACCTCTTGATTCTTAAGTGTTTTCATAAATAAAGTGGAGATTTGGTTGATAGTCAAGCATATGGTAGGAATCATTCCTTGAGGAAAATGGAGCGAATTGTTATATATACTTGAACACTTGAGTGAGTGAGGCAAGAAAGAGAGCCAAGCAAATAAACAAGCTTGGGGTGAGCTTCAAGTGAGCAAGAGTGCCCGAATCAGTGAGAATGTGAGTCTAGGAAACTTAAGCCCTTAATTGGACTTGAATTGATTGTCTCTTGCTGAAATAATTGAATGCCTGTTACTTGGATCATTTTACTCGGGTTCTTAGTTCACTATCATTGCTCTGATTATTTTCATCTTCTGGCCTTGGTTTGTTGCTTGAGGACAAGCAAAGTCTTAAGCTTGGGGTAATTTGATGAGTGTGATTTCACCTCATTTTTCATGTACATTTCTGCATGCATTTGCATATAGTTTAGGCATTTTTAGTTTGATTTTGTTTAGTTTTTCCTTTGGAACGGATAAGGTGGTGTTGTGGTGTTGTTTTGCAGGAATTCATGATTAAATGCCCTAGGTTTGGCCATGATGAAGCTTGGATGAATTAGAGCCTTAAAAGTGAAGAAAATGAGCTAAACAGAGCCCATCACGGCCTAGCCGTGATGCCCATCACGGCCATGATCGGGTAAAACTGAAAAGGCAGAAAGGCTGAAAACAGAGTCTGTCACGGCCTAGCCGTGATGTACATCACGGCCGTGACCCAAAACCACCACAAGTCAGAGACCATCACGGCTTGGCCGTGATGGAGATCACGGCCATGAAATGGAGGCTCGCGACGCGAGCAAGGTCTCGCCACGCGAGAGACTTAAAATGCCAGAAGTTCCAGAAACAGAATCCGTCACGGCCTGGCCGTGATGGCCATCACGGCCGTGACGCGCGACGGATCTATAAATAAGAGCACAGCAGACAGAACAAGGGGACTTTTTGCAGAGGCTTGGAAACCCTAAAGAGGGCTGATGGCTGGGGGAAGGCTAGGACCTTAAAGATGACATCTTCTCTGCTCTTGGATTGGAAGAAGATTGAAGGATTCGTCATGGAGTTTTCTTCCTCTCTTCTCTCTTTCTATTTTGTAGACATTATCATGTGTAGTTAATTCCCCCATTGTTGGGTTTAGATGTAGCTTTTCTGAATTTGATTGTTAATTGATTTGGTTTCAATACAAGTTTCTATTTCTTTATGAGTGTGTGATTCTGTGCTTAATGCTTTCTTAGGCTTGATCATCCTAGGAATGATTAGTTGCTTTAATAGATAACTGGAAGGTTGGTGTTAGGGCATGCTCATGAATCATATGCCAAGTAGTCCAAGAATCTAGACATAGGTGTTGGATGCTTGCAATCTTATAAGTCTTGACTTAATGCAAAATCACAGATTAATCCACCTAAGACATTTGGGTTTGATTTGGGGTTTTAGGCTCAATGCACCTAAGACATTAGGCTTGAGTATTTTAGAAAAGGCTTGATTGGCATAATTGAATTAGGACTTGTGTTGTTAGCCATTCCATTGCAATCAAGGGAGGATTAGTGTAGTCTAAACCTGACAATTCTATCCAGTTATAAATTCTGCACTCCAAGTGTTTGTTAAAAGTCCAAAAAGACCAAAAATATTGTATTGCTTTGTTTTCTGTTTTGATATCTCATACCATAGTTTAGTCTAGATAGTTGTTAAGTTTGTGAATTGGTAATTGACAACCAATCCCTGTGGATACGATAACTGGTCTTACCGTTTTATTACTTGCAACGACCCGGTATACTTGCCTTCTCTTAACGCTTATTGGGAGGCAACCCAAGTTTCTTAACCCTTCTCTTTAGTTAGATTTTGTTTTTGATTTTAACTCTTGAATAATTTGAGAAGATCAAGAGTTTTCTTTTATTAATAAATTTGTTAAGTGTTTTCAGGATAATAAGGAAGGAGAAGCAAAAAGAACAGGGAGAAATAAAGCCAGAAAAGCAAAGTCAAGCAACCGCTACCGCCTCGGTAAGCCGTTCCAATTTTTTGCTTTATTTTATTTTTCTTCTCCTCTCTCCAACTTGATTGTTTACATTGGGGACAATGTAAATCTTTAAGCTTGGGGTAGGGGTAATCTTTTTGCTTGCATTGTAAATATTGCATTCATATAGGCTTAAGTTTGCATGATCGCATGATTCGGTTACCCCTGCTTAGATTGAGCTTATGATTGTGAGAGCTAAGTGCCAATTTTTCTGTGATAGTGAATTTTTGGACCCTGATTTTCTATTCTTGTGATATGGCTTCATTAAATATGCTTGAGATGATCTTGGATAGTTGATGATTAGCATATGTTTCTTTAGACTTGTGTTTCTCAACTGGTTCTTGAACTGATAAATGTGAGCTTTTGAGCCATTAGGGGGTACTCACTAAATCTGCCCCCGTTCTTTGTGTTGAGTGTTGCTCCTCTTGGATGAATTTCTCTAGAACTTGACTTGAAACCATTTTGAAGCTTAAAAATTTTTTGAAAACATTTTCGAAAAGGATTGAGGCAATAGGTATTTTTTTTTCCGGCCTTCTGAGTTTTGAATGATGAAATGCTACCCTTAGTTGCCCAATTTTGAGCCTGAATGAATGACATGCTTTTCTTGGTACCCTGAAATTTTTTGATAAATATACTTGATAAGGGACCTTCTAAAGTATTACAAAAAGGGTGAAAAAGGTAGTTGAAAGTTTGGGATAAGAATCAAAAAAAAAAAATCTTTTGAGTTGAAAAATCTCCCCTCTCCAAGAAAAAAGAAAAAAAAATTATTATTAAAAAAAATATATATATATATATATATATATATATATATAAAGAGATGGGGATGACAAACAAGAGAAGTGAGAAATAAAAGAAAAAGAAAGAAAAGAAAGGTGGAAAAATGTATTGAAAACCCAAGAAGGTATTTTAGAAGGTGTCTTGTGTTGAAATGTTTGATACTTGGTTTAGCCTTTTGAAATATCCCTTTCTTGTTATCCCCACCTAAAGATTAATCCCATGGTCACGTTACAACCAAATAAAGACCTCTTGATTCTTAAGTGTTTTCATAAATAAAGTGGAGATTTGGTTGATAGTCAAGCATATGGTAGGAATCATTCCTTGAGGAAAATGGAGCGAATTGTTATATATACTTGAACACTTGAGTGAGTGAGGCAAGAAAGAGAGCAAAGCAAATAAACAAGCTTTGTGTGAGCTTCAAGTCAGCAAGAGTGCACGAATCAGTGAGAATGTGAGTCTAGGAAACTTAAGCCCTTAATTGTACTTGAATTGATTGTCTCTTTCTGAAATAATTGAATGCCTCATTACTTGGATCATTTTACTCGGGTTCTTAGTTCACTATCATTGCTCTCGATTATTTTCATCTTCTGGCCTTGGTTTGTTGCTTGAGGACAAGCAAAGTCTTAAGCTTGGGGTAATTTGATGAGTGTGATTTCACCTCATTTTTCATGTACATTTCTGCATGCATTTGCATATAGTGTAGGCATTTTTAGTTTGATTTTGTTTAGTTTTTCCTTTGGAACGGATAAGGTGGTGTTGTGGTGTTGTTTTGCAGGAATTCATGATTAAATGCCCTAGGTTTGGCCATGATGAAGCTTGGATGAATTAGAGCCTTAAAAGTGAAGAAAATGAGCTAAACAGAGCCCATCACGGCCTAGCCGTGATGCCCATCACGGCCATGATCGGGTAAAACTGAAAAGGCGTAAAGGCCGAAAGCAGAGTGCATCACGGCCTAGCCGTGATGTACATCAAGGCCGTGACCCAAAACCACCACAAGTCAGAGACCATCACGGCTTGGCCGTGATGGAGATCACGACCATGAAATGGAGGCTCGCGACGCGAGCAAGGTCTCGCCACGCGAGAGACTTAAAATGCCAGAAGTTCCAGAAACAGAATCCGTCACGGCCTGGCCGTGATGGCCATCACGGCCGTGACGCGCGACGGATCTATAAATAAGAGCACAGCAGACAGAACAAGGGGACTTTTTGCAGAGGCTTGGAAACCCTAAAGAGGGCTGATGGCTGGGGGAAGGCTAGGACCTTAAAGATGACATCTTCTCTCGCTTCTTGGATTGGAAGAAGATTGAAGGATTCGTCATGGAGTTTTCTTCCTCTCTTCTCTCTTTCTATTTTGTAGACATTATCATGTGTAGTTAATTCCCCCATTGTTGGGTTTAGATGTAGCTTTTCTGAATTTGATTGTTAATTGATTTGGTTTCAATACAAGTTTCTATTTCTTTATGAGTGTGTGATTCTGTGCTTAATGCTTTCTTAGGCTTGATCATCCTAGGAATGATTAGTTGCTTTAATAGATAACTGGAAGGTTGGTGTTAGGGCATGCTCATGAATCATATGCCAAGTAGTCCAAGAATCTAGACATAGGTGTTGGATGCTTGCAATCTTATAAGTCTTGACTTAATGCAAAATCACTGCATTAATCCACCTAAGACATTTGTGTTTGATTTGGGGTTTTAGGCTCAATGCACCTAAGACATTAGGCTTGAGTATTTTAGAAAAGGCTTGATTGGCATAATTGAATTAGGACTTGTGTTGTTAGCCATTCCATTGCAATCAAGGGAGGATTAGTGTAGTCTAAACCTGACAATTCTATCCAGTTATAAATTCTGCACTCCAAGTGTTTGTTAAAAGTCCAAAAAGACCAAAAATATTGTATTGCTTTGTTTTCTGTTTTGATATCTCATACCATAGTTTAGTCTAGATAGTTGTTAAGTTTGTGAATTGGTAATTGACAACCAATCCCCTGTGGATACGATAACTGGTCTTACCGTTTTATTACTTGCAACGACCAGTATACTTGCCTTCTCTTAACGCTTATTGGGAGGCAACCCAAGTTTCTTAACCCTTCTCTTTAGTTAGATTTTGTTTTTGATTTTAACTCTTGAATAATTTGAGAAGATCAAGAGTTTTCTTTTATTAATAAATTTGTTAAGTGTTTTCGGATAATAAGGAAGGAGAAGCAAAAAGAACAGGGAGAAATAAAGCCGGAAAAGCAAAGTCAAGCACCGCCACCGCCTCCTGTAAGCCGTTCCAATTTTTTGCTTTATTTTATTTTTCTTCTCCTCTCTCCAACTTGATTGTTTACATTGGGGACAATGTAAATCTTTAAGCTTGGGGTAGGGGTAATCTTTTTGCTTGCATTGTAAATATTGCATTCATATAGGCTTAAGTTTGCATGATCGCATGATTCGGTTACCCCGCTTAGATTGAGCTTATGATTGTGAGAGCTAAGTGCCAATTTTTCCGTGATAGTGAATTTTTGGACCCCGATTTTCTATTCTTGTGATATGGCTTCATTAAATATGCTTGAGATGATCTTGGATAGTTGATGATTAGCATATGTTTCTTTAGACTTGTGTTTCTCATTGGTTCTTGAACCGATAAATGTGAGCTTTTGAGCCATTAGGGGTACTCACTAAATCTGCCCCGTTCTTTGTGTTGAGTGTTGCTCCTCTTGGATGAATTTCTCTAGAACTTGACTTGAAACCATTTTGAAGCTTAAAAATTTTTAGAAAACATTTTTGAAAAGGATTGAGGCAATAGGTATTTTTTTTTCCGCCTTCTGAGTTTTGAATGATGAAATGCTACCCTTAGTTGCCCAATTTTGAGCCTGAATGAATGACATGCTTTTCTTGGTACCCTGAAATTTTTTGATAAATATACTTGATAAGGGACCTTCTAAAGTATTACAAAAAGGGTGAAAAAGGTAGTTGAAAGTTTGGGATAAGAATCAAAAAAAAAATCTTTTGAGTTGAAAAATCTCCCTCTCCAAGAAAAAAAGAAAAAAAAATTATTATTAAAATATATATATATATATATATATATATATATATATATATATATATATATATAGATATATAAAGAGATGGGGATGACAAACAAGAGAAGTGAGAAATAAAAGAAAAAGAAAGAAAAGAAAGGTGGAAAAATGTATTGAAAACCCAAGAAGGTATTTTAGAAGGTGTCTTGTGTTGAAATGTTTGATACTTGGTTTAGCCTTTTGAAATATCCCTTTCTTGTTATCCCCACCTAAAGATTAATCCCATGGTCACGTTACAACCAAATAAAGACCTCTTGATTCTTAAGTGTTTTCATAAATAAAGTGGAGATTTGGTTGATAGTCAAGCATATGGTAGGAATCATTCCTTGAGGAAAATGGAGCGAATTGTTATATATACTTGAACACTTGAGTGAGTGAGGCAAGAAAGAGAGCCAAGCAAATAAACAAGCTTGGGGTGAGCTTCAAGTGAGCAAGAGTGCCCGAATCAGTGAGAATGTGAGTCTAGGAAACTTAAGCCCCTAATTGGACTTGAATTGATTGTCTCTTGTTGAAATAATTGAATGCCTGTTACTTGGATCATTTTACTCGGGTTCTTAGTTCACTATCATTGCTCTGATTATTTTCATCTTCTGGCCTTGGTTTGTTGCTTGAGGACAAGCAAAGTCTTAAGCTTGGGGTAATTTGATGAGTGTGATTTCACCTCATTTTTCATGTACATTTCTGCATGCATTTGCATATAGTGTAGGCATTTTTAGTTTGATTTTGTTTAGTTTTTCCTTTGGAACGGATAAGGTGGTGTTGTGGTGTTGTTTTGCAGGAATTCATGATTAAATGCCCTAGGTTTGGCCATGATGAAGCTTGGATGAATTAGAGCCTTAAAAGTGAAGAAAATGAGCTAAACAGAGCCCATCACGGCCTAGCCGTGATGCCCATCACGGCCATGATCGGGTAAAACTGAAAAGGCAAAAAGGCTGAAAACAGAGTCTGTCACGGCCTAGCCGTGATGTACATCACGGCCGTGACCCAAAACCACCACAAGTCAGAGACCATCACGGCTTGGCCGTGATGGAGATCACGGCCATGAAATGGAGGCTCGCGACGCGAGCAAGGTCTCACCACGCGAGAGACTTAAAATGCCAGAAGTTCCAGAAACAGAATCCGTCACGGCCTGGCCGTGATGGCCATCACGGCCGTGACGCGCGACGGATCTATAAATAAGAGCACAGCAGACAGAACAAGGGGACTTTTTGCAGAGGCTTGGAAACCCTAAAGAGGGCTGATGGTCGGGGAAGGCTAGGACCTTAAAGATGACATCTTCTCTCGCTTCTTGGATTGGAAGAAGATTGAAGGATTCGTCATGGAGTTTTCTTCCTCTCTTCTCTCTTTCTATTTTGTAGACATTATCATGTGTAGTTAATTCCCCCATTGTTGGGTTTAGATGTAGCTTTTCTGAATTTGATTGTTAATTGATTTGGTTTCAATACAAGTTTCTATTTCTTTATGAGTGTGTGATTCTGTGCTTAATGCTTTCTTAGGCTTGATCATCCTAGGAATGATTAGTTGCTTTAATAGATAACTGGAAGGTTGGTGTTAGGGCATGCTCATGAATCATATGCCAAGTAGTCCAAGAATCTAGACATAGGTGTTGGATGCTTGCAATCTTATAAGTCTTGACTTAATGCAAAATCACGCATTAATCCACCTAAGACATTTGGGTTTGATTTGGGGTTTTAGGCTCAATGCACCTAAGACATTAGGCTTGAGTATTTTAGAAAAGGCTTGATTGGCATAATTGAATTAGGACTTGTGTTGTTAGCCATTCCATTGCAATCAAGGGAGGATTAGTGTAGTCTAAACCTGACAATTCTATCCAGTTATAAATTCTGCACTCCAAGTGTTTGTTAAAAGTCCAAAAAGACCAAAAATATTGTATTGCTTTGTTTTCTGTTTTGATATCTCATACCATAGTTTAGTCTAGATAGTTGTTAAGTTTGTGAATTGGTAATTGACAACCAATCCCTGTGGATACGATAACTGGTCTTACCGTTTTATTACTTGCAACGACCCGGTATACTTGCCTTCTCTTAACGCTTATTGGGAGGCAACCCAAGTTTCTTAACCCTTCTCTTTAGTTAGATTTTGTTTTTGATTTTAACTCTTGAATAATTTGAGAAGATCAAGAGTTTTCTTTTATTAATAAATTTGTTAAGTGTTTTCAGGATAATAAGAAAGGAGAAGCAAAAAGAACAGGGAGAAATAAAGCCAGAAAAGCAAAGTCAGCACCCGCTACCGCCTCGGTAAGCCGTTCCAATTTTTTGCTTTATTTTATTTTTCTTCTCCTCTCTCCAACTTGATTGTTTACATTGGGGACAATGTAAATCTTTAAGCTTGGGGTAGGGGTAATCTTTTTGCTTGCATTGTAAATATTGCATTCATATAGGCTTAAGTTTGCATGATCGCATGATTCGGTTACCCCTGCTTAGATTGAGCTTATGATTGTGAGAGCTAAGTGCCAATTTTTTCGTGATAGTGAAATTTTGGACCCCGATTTTCTATTCTTGTGATATGGCTTCATTAAATATGCTTGAGATGATCTTGGATAGTTGATGATTAGCATATGTTTCTTTAGACTTGTGTTTCTCACTGGTTCTTGAACCGATAAATGTGAGCTTTTGAGCCATTAGGGGTACTCACTAAATCTGCCCCGTTCTTTGTGTTGAGTGTTGCTCCTCTTGGATGAATTTCTCTAGAACTTGACTTGAAACCATTTTGAAGCTTAAAAATTTTTTGAAAACATTTTCGAAAAGGATTGAGGCAATAGGTATTTTTTTTTCCTACTTTCCGAGTTTTGAATGATGAAATGCTACCCTTAGTTGCCCAATTTTGAGCCTGAATGAATGACATGCTTTTCTTGGTACCCTGAAATTTTTTGATAAATATACTTGATAAGGGACCTTCTAAAGTATTACAAAAAAGGTGAAAAAGGTAGTTGAAAGTTTGGGATAAGAATCAAAAAAAAAAAAATCTTTTGAGTTGAAAAATCTCCCCTCTCCAAGAAAAAAAAAAAAAGTATTATTAAAAATATATATATATATATATATATATATATATATATATATATATATATATATATAAAGAGATGGGGATGACAAACAAGAGAAGTGAGAAATAAAAGAAAAAGAAAGAAAAGAAAGGTGGAAAAATGTATTGAAAACCCAAGAAGGTATTTTAGAAGGTGTCTTGTGTTGAAATGTTTGATACTTGGTTTAGCCTTTTGAAATATCCCTTTCTTGTTATCCCCACCTAAAGATTAATCCCATGGTCACGTTACAACCAAATAAAGACCTCTTGATTCTTAAGTGTTTTCATAAATAAAGTGGAGATTTGGTTGATAGTCAAGCATATGGTAGGAATCATTCCTTGAGGAAAATGGAGCGAATTGTTATATATACTTGAACACTTGAGTGAGTGAGGCAAGAAAGAGAGCCAAGCAAATAAACAAGCTTGGGGTGAGCTTCAAGTGAGCAAGAGTGCCCGAATCAGTGAGAATGTGAGTCTAGGAAACTTAAGCCCCTAATTGGACTTGAATTGATTGTCTCTTGTCTGAAATAATTGAATGCCTGTTACTTGGATCATTTTACTCGGGTTCTTAGTTCACTATCATTGCTCTGATTATTTTCATCTTCTGGCCTTGGTTTGTTGCTTGAGGACAAGCAAAGTCTTAAGCTTGGGGTAATTTGATGAGTGTGATTTCACCTCATTTTTCATGTACATTTCTGCATGCATTTGCATATAGTGTAGGCATTTTTAGTTTGATTTTGTTTAGTTTTTCCTTTGGAACGGATAAGGTGGTGTTGTGGTGTTGTTTTGCAGGAATTCATGATTAAATGCCCTAGGTTTGGCCATGATGAAGCTTGGATGAATTAGAGCCTTAAAAGTGAAGAAAATGAGCTAAACAGAGCCCATCACGGCCTAGCCGTGATGCCCATCACGGCCATGATCGGGTAAAACTGAAAAGGCAAAAAGGTCAAAAACAAGTCCATCACGGCCTAGCCGTGATGTACATCACGGCCGTGACCCAAAACCACCACAAGTCGAGACCATCACGGCTTGGCCGTGATGGAGATCACGGCCATGAAATGGAGGCTCGCGACGCGAGCAAGGTCTCACCACGCGAGAGACTTAAAATGCCGAAGTTCCAGAACCAGAATCCGTCACGGCCTGGCGTGATGGCCATCACGGTCGTGGACGCGCGACGGATCTATAAATAAGAGCACAGCAGAGACGGAACAAGGGGACTTTTTGCAGAGGCTTGGAAACCCTAAAGAGGGTCGATGGTCGGGGAAGGCTAGGACCTTAAAGATGACATCTTCTCTGCTCTTGGATTGGAAGAAGATTGAAGGATTCGTCATGGAGTTTTCTTCCTATCTTCTCTCTTTCTATTTTGTAGACATTATCATGTGTAGTTAATTCCCCCATTGTTGGGTTTAGATGTAGCTTTTCTGAATTTGATTGTTAATTGATTTGGTTTCAATACAAGTTTCTATTTCTTTATAAGTGTGTGATTCTGTGCTTAATGCTTTCTTAGGCTTGATCATCCTAGGAATGATTAGTTGCTTTAATAGATAACTGGAAGGTTGGTGTTAGGGCATGCTCATGAATCATATGCCAAGTAGTCCAAGAATCTAGACATAGGTGTTGGATGCTTGCAATCTTATAAGTCTTGACTTAATGCAAAATCACATATTAATCCACCTAAGACATTAGGGTTTGATTTGGGGTTTTAGGCTCAATGCACCTAAGACATTAGGCTTGAGTATTTAAGAAAAGGCTTGATTGGCATAATTGAATAAGGACTTGTGTTGTTAGCCATTCCATTGCAATCAAGGGAGGATTAGTGTAGTCTAAACCTGACAATTCTATCCAGTTATAAATTCTGCACTCTAAGTGTTTGTTAAAAGTCCAAAAAGACCAAAAATATTGTATTGCTTTGTTTTCTGTTTTGATATCTCATACCATAGTTTAGTCTAGATAGTTGTTAAGTTTGTGAATTGGTAATTGACAACCAATCCCTGTGGATACGATAACCGGTCTTACCGTTTTATTACTTGCAACGACCCGGTATACTTTCCGAGTTCGTGTCAAGTTTTTGGCGCCGTTGCCGGGGATTGGTTTTGTCAATATCATTAGTAACAAATGAGATAACTAATTTAGACATTTTTTTATTTTATTTTATTTTTCTGTATATAATTGATATCTTTCTTTTGTTAGTTTTGTATATATTTGTTTTTGTGTTTCTTTGATCTTGGGCTTAATTGTCTGTGAGGTGAAAATTGGTTTAGGCGGATCATGGACTATAATTATTATCAGCCATCCGATGCGTAAATGGAGATATCCGAGCTGCACATTTGGGGTAAATATGCTTGCAATTAGCCGTAAACATCCAACAAGTGAGTAATGAGTTGTCAAGGGCAACTGTCTCTCCTCCACCAATGGTAGGCTATTCTGAACGGGAAATCAATATCCCAACACTTACACTCCATGGTGGGGGAACCCTCCAAACAATACTTTGATGGATGAAGAGGAACATTGGGAATCTTCCACACCTTCATATCAACCACAACCATCTCAATGGTATGATGAGCCATCCCCATTGGAAGTTGCTTGGGAGAACTTCAAATCCACATTCCCAGTCGAGGTTGAGCAACCTATCCCGGATAGTCGACCTCACTTAGAGGCTGTTTTGGAGAACTTCATGGTAACAACAATGGAAGAATTAAAAAATCAAGAAGACACCATTCGAAGTTTCGGGGTACGTATCGAGAAAATCTCTAACCAACTATCCGGAATGTCAAAAGGGAACTTGATGGATGATGATGAAGGTGATGCAATAAAGTATGATGATGAAGATGATGCCAAAATGGATGATGAGGAAGAAGAAGAAGTGGAAGAACCTGTTTGTGAGAACATAGTTGCACCATCCCCCATTGAACCCTTGACTGAAGAGATTGAGAGGAAAATGCATTTGGAGGATATCTATTTCACCATGCTTGGGGATGATGAAAAACTTTTGGAATTAGATGATGCTATTAGTTCCAATGCATGTGTGGAATGTGATGGGAGAAACACTTGTGTGGTTTGTGCTGAGATTTCTGCATATTTGGAAGGTGATGGATTTGGCAATGCTGAGAATGAAGATTGTACGAGGCTTTAACAGCACCATTGATCCTCTCGACTTGTTTGCCACCTCACATTTTAAAGCAGTCGACAATGGAGTTCATGCCTCTGCCTGAGAAACCAGATTTTGGATCTTTAAAAATGCAGGCACCATGGCCAGTCCAAGAGGTTGAACCCCATTTTTATTGGGAAGATTTTGTTGATAAAGGGGTCATCTTTGACCCGAGAGGAATTGAAAAGCGCTTCCCATTTGAAGAAGTCAGCATGAATTTCGAGCGCTCACTTCCACATTTTTGCTGCAAACCGTGGGATCCAGGTGAAAGATCTCACATGGTTAGCATCCCTTGGTCCTTATACCACAGGTTATGGGATCCAGGTGGATGCTTCTTAATAAGTCAAGCTAGTGACGTTAAAGAAGCGCTTATTGGGAGGCAACCCAAGTTTCTTAACCCTTCTCTTTAGTTAGATTTTGTTTTTGATTTTAACTCTTGAATAATTTGAGAAGATCAAGAGTTTTCTTTTATTAATAAATTTGTTAAGTGTTTTCAGGATAATAAGGAAGGAGAAGCAAAAAGAACAGGGAGAAATAAAGCCAGAAAAGCAAAGTCAAGACCGCTACCGCCTCTGTAAGCTCGTTCCAATTTTTTGCTTTATTTTATTTTTCTTCTCCTCTCTCCAACTTGATTGTTTACATTGGGGACAATGTAAATCTTTAAGCTTGGGGTAGGGGTAATCTTTTGCTTGCATTGTAAATATTGCATTCATATAGGCTTTAGTTTGCATGATCGCATGATTCGGTTACCCCTGCTTAGATTGAGCTTATGATTGTGAGAGCTAAGTGCCAATTTTTCTGTGATAGTGAATTTTTGGACCCTGATTTTCTATTCTTGTGATATGGCTTCATTAAATATGCTTGAGATGATCTTGGATAGTTGATGATTAGCATATGTTTCTTTAGACTTGTGTTTCTCCTGGTTCTTGAACCGATAAATGTGAGCTTTTGAGCCATTAGGGGTACTCACTAAATCTGCCCCCGTTCTTTGTGTTGAGTGTTGCTCCTCTTGGATGAATTTCTCTAGAACTTGACTTGAAACCATTTTGAAGCTTAAAAATTTTTTGAAAACATTTTCGAAAAGGATTGAGGCAATAGGTATTTTTTTTTCCGGCCTTCTGAGTTTTGAATGATGAAATGCTACCCTTAGTTGCCCAATTTTGAGCCTGAATGAATGACATGCTTTTCTTGGTACCCTGAAATTTTTTGATAAATATACTTGATAAGGGACTTTCTAAAGTATTACAAAAAGGGTGAAAAAGGTAGTTGAAAGTTTGGGATAAGAATCAAAAAAAAAAATCTTTTGAGTTGAAAAATCTCCCCTCTCCAAGAAAAAAGAAAAAAAAATTATTATTAAAAAAAAAAAAGAAAAATATAAAGAGATGGGGATGACAAACAAGAGAAGTGAGAAATAAAAGAAAAAGAAAGAAAAGAAAGGTGGAAAAATGTATTGAAAACCCAAGAAGGTATTTTAGAAGGTGTCTTGTGTTGAAATGTTTGATACTTGGTTTAGCCTTTTGAAATATCCCTTTCTTGTTATCCCCACCTAAAGATTAATCCCATGATCACGTTACAACCAAATAAAGACCTCTTGATTCTTAAGTGTTTTCATAAATAAAGTGGAGATTTGGTTGATAGTCAAGCATATGGTAGGAATCATTCCTTGAGGAAAATGGAGCGAATTGTTATATATACTTGAACACTTGAGTGAGTGAGGCAAGAAAGAGAGCCAAGCAAATAAACAAGCTTGGGGTGAGCTTCAAGTGAGCAAGAGTGCCCGAATCAGTGAGAATGTGAGTCTAGGAAACTTAAGCCCCTAATTGGACTTGAATTGATTGTCTCTTGTTGAAATAATTGAATGCCTGTTACTTGGATCATTTTACTCGGGTTCTTAGTTCACTATCATTGCTCTGATTATTTTCATCTTCTGGCCTTGGTTTGTTGCTTGAGGACAAGCAAAGTCTTAAGCTTGGGGTAATTTGATGAGTGTGATTTCACCTCATTTTTCATGTACATTTCTGCATGCATTTGCATATAGTTTAGGCATTTTTAGTTTGATTTTGTTTAGTTTTTCCTTTGGAACGGATAAGGTGGTGTTGTGGTGTTGTTTTGCAGGAATTCATGATTAAATGCCCTAGGTTTGGCCATGATGAAGCTTGGATGAATTAGAGCCTTAAAAGTGAAGAAAATGAGCTAAACAGAGCCCATCACGGCCTAGCCGTGATGCCCATCACGGCCATGATCGGGTAAAACTGAAAAGGCAGAAAGACTGAAAACAGAGTCTGTCACGGCCTAGCCGTGATGTACATCACGGCCGTGACCCAAAACCACCACAAGTCAGAGACCATCACGGCTTGGCCGTGATGGAGATCACGGCCATGAAATGGAGGCTCGCGACGCGAGCAAGGTCTCGCCACGCGAGAGACTTAAAATGCCAGAAGTTCCAGAAACAGAATCCGTCACGGCCTGGCCGTGATGGCCATCACGGCCGTGACGCACGACGGATCTATAAATAAGAGCACAACAGACAGAACAAGGGGACTTTTTGCAGAGGCTTGGAAACCCTAAAGAGGGCTGATGGCTGGGGGAAGGCTAGGACCTTAAAGATGACATCTTCTCTGCTCTTGGATTGGAAGAAGATTGAAGGATTCGTCATGGAGTTTTCTTCCTCTCTTCTCTCTTTCTATTTTGTAGACATTATCATGTGTAGTTAATTCCCCCATTGTTGGGTTTAGATGTAGCTTTTCTGAATTTGATTGTTAATTGATTTGGTTTCAATACAAGTTTCTATTTCTTTATGAGTGTGTGATTCTGTGCTTAATGCTTTCTTAGGCTTGATCATCCTAGGAATGATTAGTTGCTTTAATAGATAACTGGAAGGTTGGTGTTAGGGCATGCTCATGAATCATATGCCAAGTAATCCAAGAATCTAGACATAGGTGTTGGATGCTTGCAATCTTATAAGTCTTGACTTAATGCAAAATCACAGATTAATCCACCTAAGACATTTGGGTTTGATTTGGGGTTTTAGGCTCAATGCACCTAAGACATTAGGCTTGAGTATTTTAGAAAAGGCTTGATTGGCATAATTGAATTAGGACTTGTGTTGTTAGCCATTCCATTGCAATCAAGGGAGGATTAGTGTAGTCTAAACCTGACAATTCTATCCAGTTATAAATTCTGCACTCCAAGTGTTTGTTAAAAGTCCAAAAAGACCAAAAATATTGTATTGCTTTGTTTTCTGCTTTGATATCTCATACCATAGTTTAGTCTAGATAGTTGTTAAGTTTGTGAATTGGTAATTGACAACCAATCCCTGTGGATACGATAACTGGTCTTACCGTTTTATTACTTGCAACGACCCGGTATACTTGCCGAGTTCGTGTCAATCAACCACATGAACACCAAAAGTTTGACCAAGACTCCAATTGGCCAGCAAGTCGGCACACCTATTACATTCTCTATATATAAGTGTGAGAGAAGACAAGATCTTATTCCCTATTGATCCACTCCCTTATGCGCCCCAAAAACCTATTACTAGGCTTTCTCTGCTTGTTCGACTTGATACACGAGATGTGGCACCCAGGGCTGACGAGGGTGGGGAGTGATCGTCAGTGTGAGAGGAAGCACAGATAAGTAGCGGCTCCTGGCAGGCATCTTGACGGAGGGACACATGAATGAACCGGTTCCACATTCACTTGACAATGATCCCGAGACTGTGCAGGTGTGGGACTGTGCAGTTGAGGGAAGCTTATAAGAATTGATTAGTATTACCTATATAAACAAAGATGCATCTTTTCGGGAGCCCATCACTTAAGAACTCCAAAGTTAAGCATGCTTGACTTGGGGCAATTCTGGGATGAGTGACCTCCTGGGAAGTTTTCCTAGGAAGCGTGTGAGTGAGGACAAAGCACGCTGAAAAGACTCGTATTGGTTTATGGGACCATTAATCAATCCATAAAGCAACCATGGATGTTACACGAGATAACGTTTGAGTCGGATTCAACCACTAAGTAATAAATCCCCTTCTCCCAAGCTATCTCCTATCCCTTGAGAATGCCCCAAAGCTCTGCCAAGAAAGCCTTGTTGTGCTCAAGGTGCATCTAGTCCTCCACGCAGAGAAGAGGCAACTCAACCACTAGACCACAGGTCTCAGTTGTTATATATGTTACAAATATATTATATATACATAACTTTAATATAAAATTTATAAATATGTTATATATCGGTTCATCATCTGGTCCAATCAGTGACACGTTGGTTCGATCATTGACCCATTGACTCGATCTATATCCCAATCAAATCGATGATCGGTTCGATTTTAATAAGACTGTTTTCAATGCTCCATCTGTATTAAACTTAAAAATTAATAATTAATAATGAGAGATAATATTTTTTAGGTTTAATTGTATTTTTGGTCCCTCAATTTTTTCAATTGTGCGATTTTGGCCCCTCAAAAATTTTAATTACACTTTTGGTCCCTCACCTTTTTCAATTGTGGGATTTTGGTATCTCAAAAATTTTAATTACACATTTCATCCCTCAAATTTTAAAATTGTGCGATTTTGATCCCTCAAAAATTTAATTGCACATTGACTAGTCATGGACGGAATGACTGATTTTGCACAATTCGATAAATTAGATGACCAAATATGCAATTAAATTTTCGAGGGACCAAAATCGCACAATTGAAAAAATTGAGGAATGAAATGTGCAATTAAATTTTTTGAGAGACCAAAATCATACAATTAAAAAAGTTAAGGGACCACAAATATAATTAAACCTATTTTTTACTATCAAAATTCAAAAAAAAAATTATGACATAACAGAAAATGTTATCTTAACAAATAAGAGTAAAATCCGGATGACAAAAAAAAAACCAGATTGAAAGTGCGTGCAACATTGGTAAATGGGATAACATCGACTGTGTCACTCCCTCTGAGCAGATGTTATCGATTGGCGAATGAAAATGTCAAAATTTCAAGAAAGTCGTTTTAAGTTTTTAAGTAGGTCTATAAAAGCTAATGATATCTATATAATTTTCATTCTAATATAAGTTTTTAATATTAAGTTTCTTAACTTCTCTTTTTTTAATATCTCGTGTTTTCTCTTATTTTATACTATTAAATACAAAAAAAATTATTTAAATATTATTGAACTCTCTTTTAAAATTCTTTAATTAAAGAACCCATTTTAAATTTAAGGAATCCAAAATCACATGTAACATATTATAATATATTTTATTCTTAAAAATTCCCTCAGGAACTTTCACTAAAGTGCTTACAAATAAATAAATAAGAAGGAGAAAACTGACGATTAAGGAATTGAATATAAAAATATTGTACTAGTATTCAATTTATTAAATGTTTAAAAGTTGTAATTTTTCTTTTTTAAAAAAATCTATATTTTGATTTGTAAATATTGTCCACAAAACACAACAAGTAAGGGTCCGTTTATATTGTATTTTAATAGAATTGATTTTAAAAAAATTGACTCTAAAAAATTGAGGTTAAAAAATGGATTATATTTGGTAATAACATTTTAAATGTGAGTTTAAAAATATTGATTTTGTTTGAATGATAAAGTAAAATCATTTTTCATGTGCAAATATAATGAATTTTATGAATTTCATGCTCCGAATAGATTTTATTCAACAGAAAATGTAGAAATTCTTGTTTTTCTTAAAATCAATTCTATCAAACTTAGAATTCATTTTATTAAATGAAAAATTTAAAACAAAAAACATTCAAAATTCCAAAATCATTTCCATTGGAAGCAAATATAATTTTGGACATCCCAAAATTTAAACAAAACAAACACTAAAATGTTGGATGTTGTTAACCAATGTCTTGATTAAAGAATCCAAATATAAAAATTGTTTACTTTAAAATGTAACATTTAAATGTTTAATAATTTGAATGCATCAATTTTCAATATAATTTTTCCGTCTTTAATTCCTCAATAAATAGAGTAAGCAGAATGTTAACCATTACCATTAAAGCATTGATTATTAAGAAATCAAAACAGAAAAGTTTGCATGAGAAAATATTATATTTAGCATATTAAAAAATATTACACTTAATTATCAATATAATTTTTTTTTAATGCTTTTCTTAACCACCTTTAGGGCATTCCATACTTGTTAGTAATTCCCTTTTCTAAACTATAACTGGGATATAAATAAATAAACATTAATTAAGATTATCCAGAAAGGCACATAGTTGTCAGATGAGTCATCGTGTACCTTGCTATGTCTCAAACTTAATCCAGTGAAAGATGGACAGCCCACAGCTGTAATCCTCTTCCTCGCACGTGTCACCCCACAAGCCCTAAACCCAATCCAACTCACACCCTCTCTCTCTCTCTTATATACTCCTTCCCATCTTCCATCACTTTGAGTTTGGTTTCAACTTTCAACTTCCAACTCTCAAATTTCAAGTACAAACTGACTTTTCCCATAATTCCCAATCCAATCCAATTTAATTTGATTTTCATACTACACTCACTCCCAGTAGTACTCAGTAGCATTAAACACAAACACTTGTTTTCTTAGGAGACTCCAACACAACAACATCCACAAGGATTGTGGAAAATAAGAAAAACATACAATTTTTTTTTACCTAATTATTAGAAGCTAGAAGACCCCAAACACAAAATAAGAAGAATTTTTGGTTTGGTTTTTTTGGTAGCTACAACTACATCTTACCAAAGCTTAGCGAATTATTAGAGTTGAAAACCACTTTATCTCATCCCAGTTGGACTTCCACCTCACCTTTTTTTCGCCCCCTTTTCTAACGCCACGAAAACAGGTCAGTTTCTCTCTCTCTCTCTCTCTCTCTCTCTCTCTGGCTCACGATTTTTCTGTAAGTTACTAAATATGTATTTCTGCAAGATCCATGTTTTAGCGTTGTGCTTTACTCAATTAGTATTCTCTTTTTTTTTTTTGTTTATTTAAAGGTTTGACTTTTTATTGAGTTTGATTTTTGGCTTAATTGCATTTTTTGTCTCATTATTATTGATCATGTGTATTTTTTTTTGGTCCATATTGTTTTTTTTATTGCTATTTGGGGTTGGTTAACAATATGGCCTCTCAGAGAATTTCAATTTTCATTTGAACTATCAAAATATGAATTCTTGCTCTTTATGCTTCTAGCTCTGCTTGGTAAAAATTGTTTTACCTTTTGTTTCTAATCCTTAATCAGTTTATTAGTTAATCCTGAAGTGGTGGTTGGAAAGTGATATACCTTGATGAATGATAAATATTTAGGCAGAATCTGAAAAATTTTACGTCTGTATTTGATGTTTGATAAGGAAAGTATTTTTGGGTGTGTTGCTGTGTATTCTCTAAAACAAAATTAAGGTAATTGATAGGAGGAGTACAAAAACATGTTAGTGCTTATGCTTGCTGTGATTTTCAACCAGGCTAGCAAGCTATGGATTAATGGATAAAAAGAAGGGTTTTGGTTTGGTTGGCTGATCTAAAACCAGAAAGGAATTAGCATATAGTGGAGTAGAATATACCATTATCTTATGGATAAAAGACCCCCAAACGAGTGGGGTGGGGGGTGGGGGGTGGGGGTGGGGGTGGATAATTCTAAATTTAATTGGTAGGGTATAGGAAAAGGAATTTTGTTTTGTTAAATTTATATCGATGTAAATGAAAGAAATTTTCGGTATTTCTTTCTTAAACCATACTGATTTCAAATCTCCTCTGTATCGAAAAATAAATATAACCTCGAAATTCTTAAAAAACAAGTTTTTTACATGTAGTTTTTGTAGAAAAATATAAATTCTTTAACTGGGTTACTGTAAATTAAGTATTATTTTTCTTTGGCCTTCTCAATAAAAACCTTATAGCTCTGTACCTAGATATAATGGTCCAAAGTAAAACCATTAGGATGAGATAATGCCAAGGTAGGTAGGTGATAGTGTGTTGTATAAGAAAATACTCATTTTAGTCATTACATTTGTGCTATCTAAGAATGACAAAGCAAGGACTTGCTATTGCATTACATTAAGATTATATTAGAACTAACTTCATAAAATGACCTAAAACACGATTTTCTTTTGATAGATGATAACAGTATATTTGGTTTTATAGGTAGAATATAATTAAAATCCTCAATTCGCATCACTAAAATTGCAGTTAAAAATATAAGCGCTTACAAACTTCTAGATACAAGCATGACAGAAGAATGGTCTGCTAGTGTCTCTATTGTTTTCTTCTGCATTAAGTTCATTCCTTGTGGGAGAGTAGATCTTTGAGTGAAATTGTCATATGTTACCAAGACAAAAATCCAAACATATTTGTCTCGTCTCCTTGTCTCTTTCATTCTTTTTTTTTTTTTTTTTTTTGGGGGGGGGGTAAATTGGATTGGAAGTTACCCTATGTATTGAATAGTTGAGCCCATCATCTCTTGTCCATTAGCTAAACAATACTAATGCATTATGGACTCCATAATATAGAGAATATTGTAACGTCAGAAATTGTATATTATGCTTCATCTAAATAGTTTTTAGGTAAAAGATCATTTGTTGTAACCTCGTTAGACCCAGTCTTTTTGATGATTGCTTCCTCGCCAGGCCAAATCTCCGCCCCTAAGGACACTTTGCATACCCTTTAGATTACCCTACTCTTCCCCACAAACCTGTTTGAATCTGAAAAAAAAATTCTTTTTGTTCTTTGCTATTTATTCATTGCACTAGTTTTATATTAGTTAATGTTGAAATCCATCTAAATTATCATCTTCTCAAGTGAAGTTATCAAGATAAGATATGAAGAGGTCGGGTTTTGGCCAGAGGAGATAACTGGTTAATAAGCACAGAGGAGATAAAAATTAAAGTCTCATCAAGATAAGGGTCGGCTTGTCACCCTTATGTCGTAAATTTCTTCAGTTGTAAAATACCTCTACTTATTTTTTTATTGGACAAATCACTCAAAATAATATTTTAAACTCGTTCACTTATTTTACATTAGATTTGATAGTTGCTCACTTGCTGCTATTTAATCTGAGTTATACTATGATCAAAAAACAAAATCTGAGTTATACTAGTGACATGTTATTTTATAATTATATTTCTGTATCAAGTGTGTTTCCTGACATGTGTAGCTGTTCGAGGTGATCTCATGACTTCCATGGATATCAGCATTTGATCTGATCACAAGTCTTTTTGTTTGGTCACACGGAAAGGCTAGTGTTTCTGAGCTGATCTGTATGGGGACTGGGGAAGAGAGCACAGCTAAACCTTCAAAATCATCTTCCACAACTCAGGTTCTCTTTCCCTACTATTTCATTTTTCTTCTTCTTATGTTTGTCCTTTCTTTTATGTCTCCTTATGATTTCTGTTTATATTAACAGGAGATACCAACAGCACCTTCATATCCTGATTGGTCAAGCTCCATGCAGGTGGTGAAAATATATGATGGAGATGTTTCATCAAGCTTTCATTTCTGTTTAAGCTCTTCTGCAGATAATATTATGTTAGGAACTAACACATCAGCTTCTTATTTAGGCTTATTTTGCTCCTGGAGCCACGCCACCTCCCTTTTTTGCCTCAACAGTTGCTTCCCCAGCCCCCCACCCCTATTTGTGGGGAAGTCAGGTAAATGTCATAAATCATTTGGGAAATATGCAATCCTACTATATGGAAGAGAATCTTCTTGTTTACAGTTTTGTTGGTTTTTCCAGCATCCTTTAATGCCACCATATGGGACTCCAGTTCCATATCCAGCTATGTACCCTCCTGGGAGTGTCTATACTCATCCTACCATGGCAATGGTAAGCCACTTGCTCACTCTCTATTCCCTGCAACGCCGCTATCCCTTGGAAAAAAACTGGATGAGTTCAAATGTTGCAAATTGTTTGCTACATTCATCATAGTTGAGTGTTTTAATTTATAATCTTTCCTTTTTGTTCTTTCGGGTTTTTAATCATTTTGCTAGACTCCAAGTGCTATGATGCAAAGTACGGAGTTGGAAGGAGGGGACCTGATGGAAAAGATCGTGATTCAGCCAAAAAAATGAAAGGAACTTCTGCAAATACAGGTTCCAAAGCAGGAGAGAGTGGAAAGGCAGGCTCAGGTTCAGGCAATGATGGCATCTCACAGAGGTTACTCAAACCACTTGTCAATTTGAGATATTTTTGAGATTTCTTTCTCTTCTATTTGCTTTCTTAATATGGATTTCTATAAAACAATTCATTTAACAGTGGTGAAAGTGGTTCAGATGATTCATCAAATGGTAGTGATGAGAATACCAACCAACAGGTATATAACAGATTAGCATCAGTACATGTGCCCTCACTTGTTTTTTTAACTGAATAATAACCTTCCTAAAATCTACTCGGCCCCTTTTTCTTTTTAAATTAGTTGTGTTTGTTACTCTGATATTCACCTCAAAAGTTTCAATTGAATTGATTTAATTAAAAGCATGCCGATCTTTTTCCTTTCTGTTTTTGTGCTTTTCTTTTGTATCTCTTTAGGAATCAGCTACAAACAGGAAGCGAAGCTTTGACCAGATGCTTGTTGATGGTATGCATCACCTATTACTAATGGTTATTTTTCTTTTACTTCAGTTGCTGAAAAGAGTTAGTATCTTCATGAACTTTTTCAGGAGCCAATGCACAGAACAATTCTCAATCTTCTGTGTCTGGAAAGCCTGGTTTCCCAATGCCTGGTGCTAATCTCAATATTGGAATGGACTTATGGAATGCATCTCCTGCTGGTGCCGAATCTGTGAAAATGAGACATAATCAATCTGGTGCCCCGGGTGCTGCTGCTCCTTCAGCCATAATGGGACGTGAAGTTGCACTTGGTGAACAATGGATACAAGTATGAGTCCCACTATTTTTTTTAATTGTTCTGCGGATGTATTGCTTTGTGTGGTCAACAACTCATATCCTTATGCTTAATGGTGAAAAATAAATTCTTTTGTTGATTTGGCCCTTCTTACTTGTTTGACATCCATTATCATTGTTTTTTGGTTTAAGGGGAGGCTCATAGGAGGCCTTACAAGGGGGAGGGGGAATGTTTAGAAGGAAAGGGTCCGGCGTATTGCGGGGGTTTGAACCCACGCACTGATGCACTCACAATTCATGTCTCGTGCAGCCTAACCAACCAAACATCCCTTATCATATTTCTGATATTGCAGTCTTATGTTTTCTGCCTTTACCTGTCCTCAACTTACTTTTCCTTACCTGAACTTCTTCTTCTGACCCTTCTAATGGCTCTTGATTTTAGCAGGACGAACGTGAGCTGAAAAGACAGAAGAGGAAACAGTCTAACAGAGAGTCAGCTAGGAGGTCAAGGCTGCGCAAGCAGGTCAGTTTCTATTTTCTACATCATGCTCCCTTGTTAGACTAAGCCAGTTAGAAGTTTCCTTAATTGCTTGATATGTGAAGGCTGAAAGCAATCATTACTTGACAATATTCATGCTACTACCATTTTTCAAAGGGTCTTACTAACCAGTGCTCTGAGGGAATTCAAAAAAAGTAATTACTCATTGAAAAACTAAGAATATCAATTTTCAAGATACTAAATACATAATTTTCCATAATAACTTGCTCTTTTAAATTCTTTAACCAAGGGTCCTAGCTAGCATTTGTCTTTTTAGAGAGAGAAAAAAATGATGTGTTCTACATTTCTTGTACTAACCAGGCTGAGTGTGAAGAGTTACAAAAGAGGGTGGAGACACTGGGAAGTGAGAATCTAACTCTCAGAGAAGAGCTTCAGAGACTTTCTGAAGAATGCGAGAAGCTTACATCTGAAAATAGTTCTATTAAGGTAGATTTCGCTTACCATTCTGCCTTCACAAACATTAACATTTTATTATAGACTTGATTAATTTGTTAGTCCTTGAACTGTTTGGAAATTTTCAAGTAGGTCCCTATATCTCAAAAGTTTCTAATTGGGTCCTTAAACATAGAAAATTTGTAATTGGGTCCCTCGTACACTTTTTCGTTAGGGTTTTGTTAGGTGTCCGTTAAAGTAAATGGACTTATTTGAAAACTCCCAAATAGTTCAGAAATCAATAGATTAATTAAACCTTTATTATACAGTGCAATTTCTAGGTTGATGTGTTCAAATTTATCATCTGAAAATAATTGCTGTAAACAGGAAGAGTTGGAAAGGTTGGGTGGGCCAGAAGCAGTTGCTAACCTTGGATGAAACATCAACACCAGATCTTTATTGTCATGTTTGTTGGCAATAGTAAAAATTGATAGACTCATAATAGACTAGAGACTAATCTGCAGCTGGTTTTTTTTCCCCCATTATCAATGGCCTTTTCTCTTAATTGAGAATAGGATATTTATATATTTTTTCTTGTGTTTTACTAATTTATACCATTAACCCTCAATTGTAATTGCTCTTTTTATTTACACGTCATTTGTTGTAATATGTACCAGTGCGGGAGAATAGAAAATGTAGGCTACTTGAGCACTTATATTTATATATTTAGTCATTTAGAACTTAATTTTGCCACTGAATTTAAGAATCCAGCTTCAATTCTTCAAATTTCACCACCTTGCAAGTGTTAAAACTGTGGAACCGTATCCCGAAGGTACTACCATTGGATGTTGTGAATCACCACTGTGATTGAGGTCAGTTTTACCTGTCAATTTTACATGGTTAATTTGTTTTAGATTTTGATAGAATTGATTTTGGAAGAATTGATTTTGAAAAAATCAAGATTAAAAAAATTGATTTGTGTTTGGTAACAATATTTTAAAAGTAAGTTTAAAAGAATTGATTTTGTTTGGATGATAAAGTAAAATCATTTTGGAGGTGTAAATATGTAGAATTTTGTGGGTCTTACATCTAGAATCAATTATTTTCGACAGAAAAGTTAGAATTTTTTGCTTTTACAAAACTCAGTCTTGTTCACTAGGAATCAATTATTTTTAATTGAGTTTCATATCCAAACATCTCAATTATTGTAGCAACTGGGATTTGGATGTCTAATAGAGGTTGGAAACGCTAAACAAACACGCACACACTCGTTCTCATGTTTGAGCCACAATTGAATCAATTTCGTGAGAATTTTAAATAATTTCCAATGGGGGTGTGATTTCCATATTCTTCTAAAGATGCATTTTTCTTTTTGCCTTAAGTAATGTAACCTTAGTAAATTTTTTCTAATCTAAGTAAAACTAGCAAATTTTTTTCATCTAAAATGTGTAAAATGTATGTCGCAAAAGTAACTTTTACTTTAATAAAAGTGTAAAATTTTGTTGGTTGAACTGTGAGAAGGCAATAACCTTTTCATCCGGGTGGGGGGACAGTGATCTGATTATAAAATTGGCACAGAAATTCTTGAACTTTTTTCATAATGTGCCATTGGTGGATTTTTGTTTTTTTTTGAATTTTAATCAATTTCCCATGGAAGACGCCTCAAAATTCCATTGTATACTTCTCTTTTATTTTAATTTTTTTGTTTTTTTCTTGGTCATACTCATACATTGCATGCATTTTCGATTGTTAATAAAATACTAGAGTTAAGACGTGTAACCAGCTGCAATCTTTCAGCATATCCATTTTGTTTCACAGAGAATACCAAACACAAGTGAGAAATGGTACAGGCTTGTTAAGAAGTAATGAAGCTGATTGACTGGACCCTTTAGATGCCCAACTCTTGAGGTCAGGGGCGGAGCTTTGAAGTGACATAGGGGAGCCTTGGCTCCCCCAAACTTTTTTTTTTTACTTTCATTTTTTATGCATATTAAAAAAAGCCCAACTGCCCAACCACAATTTAATAACCCCTAAAACCTTTTGTTGACCAATCCACCGCCCTCCACTTCCACATTTCTTTGGAGTTTTGCGTCAGCAAGTCATCCATTCACTTCTCCATTAGATATATGTTGATGTTAGACTATTAGCATATCTTGTTTTGGTTTGTTAACTTATTAATTTTATTTTTCTGGTTTGCTCTTATTTAAACCCTGTTATTTACTTACTTGTCTAGAATATAGTCATAGTAGAATTATGATATTATGCATTTATTTTGGCTCCCCCAAACTTTTGGTTCAAGCTCCGCCACTGCTTGAGGTGGTGAGATCCGAAGAAGCAAAATTGCTAATATTGAGTGTGGCTGGGTAAGGAGAAGGGGAAGTGTTGGTGTTGGTGGTGGTGGTGGTGCAATTTTGATGTTCAAGAAACATTAGTGGTGCAATTTTGATGTTCAATAAACATTATTAAAGATCAAAATGCAATAAGATTTAGTGATCGTTGCTAACGAGTATTCTAAGAACATTGTTTAAGGATTTTAAACAAGATAATTATTTATTAAAAAATCAAATATAACATTTTCCAACGTATTGACTACACCATTTCAAGTAAAAGCTTATTTTTTTTAGATTTTTTAAACAATGTTCTTAGAGTACTCGTTAGTATTTGCCTAAGATTTATGTGTTACAAATTATCGATTACATGCAGAAAGAATTGAACATAAATCTTACTAGCATTCTAGCAAAGTGCTTTAACTAATAATGATGTGTTGGGGCACCATTGTTAGAAAAGTCATAATTCATTCCGAAGTGTTTTGTCTTCCTCTCATAGGATTGTCTGCCTATAATTATCATTGAGATGGTTGAGACCTATACAGTCATTTAATAATCAGTGTAAGCATGAATGTCCTCCAAATAGTGAGAGACTTTCTAGCCGATTTAACTTACAAACGAGAATGCCACTTATAAAAACATACTTTGTTTTCTAGGTTAAAGTACTTTTGGTCCCTATACGCAGTACTGATTTTCAATTTGGTCCCTATACGTAAAAAGTTATCAATTTGGTTCTTATACGTGACACTGGTTTCTAATTTTGTCCTCACCGCTAATTGGTCCCTATATAAGAGGACCAAATTGCAAATTATTGTCACATGTAGGGACCGATTTCAATTTTTTTTGTTGAATTGGTCCCTACATGTGACAATAATTTACAATTTGGTCCTCTTATATAGGGACTAATTAACGGTGAGGACCAAATTGAAAACCAGTATCACGTATAGAGACCAAATTGATAATTTTTTACGTATAGGGACGAAATTAAAAATCAATATCATATATAGGGATCAAAAGATTACTTTAACCTATTTTCTAAATAGCTCGCTATACATAGATAGAATGTTTCTAGGAATAAAAGGGATAATTCTGCCAGTGATGCTGCTCACGTAATCAGAAAAGCATATAATTAACTGTTAGCGACGAGAAGAAATCGGGGTGTTTCTCTTTCTTCCCATTTGCATTCTGTAGATGCCTGAGTAACCACCTGATATTGTGCTATAGAATGTTCTTATCCAGATATTTATGTAGATCTTCGTGTGATCATGTCACGTCCAACAACCGTGGCAGTTTGGCTTTGAGAACATATATCATATGCCGTTAATAACAAAACAAAACGAGAACGAGAAATCTATGGACCGTGAAAGAAAAAAAAACGTTATACTCATTACTCAATGAAGTGGATGAAGAACTGATATGATGATATTTCATTCTGAAAGTAACCTTTGATCTCTCACTTTTGCAGTAAAATACTCTATACTATAAGTCATAAATATGTATAGAAAGAACTATTTGTCTTCCGAACGGAAGGAGATCCCCTGACTCACTTTTCTGTCATATTTCTTATCCCCACCAATTATAATTTGTCACTTAATAAAATAAAATCTTAATTCATTAACTCTTATACATATTATCAGTTTTTGATTGGTCGGGATACCGAGAAACCATTTTTTGGGACAACAGATTTGTCTCCCTCGCGAACATGTCATTGAAACCAAGTAAACTTCGTTAAGATTACAAGATGGAAAGCTAAATGCAACAGACATATATATATTTTTTAAATAAGACTAGGAGTGCAAAGGCATCACCATAGAGAGGGACATCCCAACTAGGTTGGCACCTTCAACTCTACCTATCACTTGCAGCACCCCATAAATTTATTCCAAAAAGAAAAAATAAATTAAGAATACAAAATCCACTACTAGAAAACTTGAATTTTCGGACGGAATTTTCGGACGGAAATGTTTCCGTCTGAAATTTTCTGAAAATTTCGAACGGATTTCAGACGAATTGTGTTATTCTTTATATTTTCCTTGATCAAATCGAAATCCGTCCGAAATTTCGGACGGATTTCAGACGGCTTGTGTTATTTTTTATATTTTCCTTGATCTGTCTGAAATCCGTCCGAAATTTCGAACGGATTTCAGACAGATTGTGTTATTTTTTTTTTATATTTTGCTTGATTTACCTTATATCCGTCTGAAATCCGTTCGAAAATTTCGGACGGATTTGTTATTTTTTATATTTTACTTGATTTACCTTACATCGTCAAAAACCGTCCAAAAATTTGGACGGATTTTTTGATTTGTTTGTTATTTTCGATATTTTCCTAGATTAATCTTGCATCCGTCTGAAATCTGTCCGAAATTTTCGGACGGATTTCAGACGGATTTGTCTCCTCATTTTTTCCGCGGACCCGCGCGCGCATAAAAGCCCTCCTCCTTAGCATCACTAACTTTCTCTTTCAGGGACACCACTTGGGTAGAGGATGCTCCATTTTCAATCAACAATCTAGCTATGCTTGATGTATTAGCTTTGGCTTCACTTTTATATTTATAATCCTATAACTAATTGCTCACCAAGATATAGTCCTATTTATAAGGTTGGGCAATTTGAATCCTAAACCAATACAAAAACCAGATCAAATCAGTTGTTGAAGATCCATAGAATGCGGTCACGGTCGTGACAGCTTTGCCTTGAATGTTGCTTCACTAAATGGTCTGTCACGGCCGTGATGGGTATCACGGTCGGGCCGTGACAGATTCTGCCTAGAAGGGGTCTGGCTCAGTTGACATGTCACGACCGTGATGGGCATCACGGCCTGGCCGTGACAGCTTCTGCCTTACTAAATGGTCTGTCACGGCCGTGATGGGTATCACGGCCAGGCTGTGACAGATTCTGCCTAGAAGAGGTCTGGCTCAGTTGACATGTCACGGCCGTGATGGGCTTCATGGCCTGGCCGTGACAACTTTTGCCTTCAACGCTTCACTAAATGGTCTGTCACAACCGTGATGGGTATCACGGCCTGGCCGTGACAGATTCTGCCTAGAAGGGGTCTGGCTCAGTTGACATGTCACGACCGTGATGGGCATCACGGCCTGGCCGTGACAGATTCTGACTTTTCATTCTTCCTTTTCTCCTAGTTTATATATAACATGAATTAGTTTCAATTCTATTCAATGATACATATATGCCTTGTTAAATTTTTATTTACATGATACAGAATATGGAAATTCCCGAGCATCGAAAGTGGATGTATAATAGACTTCTTCCAAATCGGGGGGGATTAAGAAGGGAATTTGTAGAAGGTGTCCGAGATTTTGTTAACCAAGTAACTAGGCAACCTCAATATTCTCTTAATGGTAGTACACTTAGGTGTCCTTGCAAAAAACATGGAAACAAAGCTTTCTTAACTCCGGATGAGGTTATGGTTGATTTGTATAAGCATGGTTTCAAACCAAGCTACTGGTGTTGGGATTCACATGGAGAAAGTTCGTTGAGTTCAAATGATAGAAACGCAAGCAATGTGCACGAAGAAGGTACATGTAGTCAGTCGTTAGGTGCTGAGCCACAAAGAAATCCATGTGAATCAATGATTTTTGATGCTGTTGGGCCAGAAATTATGGGCCAGATCGAGAGACACATGGAGGAGCCTCCAAATGGGGAAGCAAAGAAATTTTATGATTTGTTGCACTCTGCACAACGACCACTATGGGAAGGTTGTGTTGACCACTCAGAATTATCTATGGCAGTTACAATGTTGAATATTAAAGTCGAAGGGAATGTATCACAACAAAGCTTTGATGATATACTTCAAGCTATGAAGGAAGGTATGCCTACGGATAACTTACTCGTCCCTAATTTTTATAGAGCGAAGAAGTTGGTATCAAAACTTGGGATGGGCAATAAACAAATAGATTGTTGCATTAATGGTTGTATGTTGTACTACAAAGATGACCTAGTAAAAAAAGACTGTCGGTTTTGCCAAGCTCCATGGTACAAGGTAGGTAAGGGTGGTAAGGAGGTGCCTTTAAAGCGTATGCATTATCTACCACTCACACCCAGGTTAAAGAGATTATATGCTTCTATGAACTCTGCACGTCATATGAGATGGCACTATGAGCATCAACAAGTTCAAGGTGTCCTCGAACACCCATCTGATGCAGAAGCGTGGAAGAATTTTGATCAAACATATCCACAATTCTCTTCTGAATCATGCAATGTGAGACTTGGATTATGTTATGATGGATTCACTCCTTATGGTCAATCTGGTTCACAATATTCATGTTGGCCAGTAATTGTGACTCCCTACAACCTTCCGCCTTGGATGTGTATGACAACTCCTTATTTGTTTTTGACCATGATCATTCCTGGTCCTCGTAATCCCAAAAGTAAGATAGATGTGTATTTTCAACCTTTGATTGATGAGCTAAAGTTATTGTGGGAAGAGGGCACTTTAACCTATGATATTTCTACAAAGAAAATTTTTTTAATGAGAGCTGCACTAATGTGGACAATTAATGATTTTCCTGTGTATGGAATGTTGTCAGGATGGATGACAGCAGGGAAATTGGCATGTCCATATTGCATGGAACACTCAAAGGTATTCCGACTGAAGCATGGTGGGAAGGCATCATGGTTTGATTGCCACAGACAATTCTTGCCAAATGATCACATATTTAGAAGAAATAAAGATGCATTTTACAAGAATAGGGTTGAGAGATCAGAACCGCCTCCTAGGTTGACTGGGGAACAAATATGGCAGCAAATTCATATGAAACCAAAGATAACCGAGTTTGTTCAAATTCAAATACCTGGGTATGGAATTGAGCATAATTGGACAAAGCGAAGTATATTTTAGGATTTATCGTATTGGAGCACTAATTTATTTCGCCATAATCTCGATGTAATGCATATTGAGAAAAATGTATTTGATAATGTGTTTAACACTGTTATGGACATTCAAGGTAAGACTAAAGATAATTTAAAGGCAAGAATGGACTTGAGAGAGTATTGCAAACACAAGGATTTAGAACTACATGAACAAAATAATGGGAGGATAAAAAAGCCCAAGGCAAACTACACATTTACTTTGGAACAGAAAAGAGCAATTTGTGAATGAGTGAAGGGTTTAAAGATGCCAGACGGATATGCTTCAAACTTGGCTAGATGTGTGGACATGAAGGAGGGAAATTTACATGGAATGAAAAGTCACGATTGTCATGTGTTCATGGAACGTTTGCTTCCAATTGCTTTTAACACATTGCCAGAGCAAATATGGAAGGTTTTAACTGAGCTCAGTCAATTCTTTAGAGATTTATGCTCAACATCAGTAAAGGTAGATGACCTTATTAGACTTGAACAAAATATTCCAATTGTGTTATGCAAACTAGAACGCATTTTCCCTCCTGGTTTTTTTGACTCAATGGAACATTCACCTATTCACCTGTCATATGAAGCAAAGGTCGGTGGTCCAGTGCAATATAGATGGATGTACCCTTTTGAGAGGTATTGCCTAGTCACACTTGTAACAAAAAAAAAGTTTAGTTTATTGTGTTCTTTTGTAGTTTTTTTTGTGTCCCTTTTAGTCTCACATGAAACCATTCTTTCTTTATGGTAGGTTCCTTCATCACCTTAAAAAGAAGGTTAAGAACAAGGCTCGTGTTGAAGGATCTATAATTGAGTCATACCTTATTGAGGAGATTTCTCAATTTCGTACTTACTATTTTGAGCCAAAAGTACAACCTTACCATACCAGCATTGGAAGAAAAGATTCTACGAGTGAAGATGATTTGGTACAATCGACCTTTTCCATTTTCAATTTGCTTGGCCGTTTTACTGGTGGATGTAAAACTCGTTTTTTGGAGGATAGGGAATTTACTGCTTCCATGAATCATATATTAATTGATTGCGATGAGATTCAACCATATATTAAGTATGTACTTTTTAAAATGGACATACATCATTTGCTAATATAGTTTGACTAATGTCATGAATTTAATTGAATGAAATTCATGTCACAATAGGATATTTGTGGAGACATTGCGTATTGTTCATCCTAATATGAGTGATGAACAAGTTGATAAGTGCATTGAAGAAAACTTTGCAACATGGTTGAAAGATTATCTAAGCCTTTATTTTGAAATAGATCTACATAGATACTATATTTTGAATGTAATTTTAGTAACACTCTTATTGTTGAATGATTTTATGTAGGTTGACAATCCTTCAAATAATGTTCTAGATTCAAATATACATGCCTTGTCATGGGGTCCTTTAAGAATTGTAAAAACTTGGCCTATTTACTTTGTGAATGGCTTCAAATTTCACACAAAAGCACATTCAATTGGAAAGTCTACGATGAATTGTGGAGTATGTGTTAAAGGTACAGGATATGGTGAATATGAAAAAGAGTTCTATGGCCAACTTGAAGAAATTATCCAAATTGAATATCCTGGATTACCATTAAAAAGGGTTGTGTTGTTCAAATGTGAGTGCTTTGATCCTACAATTGGTAGAGGAACAAAGGTGGATAAACAATATGGTATCATTCAAGTTTGGCACAATAGACGTTATGGAAAATATGATCCATTTATTGTTGCACAAAAGGCAATTCAAGTGTATTTTGCTCCACATCCAATAAGAACTAGGAACAATGCAGATTGGTGGTTTGTAATCAAAACCAAAGCTAGGGGTGTGATTGAGGATCAACAAATTGGTGACTTTGCATATTAAGAGGATTTCACAAATCAAAATTTGGGTCACATCTCAATTGACCTTGATATACCTATTACATTACTAGATGATGATGGAAGATTTGATGAGGTTGATGGATTTTATGATGGTGGCCATAATTTTATCAATGATGATGATGATTATTATGATGATGACAATGACGATAGTGAGGAGGGGACGATGGATGATGTGCTAGATGAAGATGAAGAGTTTAGTGATCCAAGTGACAATGAGGAATAAATTTATAGTTGTTTTGCTGTACTGGTTTTTTAATGGTCTCGTATGTATGTTTTTGATGACATATTTCTGGTTTGGGTATAATTACTGTTTTGGTTAATCTTTAACACTTGTGCTTAAGTTTTGCTCTTTTATTCATAAATAAATATGCTTTGCTTATCATAAAAATATTATATATGTAAATGTATTTGTCATTTTAGATGTCAGGTAGAGGTACCAATAGAGGTGGAAGGACTTTGTCCTCTCGAGGTCGACGCTCATCTGGTAGAGGTGGAATTGCTGTACAAGTTGCACCTATATTACCACCAACCATACCATCTACACAAGTACCCACAAATCCATCATCATCACATGTCTTGCCTACACCATCACCACATGTGAACACGACATCAGTATCACCATCACCATCACCAACCCCAACCCCAACCCCAACCCAAATACCATCACCACATGTGAACACTACATCATCACCATCTGTATCACCATCACCATCACCAACCCAAACACCATCACCGCCACCTAGTCTACCTCAAACTTCTGAACAAACTTTGCCAAATACTCAATCATCCATCATCGAATCTCAGGTTGATGGACATGTTGATCAAGAATGTCTTCCAGAAATAAAGCCTTATGGAGATGAGTAAGTACAACAATATTATTAAGCGAAAGCTATGAACTTATAGTTTTGTAAAGTATGATTAACGTGCATATATTTCTTACAATGTCTTTTACACTAACAGGTTTAATCCATCATCTACTGTTCGTTTCTTAACTGCTGCCATTAAGAGCAAGTTAGATTGGTTTTGCCCTACTTGGGGACATTCAACTACTGATATGCGAGATTTGTGGTTTAAAGAATTTAAGGTAAATATGATATTAGATAATATATGTCATTAATATATTGTATCAAAGATGGTTTGCAGAATTTATGGTTGCTTACATATCATATCAATTTTATTTTCTTTTGTAGAAGAACTGTAGATGGGAACCAAAATATGATGCAAGGATTCGTCAAATTTTTGACATCAAGGGAGAAGCTCGATTTAGGAGTATTATGTATGAAGAGAGGAAAAAATATGAAAAAAGTCAAGAATACAAGCCAAATTACATTCCTATACCAATATGGAATCAACTAATACATTATTGGGCATCAGATAAGAAGTTTAAGAATTTGTCTGTGGCAAACACTGCAAATCGTGCTTCAAATGAAGGTAGCTCTGTGCATACTGGTGGTTCTATATCTATGGGTGAGCATGCACGTAGAATGGTAACACACTTGAAATTGTTTGCTTGAGTATTTAATTTTATGAACTATTGTGAATTTTCTCATTGAAGTTATGACAAAGTGTAGGAGGTAGCTACACAGGTCAAACCTTCCATAGAAGAAGTGTTTGCTAAATGCCATTTGAAAAAGGACAACACTTGGGTTGATAATAGATCTGAGAATGCCATGGTATGTGGTGTTAACTTTAATTTTTCTATAACTTTTGTTGCATGCATGGTTCAAAATTGTTTGTTAGTGAAATGACTAACAAAAGTCAAACTGTAATGTTTTGTAGGGAAATTTTAAAAAGAGAAAATCAGAGCTTTCAGTATTGTCATTGTGTCAACATGAGGATGGTGACGGGTTGTCTTGTGAAAGCCAAAATATGCCAGATGACTTGACTATTTGGAAAGAAGTAGTTCCTAAAGGCAAAAAAGGGACATTATATCGTCTAGGTTCTATAGGAACAAATATCTCTTCAAAGTATGCTGTCAGTTCATCCTCAAGTGCATCTAAGGACACAAACACTGAACAAGAGCTAGTAAAGTGGCAGAAAAAGGTTAAAGAGCAAGAACTTATAAATCAAGAGCAAAAGCGTAAGTTGGAAGAGCAACAAAAGAGGATTGAATCAACTGAAAGTTTGGTTGTTGCTTTATTTGGGAAGTTAAATATGCCACTACCTCCAAACTTTATTTCTGCAACAACTATGCAAGATGGATCAAATGAGACTAGTGAGCCCTCTAATGGCGACAATGATGATAATTTTAATGTTGATTGATGGCTTTGATCTAGATTTGTGAGTCCTTAAATGTCTCTACTTTGTTTTGATTTAATATAGATTGATGACACCTTGATGACACTAGTTAGTTTTATGTTGTTTTAGATCGATAAACATATTACTCTAGTTTGTGTTACTTTGTTTGACTAATGAGTACTTTGATCATAGTGGTTTGTTTTATTGTGCTAGAACTAGAATGATGAAACACTTATATGAATTTAGTTTATGTGATTGATCTTGACTGTTAGGTAAAAATATTAACAGGTATACTTGATTGTTCATCACAGGTTAATGTCTTGTTTGGTGATTTGTTCAAATATGTCAATTTTCAATTCAGTTTTATCTCAATCTGTGTGAAACTAAAACTTGAATAATGATTTTGATATTTCATCTCAGTGTTGTTTCAAAAGTAAATTAAGTCAATTTATAAATTTGAGTCAATTTCCTTTATAAAAAAATAATTTTTATTAAATTTGTTCAAAATCCGTCTCAAAAGGATAAACGTTTGTCTTAAATCCGTGGGAAATCTGTCCCAAATCCGTCCGAAAAATAACCAACAAAATCACAACATCCGTCCCAAATCCATTGGAAAACAAAAATAAATCTGTCCGAAATCCGTCCGAAAAATAACCAACAAAATCACAACATCCGTCCCAAATCCGTTGGAAAACAAAAATAAATCCGTCCGAAAAATAACCAACAAAATCACAACATCCGTCCCAAATCCGTTGGAAAACAAAAATAAATCTGTCCGAAATCCGTCCGAACAATAACCAACAAAATCACAGCATCCGTCCCAAATCTGTTGGAAAACAAAAATAAATCTGTCCGAAATCCGTCCGAAAAATAACCAAAATTCGGATTTCCACGTTGTCCATATTCCGTCCGCAATCCGTCTGTAAATATTTTCGGACAGAATTTGGGACGGATTTTATAATTTCCAACGAGGCTTTTTCAGACGGGTGCCATTCCGTCCGAAATGAATTATCCGTCCGAAATTTGTCCAATTTCCGTCCGAAATCCGTCTGAAAATCCGTCCGAAAAAGATGGATTTCTAGTAGTGATCATGGGGGGACATGAACCAATACGAAGTGAAAATCAAAGAATCAAGTAAATCTATAACTGGGAAGACCTAATCTATCATGATTAAAGTCCTCCTGAATAAAACTAGGAATATAGATCCACCAAGAGTTACATAGAGAAGCAATTCCATAATTGGCCAGTTTATCAGCACAACAGTTGCCCTCTCTATAGATATGAGTGACCATGAATAACATATTCTTGGAGATTTGAAGATGATTCCTCCATCTATTCCTCAATGTCCAAGGAACAATATGTATAGATTTAAATGCTAAGACTACTAACATTGAGTCACATTCCAACCAAAGCCTTTGCCAGCCATTCCTAAAAGCAATCTCAATAGCTTGCATAGCAGCTTCTAATTCCGCATGAAGAGGAGAAGAGATACCCAAATAAGTAGCAAAACAACCAATGAGATGTCCTCTATAATCTCTAAAAATCCCCCCACCAGCAGCTACTCCGGGAGAACCTTTTGAAGCACCATCTGTGTTGCATTTAGTCCAAGAAACCAAAGGAGGATTCCAAAATACCTCAATTATTTTTGGAGCTTTACCTGAATGGCCAATCACTTTAAAAGAATTGAGAATAGATAGATCCTCCATGGCAGAGCAGGAGATTCCTTTTGATAGGTTTCCTGTTAAAGAAACAGACCCTATGATCATGTTAACAGCTTGCTGAAAAGGCAAAGAGGCATTCTTAAATCTGACTATGTTTCTGCAGGTCCAGATTGCCCAAAGGACATTAATCATAGCTGCAACTACTATATGTTTCATCTGAGCACTCCAATTTCTATTGAAGACTTCAAGAATGGCAAAGGAGGAGGAAGTATCTATAGTGCATCCAAGCAAAGCACTAAGCCAACTCCAAAGCTGAACTGCGTAGACACAAGACAAAAACAAATGCTGAGCTGTTTCCTCAGTTCTACCACACAAACTACAAATGGAGACAGTAATGCATCCTCTTGCTTTGAGGTTTTCATCTGTGGGAAGTCTACTATGCAAGAATCTCCAAGCAAGAAAGGATCTGGAAGGTGGAATGGCACTGCTCCAAACTGTCTTTGCCCAGGGAAGACCCTGCTGTTGAGGATTCTGAAACAGAAAAGCTTCCTTGAATGATAGGCTACCCGAGCTTGAATGAGTCCAGACTAAGTGGTCCTCGCTATCAAACAAAGGAATAGAAACCTTTTCAACATCTGAAACCACTGTTGGATATCTTCTCCTCAACTCCTCAGGGATGGACCAAGCATTATTCTGGATAAATGCATCAATGTTGGCCTGAAGGGCTAGGTGTAGATTTTCTGGTATATGCATCAAATCCACAATCTTCTGATGAAGCCACTTATCATGCCAAAAACAAATCAGGTTACCTTTACCAATCTGCCAAGTGTAGTTCAACAAAACCTGTTGGATGTTAGTTCTGATTGCTGGCCAAAGAGATGACTTTGCATAGTGTGCAGTAGGAATATTGTCCCTATAGAACCTGTTTTTGATAACATCTGCCCATTGGTTAGAAGAGGTGAGCATATCCCAAGTGAGCTTCAACATAGCTACCTCATTAATAGCTCTTAGAGATCGAATTCCCAATCCCCCTTCATTGAAAGGTTTGCAAAGTACTCTCCAAGCCACAGTTACCACCTTCTTCACATGGATATCTCTAGAGCAAATGAAATTCTTTATCCAAGTGTCCAGAGTTTTTAGTAATGAGATAGGCCAAGCATATACATGAAAGTTGTATACTAGCATGCCTTGAATCACAGATTTCACTACTTGAACTCTCCCCATGATGGAAAGGAGATACCCTTTCCAAGAAGCCAGCTTAAGCTTGATTCTGTCCACAATTGGCTGAAAGTGAGCTCTCCTTGGCTTGCCTTTAAAGAGAGGAACCCCAAGATAGGTTTGAGGCAGATCACCAGCTGAGAAACCTAAGGTACTAGAGATTGCAACAATTTTACTAGCTGACAGGTTAGAGGCAAAGAATTTACACTTCGGAAGGCTAAGATACTGCCCTGAAACAACAACATAATCATTAAACAGATTCATCAAAACCTGTAGATTTCTCTTGCTGCCATTACAGAAGACTAGCACATCATCTGCATAGAGGACATGGCTTGGAAGAATTAGTCCTTTTGGACCTTTCATTGGCTTCAAAAGACCTGAGGACACAAGAGCAGCAATACCTCTACTAAGCACCTCTTCAGCTATGCAAAAGAGTAAGGGAGACAATGGATCACCTTGTCTAACTCCTCTTTTGAAAGAGATGTAACCAACTGGTTTCCCATTAACAGAAAATGAAAGCTTGGCTGATTCCAGAATGACCTTCACCCAAGAGCAGAACTTGCCATCAAAACCAAAAGCCTTCAGCACATTCAATAAGAAAGACCAATCAATAGTATCAAAGGCTTTTTTGATGTCAAATTTCAGCATTAAGTTGCCACCAAAAGCCTTATAGTCCAGAAGATTAACTGCCTCTGATGCAACACATATACAATCACCAATTTGCCTCTCCTTGATAAACCCTCTCTGCTGCTCAGAGATGATTTTAGGGGCAATAGAAGCAAGTCTTTCAGCTAGAATTTTTGTTTTGACCTTAAATTGAAAGTTGGCCAATGCAATTGGTTTGTAATTTTCAATTTTATCAGCATTAGCTACCTTAGGAATCAAGACAACCAGATTGGAATTTAGATTAGGAAACAGCCAGCCTTGGTTGAAAAATTGCAGAACGGAGCAACAAACATCACTGCCCACAATGCTCCAAAATCTCTGAAAGAAGCATCCCCCAAAACCATCAGGACCAGGAGCTCCACTACCATTCATGCTAAAAATAGCAGCTTTGATCTCTTCATTGGAAGGCAGACATATATAAAGCTCTTTTAAAAGAAAATTAATAAAGACCCCTCTCCCAAATTATATTGCACAAAACAAAATGCTTTTGAATAAATTTTATGTACTTCCCAGTTTTTTCTCTTAAATTACATCATTGCTAATTGAGAACTTAATAATAAAGTTGGCATCAAAAACCCCATTCGACCCCATAACCCATTGACTCCATAAGGAGAAGGATGCATGTTTGAATATTAGTGGATATTCTAGTTGAGAAGTTACGAAAATTAAGGATTAATTTCTTGTTCTAATGGCCGAAGCTTGTGAGGATACCTTGAGGTGAACGGGGAGACGAAGGCCATAGTTACTGTGATTAAAAAAAATGTTCACATCTAAAATAGGCAAACTTAATTTGTAAGCATGTAGAGAGTAGAAGTTCCCTTGCAAATTACAATTCTCTCCCTCTATCTAATTTAGTTTCTACTTTCTAGCACCGTCAAACTGACGTGGCAACCATAGCCCTCTCGTGTCAGAAGAGCACCAACTCAGCCTGTCGTTTTGCCACGTGGAAGCCCCTGATTTGTACCTTTGCCAACAAGTACTCCGCCTGAAAATCCGCAAACTGGCTTAACTGCACCGACATCATTCAGGCGCCGTTAAACGCCCCCCTCCACGGTGGAACCCTTTTTCCGGGGCCTTCCACCGTCGCAAAGATCTTCGGCCGCATTAGAAGCATCTCGATCCTCCTCACCCAATCTCCTCCACCTCCTCCTCCAACAACCGCCACAGACGCGTCCAGCGACTCCAACATCATCGAGTAGAACTCCATTCTACTCACCACGCCACGTCGGAACAACCCCGCCGCTTGATGGGGGGAACAACAATGCAACAGTGTAACACAATAACAAAGAAATACGCAGCGGAAATAAATCCCCCCAAACTTGCAAGAATCTGTGAGGAGCAACAACAAATATATGGCAACAAATAGAACAACACAAACATAAAAGAGACACCAAGATTTTAACGTGGAAACCCCCTTAAAGCAAGGGTAAAAACCACGGGTCGTCCAAACCAAAGAAACAGCTCCACTATGATCAAATAAGGGTAGAAAAGAGTCTCCAACAAGTGCACAAACCGTGCTAACAATCAACCAAAACAACCAATCACCAATGCTTACAAATGAGAAACAAGAAGATGAAATTTACCCAAAAAATAGAGCTACTGTACGAAGCCAATATCGTTCACTTCAGACCTCGTCTTGAAACTCCGGACGGTGAGAATGAAGAATAACACGTCCTGAACCTGCTTTAGAAATTTTAGCCCAATCAAACGGTGACGAATCCTCTGTCTCGCTTTTACGGTAACTGTCTGGTGGGTATGCGAGTTGGATCTCTCCTCTCTTCTCTCTTGTTGGCTGCTATATTCTTACTAAAATGAGACATGTCTGCAACCCTAATCTGGCCTCTCTCCACTTAAACAAGTGAGACAAATGGGCTTACACATTTGGGCTTTTCTCCACATAGGAAGGGAGCCCAAAACCCAACAAATCTCCCCCTCACAACTATGTGGAGATAACCGCCAAACCGGCGATATCACAACAAGTTTTAAAATTCCCTCTTGGTAGTGCTTTAGTCATCATATCAGCACCATTATCATCAGTATGAACTTTATCCAACTCCAACAGCTTAGCATCCAAAGCATCATGTATCCAATGATACCTCACATCAATATGTTTGGACCTAGAATGAAAAGTTGGATTCTTACCAAGATGAATAGCACTCTGACTATCAACAAACAAAAAATATTTGTCTTGAAAAAAACCAAGCTCCTGCAAGAATTTCTTCAACAATAGCAACTCCTTGCATGCTTCGGTAATGGCAATGAACTCAGCTTCAATAGTGGACAATGCTACACACTTCTGCAACTTAGACTGCCAAGTCCCCGCTCCCCCTGCAAATCTAATCAAATAGCCCAAAGTGGACTTCCTGGAATCAATGTCTCCAGCCATATACGAGTCCGAGTACCCCACCAAAGTAGGCTTATCACCTCCAAAGCAAAGCTTCATACCAGCGGTACCACAAAGATATCTCAAAGTCCATTTCACAGCATTCCAATGCTCTCTACCTGGATTGGACAAAAATCTACTGACTGTACCAACAACATGTGCTATATCTGGTCTTGTACATACCATTGCATACATCAAACTAACCACAGTAGATGCATAAGGAACTCGTTCCATATCTAATTTCTCTTCTTCATTTGAAGGACTTTGTTTAGCACTCAGCTTGAAATGAGTAGCAAGAGGAGTGCTTACCGCCTTGGCATTTTTCATCTGGAATCTCTACAACACTCTTTTAACATAGTGTTCTTGTGATAGCCATAGCTTCTTCTCCTTTCTGCCACGCATGATTCTTATACCAAGAATCTGTTTAGCAACTCCCATGTCTTTCATGGAAAATGACTTGCCCAATTGCTTCTTTAACCTGTCAATCCTGGAAATATTTTTCCCAACAATAAGCATGTCATCAACATATAATAACAGGATAATGAAGTCATCATTAGAAAACTTTCTAACAAAGACACAACGGTCGGAAGTAGTCTTCTTATATCCTTGGTCACACATAACAGACTCAAACTTCTTATACCACTGCCTCAGAGCCTGCTTCAAACCATATAGGTTTTTTCTCAACCTACACACATAGTCTTCCTTGCCTTCAACTTGAAAACCATCAGGTTGCTTCATGTAAATCTCTTCCTCCAAATTACCATGAAGGAAAGCTATTTTCACATCCATTTGCTCTACCTCCAAATCAAGAGTAGCCGCCAAACTCAACACGGTTCTAATGGATGACATCTTTACCACAGGTGAGAAAATCTCATTAAAATCAACCTCGGAGACGTAGAGTTACTCTCATGTTTCACCCTATAAATCCACCTGTTTCCCAAGGCCATCTTGCCTTTAGGCAACTTCACCAAATCATAAGTGTGATTATCATACAAGGATTTCATTTCATCCTGCATTGCATCCAGCCACTTTTGTTTGTCTTCACTCTCCATGGCTTCTCCAAAACACTCAGGTTCTCCCTCATCAGTCAAGGTTACATACTCATCAGAATGATACCTTGTAGATGGTTGTCTCTGACTGTTAGATCTCCTGAGTTGGATTTGAGGTGGTTCGGAAGCATCACCAAGATTCTCATCCTATGACATCTCATGTTCCTCTTCATCATCATCACCACCTGGAACATCTAACTCATCTCCAAGCCGCTGATCATTAACATAATCATGTGACTCGCCATTCTGAACATTGCCATCAACAGTATCCGGATTATAAACAGGCAACCGAACTGGATCAACATCAAACAAGTTGATATCCTTCTTGGGTGTAGTCCTCTCCACCTTATCAATGTCTTCAATGGTTTGATCTTCCATGAACTCTACATCACGGCTTCTGACAAGATTTTTCTCAACAGGATCATACAACCTGTAACCAAATTCATCCTAACCATAACCGATGAAGATACACTGCTTTGTCTTTGCATCCAACTTGAATCTTTCATCCTTTGGAACATGCACAAAAGCCTTGCAACCAAAGACTCTCAAGTGATCATACCTGACATTCTTGTCAAACCAAATTTTGTCTGGCACCTCACTCTTCAAAGCAACTGTAGGACTGAGATTAATAACACGTACCGCTGTGTATAGTGCCTCACCCCAGTAATGCTTGGGCAACTTAGCTTCAGAAAGCATACATCTCACTCTCTCAATCAATGTCCTGTTCATCCTCTCTGCTAAACCATTCAGCTGAGGAGTTTTAGGAGGAGTCTTTTCATGTGAAATACCTTGCTACTTGCAATAGACATCAAAGGGTCCACAATACTCACCACCATTGTCAATACGAATGCATTTCGGCTTCTTGCCTGAATGTCTCTCAACCAAAGCCTGAAACTATTTGAAATTCTCCATCACTTGGTCTTTTGTCTTCAAATCATAGACCCATAGTTTCCTGGAACAATCATCAATAAAAGTAACAAAGTAGAGGGCACCACTAAAGGATTTTACCTTCAATGGGCCACACACATCAGAATGTGCCAACTGACGCAACTCTGACTTCCTTGAGGGAGAATGCTTCTTGAAGGATACTCTAGTCTGTTTACCAGCCATGCAATGAGAATACTTCTCCAACTCTGCACTCTTCAATCCCGGAAGCACATCCTTTTTGGCTAAGCAATTTAACCCCTTTTCACTGATATGACTAAGCCTTCGGTACCACAAAGATGCCTCCATATCCACAGCGTTCACACTGTCTTTAGCAACCAAAGCTTTTGTCCAATACATTTTAGAAATGTTCTCCCCTCTAGCCACAACCAAGTTACCTTTGCTGAGTTTCAACTTTCCAGAACCAAAGTGATTATCATAACCACCCTCATCAAGCAATTACGCATAGATCAAATTAAAGCGGACATCCGGAGCATGTTTGACTCCTTTAAGTAACAACTGCATTCCCATGTTGGTTTGAAAGCAAACATCACCAACACCAATCACCTTAGACACACCATCATTACCCATCTTCAACACTCCAAAGTCACCTGAAGTATAAGATGTGAAGAACTCCATCCTCGGTGTAACATGCAATGTAGCACCACTATCAATTATCCACGTGCTCTCATCTGATACAAGATTAACCGACTCATGATCACGGAGAATAACAAGATCACCACCAGTAGCAGTAGTGACACAGTCATCATCATCATGATCCCTCTCTTTCTGCTTACCCTTCTTGTCTTTGTTCTCCTTTTTCCACAGAAAACAATTCTTCTGTATGTGCTCTGTTTTGTGACAATAATGACACTCCACATTCTTGTATCGAGACTTGGACTTGCTCCTGCTTTTCTCTCTACCACCCTTCGGTTCTTTTCTCTGACTTCTCCCCCTATTTTCAGTGACAAGTACCTCTGTCTGAGATGAAGGACCCTGTACCTTCCTTCTCATCTCCTCATTAAGAACACTACCCTTTGCCATTTCCAAAGAAACAACACCATTAGGGGCTGAACTTGTGATAGAAACCCGAAATGTCTCCCAAGACTATGGTAGAGATAACAATAGAAATAGTCTCAAAAGCTCATCATCAAATTTGATACCCATTCCTAACATCTGATCAAGGAGCCCTTGAAATTCATTCAAGTGATCTGAAATGGAAGTCCCCTCCTTGTACCTCAAACTAGTAAAGCTCTTCAACAAGTACAATTTATTATTCCCTGATTTAGAGGCATACAAGGACTCTATCTTTGACCACAAAGATTTTGCATGTGTCTCATTTGCAATATGATTATAAACATTATCTTCTACAAATTGCCGAATAAAACCACACACCCGTTGATGTTCAAAATCACATTCTTCATCTGACTTGTCATCCGACTTCTGAGTAGTAAAAACAGGAATATGCATATTCTTCACAAAGAGCAAATCCTTCATCTTACCATTATACAAATGATAATTAGTGCCATTCAAACAGACCATCTTTCTATTTGCCTCCATCATTCAAGCAAGTCAAAATGCCCCAAGCCAAGTAGCTCTGATGCCACTCTAATGGGGGGAACAACAATGCAACGGTGTAACATAATAACAAAGCAGTACGCAGCGGAAATAAATCCCCCCAAACTTGAAAGAATCTGTGAGGAGCAACAACAAATACGTGACAACAAATAAAACAACATAAACATAAAAGAGACACCAAGATTTTAACGTGGAAAACCCCTTAAAACAAGCGTAAAAACCACGGGCCATCCAGACCAAAGAAACAGCTCCACTATGATCAAATAAGGGTACAAAAGAATCTCCAACAAGTGCACAAACCGTGCTAACAATCAACCAAAACAACCAAGCACCAATGCTTACAAATGAGAAACAAGAAGATGAAATTTACCCCAAAAACAGAGCTACTGTGTGAAGCCAATATCGCTCACTTCAGACCTCTTCTTTAAAATCTGAACGGTGAAAATGAAGAACCACACATCCAGAACCTGCTTCAGAAAGTTCAGCCCGATCCAACGGTGAACGAATCTTCTATCGTGATTTTACGGTGACTGTCTGGTGGGTATGCGGGTTGGCTTTCTCTCCTCTCTTATCTCTTGTTGGCTGCTATATTCTTACTAAAATGAGACCTCTATGCAACCCTAATATGACCTCTCTCCACTTAAACAAGTGAGACAAATGGGCTTACATACTTGGGCCTTTCTCCACATAGGAAGGGAGCCCAAAACCCAACACCGCTGCAGCCTCCGTGCAACCTTCGCCGTCAACGAACACAACCACGCTGGGAGAAATTATCCTTACATCCCCGAGAAACGTGGCGGTACCAGTCCCTTCGAGGCGGCGAAATATCGCTGGCGATAAAAGCACGACGATCTTCTCTCTGTCGACGAACCTCACGGCCTTAAACGACACCGTCTCGAACGTCCGAAGCAAAACGAACTTGACCTGAGCTCGGATCCCTGGCTTGCGTGTGAACTAGTACAGATTCTCCAGGATCAACCGGCTCTCGGCGGCGCACTCCTCCGGCACGACGGCGGTTATTCGGAGTAGCGGCGGCGACTCCGCTTTGTCCGCGATCTCCTTCATGAGAAAAGCGTATTGGATTCCGAGGTTGATCTCGAAGTCCACCGCGTGCATGAAGGAAGAGCCATGAAGCGCTTCGAGTAACGCTTGGTTGGTCGTGAAGATGGAGAACATCGGAATCGGTGAAATTCGGGAAAATCCCTTGAAGGTTGTGATGGTTTGCACTATCTCCTCCATGGAAGAAATTCACGGGTTAATGTTCATCCGGCTCGAACCGGAGAGGAGAATTGACCAGAGTGCATATTTGAAGTGAAACGCTACTCTGTGGAGAGGTTTATTCAATGCCGATGATCTTAGCCGTTGATTTAGCTGATCTAATATCGCCTGAGCCAGTTGGAGATTGTTGCTATCAAAGCAATCAGCTACACGGATCAACTCTTCAATGCAATCAAAGTCGTTATTGTTGTTATGTGGGGATTAAAGTCATGAACCAAATTGTCCATGATGTTGTTGTTGGTGGTGTAGTTTTAGGAGAGGTTTTGATTGGTGTAAATATCAGAGAGAGAGTGGTGAAGTCTTGTTGGTGATCAAAGGTTGGGTCATTAGAAGCTGGGAAATCAGGAATGCATGAATTGGAATTGAGATTATTGTTACTATTATTGTTAGCTTTCAAAAGGGGTTTAACAAAATCAACATGTAAGCCCAAATCTTCCATGATTGAATCCCACCAATCCAAATTATGCAACACATGCTCTTCTGGGTCTTGTTAGGGGACAGTAATGGAGTGATGATGTTTTTTTTCAGGGCTGGGACTCCGGCAGAGGTCTAGGACAGAGGTGGGCTCGTAGGACAAGGTGGTTGGATTGTTGTTGCTGATGATGTTGGGAGGGGTGTGATTGTGAAGGGTGATGTTTGGGGTGAGTTTTGGGTTGGGAGAATGATTAGCTTGTGGGGGATGAAACGGGAACTCTCATCGCTGGTTAGGGTAAGAAAGGAAAGGCTGTTATTATGCCTTTGTGGCTTTCTGAATATAGTTGTTGTAGTTTGCCTCCTTTTTCGTTGGTGAAAGAAAGTGGAGAGAGTGATAGGAGCTAGGCTTTTGGTTGCTATGATTGTGGCCTTTTTTATCTTTGCGTGGGTGCATGTAAAGGGGCCTTGATGATTTTCCTTTTTCATATCTCTATAGCCATGCATGGCACTTGCCATGTGTGGATGATATATGAATTTTTATACAGGTAGAAATATGTTGTCCCCATTTTTTTGTCAAATTCTATGTCATCCAATTAAAATGTGCTAAGTATATAATATTTTTTAATTTTTAATTTTTTCTATCCATAAATTTTTACTCAGGGGATAGGAAGTGAGAGAAGAATTTGGGATCGAAGGATTTCTATATGGTGTTATAGAAATGTTCTATCACCATGCTTGACGTGAGTCAAAGAGAGAGAAGCCTTTTATCAATGTGGAGTTTCAAGACAACAAAAGGCAGAGGCTTTTATTGGTAGGGCTGGATAATATCTCCATTTCGACTCACGCGAATGACCTGGAAGACACTTTGAGAGTGTGGGTGGGTTTTACCTGGTTGTTGGTTTGGAAAAATAGATTTTGATAGATTTTTAATGAAGTTTGGGCCTACCTATGCCATGTTGGGCTTATCTGTATCTTTTATTTGGGCATGTTTTGTATCTGTTTTCTGCTTTGTATCTATTAGCCTAGCTTTATCTGTTTAGTTTCGGTTCTGTTAGGTTTTGTTTTAGGTTTGTTAGTTTGTTATTTTTTCTCTCTGTTTTAGCTTGGCTGCTATAAGTAGCAGGACCCTCCTCTTTGTATCAAGAATCAGTTTTCAGTATTCATCAATCAAAGAAGTATATTCAGTAAAGTCTTTTATCATGGTATCTCAGAGCGAAGATTATGGAAAATGGAGTAAGTCACCGGAAAAAGAATCGAGCTTCGGCGATGGGAAATCCACCACAAACCCGCCTTTCTAGCTCAATTCCTCCGACAATCCTGGCACACCGCTTGTAGCGGACACTCTGAATGGCGATAACTATCGCACGTGGGCTAGGTCAATGAAGACGGCGTTGAGAGCAAAGACGAAATTAGGGTTCGTCGACAGTAGTATCAAGAAACCAGAGTCAGATACACCCGATTACCTCCTATGGGAAAAGGCTGATTCTATGGTGATGGCTTGGATCATCAATTCCGTGGATCCAAGCTTACACGCAAGCATTTCTCATGCTTTGACCGCAAGAGACATTTGGGAAGATCTGGAAGAACGCTTTGCCCAGACCAATGCTCCCAGAATTCACCAACTATGGCGTATGTTGTGTCTCATACAGCAAGAATCGGGAGTTTGCATCAAGGATTTTTACACTCAATTCAAGAGTCATCTTGATGAATTGAGTGAATTGCAACCCCTACCTGAGTGTACTTGTGGTGCGGCTAAAGCTCTCCAACAAAGGGAAGAAGAAAATCGGGTGCATCTCTTTCTGGGAAGCCTTGACAATGAACAATTCTCCCATGTCAAGGAAACAATATTGAACTCGGATCCACTACCCTCATTGCAAGCAACCTTCAATCATGTCTTCAGAGAATAATCAAGATTTGCAGCTGAAAAGGAGAGAAACACAAAAAGAGATTCAGCTTCAGCTTTCTACTCCAATACCTCCAACAAGCAGAGAAACCAAAGGGTCAAATGTGAACATTGTGGAAAGACTGGGCACATCAACGCAAAGTGCTTTGAGATTATGGGTTATCCATCCAATTGGGACACACGGAGGACTCAAAGGAATGCAAACAAGAATGGAGGACAGAATCAGGCACATCATGTATATGCTGATGAAGACATAAAGAAGGATCAAGAAACCAATTCAGCAGGGCATGCCCTGCATAATACATATATGAGAAATGGACTTGAGTTCATGGTTGGTAATGAATGCACATATGTAGGTCAAAATTGGGTCTTAGATAGTGGTGCTTCACACCACATGACCCACTTGATTTCTCATTTGGAGGAAGTCAAGAAATTGGAAAAACCTTTCCATATCATAGTCCCCACTGGAAATACAGTGTTGGCAGAAAAAAAAGGGACCTTTATTTTTAACAAAGATTTCAAATTGCATAATGTCTTATATGTGCCTGACTTTAATTGTAATCTCATTTCCATTCATAGGTTAACTCATGATTTGAATTGCATAGTTACTTACAGCGAAAATTCATGTGTGATACAGGACCAAGCCACGAAGAGGATGATTGGATCAGGTGATCTTCTCAATGGAGTTTATGTACTTCAGACACCAGAAAAATGATTCTCTTCAGTAGTGGTTAAGGGTCCAGACATGACTAGATTGTGGCATGCTTGGATGGGGCATCCATCTTGGCAATCTTTACAGAGTATTTCGAATTTTCTTAGTTGTAATTTTGATTTTAATGAACTCAATTGTTGTGATATCTGTCATAGATCTAAACAGTGTAGATCTTCTTTTAGTCATAGTAATAATAAAGATGATGATTATTTTAGTCTCATACACTGTGATTTATGGAGAAAATATCACACACCTCCTCACAATGGTTCAAAATTCTTTCTCACTATAGTGGATGATTACACTAGAGGCACATGGACTTATCTTATGAAGGAAAAGAGTGAAACTTGTAACCTTTTAGTAGATTTTCACAATATGGTGAAAACTCAGTTTGGCTAAAGGATTAGGACAGTGAGGAATGATAATGGCACTGAGTTTATCAATTCCTCACTTAAGAAGTATTTTAGTCAAGAAGGGATCATACATGAGACATCATGTGTGAGTACACCTCAACAAAATGGTAGAGTGGAAAGAAAGCATGGACATATTCTTAACATAGCTAGGGCCCTAAGATTTCAAAGCAATCTTCCCATAAGATTTTGGGGGGAATGCATTCTTGCAGCCACTCGCATCATTAATAGGACACCTACTGTAGCCAATAAAGGAAAAACACCATATGAGATGCTTTTTGGCAAGGTTCCATCTTATAGTCACCTAAAGGTCCTTGGATGTCTTTGTTATGCTAGGAATGCCTCAAAACATAAGGATAAGTTTGATTCTAGGGCAGAGAGATGTATATTTGTTGGATACCCTCTTGGGGAAAAGGGATGGAAAGTATACAATATTAGGACAAAGGAGTTCTATGTATCTAGGGATGTAGTTTTCTATCAAAATGATTTTCCCTTTGCTGAGAAAATTGACACCAACAATATAAATAACTCTATTTTTAATTCTTTGCCTTTTGCCATAGAGGAAGAAGAGCATATACATAGGGAAAAGCAAGATGACACCCTGAACAAAACTAATACTCAGGGTGCAGTTGTTGATGCTCCTGTTGAGCAAAATGAACAAAATAACATAGGGACAGAGGTTCCAATTGAGGGGGAGCCCCAAAATCAACCTCACAATATGATAAATAGGGATCCAAGAACTAGGAAACCTCTAAGCTACTTGAAGGATTACTATTGTCATTCTGCTGTGCAGAATCCCACATATAGGTCCCTCATTCCTTCCACTGAAATTGCCTTAGTTCACCCCATTTCATAATATATAAACTATACTGAATTCTCTAGTAAACACCAAGCATATTTAGCAGCCATATCACAAATAGAAGAACCAAAATCCTATACACAGGCCATTCAAAGTAAGGAATGGTGTGAGGACATGAGTCAAGAGATTAAGGCCTTAGAAGAGAATAAAACTTGGGATCTCATGTATTTGCCTAAGAATAAAAGAGCAGTAGGGTGTAAGTGGGTGTACAAACTGAAATATAAAGCTTCAGGAGAAGTAGAAAAGTACAAGGCTAGGCTTGTAGCTAAGGGTTATACCCCAATAGAAGGTGAAGACTTCAATGAGACTTTTGCCCCAGTGGCTAAAATGACAACTATCAGGTGTCATTTATCCATTGCAGTGGCAAAAGGTTGGCAGCTCCATCAAATGGATGTGAGCAATGCTTTTCTGCACGGAGAGCTTGATGAAGAAGTCTACATGGAGCCACCCCAAGGGTATAAAGTTCTTGAAAAGGGAATGGTATGTAGGTTGAGGAAATCCCTATATGGCTTGAAGCAAGCCTCAAGAAATTGGTATCATAAACTCTCACAATCTTTGATTTCGTTTGGTTTTAAGGAATCAGAAGCTGATCACAGCCTCTTTACATATTCTTATGATTCAGTTTTCTTAGCCATTCTTACATATGTGGACGATTTAGTTATTGCAGGAAATAACTCCATAGCTTGTGATGACTTTAAACAACATTTGAGTAAATGGTTCCATATGAAGGATTTGGGAGCACTAAAATATTACCTTGGCATTGAACTTACCCGAGGACCAAATGGTCTCTTTCTATGTCAAAGGAAATATATTCTGAACATATTAGAAGAATGTGGCATTTTGGGCTGCAAGACCTCATCTTTTCCTATGGAACAAAACCAGAAGCTTGCCCTGGACAAAGGGGACTTGTACTCCAATGCCTCTCAATACAGAAGGCTTATTGGCTGGTTGATTTATCTTACAATTACTTGACCTGAATTAAATTTTTCTGTCCTTATTCTCAGTCAGTTTATGCAGGCTCCTAGGCAGGCTCATTGGGAAGCAGCTATGAGGGTGCTAAGGTACTTGAAGCTCACTCCAGGACAAGGAATCATTCTCCCAAAAGACAACAACCTGTGACTTACAGCATACTGCGACTCTGATTGGGCAGCATGCCCAATAATCACAAGGTCCATCTCGGGCTATTTGATGAAATTAGGATCTGCACCAATCTCTTGGACGGCTAAAATGTAAATGATAGTTTCAAGATCATCCAGTGAAGCCGAGTATAGATCCATGGCACATGCAACAAGTGAGGTACTGTGGTTAAGAAACTTGTTGAAATGTCTGAAAGTAGAATATGATGGTCCAGCCACATTGTATTACAACCAAGCAGCACTATACTTAGCTATCAATCCTATTTTCCATGAGAGGACAAAACACATAGAAGTGGATTGCCACTTCATCCAAGAGCACTTGCAGAGTGGAGCCATCAGGACAGAACATATATCCACCAAAGAGCAGCAGACCGATATCTTCACCAAGGCATTGGGAGCCAAAAATTTTCATGACTTAGCTGCCAAGTTTGGTGTTCATAACCCTCATACTCCATCTTGAGGGGGAGTATTAAAGTTTGGGCCTACCTATGCCATTTTGGGCTTATCTGTATCTTTTAGTTTGGGCCTGTTTTGTATCTGTTTTCTGCTTTGTATCTGTTAGCTTAGCTTTATCTGTTTAGTTTCGGTTCTGTTAGGTTTTGTTTTAGGTTTGTTAGTATGTTATTTTTCCTCTCTGTTTTAGCTTGGCTACTATAAGTAGCAGGACCCTCCTCTTTGTATCAAGAATCAGTCTTCAATATTCATCAATCAAAGAAGTATATTCAGTAAAGTCTTTTATCAATTTTGTTTTTTGTTTTTTGTTTTATGTTCAACATAATTCATTTTGTAGAAGAAAATGGCTCTTTGTTATAAATTTGTTTTTGTATGAAACTTTTATGAAGGGCTTGATGTTGGGCTATTTTTAAAGTCACGAAGCTAAACGATAACTTAAATTGTTGTTTGTTTTTTTATATTTTTTAAAATTTGTTTGTTTTATTTTATAATTAGTCTCTACTGTTTGGAATTTATTCCATACAACTTTTGTTCTCTCTCCGGCTATTTGGTCGATTGGGGTTGGGGAATGAAAGTCCAAAGTCCTGTTGATTTTTTAAATTTTTTAGTGCATATAGTGTGCTCTTTGGCATGAATGTGTGGTTTTTAATACATAAGTCACATATTGGTTTAATGACAATAAAACGGTTTTTTCACATGGTATGTTGTAATATCAAGGTTCACATCATGTTGTGATTTGAAGATACTCATATATGAGAATGGAGATCATATTGTGAACTTCGCTTCAAATATAGTTTATAGAGAAGTCTTTCAGAATTTAATATAAGTAAGTTACAAACATTTAAGTTAAACTTTGAAATATTTCTTTGTTTCATAGAAATGTTTAATTTTATTAATTCTTTCTAGTATAACAAAAATATAAAATTATCAGCAATTTTATCATGTTATTAATTTTAATTTGAAAAAAGTGTTGACAAGTGACTTCAAACACAAGAGGGGGGTGAATTGTGTGTGAATTGATTTTTGAAAACTTTTGGCGATATAAACTGAAAATTAAACTTGCTTTGCAAAACGATAATTTTAATGTAAAGTGTTACGAAACAAAACGTATGAAATAAAAGGCTTTACGAGAAAGTAAAGAGATAAGGGAAGATGACAAAAAGGTGTATCCTGGTTCGGCCATAAAACTACCCACGTGGCCTACGTACAGTCCCTAAGGCAATACGATCAAGGATTTCCAATCAACTCTAGTTTTTAAAACAGGCTAAACTAGAACCTTTACAAAATGAGTACCCTTGACACAAATCACAGGACATACTATCCCTTGTGTAAGAGCCTCTAAAACTGTTTCGTGAGATCACACTCACTTAGAAAACTTTAAAAGGATTACAAGATGATAGCACTCAAAAGTGCATATATGAAATACAAATTGAAGCTCAATTACAATGAACACCTATAAGGTGTATAGAACTCTCAAAGTAGTATGGTCAAGTGATAAATCAATATAAGCAAAATAGTATGAATATAATCAGAGTTTAGAACGGAATGTTATAGCAGAGAATTGTGTAACTGAGGCGAGGCTGCCCATTCTTCTATTTATAAGAAGTAGATGAAGGTTCAAAAAGATATTAGGTCAAGCCTCTTAAAATTCATTTCTGTCGAGCCATAATCGATTATTGTATATCCATAATCGATTATTTGATTAAACAATTGGAAGCACGCGTTTGACAGAAACGGTGTAATCGATTACGGGTCCACTGACTTTTGCATAAAATGACATAATCGATTACATAATCGATTATGGTTTCTCTGTTTGAAAACCATCTGAAGTCAGAAAGGCCCTAATCGATTATACCAAAGGCATAATCGATTATGCTAATTCAAATTTTAAACCCAACGGCTTTAATGGAATAATAACTCATTAATTATAATTAAATCCATTTAACCTCGACTCATAATCGATTATAGGATTACCATAATCAATTATGGTGCGTATCAAAATAGTTTTCAAAACCTTGGCAATTAAGGAAAATGATTCCACATTAAGTTTGATTAATTACCAGCTTTAACCATTTAAAACACATGTCAAAAATCATTTTTGGCACATGTTAGGCATTTAGACATATGTTAAATATGTGTGCGTGGGATCATTACTAAGATGAGAATTCTACTAACCATTTACAAATGATTCTAATACAAACAATACAAATAAGAAAATTTCCATTTTACCCCTTATGCTTGCTTGCTTTAGAAACTTCCGCTTTTTGCACTTTAGTCCTCCTGGACTTATATCCTTTGTTCATCATCAAAACAATTAATGTGTTCAAGGCATATATTCACAAAAAACTATTTATTTTTTTAAATAATACATAAGTATACTTCTCCACTATTATTTAGTGCATTCTATGGGTCTTTTGTCTAGTTTGAATAAAAAAATAAAGTAGTCAATACTTTTAAGAAATGCCACCACAAAGCCTCTGTTTGGAAAAAACATAGTTGATAAGCTAGCTGAGAGATGATAAGCTAACTGATAGCTGATAAGATAGCTGAAAAGCAAGCTGATTGAATTTTAAGTGCTTGATAAAATCAGCGGTTGAACTAACTTATAAATATAAAATGACATATTTATGATAGACATGACAAAGTGTGAATTGCATTAAATGAATGGGGTAAAACCGAGAGAAATTCAATAAGCAATAAGCTATCAGTCATAAGCTAAATCAATTAGCTTATGAAGATAAGCTATAAGCTAATGAGATAAGCTTGTTTACCAAACACCTCTACTTCAGTCAAACAAGCTTATAAGCTAGTCAAAATAAGTTATAAGCTAGCTTATTGGACTTGCCAAACAGAGCTAAAGACTAAAATTAACTAATGCTCAAATGATGCATTTTCCTTTACGATTCCAAAATCAAAGCTAATAATTGAAACTTTGTATTCTTAAAGGAAGTGGCAAGCTGTTGAAAAAACAATATGAGTTACGAAAACACGTGCATGCATGAAAATAATAATATATACAGAACAATTATTAATTAAAGTATCATAGCTAGCTAGCTAGCATAAATATACTTATCCATTAAGGTTTTAAGGAAGGAATTAAGCACACGAGAATGACGCGTTAGCAATGGCCATAGGGAAGCTTGTTGAGTACAAAAGATGAGAGATGGGACTTCAAGATCGAGTCCGAGAGATTCTGGTTTCTATCATGGGTCATATAAAGAGGTATCCATTCATTCATAACGTTGGAAGATATTCGCTCTCTGTGTTGCATGATTTCTATTTAAGTCATCTCATGGCAAGAGGAGGAAGAAGAAAAATAAATTTGTCTCGCATCTTGTTTACAAAGTTCAGAAATATTCTATCTGTTCACCATCGAGGAGGTTTTCCCAGTTGAAGAGTCACCAACAAGGACAACATCATTGTCACGACCCAAAACCAGGGTCCGTGATCGGCCAGAATAGGGGTAACGACCCCTAATCCGAAGCCTTGTTAAGATTAACACTTGTTTTTTCCCCTTAAATTAAAATGAGTACTTGAAGTGTATAGACTAGAACATAGTCGTTCACATAAGACAATAAATTAAACAAAAGTTTACAAATAAGCAACTTTATAGATGAAAGGAAAACTCAAGCAATAAATATTCATGAATAAGTTACAAATGGATTTACAATAACACTTCTAAACACTAAACTCTGGTTAAACACTATAATCTAGATCTCAAGGTAATACTACAAAAAAAATGTTTAACCAAGACAAATATATAAACAATTAAGCACATCTCCGAAGGTCGCATCATGACACTATAACTCCACCATTAGGAGCCGGGCAGCTCGGAATGATCCACCAGCTTCTACACCTGCATCTAAACACCAAGAGAGTGAGTTAAATAACTCAGTAAGGACCTCAGCGACATCGTCAATTACATATATACATGTAAATTAAAAGGTGTGACCAAATACAACACGATCTACTAGTTATCTTATGCCTCATCATTTGGACAATTGTACCATAATGCCTGAAATGTTTCATAAACATTCAAGTAAAAAAAATATATCAAAGAGATATAAAATAAAGAACATAAACTACATCTCACAAAACGAGCATTTAAACAAGCTCATAGTGGATTAATTTACCATGATGCTTGAATTGTCCCCAAAGATTAATCATGACATATTTCATCCACATTATCGGGCGTTACGTCTCGCCATCCTTGATAGGCATACAATTTATCCGACATTGGGTGTTACGTCTCGCCGTCCCCTATGCAGTCTCATAATTTCCGGGTGTCCCTAATACATGGCCATCTCAACTCATCTAAGTTCTACCGGGTGTTACGCCTCGTCGTCCCCAGTAGGCTATCTATTACAATATGCAAATGAGTGTTACGTCTCGTCGTCCCCGATACATTTAATAAACATAATCTCACGCAACTGGGTGTTACGTCTCGCTGTCCCCAGTGCAACTTCCTAAGGTCAATTCAAGCATCAGATAGATTCCACAATTTAAATCCCAAAACATATTTCCGATCTGTGAAGTTCAAGTGGATCATCAATTGGTAGTTATGTTAGTTAGGCCTGAATCAGTTTGTTATAAATCTGTTTTCTCATGGCAGTTAGTTATGATAGTTAGTTAGGATTTGTAACTAACTTGTATGTAGCTATTAGTTGATGTAAAGTGAGATTAGATTGTATAAAAAGGCATAGCTGATGTATCTTAGAGGATAGTTCTATTTGATAAGTCTTTCAAGATCAAAATACTTGAGTGCAAGTGAGGTTACAATAGTTTTGTAAAACCTGTAAAGTCTTGTTGCTGCTGTGATCAGAAAGGAAAAATGGAATCAACCTCAGTGTGGATGTAGGAGAGTTTATTGCTCCGAACCACGATAATACCTTGTGTTCTTGCTTTCTTCTTGATCGGTTTTCTTTTCTTTCATAATCTTTTCTGTCGAACTCTGCAACTCTGTCAGGGAAGAGTGTGAGAGACTTGTTTCTTTCGAAACTTACAAGCTGCAAGGCTCATAACAATTGGCATCAAGAGCCAGGTTCAAGGCTTCCGCAATGGGGACAACCAAATTTGATGTGGAGAAGTTCACTGGAGAAAACGATTTCAGTCTTTGGAAGATCAAGATGCAAGCCCTCCTTGTTCATCAAGGGCTTGATGATGCCTTGAAAGGAGCTGCAAGGATTCTTGCAACTCTATCGGAAAAGGAGAAGAAGGATATCCTGAGTAAAGCTCACAGCACGATTGTTCTGTCCCTAGGAGATGAGGTGCTGAGAGAGGTAGCTGATGAAACCACCTTCTTGCAGGAATCATTTGAAACTTGAAAGTCTTTATATGGCAAAGTCCCTCACCAACAAACTGTATTTGAAGAAGAGGCTTCATCAACTAAAGATGGAGGAAGGTTCATCTATTAAAGAACATATATACATGTTCAATAAAGCAATTCTTGATCTTAAAAGTGTTGATGTTAGGATTGATTATGAAGATCAGGCAGTGATCTTGTTGTGTTCACTTCCAGCATCCTTTGATAATTTGGTTGACACAATGATGTTTGGAAAAGACACTCTTACACTGGAGGAAGTGAAAGCCTCATTAAATTCAAGGGAATTGAAGAAGAAGATGACTGAGACTAAAGGAAATGGTGGAGGTGCAGAAAGTCTATTTGTTCGGGGAAGATCTCAGAAACAGGAAGGAGTTAAAAACAAGAATAGATCAAAGTCCAGACAAAAGAAGAACTGCTATTACTGTCATAAAGATGGTCACTACAGAAAGGAATGTCCAGAAAGAAAGAAGAACAACAACAACAAGTATAAAGAACAGAATGATGCAGCCGTGGTTGCAGATGGTTATGAGAGTGCAGATGTTTTATCAGTAACCTCAGAAGACTGCAAGGAAGAATGGATTCTTGATTCAGGCTGTTCATTTCATATGACACCTAATCAGGGATGGTTTGATTCATATAGAGAAGTCAATGGTGGCAAGGTTCTAATGGGAAACAACATGGCTTGTAAGGTAGCTGGTATTGGAACAATTAAGGTCAAATTGGCTGATGGATCAATCAAAACTCTGGCAGATGTGAGGCATGTGCCCGAGCTAAAGAGAAATCTGATCTCCCTAGGAATGTTGGACCAAGTTGGATGCACTTTTAAAGGAGAAGGTGGAGTCTTGAAGGTTTACAAAGGATCTTTACTTGTCATGAAGGGTACCCGAAATAATGGTCTATACAGGCTTCAAGGTAACACCATTCTTAACTCAGCTAGCTTAGTTTCTATATCCAAAGAGAATTGTACAAAACTTTGGCATTATAGACTAGGCCATGTGAGTGAAAGAGGGCTGGAAGAATTACATAGACAAGGATTAATTGGTAATGGAAACTTTGAAAAACTGGAGTTTTGTGAACATTGTGTTTTTGGAAAACAAAAGAGAGTAAAGTTTTCCACTGCCACACACACTACAAAAGCAATTGTAGACTATGTACATTCAGACATTTGGGGGCCTGCAAAGGTATCTTCCCGGGAGGGGCTAGATACTTGATAACCTTCATAGATGATTGGTCTAGAAAGGTGTGGATTTATCTTTTGAAGCATAAGAATCAAGCATTCAAATCCTTCAAACAGTGGAAAACACTAGTAGAAAATCAAACAGGAAGAAAGGTGAAGTGTCTAAGAACTGATAATGGCTTAGAGTATCTAGATGGTGAGTTCACTGAATTTTGTAAAGAAAATGGAATAGCAAGGCATAAAACAGTTAGAATGACTCCTCAACAAAATGGCCTAGCTGAAAGAATGAATAGGACCATTTTAGAAAGGGTAAGATGCATCTTTGTCCAATGCAAAATTGTCTAAACACTTTTGGGGTGAAGCTATAAATACAGCTACCTATTTGATAAATAGATGCCCTTTAGCAGCTATTGGTTTCAAAACCCCTGAAGAATTGTGGACTGGAAAGCCTCCAAACTATGATAATCTAAGGATTTTTGGCTGCACTACATATGTTCATGTTAGTGAAGGTAAACTGGAACCAAGGGCTCAGAAAGGAGTCTTTTTGGGATATCCAGAAGGTGTTAAAGGGTATAAAGTATGGCTAACAGACACCAATGGACCAAAGACTGTCATAAGCAGAGATGTAATCTTCCAAGAAGAGAATATGTTGGATCTTTCTGGTAGGAATAATCACACGATAAGCAGCCTGCTCAATCTGAAATTCGAACACGAGATGGAAGATAAAACAGGCTACTCAAACCGAGGAGAATGTTCGGTTGGAGGTGGAGGTTTCAAGACCTGGAAAACCAGATTCTCGAATCGATCCACGATGATGATTCCGCAACACAAATTGGCAATGCGTAAACATCATATAATCAGTTAGGGGACAGAGAGGGGAGACAAATAAGAGCTCCTCAAAGATTTGGATATGCGGACCTCATAGCCTATGCATTAAGCGTGGAAATTGACACACAAGGAAAGACCCTATAAGCTATAAGGAAGAAGTATCTCGGAACAGATCGTGACAAATGGAAAACTGCCATGACAGAGGAAATTGAATCTCTAATGAAAAATGACACTTGGGAACTAGTTGAAAAACCTAACAATCAAAGGATTGTAGGATGCAAGTGGATTTTTAAGAAGAAACCAGATCTTCCAGGAGTTGAAAAGGGGATATTTAAAGCAAGACTTGTGGCCAAAGGATTTACACAAAGGGAAGGGGTAGATTTCAATGAAATCTTTTCCCCTGTAGTAAAACATACTAGTATTCGGATCATACTTACTCTAGTTGCAGTCCATAACCTAGAACTTGAACAAATGGATGTAAAAACAGCTTTTTTACATGGTCAACTTGAGGAGAAGATCTACATGAAACAGCCGGAGGGATTTGAACAAAAAGGAAAAGAGCAAATGGTATGCTTGCTGAAAAAATCTCTGTATGGACTCAAGCAATCACCTAGACAATGGTATAAAAGGTTTGATTCTTTTGTTGTTTCAAATGGCTATTCTAGAAGTTCTTTTGGTAGTTGTGTTTATTTCAAAAGAACAAAATCTGGTCAATTCATCTATCTTCTCTTATATGTTGATGATATGTTAATTGCTAGTGCTGATTTAAATGCAATTAACTCTCTTAAGAATCTGTTAAGTTCAGAATTTGAAATGAAGGATCTAGGTGCTGCTAGAAGGATCCTTGGTATGGAGATTACAAGGCACAGATCTGAAGGCTTACTATTTCTATGTCAAGCATCCTATATTGAGAAGCTGTTAAAGAAATTCAACATGCTTGAAGCCAAGTCTGTCTCAACTCCAATTGCTGGCCATTTCAAACTATCAACTGCTTACTCTCCCAAAATAGATGATGACTTGAAATCAATGAGAGATGTTCCATACTCAAATGCAATAGGAAGCCTCATGTATGCTATGGTCCATTCCCTGCACTGATTTAGCATACTCAGCCAGCATGGTTAGTAGATTCATGGCCAACCCTGGGAAGGAACATTGGCATGCAGTAAAATAGATTTTTAGATACCTAAAAGGGACTAAATCTGTTGGACTGATATATGGCAGATCTAAGGCTGAAAACAATGAGTTAGCAGGTTATGTTGATGCTGATTTTGCAGGGGATGTGGATAAAAGGAGATCACTAACTGGCTACATCTTCACTCTTTATGGAAATGTAATCAGCTGGAAAGCAAACCTTCAGTCCATAGTAGCTTTGTCTACTACTGAATCCGAGTATATAGCACTTACAGAAGCAATTAAGGAAGCTATATGGTTGAAAGGCATTGTGAATGAACTTGAAGGAAGGGAATTGCAGGTGACAATCTGGTGTGACAGTCAAAGTGTAATTTGTCTCTCAAAGAACCAAGTGTTCCATGAGAGAACAAAACACATTGATATCAAAATGCATTTCATCCGAGACATTATTGCTCAAGGAGCAATTGAGGTGAAGAAGATTGCTACAGAACACAACCCTGCAGACATGTTAACCAAAGTGGTTCCAAGTTCCAAGTTTACTCATTGCTTACAATTGGTAAACATTGGAAGGTGTGAAGTATAAGTCTCTTCAAGAGACTGAGGCAACTAACATCTAAAGTTTTGAAGATCCAAGGTGGAGAATTGTGAAGTTCAAGTGGATCATCAATTGGTAGTTATGTTAGTTAGGCCTGAATCAGTTTGTTATAAATCTGTTTTCTCATGGCAGTTAGTTATGATAGTTAGTTAGGATTTGTAACTAACTTGTATGTAGCTATTAGCTGATGTAAAGTGAGATTAGATTGTATAAAAAGGCATAGCTGATGTATCTTAGAGGATAGTTCTATTTGATAAGTCTTTCAAGATCAAAATACTTGAGTGCAAGTGAGGTTACAATAGTTTTGTAAAACCTGTAAAGTCTTGTTGCTGCTGTGATCAGAAAGGAAAAATGGAATCAACCTCAGTGTGGATGTAGGAGAGTTTATTGATCCGAACCACGATAATACCTTGTGTTCTTGCTTTCTTCTTGATCGTTTTTCTTTTCTTTCATAATCTTTTCTGTCGAACTCTGCAACTCTATCAGGGAAGAGTGTGAGAGACTTGTTTCTTTCGAAACTTACAAGCTGAAAGGCTCATAACACGATCCAATCAGTTCACATAGCTTCATGCATCAAGAAGATATTTGAATAGTCTAATTTCAACTGCTCAAACTTAACCTCTTGGGCGACAACATCCATCACAAAGTTCACACATAAAGCATTTCATACCATCCATCCATCCATATGAGATGATAACAGTCATTTCATAAATATAATTCAAGGTATGTAATACCAACACATAATTCAATGTATTCTAAAAAAATAATCCAAGGATGATCATATTTCTCAAGAATTGCTCATTTAGATTCATAACTTGTTTTACAGTCCTTTCAACTTATGTCATATTCTCAATTTCATTTCAACAATGTTCTCATCTGCATCTATACATAATTCAGTTCAGCACCCTGGCCATAGTTTGTTCCATTTTCAATTATGATCACTCATATTGCAACACAAAGGCATTCATCATAGAGATTAACCAACTTAAGCCAGCGTGACCTACTTAATAAAGCTAATCACAACAAAACTATTGCATGTAACCTTATGCCACACTCCAGGCATACCCATCTAAATCACATATTACATATATCACGATGACTCATCACATCATCACGTTTTCGAAATTTGTAAACACCATAAACAAAGTTCATCATGAAGAGTCGTTACCTCGCAAATTTCTTTTCCTTGGATTTCTCTTATTACTTACATTTCTTCCAACATAACAAAAAGAAAATCGATAACTTAATCGATGGTACCCATCTAAATACAATTATGCCACTTAATTTCATAATACCAAAGGGATGTTAATGAGTTTGAACACCTTGTCACCTATATTTGATTCTTTTATATACATTTGAACACCAACAGAACTAAGAATATATTCACTGTCCCTGAGATTATGGATTTTTATCAACTCATTTGCTTGTAGAGCAAAAGCCACAAAATTTAACTATACCAACTCCCTGCTGTCCTAACAGAACAACAGGCGAAGGATTTGCACATATCTCAAGTTAGCGACCTCATATAGGTACGAGGTTGGTGTCATTTGAAAGATAAGATCCAGGGCTATATTTTGTTTAAATTTCACGAGTTATGGATCATCATATCATTCTCACAATTTCCTGGAACACAGATCTGTTTCTGCATAATCTTGCAGAATTAGGATTCTGAACAACCTATAGTTATGAGTGCATAACTCTATGTATATAGATCCAAATAACATGTCGTCAATGAAATTTGAAACCTAAGATATATACCTTCACTATATAAAAATTTCAGAATTTTTAGACTTACAAATAGTTACAGTTTTCACTTCAAAGTCGACCTTTCTGCAGAATCCATTCCGGACAGCCTGCGCTCCGAGTTACATATCTCAGGCTACCGAAATCCTTTTAACTTGATTCCAGTGGCTAATTAAAGCTAAGACTTAAAAGTTGATGTTGGATAAAATTCATAATTTTTGGTGAACACACGAATTTCCAGCAGGAAATTATGCAGAAACTTTTTCTGCTGCACTTGTTCTGGACAGCTTGAGTTTCAAAGCGCACAACTCGAGCTGTAGGAATCCAATTGGCTTGATTCCAGTGACATTCATTCTAAATCTAACAAGTAGTAATGTTTATTTTTAAAGTCTTACAATTTTCTAACCCGTGTATTGGTACAGATGCTATGTTTACGGTTGTTCTACCAATATTTGCTTCCCTGTTTTTATTGGAAATTAACACCAGCTCAAAGATACATATCCAAGCAGTCATATACTCTAAAAACTCTTGATATCACATTAGCCTTTCATTGGACTTCTCACTTTGAGGTATTAAGTGGCAGCTTTGCCATTTATCCAAGAGAAAATAGCATAGAGGCATTGAAAATATGTATCATATTTGTGATTACAAGTTTTAAGTGTATGAGATCAATTACGAGCTCTCCTATAAAGAAAAGTAGAAATGCTTGGTTTACTTGGAATCATACATCATAGGAAATAAATTTGATAAAAAAAAGATTACCTAACCTTCTTTATTTTAGAACTACATATCCATACCATTATCCATCACATCAGCCAATCTTTTGTTGTTGGTGATATAGCATGAGACAACTATGTCGATAGTTAATAATCTATATCAGTATGCCATCATCTTAATTACTCTCCTCTTCCACAAGTATATCAAGCTTGTGGTTGAAAATATGCATACATATAATGTTTCCTTGATTAAACTAATATTTAAAATCATCTTCAAAATCCATATAGATATGAAAGCATGAATTTCACGTTTTTACTGTTATCCATGACCAAAACCCCATGAGAAATCATCCAATGGCATTCAACCTCTCAATAAAATCATGACTTCTATTGTAAGAATAACTAAAACAAACAATAGTTACAAGGGTTAGGGCCCTTACCTCAAAGATGCAGACAAACCCTAGATTTTTGGGAAATGAATCTCCTTTCTCTTTTTGCCCTGTCCTCTTCTACCACCATGGAAAAAGAAGAACATGAGGATGGGATCACACAAAGAAAGATGAGGAAGATGAAGGGAACTTACCAAGAGGTCTTCAAATCACCCAAAACTGTTGTCTCTCTTATCCTCTTTTTCCTCCTCCTCACCTTTCCTTCTATTCTTCCCTTTTATTTTGTTTCTCTAGTTCCGAACATTACAAGAGAATGGAGGAGCCCCCTTCCCTTTTAATTCCAAAATAAGTCCAAAATTCTATATTTTTTCCTTTTAAAAAAATTGACCATAGCTCCATTATCCACCCCACCCCAACTTTACTATTTAGACCTTATACTATTCAAATATTATTATTTCCCCCCAATTTTGTTTTCTTAAAACTAATCTGACCCAAGGAAAAAAATTAGACTCTTATTGCCTTAATTAATAGAGACGAGGTTTCAAAATCATGTACACTACTCTTGTCCATCTTAGCATCAGTCACTAGTGTAGAAAACCCTTTTAACATCGATTAAAATTGACTTTTAAAATTGGTTTTTGAACCGATGTCTATTCAGGCGATGCTAAATGTGGTTACTTTAGACATCAGTTAAAATTAGAACCGATGTCTAAAGTACTCTTTCAACATTTTATAATTATGTTGAAGAGTACTTTAGACATCGGTTCCTTTTTCAACCGTACTTTAGACATCGGTTCCTTTTTCAACCGATGTCTAAAGTTAGACATCGGTTGAAAAAGGAACCGATGTCTAAAGTGCCTTTTTTTTATTAAAAAAAATATGGTTTACACCAGTTACAATCCTTTCCCTGATTCATTTGTACAACCAAAATCCCAACAAGTAGAATCTAAATATTCTCAACAGAATCTCTTACAAGCAGAATTTCATTCAAAGTACTATATTGATCGATTATGCAAAAGTATAATATTGATTATGCAAAGAAAGCCAAAAGAAAAGTATACATTTAACAATCTTAACTAAATACATAGAATGTCATAAATTTAAACAAAATAATATGACAACAAAGAAACTACACATAAATGAGTACATGATCACCCATTATTTCTCAATCAACTCTAGAAAGAAGGTTGCCCGACAACAACAACCAAGCATTATCTAACTAAATCTTATCTTTTAGTGATGATAAATATTCTTCTATACAATGTGATATGTACTCAGGTGCTACATATCCCAAAATTCCTGACATCTTCATGTTCTTGTGTTGCATTCCAGAGGCTATAACAAGTCCAAAATCTGATAGCTGAATCACAAAACTCAACGCCAAGGTGAGATTGTACATTAATAGGTCATGTACAATCTCACCTTGGCGTTGAGGTTAGAATCCAGAAGAACATTAGAAGTTTTTGGGTCTCTATGAACCACAAGAGGATTGGAGTGCTCATGGAGATGTGCCAATGCTCTATCAGAATCAAATATGTATTAGTCATTATACATAAGACAAAGGGTATTAAATTGGTTTTTAGCACAATAAGTGTGGAAGACTCACCTAGCAACATCAAATGGCCTAGTTAGTATACTCCACCAGCAGCTTCAACAAACTCGTAATATACCTCTCAATCTTAAGGTCAAACAACCTGTGAGGGTTAAGCTTGGAAAGTTGAAGCTCTTCAAAATCAAGTTCAAGGTTATCCAAAAAAGATGCATTATTTTCACCTTGCCATTGGCTCCACGCGCACTTTGGGAACGAAGAAGATCCATGAGATAGTTTCTTTTGTTTGTATCATCAACAAGTTCAATTTTTTGCACATTGAGTTCAGTGCTTGAACCAACCCTTCCAAAAGTCAGGAATATGTAATCTGATAGAAAATCAGATGCAAGCTTATGCAACATGCAACAAACAATTAAAACATATCATCAAATATCCACATAACTCACAAGAATATTGTTATGATTGAAGCATCTCCGATCCAACAAGATTACAAGTATCAACAAGGGTAAGAGTGAAAATACATGTATATCAGTTAGGAAAGTAGCACTGAAAAGCAATGTCTGTCTAGCACCTGGGGGAGGCATGTTCATTTGCCCAACAATCTTAAGTACTTGAGGTTCAAATCCCATGTCCAACATACGATCTGCCTCATCCAAAGCAAGATATTTTATCCTTGTTAATGAAACCCTTTCTCTCTCAATGATATCCACCAATCTCCTAGGGGTTGCAACCAAGATATCAACACCCTTCTTTAAATTACGTAGCTGTTTGAAGTTTTCAACAATCAACACACTGATTTATTTATTTATACAAAAACACCCAAAACAGAATAAAAAACAGAACAACCAGAATGTAATGAGGCATGATATTAATCTTATCATAGCTCATTCTCCAATGGTATAACATAAGTCGAAAAAACACAAACCTGGTGATAAATAGGAGCCCCGCCATAAGCAACCACAACCTTCAACCCAGTTTGATAAGAAAACTTGTTTGCTTCATCATGAATCTAGTAATTATTTTACACAAATAATTAAGCAAAATTTCAAAGTAAAAACAAAAGGCAACCGGAGTAATAAAAAAAAACCTGAGATGATAATTCCCTTGTAGGAGACAAGAATAAGAGTCGTTGGATAAGCAATGAGGCTACGGCGGGACATGGAAGAAGCGGAACAAGTACGACCCTCCAAGTTCGCAAATATAATGGGAATTCAAAACGCCGCCATTTTGCCTGACCCGATTTTCGCACACGCCATCAAGTTGCAGACTGCGATGATAATGGGAATCGCGTGACGCTGAATCGGAGTGGGTTTCACGTACTTGCATCGCTTTATGTTCTTCTTCAAACCTTGTTCCAACTCGGTTTCTGTGAATGTGGTGTTCACCGGCGGAGGCACGTTGTTGCAGAAAATCTTGCGACGACCCTTCATTGTTGCTCCAACCTCTGCGGATGGCGATGGACTGCACACGAGGGAGCAAGAATCGAAGACGGTGCGCATGGAGCATTAAGATGGAGCAGTAAATGGGTTTAGGTTTCGAGAGAAATATAATGGGAATGCAAAACGCCACCGTTTTGCCTGACCCGATTTATGCACATGCCATCAAGTCGCGGCCTGCGACGACAATAAGAATCGCGTGATGCTGAATCGGAGTGGGTTTCACGTACTTGCATCGCTCTATGTTCTTCTTCAAACCTTCTTCCAACTCGGTTTCAGCGAAGGTGGTGTTCACCGACGGAGGCACGTTGTTGTAGAAAAGATTGCGATGACCCTTCATTGTTGCTCCAACCCCTACGGACGGCGATGGATGGCACACAACGGTGCAAGATGACGATGCACACGGAGCAATGAGATGGAGCAGCAAACAGGTTTAGTTTTAGGGAGAAAGGGCGTGGTGAGGGTTTAGGTTTAGAGAGAAAGGGACGGCGAGAAATAGGGAATTGATAGAAAACAAAATGGGTTTTGGGCTTTTAGACATCGGTAGTAAAGAAACCTGATGTTGTTTATTAACATTAGACATCTGTTGAATATCTAACCGATGTTAAAAGTTAAGCAGAATTTTAAATTTCTTTTTTGTTTTATTTTTGGACATCAATTGAAGAAAAGAACCGAGGTCTAAAGCTTTTAACATCCGTTATTTTGGAATCGATGACCAAAGTTTTACCATTAATTTCAAAAATACCACCGCCTCATTTTAGACATTGGTTAAAATGGAACCGATCTTAAATCCTGATGTTAAAAGCATATTTTGCACTATTGAGTAAGACATCTCTCAACTGTCTCCATACAATCATCAAAAAAGAATATGTCATCTGCTTTACTACTTTTGATGAACAATATATATGATTCAAGCATATCAATTGTTCTTATGCAATTTGGATAATATGTCATAGAATACCAAGCTGAAACTGTCTGAAAAAGGAATCAATCGCTCAAGCACTATATATTATTGGAATTAATAACTTAAGAAATAGTATTTGTAATTAACTAGATTCATATTCATGAACTTTGGTATTGTAGATGTAACAAGGATGAAAGGCAATGGGAATCAATCTTTGGTATTGTAGATTTAACATGTCAAAGGTACCACAACCTATATATATCAAAGAAGAAAATGTTTCACTCACCAACACAATTAGCTCTCTTGTCAATGCCATATGCAATTGCTGTGGCGGTAGTTTCAATGATTATCCGCATAACAATGAGGCCAGAATATGTGCATGATTGGTTTGTGACAACAGTTGAAGAGCCACCAACAATGACAACATCATGTACACTACTCTTTTCCATCTTAGCATAAGTAAGACATCTCTCAACCGTCTCCATAAAATTATTAAAAAGGAATATGTCATCTACTTTACTACTTTTGAGGAATAACATATATGATTCATGCATATCAATTGTTCTTATGCAATTATAACAAAATTTGTCTTCACCGACTTGGCAAAAAGATGAAATTCAGAAATAATAACACCGGTAGAAAATTATTGCAACAATATCAACTCAAGTCCTAAATCCTCTACTGTCCCTCCTTCCTGTAGCCTTCTCAAACTTGCTTCCATTAGCTCGCACATAAGACTTGGTATGATTGTGTGGCACACCAGGTGCAGGACCAAAGTGTTTCACAGCTTCCCGAGCATTCTTCAGGCCTCATAGAAGGACTGTGTTCTGTCCCAGAGGATCCCTGAGTGCAAGCTGATCAAATGTAAAACATTCACCACCTGCCTTATCGATTCTTGCATGTGCTATCTCTGTAAACCTGAGTGCGACAAATTTTAGTGGTGGAACTTCATTTACTATGATATCATCAGTTATGATGAACAACGTATATGATTCATGCATATCAATTGTTCTTATGTAATTTGGATAATATGTCACCGAATACTAGGCTGAAGTTTATAGTTGACACAGGCAAACACAAGAAGGGAGGTTGAATTGTGTTTGTTAATAATTTTCGAAAACAACCTTTAAAACAATTTTTATACACAAGGAGATTAGAAACAGAAGCAAGCACAAAGAAATAGATTCTTGTTAAAAGACTTTAACAAAAGCAATATCAAAACCCCTCAGTTAGTAAGAAACAAACAAAGCTGTAAGAGTTAAGAGATAGAAGAATCACACAAGATGTTTTATCCTGGTTCACTCTCTTCCAACCAAGAGCTACGTCCAGTCCCTTCTACTTGAAGGATTTTCTCCACTATTTTCAAATAGATTACAGACAAGTATTCAATACCTCTCCAGGCTACAAGTATTTATTTCTTACCAAGCTTCTTCAGGCTCTAACTCTAACAAATATTTAATGTTTGATCTTCTTAACTCACTATGTGTGAGCATATGACAGTTTAAGATCAAATGAATATTTTCACAATATTCAAACAAAGAAATATTGACTCTTGCTCTTTAAAGAAATATGATTATGAGTGATTGAGTTCCAAACATCACATCTTTCAAACTGTTTGAGTTCCTCTTGCATAGCTAGAATCCAACCATCGTCCAGCAGAGCCTCGTCTACTGTCTTTGGTTCCATTTCAGAGACTAGTGCAGAAATATCTTATTCTCTGAAGGTTGATCTGGTTCTTAGATTGTCATTGGGGTTTCTAATGATCTGATCTTGTGGATGATAATTCTTGAAGTGCCAAGATTTTTGAACTGTATCATGTTGAGAAGTGGAAGTTTCTGGTTGTTGAGTGGGGTCATATGCTTGATCATCAACTTTTATCTCTGGTGAGCCTCCTGGAATGTTTAGATCAAGATCTGCAAAAACTTCATCTAGATCTGATAATTTCTTATCAGGATGTTTGTCATCAAACTTGACATGAATACTTTCCTCTACTATCAGAGTCCTAAAATTATAAACTAAAGCCTTTAGATGTTTTAGAATATCCTATTAGTATTCCATTATCTGTTTTAGCATCAAACTTACCAAGTTGATCTTTAGTATTTAGTATATAGCATTTACAACCAAAAGGGTGAAAATAAGATATGTTGGGTTTTTGTCCTTTCCACAGTTCATAAGGAGTCTTATTCAGGATAGGCCTAATGTATATTCTGTTATGAATGTAGCAGGCAGTATTAACAGCTTCAGCCCATAAGTGTCTAGGGACAGAGTTGTCATTGAGCATAGTCCTAGCCATCTCTTGAAGAGATATGTTCTTTCTCTCTACCACACCATTCTTCTATGGTGTTCTAGGTATTGAGAAGTTGTGAAGGATACTACTTTCGTCACAGAACTTAGGAAATAACTCATTTTCAAACTCTCCCCCATGGTCACTTCTGATTAAAGTGATACACATGACTTTTCCATTTTATACACGTTTGCAGAATACAGAAAAGACCTTAAAAGACTCATCATTGTGAGTTCATCTACTATAATCGTCTACTATGACAAGACCATATTTCTTACCACTGACAGAGGCAGTCCTTGTTGGACCAAAAAGATCAAGATGTGGCAACTCTAGTGGTCTATTGGTACTAACAACATTCTTAGATTCAAAAGAACATTTGACTTGTTTTCACTTTTGACATGCATCACAGAGAGCATCAGATTTAAATTAAGGTTTGGTAGTCCTCTCATGAGGTTATGCTTCTTTAGCTTTGAAATTAATTTCAAGCTTGCCTGACCTAGCCTTTTGTGCCAAATCCATCGCTCATATTCAATGGACACTAGACATGAGACACTTTGATTTGAGAGGTCCTCCAAGTCAATCTTATAGAGATTGTTTAACCTTTTAGCAGTGAATAAAAGTGATTCATCATCCTTTTTGACAGTACACATGTTCTTATCAAAAGCAACTGGATATCCACTGTCACATAATTGATTTATGCTCGGTAGCTTGTGCTTCAAGCCACTTACTAAAAGAACATTATCAATGGAGGGAAAATGATGTTTACCAATTTTACCTATGCCAATGATTTTCCCTTTCTGATTTCCTCCAAATGTGACCCAGCCACCATCTTTGGGCTTAAGGTTTTGGAACATAGACCTTTCTCCCGTCATGTGTCGTGAGCAGCCACTGTCCAAGTACCAAGACATCTATTTTCTTTCTGTTGTTGAGCAAATATGCAACATGTATTATCTTATCTTTAGGTACCCAAACTGACTTGGGTCCTTTCTTGTTAGTTGTCACTGGACGAGTATGCTTAGCATGTTTATTGTGTATGCATCTAGATGTACCATGCCCACTTTTTCCACACACTATGCAAAAGGTGTTAGACGATCTAGACTTAGATTTTGTATATTTATTTGGAACTTTTGAAGCTCTATGCTGTGTAAGAGGTTTTGACATTTTGTGAGATGCATCTTGCTTCTCTTTGTCATAACCAAGACCTGTTTTATCATGAGGTAACCTAGAGTACCTTAAAATGAGACTAAGCATATTTGAGCTACCTACAAGCTTTGACAGAGAATCTGTTAGATATGTTACATCTTGTTTCAGTTTAGCAACTTCACAAGAAACATTAGGTTCACACACTATTTTGTCAGCTAGACTTATATTCACTGATTTTAGTATGTCATTTTCATCTTTAAGGTTTTGTTTCTCAATGCAGACCCTATCATATTCTCTAGTCAGTTTATAAAATTTCTTTTTGAGACTCTTATATTCTCGTGATAGTATAGACGACTCATGCAACAATTCATCAAAAGCATTTTGAAGAGTGGACGGATCAGAGTTCATTACCTCATCATCAGTGTATTGGCTTTCTGATGCAGTGTCTGCCATGAGACAGATATTTGCCTCTTCCTCGACTTCGTTTTCTTCATCTAATGAAGACAGATCAAGATCCTCCCATGTAGCCATTAAGTCTTTCTTCTTTTTGAAGAATTTCTTTTTATCGTTTAGCTCAGGGCAGTCAGCTTTAAAATGACCAAGTTTCTTGCATTCAAAGCACAATGGTGGACCTTTTTCCTTGGAGTCTGACTTCTCCTTGGAAAACTTTTTGTTGAGTTGCTTCTTTCTGAAACCACATTTCTTTCTCCACATATGTTGAATCTTCCTGGAGATAAAGGACAATTCATCCTCATCTAATCCTTCATCATTATCAGAGATTCAGACTCATCTAATGACTCGACAGCTTTGAAAACTTTTGATGAACTTGCTTTCTTTGCTTTTAGGGCAATAGATTTTCCTTTTCTGGAATTTTCTTCTTCGTTAAGTTCAAGTTCATGAACCTTGAGAGATCCAAGAAGCTCTTCCAGAGAGAGTGTATTCAGGTTTTTGGCTTCCTGAATAGCAGTTACTTTGGGTCTCCATTGCTTGGATAGACTTCTCAGGATTTTTCTGACATGATCTCTATTTTCATAAACTTTTCTAAGAGATCTAAGACTGTTGGTGATGGTTTGGAATCTTCCAAACATTTGGTCTATTGTTTCATGTTCACCCATCTTGAACAGCTCATACTGATGAACCAGCATGCTGATCTTTGATTCCTTAACTTGTGAGGAACCCTCATGAGCTAAGGCAAGAGTATCCCAGATTTCTTTAGCAGTATTGCAGCTGTGAACTTTGTCATGTTCAGATCTGGTTATGGCACACATGAGATAGTGCTTAGCCTTCAAATTCAGCTGATGTTGGTTTTTCTGATCTTGAGTCCATTGGGCTCTTGGAACAACAGCTCCACTTTATTCTCCTAGTTCAGCGTATCCGGTTTCAATCAGCTCCCAAATATCTACATTCTGTGCATCTAAGAAGGCCATCATTCTCTTCTTCTAGTAGTCATAATCTGTTCCATTAAAGAGAAGAGGTCTGTTGATAGCTTGTCCTTCTGCATCCACGGTTGTTGGATCGTACTTCCTCAGTACTTGTTAGATGCTTAACCCTTTCGAGGTTGAGCTCTGATACCAACTGAAGTTGACACAGGCAAACACAAGAAGGGGGGTTGAATTGTGTTTGTTAATAATTTTTTAAAACAACCTTTAAAACAATTTTTACACACAAGGAGATTAGAAACAAAAACAAGCTCAAAGAAATAGATCCTTTTTAAAATACTTTAACAAAAACAATATCAAAACCCCTCGGTTAGTAAGAAACAAATAAAGCTGTAAGAGTTAAGAGATAGAAGAATCACACAAGATGTTTTATCTTGGTTCACTCTCTTCCAACCAAGAGCTACGTCCAGTCCCTTCTACTTGAAGGATTTTCACCACTATTTTCCAAATAGATTACAGCCATGTATTCAACACCTCTCCAGGCTACAAGTATTTCTTTCTTACCAAGCCTCTTCAGGCTCTAACTCTAACAAGGAGATTTAATGTTTGATCTTCTTAACTCACTATGTGTGAGGATATGACAGTTTAAGATCAGATGAATATTTTAACAATATTCAAACTAAGAAATACCGACTCTTGCTCTTTAAAGAAATATCAGTATGAGTGATTGTAGTTTTATAAAAGTTGAGCTCACAAGGTTGTGCAGTCAAGAGTGCTTCTTCAGTATCTCAGGTCTTCTATTTATGGTGACCTACTTCTTAACTTGTATTTCTTCAACGGTTACTTTGAATAATCCCATTTAGAGATAGCATTCAATGCATGATATCCGTTATGACTGATAGCTTGATTGTGGTAAGCTAAATAGTGCTCTTGGTTATCGAAGTAGCATGAAATAGGAGGCTTACTGCTCCGAGTTTTGCAACTTGAGAACTTGTTGTTCCTCCTTTGTGAACAATCCAGCTTTTTCAGCCATAAAGTTGTCATCGTACAGATCGTTTTACAGTATCTTATTGTACGATTCTTCTTTTTACATTTCTTGATGATACTATGTTTCTTTTACAACAAGGTAAAATATTAAAGTAGATAGGACAAAAGTGAAGAACAAATATTCTATTGAAATAAATATCAATCATTTGAAATAAATTCAAGAGATTCGGATAGCGTTATATGTGAGACTAAGTCTGTTTCAAAAGAATATTTTGCTCATCCGGTGACGTGGCATATCCTCTTGTCTATCAAGTCTTTGGACTTGCTATCTCTCAATGAGTTATAAAGATCTTCGTCTAGTGATGTGGCGGTTAGAGCTCATCTACTAGATTACTTTATTTTTCAGTTCATTTACTTCTACTAATTACTTCTGTCTGCTTATGTGGCAAGATGGACGCGCTTATTACCAAGTCTTTGGACTTGCTGTATCTAACAAGTTATTTTGATTTTCGTCTAGTAAGCATTTTGAGTCTCGTCTACTTAAGAAAGCCAGTCTACTCAAATAAATAAATAAGTAACTTTACCAAAAATATTGAGCAGCCCATCTACAAGGGTGGACGCATATTTTTCAATGAAAACTTAGCCCATGTTTCTTTTACTTATATTTTAAATATTCATGCATAACTGAAAGCACATGTTAGATCTCAACTATCACTTTGCCAAGTAAATTTAATCCTTTTGTTAGCATCAAAACTTGGAGATTATTTAATCCAAAATCACTTTGGTTCTAACAAAGTTATCTGAAAAAGGAATCAACCGCTCAAGCACTAAATGTTATTGGAATTAATAACTTAAGATATAGTATTTGTAATTAACTAGATTCATATTCATGAACTTTGGTATTGTAGATGTAACAAGGATGAAAGGCGACGGGGATCGATCCTAAGGCCGAACCTACCGCCGCAGCAATTGCATATGGTATTGACAAGAAAGCTAATTGTGTTGGTCAGCGAAACATTTTCATCTTTAATATAGGTTGTTGTACTTTTGACGTGTTACATCTACAATACCAAAGATCGATCCCCATCACCTTTTATCCTTGTTACATCTACAATACCAAAGTTCACGAATATGAATCTAGTTAATTACAAATACTATTTCTTAAGCTATTAATTCCAATAACATTTAGTGCTTGAGCGATTGATTCCTTTTTCAGACAGTTTCATCTTAGTATCCGATGACATATTATCCAAATTGCATAAGAACAATTGATATGTTTGAATAATATATGTTGTTTGTCTTCAAAATTAAGTTCAGGGTTATCCAAAAAAGATGCATTATTTTCACCTTGCCATTGGCTCCACGTGCACTTTGGGAACGAAGAAGATCCAAGAGATAATTTATTTTGCCTGTATCCTCAACAAGTTCAATTTTCTGCACAATGAGTTTAGTGCTTGAACCAACCCTTCCAATAGTCAGGAATATGTAATCTGATAGAAAATCAGATGCAAGCTTCATCAACATACAACAAACAATGAAAACATATCATCAAATATCCACATAACTCACAAGACAATTGTTATGATCGAAGCATCTCCAATCCAACAAGATTACAAGTATCAGCTTGGTATCCGGTGACATATTATCCAAATTGTATAAGAACAATTGATACATTATTATCAGTTTGAATCATATATGTTGTTTCTCTTCAAAATCAAGTTCAGGGTTATCCAAAAAAGATACATTATTTTCACCTTGCCATTGGCTCCACGTGCACTTTGGGAACGAAGAAGATCCATGAGATAATTTATTTTGTTTGTATCCTCAACAAGTTCAATTTTCTGCACAATGAGTTCGGTGCTTGAACCGACCCTTCCAACTGCCAGGAATATGTAATCTGATAGAAAATCATATGCAAGCTTCTGCAACATGAAACAAACAATGAAAACATATCATCAAATATCCACATAACTCACAAGACAATTGTTATGATTGAAGCATCTCCAATCCAACAAGATTACAAGTATCAACAAGGGTAAGAGTGAAAATACATGTATAATGGTTGGGAAAGTAGCACTGAAAAGCAATGTCTGTCTAGCACCTGGGGGAGGCATGTTCATTTGCTCAACAATCTTACTTTCAAATCCCATGTCCAACATACGATCTGCCTTATCCAAAGCAAGATACTTTATCCTTGTTAATGAAACTCTTTCTCTCTCAATGATATCCACAATCTCCCAGGGGTTACAACCAAGATATCAACACCCTTCTGTAAATTGCGTAGCTGTTTGAAGTTTTCAACAATCAACAAACTGATTTATTTATTTATTTATTTATTTATATAAAACATGAAAAACAGAATAAAAAACAGAACAACCAGTATGTAATGGTGCATAATATTAATCTTATCATAGCTCATTCACCAATGGTATAATATAAGTCGAAAAAACACAAACCTGGTGATAAATAGGAACCCCGCCATATGCAACCACAACCTACAACCCAGTTTGATAAGCAAACTTGTTTGCTTCATCATGAATCTAGCAATTTTTTTATAACTTTTCATATACCTACTTTACTACTATTACTCCTCCTCCTCCTCTATAATCTGTAATCAACATCAACAAAATGTGATTTATTGATGTGTTAGTCTCATGCAATTCACGTCTCACTCTGTTGACTCTCATGAAACACAAAACGCAAAAAACATACCATGATTGATGAATGGTTAAAGGTGAAACAAACTTACTCTTGAAACGCAAAACGTAAAAGGCATTCAATGACTGATGAATGGTTAAAGGTGAAACGACCTTCCTGGAACATCGTGTCGGCGCCATGCAAAAACTGTAGGAGGACATTGAGTCGAGTACAGCGTCCATTCGGGTTTCCCTCTACGATTCATAACACAAAACTGATGATATCAGACATTAGTAGGAATCCAAGAGCCCTACGGAGATTGAGAAATACGTGCGAGAAGACAAAAATGATACTTTCATTCGCTGTTGTTACCACCATCGAGGTAGATGCTTTGTTTCAAGGAATTGACTTCAGTTCATCAATCACTCGTGCCAAGTTTGAGGAAATCAACATGGACCTTCTTTATGATTGTATGGAGACAGTTGAGAGATGTCTTACTGATGCTAAGATGGACAAGAGTAGTGTACATGATGTTGTCCTTGTTGATGGCTCTTCAACTATTGTCACAAACCAATCATGCACATATTCTAGCCTAAATGTTATGCGGATAATCAATGAACCTACCACCGCAACAATTGCATATGCCATTGATAAGAGAGCTAATTATGTTGGTGAGTGAAACATTTTCATCTTTGATCTAGGTTGTGGTAGTTTTGGCATGTCTCTCCTTGTAATTAAGGATTGCACATATTCTGGCCTTATTGTTATGCAGATAATCAATGAACCTATCGCCGCAACAATTGCATATGGCATTGACACGAAGCTAATTGTGTTAGTGAGCAAAACATTTTCATTTTTGATCTAGGTTGTGGTACTTTTGGCGTGTCTCTCCTTACAACTATGAGAACTAATGATGGAGGCTTGTTAACCTTGCTTATGAACTAATGCTTGAGTATCACAACATTGAACTTGCTTCTTGTTCTTCGAACAAGGAAGCAGTAAAGCTTGACCAAGAGCTCAAGATTGTTATCATTTAACTTTGGTATCATTTTTTGGGTCATTTTACTCTTAACTCTGACCTTAATATCGATCACCATCGCCTTTCATCCTTGTTACATCTACAATACCAAAGTTCATGAATATGAATCTATTTAATTACAAATACTATTTCTTAAGTTATTAATTCCAATAACATTTAGTGCTTGAGCGATTGATTCCTTTTTCAAACAGTTTCATCTTGGTATCTGGTGACATATTATCCAAATTGCATAAGAACAATTGATATGCTTGAAACATATATGTTGTTCTTCAAAAGTAGTAAAGCAGATGACATATTCCTTTTTGATGATTGTACGGAGACAGTTGAGAGATGTCTTACTGATGCTAAGATGGACAAGAGTAGTGTACATGATGTTGTCCTTGTTGGTGGCTCTTCAACTGGGAAAACCTCCTCGATGATGAACAGATAGAATATTTATGAACTTTGTAAACAAGATGCGAGGCAATTTTATTTTTCTTCCTCCTCCTCTTGCCAGAGATGACTTAAACAGAAAACATGCAACACAGAGAGTGAATCCCTTCCAACGTTATGAAAGATTGCTTTGTTGAGGATTTGATGAAAGATTCTTGCTTTGTTGAACATCCCCACTGGCTTCATGAGTCTTGGAGTGCCTGGTGGTGCTAGGGTATGATAAATAGCGTCAAACCCACCCATGTCGTTAACCTAATTGTCAGTGTCCACTACACCTTCAATTCTAGAATCAGTGGCAGTTGCAATAGTTCCTTCAAATTAGCTAAATGGCAATTGGCACATACAATACGGCTAACGTTGGAAGAGATTCGCTCTCTGTGTTACATGATTTTTGTTTAAGTCATCTCATGGTAAGAGGAGGAGGAAGAAAAATAAATTTGCCTTGCATCTTGTTTACAAATTTCAGAAATATTCTATCTGTTCACCATTGAGGAGGTTTTCCCAGTTGAAGAGTCACCAACAAGGACAACATCATGTACACTACTCTTATCTATCTTAGCATCAGTCACTAGTGCAAAAAACCCTTCTAACATCGGTTAAAATTGACTTTTAAAATTGGTTTTTGAACCGATGTTTATTCAGGCAATGTTAAATGTGGTTACTTTAAACATTGGTTAAAAACCGATGTCTAAAGTGCTCTTTCAACGTTTTATAATTCTGTTGAACAGTACTTTAGACATCGGTTCCTTTTTCAACCGCACTTTAGACATCAGTTCCTTTTTCAACCGATGTCTAAAGTCCATTTTAGACATTGGTTGAAAAAGGAACCGATGTCTAAAGTGCCTTTTTTTTATAAAAAAAATATGGTTTACACCAGTTACAATCCTTTCCCTGATTCATTTGTACTAGGGGTGTTCATTAACCGATCCAAACCGATTCAACCGCAAAAACCAAACTGAAAGACCGAAAACCAAACAAACCGAAAATCGAAAAAACCGCATTCTTTTATTGGATTGGATCGGATTTTGGATCCCATAGTGAAATTCAATCCAATCCAATCCAAAGATATCTACTATATCCATATACTATTATTTTTTAAATAATAGTATTACTTATACTTAAGTATTGTTTTTCATACTTTTATGTCCCTCATTCTCTTCAATATTTTTGTTGGAATGACATATATGAGACTATTTGGAATAAATATTAATGTCTTGAAGTTATATTTTGCTACAAGTTTTGAAGCATAACATATATATACTTGATTTAGTAAACATGAAAAATAGGAAATCAATTATGTAAGTTTGAAAAATAAATTAGCTACAATTTATTTGTAGCCGGTTCAAGGAAACAAGTAGGATAAATGACAGTAGATGTAGATAATTAACATAAAAGAATATTTAACATAAAATAACTTGTTAAAAAATATCAAAAATTAAATTTTCTCAAACTCCCAAATTAAAAGTTTGTCAAGAAATAAAATTTTCCTCACTCATCATCAAATTAAGTAATGGTTCATATAAGAAACAAATAGTTGTTGCCTTTCATAAAGGTTCTAGTGTTCTAATATAAAGAGAGGTTAAAATAAGTATTGAGCACCGTAAGTTAACTCATTTAAATGGAGAATATCTTTTGTCCACTATTAAATAAGTAGAAATGACAGTTGGCATAAGAAAAAAAATAAAGTATTTCAAAAACCGAATTATCCAATCCAATCCAAACCGCATTTGATTGGATTGGATTGGATCGGATTTTTTTTAAGGAAGCAAACCAATCCAATCCAAACCGCACATTGTTTTCATCATGATATACTTTTTTGCTAAAAACTGATCCAATTCAATCCGCAAACACCCCTAATTTGTACAGCCAGAATCCCAACAAGTAGAATTTAAATATTCTGAACAGAATCGCTTCTAACCAAAATTTCATTCAAAGTACTATATTTATCGATTATGCAAAAGTATAATGTTGATTATGCAAAGAAAGCCAATAGAAAAGTATACATTTAAGAACATTAACTAAATACATAGAATGTCATAAATTTAAACAAAATAATATGACAATAAAGACACTACACATAAATGAGTACATGATCACCCATTATTTCTCAGTCAACTCTAGAAAGAAGGTTGGCCAACAACAACAACCAAGCATTATCTAACTAAATCTTATCTTTTAGTGATGATAAATATTCTTGTATACCATGTGATATGTACTCAGGTGCTCCATATCCCAAAGTTCCTGACATCTTCAAGTTCTTGTGTTGCATTCCAGAGGCTACAGCAAGTCCAAAATCTGATAGCTGAATCACAAAACTCAATAAAGGGAAGCATAAGTGAATAATAAGTAAATGATTGACAACGTGTAAGATTAATAGGTCATGTACAATCTCACCTTGGCGTTGAGGTTATAATCCAGAAGAACATTAGAAGTTTTTGGGTCTTTATGAACCATAGGAGGATTGGAGTGCTCGTGGAGAAATTCCAATGCTCTATCAGAATCAAATATGTATTAGTCATTATACATAAGACAAAAAATATTAAATTGGTTTTTAGCACAATAAGTGTGGCAGACTCGCCTAGCAACATCAAATGGCCTAGTTAGTATACTGCACCAGCAGCTTCAACAAACTCGTAATATACCTCTCAGTCATAAGGTCAAACAACCTGTGAGGGTTAAGCTTGGAAAGTTGAAGCTCTTCAAAATCAAGTTCAAGGTTATCCAAAAAAGATGCATTATTTTCACCTTGCCATTGGCTCCACGCGCACTTTGGGAACGAAGAAGATCCATGAGACAGTTTCTTTTGTCTGTATCATCAACGAGTTCAATTTTTTGCACATTGAGTTCAGTGCTTGAACCAACCCTTCCAAAAATCAGGAATATGTAATCTGATAGAAAATCAGATGCAAGCTTCTGCAACATGCAACAAACAATTAAAACATATCATCAAATATCCACATAACTCACAAGAATATTGTTATAATTGAAGCATCTCCAATCCAACAAGATTACAAGTATCAACAAGGGTAAGAGTGAAAATACATGTATATCAGTTAGGAAAGTAGCACTGAAAAGCAATGTCTATCTAGCACCTGGGGGAGGCATGTTCATTTGCTCAACAATCTTACGTACTTGAGGTTCAAATCCCAAGTCCAACATACGATCTACCTTATCCAAAGCAAGATACTTTATTCTTGTTAATGAAACCCTTTCTCTCTCAATGATATCCACCAATCTCCCAGGGGTTGCAACCAAGATATCAACACCCTTATCTAAATTACGTAGCTGTTTGAAGTTTTCAACAATCAACACACTGATTTATTTATTTATTTATACAAAAACACGAAAAACAGAATAAAAAACAGAGCAACCAGTATGTAATGGGGCATAATATTAATCTTATCATAGCTCATTCTCCAATGGTATAATATAAGTCAAAAAAACACAAACCTGGTGATAAATAGGAGCCCCGCCATAAGCAACCACAACCTTCAACCCAGTTTGATAAGCAAACTTGTTTGCTTCATCATGAATCTAGCAAGTTTTTTTATACAAATAATTAAGCAAAATTTCCAAGTAAAAACAAAAGGCAACCGGAGTAATAAAAAAAAATAAAAAATAAACCTGAGATGATAATTCCCTTGTAGGAGACAAGATAAGATCTGTTGGATAAGCAATGAGGCTACGACAAGACATGGAAGAAGCGGAACGAGTACGACCCTTCAAGATCGTAGATATAATGGGAACGCAAAACACCGCCGTTTTGCCTGACCCAGTTTGGGTACCCGCCATCAAGTCGCGGCATGCGATGATAATGGAATCGCGTGACGCTGAATCAGAGTGGGTTTCACGTACTTGAATCTCTCTATGTTCTTCTTCAAACCTTCTTCCAACTTGGTTTCAGCGAAGGTGGTGTTCACCGGCGGAGGCACGTTGTTGCAAAAAAGCTTGCGACGACCCTTCGCTGTTGCTCCAACCTCTGCGAACGGAGATGGACGGCACACGACAGAGCAAGACACGTCGCGCAGCCATATATACTAAACCATACCTATTTCATTTTCCTTTCTTTTCATCATTTCCCCCTCAAAAACAGAAATCGGGTAAATGACGGAGCTCTGTACGGGATTTCCAGGAACCGCTAATGAATGGGATCAATGAGTCATGGATGACTCATTAGATGTGGCCCAAAATCAGTCACACCTACATTAATTGTGAGCCACATACTTTTTAACCCTAGTTAGTAACATAACCCTAGTTAAGTTAACTGTTAACTATTAACTATGCTTAAGCTTATATTAATTTAATATTCACAAAACCCATTAATTGGACTCTAAGGAACCAAACAGAGCCTAAGATCTACCCTATTTAAACCCCAAACCGTAGCAGCTTCCCCCTCCACATTTCTCACCATCTTTTCCATTTCTTCATTTTTTTCTTCAAAAACTTCATTGTTGTTCTTGCACCACTTGATCATTCTTTCACTTTCTTTCATTATCTAGAGGTAAACCCTCACTTCTATGATCTTAGTTATCTTCCTCATCTTCTTAACTCTCTTTATCACCCACTACTTCGGATTAGAGGAGAAGAATTGAGAGAGAAACCTAAATAGCTACAAGAAGCCTTTGTTGGAAGCTTTGAAACCTAGTTGGACCAGTCTTCGTGATAGAGTCTCCAAACATTATTCAACCGTTGGATCATTCTCAAATTTTATAATACGGTTCAGGACTTGTGATTCTTCATATCCAACGGTCACAATTGGGAATAAACCTTAAGAGTGTGAGATATGAAGCTTGGACGGTAAGCCTGGGAGGTGAGAAACTAAACCCGGATACCATCTAAGCTGTCACCAAAGAATTATGATCTGAGATGTTGTAACCGTTGGATCGGGCTGAAACTTTTTTAGGAGGTTTAGGAATGATAGTTATTAAATTTCACCGTTCATTTTTCTAAATTGAACTCTGTGGATATAGTAATGGAGCTCGAATAGTAGCCCTATTTTGGTAGCTTTTCCCTAGGATTCATGAACTTATTTTGAATCCGATTTTCCCTAAGTCCAGCTATTGTTCTCGTAGGTTTTTCCATCGATTTTGTCTCTTGATTCAAATATATTTATTTATTTATAACCCTATTGTTGATTCGGTTGGTATTTGGTGTTTCCGGCGAATTGTGTTACTCGTACGTGTAATCGGGACGGAAAGCGGAACGATGGATGTGTAAGGATGGATGGATGGTGGCAGATTTGTGGACGCATTCGGATCTTGTACGGGAAAGCATGCTCGTCAATCAGGTGGGGGAAAGAACCAATCTACCATCGGAATCAATAAGTAGTATATTCTATAATAATTGTGTAGGGCGACCTAAACCCTACTAGTAGTCGAGTAATCGACAAGACCAAAATCACATTGGAAACCTTTTCTGTAAAACCAATGGTGATTCAGGGATTGTAGGTTTATCGACGTTAGGATGATTTTATCTTATCTGAGGTTGATTGAATTTATTGTTATTGAATTGCTTGTGTGATATTTTGTGGTATTTGAATATTTCCTGATATTGTGTGATGCATGATCTCCCTGGTTTTTAATACTATGCTTAGTTGATTTTAAGTAAGGATATATGTTGTTTGGGAGATGATTGTTTGGTGAGAGAATGAATTGACTTAGAGGTGCATAGCTTAATTAAGTTATCTAATGGATGAGACGTGACATAAAATGCGGGTTGAGGTTATGATGGGAGCTTGAGGTACTAGGTTGTTATTGATACGAGATCATGAGATTCATATAGAGGCTTTGATGTAGATACTTTTTCAGTCCATGACGCATTGATCTGACTATCAAAATATAGAAGTGCACTATATCGAGTCCTCACCTATCAAAAGATAGAAGAGCACTAAACGGAATCCTATCATATCATAAGATAAAAGAGCATTATACCGGATCCTATCTTGTCGAAAGACAGAAGTGAACTATGCCGAGTATTATCCTATCAAAAGATAGAAGTGTACTATACTGAGTTCTTTGCATCGGACTGCCATGGACTACTGGCGAATCTGAAAGGAATGGAGACAGTTATGTCATCATAAAGGTTTAGTTATGTGAGGTTGAGGGTAGAGGATGATATCTTAATTTCGAGGATGATCTGTTAGTTATATGTGTTGATTGTCTGTGACATTTATTGTATGATATACTATGACTCTTTTCCGCTTTTTGATGTTAGAACTGCTTCTTATCCCCTATATCTTTCTGTGTGTTGTATTCTGTCTTTTTATGGAATCGTACTAGAAGACCTTGTGGCTGAGCTTGAAGCTGAGGTGTTGGATGGAACTCGGTATGAACTGGATGCGAGAAGACGAGATGTGGTTTTCAGCAATGTAGTTTAGTGTCTAGAGCCAGTGAGTTTTATAAGACGCTTTGTTTCCGCTATTAATAGTTGTTTTAAGATGCCTGCAAGGGATCCTACTGATGGGATATCCTAGACAGTGTTTTAAATACTCTGATGCATAAACCTATGGCATGTATGTTATATATATGGTGTGTTGCTTTGAGTTTTTCTTCCGCTGTGTGTTTATAAGTTAGTTTTAATTTTTACGTATTTCAACGTTAAGTAAGCGATTAAAAGTAATAAATAATTAATGGCACAAAAAGGCACAACGGGGTGTCTCAACGACCCTTCAAGATCGCAGATATAATCGAAACGCAAAACGCCACCGTTTTGCCTAACCCGATTTGCGCACACGTGCGCCATTAAGTCACGGCCTGCGATGATAATGGGAATTGTGTGACACTGAATCGGAGCGGGTTTCTTGTACTTGCATCGCTCTATGTTCTTCATCAAACCTTCTTCCAACTCGGTTTCAGCGAAGGTGGTGTTCACAGGCGGATGCACGTTGTTGCAGAAAAGCTTGCGACGGCCCTTCGTTGTTGCTCCAACCTCTGCGGACGGCGATGGATGGCACAAGACGACGGTGTACACAGAGCAGTGAGATGGAGCAGTAAATGGGTTTAGGTTTAGGGAGAAAGGGCGGGTGAGGGTTTAGGTTTAGAGAGAAAGGGACGATGAGAAAGAGGGAATGAATAGAAAACAAAATTGGTTTTGGGCTTTTAGGCATCGGTTGTAAAGAAACCTGATTTTTTTTATTAACATTAGACATCGGTTGAATATCTAACCGATGTTAAAAGTTAAGTAGAATTTAATTTCTTTTTTGTTTTATTTTTAGACATCAGTTGAAGAAAAGAACCGATGTCTAAAGCTTTTAACATCGGTTATTTTTGGAACCGATGTCAAAAATTTTGCCATTAATTTCAACAATGTCACCGCCTCGTTTTAGGACATCGGTTAAAAAGAAGTCGATGTTAAATCCTGGTGTTAAAAACATATTTTGCACTAGTGATTATGACATCTCTCAACTTTCTCCATACAACCATCAAAAAGGAATATGTCATCTGCTTTACTACTTTTGACGAACAACATATATGATTCAAGCATATCAATTGTTCTTATGCAATTTGGATAATGTGTCACCAGATACCAAGCTGAAACTGTCTGAAAAAGGAATCAATCGCTCAAGCACTAAATGTTATTGGAATTAATAACTTAAGAAATAGTATTTGTAATTAACTAGATTCATATTCATGAACTTTGGTATTGTATATGTAACAAGGATGAAAGGCAATGGGAATCGATCTTTGGTATTGTAGATGTAACACGTCAAAGGTACCACAACCTATATCAAAGAAGAAAATGTTTCGCTCACCAACACAATTAGCTCTCTTGTCAATGCCATATGCAATTGCTGCGGTGGTAGGTTCAATGATTATCCACATAACAATGAGGCCAGAATATATGCATGATTGGTTTGTGACAACAGTTGAAGAGCCACCAACAATGACAACATCATGTACACTACTCTTGTTCATCTTAGCATCAGTAAGACATCTCTCAACCATCTCCATAAAATCATTAAAAAGGAATATGTCATATACTTTACTATTTTTGAGGAACAACATATATGATTCATGTATATCAATTGTTCTTATGTAATTATAACAAAATTTTTCTTCACCGACTTAGCAAAAAGATGAAATTCAGAAATAATAACACCAGTAGAAAATTAGTGCAACAATATCAACTCAAGTCCTAAATCCTCTACTGTCCCTCCTTCCTGTAGCCTTCTCAAACTTGCTTCCCTTAGCTCGCACATAAGGCTTGGTATGGTTGTGTGGCACACCAGGTGCTGGACCAAAGTGTTTCACAGCTTCCCAAGCATTCTTCGGGCCTCATAGAATGATTGTCTTCTGTCCCAAAGGAGCCCTAAGTGCAAGCTGATCAAATGTAAAACATTCACCACCCGCCTTCTCGATTCTTGCATGTGCTATCTCTGTAAAACTGAGTGTGACAACGTTTAGTGGTGGAACTTCATATATTATGATATCATCAGTTATGATGAACAACGTATATGATTCATGCATATCAATTGTTCTTATGTAATTTGGATAATATGTCACCGGATACTAGGCTGAAGTTGTCAGAAAAAAGAATCAACCGCTCAAGCACTAAATGTTATTGGAATTAATAACTTAAGAAATAGTATTTGTAATTAACTAGATTCATATTCATGAACTTTGGCATTTTAGATGTAACAAGGATGAAAGGTGACGAGGATCGATCATAAGGCCGAACCTACCGCTGCAACAATTGCATATAGCATTGACAAGAGAGCTAATTGTGTTGGTGAGCGAAACATTTTCATCTTTGCTATAGGTTGTGGTGCTTTTGACGTGTTACATCTACAATACCAAAGATCGATCCCCATCGCCTTTCATCCTTGTTACATCTATAATACCAAAGTTCATGAATATGAATCTAGTTAATTACAAATACTATTTCTTAAGTTATTAATTCCAATAACATTTAGTGCTTGAGCGATTGATTCCTTTTTCAGGCAGTTTCAACTTGGTATCCGGTGACATTATCCAAATTGCATAAGAACAATTGATATGTTTGAATCATATATGTTGTTCGTCAAAAGTATTAAAGCAGATGACATATTCCTTTTTGATGATTGTATGGAGATAATTGAGAGATGTCTCACTGATGCTAAGATGGACAAGAGTAGTGTAAATGATGTTGTCCTTGTTGGTGGCTTTTTAACTGGGAAAACCTCCTCGATGGTGAACAGATAGAATATTTCTAAACTTTGTCAACAAGATGCGAGGCAAATTTATTTTCCTTCCTCCTCCTCTTGCCATGAGATGACTTAAACAGAAAACATGCAACACATAGAGTGAATCTCTTCCAACGTTAGCCGTATTGTATATGCCAATTGCCATTTAGCTAATAAGCCTGTGGATATTGAGGTCCCACAAGCAGTACTTCCGGATATATATTTGAAGCGATTGTTCAAATTCCATATGATATGCAAGTGAAACAAGTTCTTGATAATGGTAAAAAGGGGGACTTTGAATGTGGGGGTTGTTCTTATTTTACCAGAGGGTTTTGAATTGGCCCCCCTGATCGTATTTCGCCTGAGATTAAAAAAAGATAGGTAATCTATCTTTTCAAAGCTATCGTCCCACAAAAAAAAAATTCTTGTGGTAGGCCCTGTTTCTGGTCATAAATAGTGTTGGTGAGCGAAACATTTTCATCTTTGATATAGGTTGTGGTACTTTTGACGTGTCTCTCCTTACAATTATGAGAACTAAACGGTGGAGGCTTGTTAACCTTGCTCATGAACAAATGCTTGAGTATCACAACATTGATCTTGCTTTCAGTTCTTCGAACAAGGAAGCGGTAAAGCTTGATCAAGAGCTTATGGTAGATGTCATTGGACTTTGGTGCTTTTTTTTTTTTTTTTGGCTCTTTTTGCTCTTGCCTCCGGCCTTAAGATCGATCCCCATCACCTTTCATCCTTGTTACATCTACAATACCAAAGTTCATGAATATGAATATAATGAATTACAAATACTATTTCTTAAGTTATCAATTCCAATAACATTTAGTGCTTGATGGAAATCTAAAGACGGATGGGGTGACAAACCAGGGGACCGAGATTTTAGGAAGAAATATCCTGATCATAACAAATTTGCTATGCTGGATGGAAATATAAACGGTGGGGCCTGGAATGATGTAGCTTTGGATAATCCAGATATGGCATCTAAACCTGGTGCTAAGGAAAATAGAGGGGGGAATAGGAAAATGATAAACGGACACAAAACGGGGACACTTACTATTACACCGTATGAACAGTATCATATTTTGCATGCTGATCAGAATGATTTGTGTGAATGCAGATCAGAGTGGGTATTTTTTTAAAAGAATTTAAGTATTTTTTATAAATAATTTTTTTGATTAAGTGTGTGTAAATATCTGGTAAATCAGGTATAAATATCTTGTGAATTTAGTTTATTATCTGGTGAATGAATTTTTTTGAGAAATAATTTTTTTGATTAAGTATGTGTAAATATATGGTGAATCCGGTATAAATATCGATTCATTATCGTGAATATGCTTTTTAAAATAAATTTTTGGTTAAGTATGTAAATATATGGTGAATCGTATAAATATCTGTGAATTACATTATATGTAAATATTTTTTAAAATAAATTTTTGGTTAAATATGTTTAAATATCTGGTGAATGAGTTTTTTTGAGAAATAATTTTTTTGATAAGTATGTGCAAATATATGGTGAATCGGTATAAATATCTGGTGAATTCAGTTCATTATCTGATGAATGGTTTTTTTGAGAAATAATTTTTTTGGTTAAGTATGTGCAAATATCTGGTGAATCAGGTATAAATATCTGGTGAATTCAGTTCATTATCGGGTGAATAGGTTTTTTTGAGAAATAATTTTTTTGGTTAAGTATGTGCAAATATATGGTGAATCATGTATAAATATCTGGTGAATTCAGTTCATTATCTGGTGAATGTGTTTTTCTTTTTATAAATAAATCTTTTGGTTAAGTATGTTTAAATATCTGGTGAATGAGTTTTTTTGAGAAATAAATTTTTTTGGTTAAGTATGTGTAAATATCTGGTGAATCGGTAGAAATATCTGGTGAATTCAGTTCATTATCCGATGAATGGTTTTTTTGAGAAATAATTTTTTGGTTAAATATGTGCAGATATCTAATGAATCAGGTATAAATATCTGGTGAATTCAGTTCATTATCTGGTGAATAGGTTTTTTTGAGAAATAAATTTTTTGGTTAAGTATGTACAAATATCTGGTGAATCATGTACAAATATCGGGTGAATTCAGTTCATTATTTGGTGAATGAATTTTTTTAGAAATAAAATTTTTATTTTTTTAAAAAAGTCAAAATTTTAAATAAAAAAAATACTACTACAATAACAATACAGTATACTATTCTAGCAGGTGTCATGTTTGTGTCCGGAAATTTGTGCCCGTTTATCAATACTGGGGGATGATATATGGGTAAGGAAGAAAAGGCCACGTAAAGATATGAAAAGTCTGGTTTGCAGGAGAATAATGATACGATGGGAGATCACGTGTTGCATGACACTGTTGGAGGAAAATTTATGGCTCTCCCTGGTCCCTCCCGTACTGGATCGGAGCTCGATATTATGAAGGGGGTGCAACAAGATTTAGATGATCCAGTGGGGGGTGCGAATGGGGGAATACCGAGACACCAAGAGGAGCTACGTAAAAATGGTATATTCACCCCTATGCACGTAAAGATGATTATGCCAAATCATCTCAGAATGCTGGATGACCCGAAGCCTCCAGACCCTACAGGTTCTTGTAATATGGAAGGAGGGGCAATGGGCGGTTCAGATATGGATGAGGAAAGTGAAGAGGAGACTGATGGGAGGAGATGGTGGAAGAGACTCCACTTATTGCTCAAGGATAGCATGGTCTTTTTTCTTTTCATCTTTCCCAATCTGTTTATGATGAGTTGTTTTAAGGATATGTCTATTCTCTATTGGAATGTTAGTGGTTTTGCTAATAATAGGAGCAAGCAACACACGTGTGAGCTCATTCGAAGGTATAAGCCTGACTTGATTTTTGTAGTTGAGACTCATTCTTCTTTTTCTGCTTCTTCTCGATTCTGGGATAAAGAGGGGTATTTCAGTGTTGCTGTGGAGGAAAGTCTTGGCCAGGCAGTAGGTATTTGGGTCTTAGCTAGCAGAAGCAGTGATTGTGTGTTTGGCGTGTTGGACACAGTGCCCCAATGCATCACGGTTTCTATTACTCAAGGATCACACTCGTGGGCTTGTTCATGGATTTATGCCAGCCCTAACTACACTGTCCGTGTGACTTTTGAGACTATCTTACACAGTTGAGAAGAACCATAGTGATTCCCTGGTTAATGATGGGGGACTTCGATGAAATTCTTCTTCCTTCTGAGCAGCGTGGTGGGACTTTTCTAAGTGCAAGGGCTGCCAGGTTCGCTCATATGTTGAATGTGTGTGATATGATAGACTTGGAATTCTTTGGAACTCAGTTTACTTGGCAAGGGAGGCGTCAAAACAGATTGGTCTCTAAACGCTTAGACAAAGGAGTAGGGGACTATAGATGGAGGATGTCATTCCCAGAAGCTACCTTAGAGAATTTGGTCAAGAGACATTCTGATCATAACCCGCTGTTATTGAGGTGTAGCAATGTTGGTTCGTCCAGACAGGGAAGGCCATTCAAGTTTCAAGCGTCTTGGTGCACCCATAAGGACTATCGTGGGGTGGTAACCGAGGCTTGGAAACAAAGACAAGGTGATATAGTTGGTGCTTTACATAATGTGTCATGTGAATCAATGATCTTTAACAAAGAAATCTTCGGTAATATCTTTGAGAAGAAACGAAAGTTGGAAGCTAGGTTGAGGGGAATACAGCGAGCCCTTGAGGAGGTAGATTCTGCAAGTTTAATTATTTTAAAGAAGGAACTCATTGGCGAGTATGAAGCTATCCTTTTCCAAGAAGAAACTCTATGGTTTCAAAAATCTAGAAAGAAATGGATAAAATTGGGTAGCGGCCTAGCCGGAATACTTCTTTTTTCCATGCTCAAACAATTATTAGAAGAAAGAGAAATAAAATACATTGATTGAACTTACCTTCAAGTGAATGGTGCACTGTGAAGTTTACACAGACAAACACAAAAAAGGGGAGTTGAATTATATTTGTTAATAATTTTATAAAAACAACCTCTAAAATTATTTTTACACACAAGAAGGTTAAAACAGAAGCAAGCACCAAGAAATAGATCTTTTAAAAGGAAAGCTTTAACAAAAGCAATATCAAAACCCCTTAGTCATTAAAAACAAATAAAGCAGTAAGAGTTTAGAGGTGGAAGAATTACACAAGATGTTTTATCCTGGTTCACTTTTTTCCAACCAAGAGCTACGTCCAGTCCCTTCTACTTGAAGGTTTTTCTCCACTATTTTCCAAATAGATTACAACCCAGTATTAAACACCTCTCCAGGCTACAAGTATTTCTTTCTTACCAAGCCTCTTCAGGCTCTAACTCTAACAAAGAGATTTAACTTATGATCTTCTTAACTCACTGTGTGTGAGGATATGAAAGTTTAAGATCAAATGAATATTTTCACAATATTCAAACAAAAGAATACAGACTCTTGCTTTTAAAGAAATATCAGTATGAGTGATTATCGATTGACAAAAGTTGAGCTAGAAAAACTTGTGCATGCAAGAGTAGTTCTTCAGTATCTGATGTCTTCTATTTATAGTGACCTTCTTCTTCACTTGTATTTCTTCAACGGTTATTTTGAATAGTCCAGTTTAGAGATAGCATTGAATGCAGGATATCCGTTGTGGCTGATAGCTTGATCGTGGCAATGCTGAATAGTACTCTTGGTTATCGAGATAGCATAAAACGGAGACTCACTGCTCTGAGTATTGCAGCTTGAGAACTTGTTGTTCCTCCTTTGTGTATAATCCAGCTTTTTTCAACCATAAAGTTGTCATCGTACAGATCATTTTGCAGTTTCTCGTTGTACGATTCTGCTTTTTGCATTTCTTTGATGGTACTATGTTTCTTTTACAACAAGGTAAAACATTAAAGCAGATAAAACAAATGTGAAGAACAAAAATTCTATTGAAATAAATATCAATCATTTGAAATAAATTCAAGAGATTCAGATTGCATTTATTCATTCAAAGATGGAGCTCGTCTACTTAAAAACTCCGTCTACTTAGTTATATGTGAGACTAAGTCTGTTCATTATTTTATTTTGCTCGTCTGCTGACGTGGCATATCCTCTCGTCTATCAAGTATTTGGACTTGCTATATCTCAATGAGTTATCATAATCTCCGCCTGGTGACGTGGCAGTTAGAGCTCGTCTACCTGATTATTTTATTTTTTAGCTCATTCAGTTTTACCAATTACTTTCGTCTGTTGACATGGCAATCTAGACACATTTACTATCAAGTCTTTGGACTTGTTGCATCTAAGAAGTTATTTTGATTTTCATCTAGTAAGCATTTAGTGCCTAGTCTACTTAAAGAAACCAGTCTACTTCAATAAATAAATAACTTTACCAAAACATTGAGTAGTCCGTCTACAAGGGTGGACGCATATTTTTCTCAAGGAGTCCAATAAAAACTTATCCCAAGTTTCTATTACTCATATTTAAATATTCCTGCATAACTTAAAGCACATGTTAGATTTCAACTAACACTTTGCCAAGCAAATTTAATTCTTTTGTTAACATCAAAACTTAGAGATTAATTAAATCCAAATCACTTTGGTTCCAACAATCTCTCCCTTTTTTATGATGACAATTAAATTTGAGTAGCAAAGTCTAAGAGAGCTTACAAAGCTCCCCCTAAGACAAAGCATACAAACTTTAACAGGAAAAGCATAAGACAGAAATTCAGCAGCACATATATATATATAACTTATCAGATCAGTGCAACTACTTATCAGTTAAGTATAGTATCAGAGCTTTAAAGTCTTTATCAAACTTAAACAAGTTTCAGAGCAAATAAGACATATCATATCAAACAGTGTTAGAGCACATGGACTTAGGATATATCAGATTAATAAAAAAATCATAGCAAACAATATCATAGCAATAAAAATAGATAAATCAGAGCAATATTTATATTAGCATAGTAAATCATGTCAAAGTATAAACAGAAAGAGACATGCATATGCAGACAAACGTATACTTAAAAAAATCTGTCTTTATAAATTTAATTCTTTTATCCTTTCTCCCCTTTTTTTGTCATCATACAAAAAGGTAAAGGGAGTAGACCATCATTGTCAGTAATATTAAATAGAAGAAAGATAAAAGGTTAAGGTTAGGCAGGAGGAGGTGGTGGAGGTGAAGGGTTGAGTCTAGCTTTTCTTGAAATCCATCAGGAATTCCAGCATTTTGTTGACAACTTCTAGGGTTGGAGTCATTGATGTTTGAACTTGTTGTTGGACGTCCTCCTTAATTTTCTCAGTCATCTTCTCAACCTTTTCATCAACTATCTTGCCAACTCTGTCATCAACTATTTTGCCAAGTATCTCTTCAAGGTTCTGTGGCAGAGCATGTTGTCTTGAACTTTCAACAGATTCTTGAAAGGTGCTTAATGCTCTGGAGTGTTCAGGATGATCTGAAGGGAGAACTACATCTAGAGCTTGTGGTTGAGAGGAATGCTTTCCAGATGAGCTTTGTTTGGAAATGGACTTAGTAGTTTCTTCTACATGACCACCTGAGCCAAAAATAGTGGCATTCATGCCAGGTCCTTCAACAACAATTTGATCTTCTACAAGCTCAGAAGGAGGTGAAGACGGAGCAGGATTAATCACTAGAAGGGGAAAAGGGGTCATTAATACTTCCTTGGCCCATATGATGGGGTAGGAGAATTCCACATTTCAACTTGATATGGGAAGTCCCCAAAGATCTTTGTAGATCATGTACCAGAAGTTTGAAAGACCATACTTGCCTCTGACTTTAGGAATTTCCTTTTTCTCTTCTTAGGTTAGTCCAGAGGAATATGCTTCTCTTGTGCAGTGGATGATGTGGGATTTCCAGAAGTCTGCAACACGTTGTCCATTAATCAACTCAATAGATTCAGAATGCAAATAGTAGTCCTGCATGGAGTAGTCAAAAGTTTCTTGATTCAAATCAAGCATGACTGATTCAGATTCTGGCATAACTCCTTTGAATCTTCTATTCTTCTTGTCCTTGTCCTTGTTCAGATCAACCATCGGCAGTCTTGGACAGATTCTGTAAGGCATGATTCCAATTCTTGTTGCAGTAATATGTCTCAGCCATGATGGAGGGACAAAATGTGTGGCTCTATCAACTCTGAAATGACCGAATTCCCACTTCAGCATTTCATAGATGAGCTGATCCACAAAAAAATTAGAGGCACTCCCATAGACACTGGGATGCTCGAAGGATACCCATCTTGTGTTACTGTCCAAGATTATAGGAACATGTTTTGAAGATCTTGCTCTTCTTTCAGGGATGGTAGGAAGATTTTTCCTTCGAGGGTCTGTCTCTCATTTAGGTATTACATGTCTCTCAACTCCATCAGTGAAAGGTATGAGAGGTGGAGTTTTGACAAGGTTAGGATAGATTTTTCTGGGGGGGAAATTTGTTTAGGGGCATGTGAGTGACTAAAGGTCCTATGTTGTTGTGCATTTGTGAAGGCACTTTTGTGATTAGTTTGCAATCAAGATGGGGTAAATGGAAGGGTTCAACAGGTGGGTCTAATTCTTCCTCATACTCAGGTAGGGGTACCTTCTGTCAGGAATGTATTCAGGTGCAGGTTGGTGAGTGACAAACAGAACTCTCTATTTTCTTTTTACTTTGACCTAATCCTCAGATTTACCATCATAAATAACAGAAATTGGGGTGATGGGGAATAAGGTTCTTACAGGTTTTGGAAAGGGAACACTAGGGGAAATGCCATCATCTGGTTGATTGAACTAGGGATCATTGGCAGAGATAATTGGTTGAAATTGTGGTCTGGAAGAGGAGGCTATTTGTGAGTGAGCAGGTGAAGGTGTAGGCAAGTTTGTGGTTTGGTCAGTTTGTGTTGGTTGGGGTGAAAGAGGTGTGGGAATGTATACATCATCAGTCATGTTTTGGTTGAACACTTCATTTGGAGCAGAGATAGCAATATCATCAGATCCAACAGTACCAGGGAGAGAATCACCTCTATTTTCTAAACTAGATACTAAGGCATCTACTGCAATTTGAACAGGATCACTAGCAGAGATGGTTACCTTAGAAGTCTTAGTTGTTCTGGCCTTTCTTGCAGGTTGCCTTCTTACTTGAGTTGAGACAGGTACACCGGCCTCAGCAGCAGTGACAACAGCAGAAGTTTTCTGTTTCTTCAGGATGGTACTGATAGGAATTCTGTCCTCATTAGCTTCCTAGTCCTCATTGTGTGAGAACATGACTCTTCTTCTCTTCGTAGCAGGAGCATCAGTAGGTTCCCCAATAACAATGCCACCAGCTGGTCTCTTGGGGGCATGTTTCCTTGCTGCAGTGGTCTTCTTTCTGACATCTTTCTTTGGCTCCACAGCCTCAGTACAGTTTTGTTCCACCATTTCCTCTTTCATTTTCATAAGTTCCCCTGTTTTAGCAATAGCAGCAGCAGCATATGTGCTAAGATTCATGTTTGCAATGTTCATTTTACCAAAGTCTGCCGCTGACATTGGTTTTTCATTGATAATTCTGGCTTGTTCCTCAGGAGTCCTTGCAGCAAGAAATTCATGGATTCCTTGACCCTTGAATATCTTAGGAAGAAGATGACAATAGGGAAATGCTGAGAGTCTTTTCTTGTTCATCACAGCATCTCTAAATCTTCCATACATAATTCTTGGAAGATTGATCCACTACAAAAAAACAACTGTTTAGCGACCGGCATATTCGGTCGCTAAACTTTCTAATTCGGTCGCTATTTAATTTAGCGACCGATTAATGGTGGTGGCTGATAACCTGGTCGCCAAGCTTTTAGAGACCGAAATAATAATTCGGTCGCTAAATGGCGACCGTAAATTCGGTCGCTAAATAATAAAAAACGGTCGCTACACGGTTGGTCGCATTGTTTGGGTAACCATTTTTAGCGACCGGTAATCGGTTGCTAGTTCGGTCGCTAATGTTGGTTAGTGTTAACCTATATTAGCGACGGATTTTCGGTCGCTAGACCACAATCTGTTAATGTTAACTAAAGTTTAGCGACCGAATTATTGGTTCCTAATTCGGTCGCTAAACTGGTTTTTATTAATTTTTTTTAAATTTAATTTTTAAAATAATACAATTTTTATGTTTTTCTTTAAAGTTTAGCAAAAATACTAATAAAACACACCAAATTACTAATGAAATATACAATCATAAGAAATAATGAATATATATATATATATATATATATATTATATATATATATATATATATATATATATATATATATATATAATCCAAAGTGTCGTACAAGAATCGTTTAAAGTCAAAAATATGGAAAAAAAATCAATCATGATGAGGGGGAGGTGGAGGAATCCAATCATCCTTAGCGTCCGTAACACCGACGTCTGCTATCTGATTGTCCTCTGCAGATAGCGGCATCGATGAGGCGGCGGCGGAACCGAGGAGGAGCGGCAGCAGGCGGCACAACCGTCAGAGCATCACCCTGAGCAACTGGAGTCTGGATCCTCATCTGCTCCAACACCAGCCGCAGTGTCTGGCCCTGCTCCATGCTCGTCTGCATCAGCTGCTGATGTGCCTGAGTCAACTGTGCAATTTGGTTCGCCATCTGCTGCTCTCTCTCGCTCTTCTTCTGAAGCTCCGCGTTCAGCTGTGTGATGGTACCCTGCATTTGGTTGAACTGCTCTAGAGGGACGGTATCAACGTAGGAAGGAGCAGGCATGCCGGATGATGAAGCGATAAACTCGCCTCCCAGGTGTCCGATTCCATACACGTGCCCCTTCTTGTTCCTGCCCCCGACGACCTCCAAATAAATGGCATTATCGTCGACGGAGATAGGAGAGTTGGGCCCATCACCAGTCAAGGCATCATCTTGTGACTATGAGGCACGTGATATGGCATCTTCCTTCTTCTCGTTGAAGCCCACCTACAAAGTATAGATGAAGAGATTTGGTTAAAATTATAATCAATATTAACAAATCATTTATAATAAATTACAAGTAAACACTAAATTGTTTTTTTGGTTACAGCATAGTTACGGGCCTTGTCGTTGACCCATGTCCCCGACTTCAACTTCTTCGTCCTCTCCACCAACTCCATAGCAGTGGGGCCCGCTGTTTCTGTGCTTTCTGCACAGAAAAATATATTCTTAAATTCATAAGAATGATTAAAAATGAAAACTAATTAAATAGTACAATAAGTCAAAAGTTTAATGTATTACCAGCTCGTAGTAGTGGGCGGCGACTGATTTAGACCCGCCGGTCCAAGCACATGCGCCACCATCAGAAGCTCGATTACGTCGAGCTGTGGCCTGGATCTCCTGGAACTTCTCAGTAGCCCAGTACTGGTCCAGCTGCCTCCTGATCTCAGGATCCACCCACTTCCCCTTATTCTTACTCTTCCTCGGCTTGTTCGTCAGATTCTTCATGACCAGTGAGCCTTTATGCTCAAATATGTCCCTGACGAGACCCTCTAAAGCTACGTCCCACCTATACTCTTTCTGCAACTTACAGTTGTTAGGAAATTCGTGTGTGTATATATATATATATATAATGTAAATTTAATTTAAATAACTTAATAAATTGTTACCTTATACTCTTGAAACAACTGATCCCTATGGCCCCCTGGGATGGCCTTCCATGTAGGCCATGGACCATCAAACTTGCGTCGCAAGATCTTCGATATCGAATCAGAAGGGCCCTTCGCGGGCAGAAAGCTGCAGTAAAATTAGAGCATTAATAAATGTTATAAATAAATAAAAAAACAAGTAAATAGAAATTAACGATACTTTATATATATTAAAAAATTAAATTAGCTTACTCGTTATCCCCCCTAGGGATAAGAAGAATCCTCCTGTCGGATGGACCACGACTCTCCTGTCCCGATGATGATGATGGTCCTGTCATAGGTGTGGATGATGAGGGTGCAGCCTGTGTCCCGACCACATGAGGCTGGGTAGGGGGTGCAACTCCATCACCTTGAGGTGTCCCATCCATAGAGGTGCTGGTAGGGTGGTCTCGATCTGAAGGCTGTGGGTCGGTCGGCGAAGGGACTCTCGTAGCACGACCTCTGCCATGACCTCCACGACGACCCCTACCTCTAGAGGAATCTGCCATCTGTTTAAAAATGAAAAGATGATTACACAACAGTGTGAATAATACAAAAATAAATTACCTAAGTAGAATGACATTTACACAATGAATTATGACAAATAAATTACCTAAGTAGAATCTCCGTCGCTAAATTCACCCTCACTCTCATCAGTCTCACTTGATCGTAATGTGCCTTCGCTAGATGCGTCCAACTCGGATTGATCCATTAACTCTCTTTCAACTTCTTCCCCATTTCCGGAAATGTCCGCCATAGAATTAACGATAATGTCCGGTGTAATTTGCAACAGTACGTGGGGTCTTGAAAACTCATCATCTTGGTACGGAGCATCTTTTTCAGGCTGGTTGATTACATTATCAATAATTATACTGCGAGCCTTTATCTTAATAACACCCAACTAGCCTTGATGTCCTTCGGGATATGGTGAGTAATAAACCTGATCTTCCTGTTGTGAAAAAATGAATGGGTCGTACGCCTTATTATACCTTCGAGACAGCCTAACTTGAACAATACCATATTTTTTATCGATTTTTGTCCCTACGTCAAGTGTAGGATCAAACCAATCACACTTGAAGATAACTAACTTCATCACAGGGAAACCGGTATAATCGAGTTCAAGGATGTCAGTTAGAACCCCATAGAAATCATCCTCTACATTGCCATCAGTGGCTCGCACACAAACACCATAGTTACACGACTACATTCCTTCATTCCATGTTTTTGTGTTAAATTTATATCCATTTACAATATAAGTATTCCATTATGTAACCCATCTGTTAGGCCCCGTGCCAAATTTGTCAACAATGGATTTTGAACATTGTTTTTTGGATCTAGTACCTAAAAAATCAAATATTATATTATTCTTATACATGCTATATATTTAAGGAGATAAAATGTATTGCAACAAATGAAGATGCTTAACCTACATATTTACTGAACCACGTAGCAAAGTGAGAAGTAATTTCTCGGTCAACCTGATCGTTTGAAATGTCAGGTTGGAGATCCCTTAGAAAATTGTCGTACATCCTACATATAGGATATTAACAGCAGGACGATTAATAATCATAAATGTCAATTGAACTTATAAAAGACATTGTAGAAACTTACTCTAAATATGGCGCCACCTCTTCACAATTTTGAAGGATATACAGATGAGCAGCATTAATGTCACGCTGCTCCAAGAAATATCCTTTTGATTTGCCACTAAATCTTCCTGGATAGTTGAATATTGTTATAGGATGACTAGTTGAACTTCCTTCGCCCGAATCAACGTTTCTAGGCATCCTTGTCCTTCTCGTGTTAACTTCGTCCGGATAGTAATAAGAGGCAAAAGTGGAAGTCTCCTCCACTAAGTATGCTTCACAAATGGAACCCTCCACTCGTGCCTTGTTCTTGACTTTGTGTTTAAGGGAGTGCAGGAACCTATTAAAGAGGGATACATACAAATAATTACTAGTTTTAGGGAAAGCTAAACTACGATTTCGTGTTCGTGAATTTCATATGTATTAAGTAAAATAGTTGATGTTGTTTACCTCTCAAATGGATACATCCAGCGGTATTGGACTGGGTCACCAACTCTTGCTTCGTAAGGTAGATGAATTGGCAGGTGTTCCATGGAATCAAAGAAACTCGGCGGGAAGATTTGCTCCAGCTTACATAACAAAATGGGTATTTTGACTTCCATATCCTTTAATTGATTCACATTTAGTGTTGTCGATATAAGCTCCCTGAAAAAGTGGCTAAGCTCAACAAGTGGGTTCCAAATTTGCTTCGGTAATGCATCGAACGCAATTGGAAGCAACCGTTGCATGAACACGTGGCAATCATGACTCTTCATTCCATGTAACTTTGCTTCCTTAATGTCAACACATACCCAGATTGGAAGCATACCCATATGGTAACTTTAGTTCTTTAAACCACTTACAGACAGCCACTTTCTGTGTTTTACTTAGTGTATAACTTGCCTTCGGTTTGATAAGTCTGCCACGACCATCGTCCTGCAACTCGAGCTCCTTCCGATTACAAATTTCAGCCAGATCCAATCGGGCTTTATTTGTATCCTTTGTCCTCCCCTTGATGTCTATCACAGTGTCAAACACATTCCTCTCAGTATGCATGACATCAATGTTGTGACGGAGTAGCTGCGTCCTCCAATACGGCAACCTCCAAAATATACTTTGTTTTGTCCAATTATGGTTGAGGCCATAATCAGGAATATGTTCTCCTTAGGATTCATGGACGAGCGGTAAGTACTGTACTCTGTGCCATACATTAGGACCAGTCAAACGTGGTGGAGGCGGTGTTGTCTCCGCACAACGCTTCTTGAATGCATTATTGTTCCGCCTATAAGGATGATCTTCTGGAAGGAATTGACGATGACAATCAAAATATGAGATCTTTCGACTGTTTTTAAGCATGAATGCCTTCGATCGCTCCATACATATTGGGCATCCAAGCTTCCCCGCGATCATCCAACCCGACATCATCCCATAGGCGGGAAAGTCATTGATCGTCCACATCAAAGCTGCTTTCATGATGAAATTCTGCCTCAAAGATACGTCATATGTCAACACATCATCATTCCACAGCATCGTTAACTCATCTATCAGCTACTACAAGTACACATCAATCTTACCTTTTGGATTAGACGGACCCAGAATTATGACTGTTAGGAACATAAACTCCCGCTTCATGCACGTCCCCGGGGGAAGATTGTACGGAGTCAGGATAACCGGCCAACAAGAGTATGCTTTTCCAGACTGCCCAAAAGGATTAAGTCCATCAGTAGATAACCCCAATCGGACGTTCCGAGGGTCCTGCGAAAATGTCATAGGAACCCTATCAAAATGCTAGTGGTTGTTAATAAGGGGGAGTTGAATTGTGTTTGTTAATAATTTTATAAAAACAACCTCTAAAACTATTTTTACACACAAGAAGGTTAAAATAGAAGCAAGCACCAAGAAATAGATCTTTTAAAAGGAAATCTTTAACAAAAGCAATATCAAAACCTCTCAGTCAGTAAAAACAAATAAAGCGGTAAGAGTTTAGAGGTAGAAGAATCACACAAGATGTTTTATCCTGGTTCACTCTCTTCCAACCAAGAGCTACATCCAGTCCCTTCTATTTGAAGGTTTTTCTCCACTATTTTCTAAATAGATTACACCCCAGTATTAAATACCTCTCCAGGCTACAAGTATTTCTTTCTTACCAAGCCTTTTCGGGCTCTAACTCTAACAAAGAAATTTAACTTATGATCTTCTTAACTCACTGTGTGTGAGGATGTGAAAGTTTAAGATCAAATGAATATTTTCACAATATTCAAACTAAAGATTACAGACTCTTGCTTTTAAAGAAATATAAGTATGAGTGATTATCGATTGGCAAAAGTTGAGCTAGAAAAACTTGTGCAGGATGATCAAAAGAGTGTTAGATGATTTCTGTGCTATTTCGCGTCTCAAAATAACTCATGTTTCAACATCATCATCATCATAAAAAAATACTTAATATAAGTTATAAATGCTCAATCCACAAACACATTTCATAAACAAATGTTCAACAGAAAGCAAAAAAATAAATAAATAAATAAATAAAAGATAATCACTTACTATCTATATAAATTTAACCATATCATATCATATCACCGCCTTGCTGCCATGTGGAGTCACCATTTAATATAATTTTTTAAAGAAAAGGATGGATTAGAGTTAAGTCGTAATAACCTTTTTCTTAAACCTCACCCGGGTTTGAGATCCAATCACAATTGTTATCAATGCTTAATTCTCTTTTTCAGGACTTTGAAACCTAAGCTCTGATACCAACTTTGTCATGACCCAAATTCTGTAGCCATGACCGGCCGAAAGGGAAATACTCTCTTTTCCCCTTTGCAGTCTCACAAGCATACACAAATTCGTCTCATCCAAAGTAAAAGATTACATTCATTATTTGCTTAAGGAATATAATACATCAGAGTGATTAACAACAAACAAATTACAAAGTCCTGAATAAAACTAGGCCACCTTAATAAGGGTACAACTCTTTAAACTATCCACATGGCATCCAAGACTTTCGACGGCTTTACAGATACCTGCAGCTAAAATTTTAAACATGGGGTGAGTCCACTGACTCAGTGAGGGAGTTTCCCTCAAACACGGGCATACATGCAATCTAAGAATAAAACAATAGCACACACTCACACAAACACACACGCATAACCATGCATAATCCATCTCAATACCACATCAATAATACATAGCAACATTCATACAGTAAACACAACTCAAAAGGACATCTCGTCCATTCCTAGAGTACTTGTGGAATGTCTTGCGCTTGATTTAATTCTCATATCTCAAGTTTCTCACAAGGGATCAATATACTTCTCAAGTGTACATATCACATATCATACTAACATCGAGTCTTTGGGTATCCTAGAAGGTGGGTTCTCTGAGGACCTCCTGCCCCGACGGTTTTAATTTTGTACCTCGGAGACACCGCACCCTCCAACCAACATCAACATCCATTCTCAACGCCCGGGGTATCTAACGGGGTCCTCTCATCCCCGACGGTGATATTTATATATCGGAGCCTCCCGCTCCCCAGTTGACCTACCCAAAGATTCATAATTATTCCTCGACAATCCATTCCAGCAAATACTCCTTTCAAATATCGTATTTAAGACAAACACATACATATTTTCATAATCACTTCAAAACATTCACAAGAACTACCTACCAAGCAATTACCAACATATTTACAGGTCCTTGACATCTTTATCATATAAATAATAGTAGTTATAGTAAAGATCCACAACTCGATTTTGTACAGAATCAAACCCATAGGAAAACATTTCATCACATCTTACCTCATTATCCAATTAACATAATCAAGGTCAAAACATAGAATAAAATGTCTTATTTTCCAATATCACAATCATAATTCAATAAGCATGACCAACATAATAATTTTCATCAAGCCACCATAAGCGTTATTTATACCTAACACTCTTCATTATTTCCAAAGGGTTCATTTCAATTCATGTCTTACATTTCATAACCTCATACTTATGCTCCAAACATACAATCTCATAGTCTTAACAAATAACTATTCCCTTCATCAAGTCATCCTTTCATATACCAATTAACACACACACACACACACACACACACATATATATATAATAGTCATCATAGTATTATTCTAATTGTCTCATAAATATTCATGATACTCAAAATAGGTCCTATTAAATTTTATAAACCTTGTGTACCATACATAGAGCTATACACATATCCTAGAACTCCACGTTATAGATACTTTCATACTTTCTTTAACCACACTCTCATCTAGACATATTAGTTTACTTAGCAATATAAATAAAATTAACTAAGTTGTACCAAATATGTCCCTAACTTCAAAATCAATTTAAGAATAGGATGTAAAATAACCATATCAAATAAAGACTACTTTTTTTTAGGGAAAAAAAATGATAAGGCACATGACACCTACACAACCATCATACTTCCCCATTCAATTATAGTTACAATATATATATATATATATATATATATATATATATATATATATATATATATATATATAATTTATTCCTCATTAAAAATATAGTTTAAATATACATACTGTTGGAAATTTCAGCCAAAGCAAGTCACACATTGTATGGGAGCTAACTTGGAGAGCCCCCTCAAGTCTATATAAAGAAGCTTAAGGGGTGCTAACTAATCACACCAATCCTCACTAAGAAGAGTGAGAGAAAATAGAGAGAGAGCCTCACAAGAGAGAGCGAGAGAAAAATAGAGAGATCCTTAGAGAGAGTTTTCTCAGAGAGAAAAATAGTGAGCCAATTTGTGAGAGTGCTATCCACAAATTGAGAATACAATATTCTTGTATTTTTTTATTCCCATTATTGTTATAGTGGAAGTTTAAGCAGCCTACGGGTCCCGTGGTTTTTTCCTTGCTCACATTGAGGAGGTTTTTCCACGCTATAAATTGTCCGGTGTTATTACACTTATTTTTACGCTTCCGCTTAGTGCCTATTTTTGAGTTCACGGAGTAGGGAAATTATGCTGGTATTTCCCAACAGTGGTATTAGAGCTCTCAGAGCTCTGGAATACTAGGTGTCGGATTTATAAGAAAATCCTTAGTATGCTCTGTGGCTGCAGCATTGTCTGATCTTCCACATCAGAAAAGAATTATTCTTGTTGCTGGAAATAAAGTGTGGTAGTGTGAAAGTGCATGCCTAGAAAAGTTCTGGTTAGGAAAGACTTGGTATTTAAGTGTGTCTATTGACCCACCTCTCTTTCCTGGGAACTTCCTCGGTACGTACTGTTCACAAACTACAGTAATTTTCAGCATTCGGTACAAGTCACCTATATGACACTATTCACGTATAGTGTTGTTTTTATCAAAACCCACCTGGTTGGAGGAGCTATTGGCCTGTGTAACTCAAGATGGAGGGAGTTATCACTCATGATGGAGACATGTTCAAGCTAACTGCAGATAACTACTCCTATTGGAAGCCGATGATGGAAGATCATCTATACTGCAAAGATTTGTATTTGCCAATTACCCAGAAGGATATGCCGAAGGATATGCCAAATGTGAAGACTGACAAAGATTGGGAGCTTCAGAATCGGAAAGCAGTGGCTATGATCCGGAAATATATTGATCGAAGCTTGTTCGAGCATGTATCAACTTATACCAATGCGTATGAGTTGTGGACAAAACTTGAATCCTTGATTCAAAAGAAGACGCCCAGGAACAAAGCCCACCTTGTCAGACGATTGGTAAAGTTGGAGTACATGAACGATCAAAATATGATCGAACATCTGAACACTTTCAAAGGCATTGTTAATCAATTAACAAAGGCAGGCATGAGTGTTGATGATGAGTTGCAAACTCTTCTACTCCTCAGTTCTCTACTTGAGAGTTGGGACACTCTAGTTGTCACTCTCAAAGAACTCGCCTCCAGACGGAAAGCTTAGCATGGATTCTCATTGCATGCATTGTTTGCTAAATGAAGAGTCAAGACGGAGGGAAAGAGGTTTGAACAATCAGTTTGAAGCCAATGTTGTTGAAAATAGAGGAAGGAGTAAGAATCGTGGAAAAGGATGTCGTGGAAAATCACAAGGTAGGTCCAAATCTCAAACCATACTAAATTGTTATTACTGTGGCAAACCAGGACACGTAAAGCCTGAGTGTAGATTCTTGAAAAGAGACCAACAAGCTGGAACAGTCCACCCTGACCAGATTGACCCGAAGAAGAAGAAAGAAGATGGAACAACTACTGCAGTGACCTCGAATGATGAGAATATATTTCTTGTCGGAGAAGAAAATTATCTAAATGTTGCATCAGATGATTGCATATGGATAATTGACTCAGGAGCATCCTTCCACGTCACACCTCATGAAGAATTCTTCTCATCATACCAAAAAGGAGAATTTGGTATGGTGAAGATGGGAAACCATATCACAAGTAAAATCGTCGGTATTGGCGAAGTAACTTTGATGACTGAGAATGAAAATAAGCTTGTGCTGAAGGAGGTCAGACATGTACCCGAGATACGTCTGAACCTTATCTCAGTGGGAAAGCTAGATGAAGCCGGGATGATAAACCAATTTGGTAGCGGCAGAAGGAAACTCAGCCGAGGAAGCATGATTATTGCTCGCGGCAGAAAGGAAGGCTCTCTGTACATTATGCAGGGAAAGATATGCAAGGGGGAGACAAATGTTGCTCAAGACGCAACCAAAGAACTGTGGCATAGACGACTAGGCCACATGAGCGAGAAGGGTCTGGAGATCCTTGCAAAAGATCATCTCCCAAACATAAAAGGGCAGTCACTTGAATCATGTGAAGACTGTCTAGCAGGAAAACAACACAGAGTATCTTTTAAAAGATCAGATGATGCAAGAAGAAGAAAGCAGATTCTGGATCTTGTTCATTCAGATGTTTACTCGACGTCTGAAAGGTCTGTTGGTGGTGCTCAATACTTTGTTACCTTCATTGATGATCACTCTAGGAAGGTGTGGGTGTATCCATTGAAGACGAAAGATCAAGTTCTTCAAGCTTTCAAGGAGTTTCATGCTTCTGTAGAACGAGCATCTGAAAGAAAACTGAAATGCTTGAGAAGTGATAATGGCGTAGAATGCATAGGTCTGTTTGAGACATATTGCAAAACTCATGGGATAAGACATGAGAAAGTTCCTCCCAAGACACCTCAGATGAATGGAGTAGCTGAAAGGATGAACATAACGATCGCAGAGAAAGTCAGAAGCATGCTTTCTCAAGCAAAACTTCCCAAATCATTTTGGGGCGAAGCAGTGAAAACTGCAGTTGATCTGATAAATCTGTCTCCTTCAAGACCTTTAAATGGAGAGATTCCAGATGAAGTATGGACTGGAAAGAAAGCCTATTATGGTCACTTGAGAGTCTTTGGGTGTAGGGCATTTGTCCACATTCCTAAAGATGAAAGAGCAAAGCTAGATGCAAAGACGAAGGAATGCATATACCTTGGTTCACCAAGAGATGAACTTGGTTTCAGATTATGGGATCCTGCACACAAGAAGATTGTTCGAAGCAGGGATGTGGTGTTCTTTGAAGATCAAACGATCCAAGACATTAAGCAATCTGAGAAGCCAAAGCACAAAGTGATTTCTGATTCAAGTCCTGTTGTGATAAACAATTCAGGGGGAGAGAATCCTCAAAGGAATGATGAACATGATCAGGAGGAACAATCTGATCAGACGGAACAACTTGACCAGATAGAACAAAGTCAGGATCAGATGATGGAGACTGATGAGACAGAAGAAGAATCTCAAGTAATACGATCCAGAAGAGTCAGACAACCATCAAGAAGATATTATTCAAATGAATATGTCAATCTCACTGATGAAGGAGAACCTCAAAGCTTCATAGAAGCAATTGAGATGAATGATAAGGAGAAATGGTTGCAAGTCATGGAAGAAGAAATGCAGTCCCTGAAAGAGAATCAGACATATGACCTGGTGAGATTACCAGATGGATGAAAGGCGTTGAAAAACAAATGGGTGTTCAAGCTCAAGACGGAAGAGAACAACCCAAACCCCAAGTACAAAGCAAGAATTGTTGTGAAGGGGTGCAACCAGAAGAAAGGCATAGATTTCGAAGAAATCTTCTCACCAGTGGTGAAGATGACATCTATTAGAGCAATTCTCGGTCTAGCTGCAAAACTAGACTTGGAGATTGAATAACTTGATGTAAAAACAGCATTCCTACATGGAGACCTAGAGGAGGAAATCTATCCAGAAGGTTTTGCAGAACCAGGCAAGGAACACCTAGTGTGTCGTCTGAAGAAAAGCCTCTACGGTCTGAAGCAAGCTCCAAGGCAATGGTACAAGAAGTTTGATCTCTTCATGACCCAACACAATTTCAAGAAGACCTCCGCAGACCATTGTGTGCTTGTGAAGAACTATGAGAATGGTGAATCCATCATACTTCTGTTGTATGTTGATGATATGCTAATTATTGGGAAAGATAAGGCGAAAATAGCTGCTCTCAAGAAGGCATTGAGCAAGTCTTTTGCCATGAAAGATCTGGGTGTAGTGAAGAAGATTCTTGGAATGAAGATAACTAGAGATCGTTCTAGAAGGATGATGTGGATGTCACAAGAAGACTATATCCAAAAAGTTCTTGAAAGGTTCAACATGCATAATGCCAAACCTGTGCATGTTCCATTACCTGGTCATCTCAAACTGAGTAAGACCCAATGTCCATGGAATGAAGAAGAAAAAGAAGAAATGAACAAGGTGCCCTATTCTTCTGCAGTGGGTAGTCTTATGTATGCAATGGTCTGTACAAGACCAGACATTGCTTATGCTGTCGGAGTTGTGAGTAGATTCCTATCAAATCTAGGAAAGGAACACTGGAATGCAGTGAAATGGATACTACGATATCTGAGAGGAACTGCCAAAAGCTGCTTGTGTTTTGTCAATGGAAATTTAAAGCTTCTTGGGTATTCAGATGCAGATATGGCAGGAGATGTGGATTCAAGAAAGTCTACATCAGGATATTGATAGTATGATTTCACATCATGATTCCTGTACATTTTTGCATGCATTCTTCATATAGTATAGGCACATTTGATTTGATTTTATTAGTTTTTACCTTGGATCGGGTGAGGCGATTTCTTGGTGTTGTTTTGCAGGAATTTAAAGAAAAATGCTCAAGATTAGCCATGATGGAGCTTGGATGAAGACAGAGCTTGAAAAGTGAAGAAAATGACCCAAGCAGAGTTCATCACGGCCGTGATCGAGAAATAATTGAGAGAAAAGAAGGCAAAAGTCAGAAGCTGTCACGGCCTAGCCGTGATACCCATCACGGCCGTGATGCGAATACTGATCTATAAAGGAGCACGAGCATAACAGAAGAAAATCAGTTTTTGAACCCTAAAATAGTCTCTCTGAACCAGGGGCAGTGGCACAAGGATTCCATGGAGTTTCTCTTCCTTCTCACCTCTATTTCTTTTGTAATGGCTATGATCTTGAGTAGTTAAACCTTCATTGTTGGGGTTAGGTGTAGCTATCTCTGAATTCTCATGTATTTGACTTGATCTAGTAATATAGTTTTTACTTCTTTATTGAGTGATTGATTTTCTGTGCTTAATGCTTGTTGTGGCTAGCACCCCCATGACTCGATTAGTGTTTTGATATGCAATTGGAAAATTCGTATTAGAACCGGAACTGAAATTAATCACCTAGTAACCCTTGCGTCTAGGAATGGAGTTAGGTTTACTAGTAATCGTATGATCCCTAATCCTAATGCAAATTCCTTAATCTAGGCACCTAAGGAATTAGGGTCTATTAGTGGATTTCGGCTCTTGTCATCCGAGGAATCGGGACTTGAGTAATCTAGTGGATTGATTGTCATAATTGAAGTAGAAACTATTTATTAGTCATGTCATTGCATGGGGATGAAGTTTAGTGAACCTAATCCCAGCATCGTTCTCATAACTGAAGAATCCTTTTTACTGCCTCCCAAGTGTTCGACAGAAACCCACAAAGAACTTTTCTCTTTATTTTGTCTGTTTTAGGTTTAAATCTTATTTGGGCTTGGTATTTACTATCGAGCTCCCTTCAATCCAAATATCCGCTTAAATAGTAATTGATTCGGCACGTGTTAGTACTTGTCACAATCCTCGTGGGAACGATAAAACGGTCTCACCACCGTATTACTTGCACGACTGGGTATACTTGCCTAGATCCGTCAATAGATATCTAATTACTTTTGCAGGGGGAGCTATCTCATGGCAGTCAAGACTACAAAAGTGCATTGCTTTAAGCACTACAGAAGCAGAATTCATCGCAATCACCGAAGGTTGCAAAGAGATCTTGTGGATGAAGAAGTTCCTACAAGAGTTAGGACAGGATCAGGAAAGTTATATTCTCTATTATGACAGTCCGAGCGCAATCCATCTCAGTAAGAACTCGACATTTCATTCAAGGTCGAAACACATCGACGTAAGGTATCACTGGATCCGTGATGTGTTGGAAAGTAAACTGTTGCAGATTGAGAAAATACACACAAAAGATAACGGGGCGGATATGATGACAAAAGCTCTACCGAAAGAGAAGATAGAAGTCTATAAAGAAGTTGCAGGCTTAGCATCAACCCTAAATTGATTCAAGGATATTTCCCCTTTGGCTGAAGGGGGAGATTTGTTGGAAATTTCAGTCAAAGCAAGTCCCACATTGTATGGGAGCTAACTTGGAGAGCCCCCTCAAGCCTATATAAAGAAGCTTAAGGGGTGCTAACTAATCACACCAATCCTCACTAAGAAGAGTGAGAGATAAGAGAGAGAGAGCATCACAAGAGAGAGTGAGAGAAAAATAGAGAGATCCTTATAGAGAGTTTTCTCAGAGAGAAAAATAGTGAGCCAATTTGTGATAGTGTTATCCACAAATTGAGGATACAATATTCTTGTATTTTTGTATTCCCATTGTTGTTATAGTGAAAGTTTAAGCGGCCTACAGGTCCCGTGGTTTTTTCCTTGCTCACATTGAGGAGGTTTTTCCATGCTAAAAATTATCCGGTGTTATTACATTTATTTTTATGCTTCCGCTTAGTACCTATTTTTGAGTTCACATAGGAGAGAAATTATGCTGATATTTCCCAACATATACAACATCATCATTCATCCTCTGTACACTACAAATTCCTTCTTCTTCTTTTTTTTTCAATATAGACCATATAAAGTATTAAATTCAATAGCCAAAAGCAACAATACAACAATTTCTAAACAAATAAAATAAAAAATGCTACTCCTCCTTTAAATATGTTCACGCAAGACCCCCACACATATGGCCATTTCCAAATTCCATATAAAAAAAAATATAGCATTTCCTGGGCAAAAGTTGCAGTAGTTGCACGCTTAGTTCCTATATATATTTATATTACGCACAGTACATCCGTTTAACGGAGAAGAAAAAAATAATTAAAATACAATAAAAGAATAATGATATCAAAGGAAAAGAAAATCAAATGCCTCCTATCCCAATGGTAACGCAGGAATATAGGATAAAGTAGGTGAATAAACTTTCAAAAGCTTTCATTAAACAAAAATAATAATAATGAAAAAGCCCTCACCTTTTCATACAATATTGTTTTCTTATGGTGGCAAATGAAAAAGAGAAGAAGAAATGGAAGAACTCCTCGTGCCTCTTCCTTTTGCCTCCTTCCCAAGCTCAAATATCATTTTTTTTCAAACTCTCCTTGTCCTAGAAGCTTCTCCCACGTGAAGAAGAAGAGTGAGAGGAAAAAGAGGAGTACTCCTCTTTAAATCAATTTGGACACAGGTCAAAATTACTTTTGAGTCTAACAGTATAATAGGAAGCCCACACAAATCATCAATTTATTATTTAAACTAATTAATTTACTAATCACATGTCAATATATAAACTACCATAATTATGTCATAAAATCATTTATGTAATTCTTTAAGAAAGAAAGAAAAAATCCAAAACATCTTTAGATTATAATGTATTTTATTAATTAATTAAAAAAAAGTACATTCATAAAAAAATTATTATGTAACCTTTATACGAGAAATTTTTCTTTTAATTATTTTAAAAAAAAACTTGACGAGAATAATATTATTTGAATTTTATAAATAAATAAATAAATTATCAAATTACAAGGTATTACACGGAGATCATGGCTCTTTACCATGGGGTTTCAGTTTGTTGGAACGTAGGGTATACGAGGTGTTATGCTTCTCAGATTTTCTCCATGTGATAAACCTTATACATGAAGGTAACCAGGACTTTCACATCTATCGGAATGAGATAGCTCTCATAAGGAACATGATGAAGAGGGACTGGAGTTTCCACTTAGTGCATACTTTAAGGGAAGGAAATCAATATCCTGATTTCTTAGCAAAGATGGGTGTCAGGTGTGATTCTTCCATGATCTTTTTAGGTAGAATTTGATATGTTGAATGTTTTATTCCCAGACAGACTACATTTCTGAGAATGTGATTTCTGGTAATAAAGTTTTCTCACCTTTATATATGGGAATAGAGTTTTCCCAAGTTTATAACTATCATTTACTAATTTTATTTCCGAGAATCTTTTATGTCTGGAAATAAATTTTTAAAACTTGTAACAAACATGGAAAAACTTTATACCCATGCCACCATTCCAAAAAATACTTTTTTAAAACTTGTATCAAATACTACCTTAAGTTCTTATCCCGTTGGGATGTATAGCCTCTTTCTTGTAGATGCAATGGGGTTTGCTTTTGTAAGGCGCTGGGCCTTTTTTCCCCCTTTTTGTCCTTATTCTTTTGCCTTTTGTAACCAAAAAAAAATCATTTATAGTTAATTCTATCTAAACTTTTTAGGAATTTTATTTTCGGTATATATATACTATTAGACAGTCAATTAGAAATTTATCTTCCATCTTGTTACAAAATATAGTTTTAACTATATTCATAACTAAAAAATGATGCCCTATAATCAGAAAGTGTGAGGATAAAAGTTCACTCTAAAAAAATATATACTTTTGTTTATATACACTATTAATAATTTCAAAAAATTTAAAATTTAGTGAGGCCAAGTCCCTCCTAAGAATATGAATAGTTTTCCCCCCTATTTATGTCCATTAAAATATTGTTGTGTTTGACTTCCCAAAATATTGTACTTTTATTGGTAAGGAAACATTTTAAAACAACAAAATATATAAATTTTAGAAAGTAAATAATAAAATAAAAAAAATTTCATGTCATAAAAATCATTTATAATTAAACCTACAATAAACTCTTCAGCAATTTTATTTTTAATGTATACTATCAGACAATCAATTAAAAATTCATCTTCCATCTTGTTACAAAATATAGTTTTAACAATATTCATAACTAAAAAAGAACGCTTTCTAGTCAGAAAGTCTTAGAATAAGAGTTATCACTTATAAAAAATATATACTTTTTATTTTTGTATTTTTTTACCGTCAATGACATAAAATTAATAAATTTATACTATTAATAATTTCATAAATTTTAAAAATTTAGGGGGGCATGACTCTCCTAAGAATATGAATAGCTCTTCCTCTATTTATGTCCATTCAAAGATTATCGTGTTTGAATCCCAAAACATTGTGTTTTTACCAGTTTGTAAATAATTTAAAACAAAACATATAAATTTTAAAAAGTAAATAATAAAATAAAAAGAAAATAAAAAATAAAAGAAAAAAAATGTAAAACAAAAACAAATGTAGAATGAAAAAAAGAGAAGAAAAGAAAAGAAAAGAAAAACAATTGTAAAGCAAACCACAAAGTGACAAGTGGCCCATTACTATTGCACTACAGTAGATTGTTGTTTCTACTATTACATTTTTATAGATTATAGATTGTGACATTTAAAAATATATTTTTACAACTATGTCATATTAAAAAAAAAAAAAATGTTTTTAATCTCTATAAATATAAGATTTTTTGTTTTTAGTTCCTGTAAAATTTTTTAGATACATTTAATACCTATTATTGCTCTATTTTAGTTTTGATCCTCGTTATTAAGTTGGTCTGCTCATTTGATGACATAGTAATATGAAATTACCTTTAAACCACTCCCGCATTTATTTTTCTAATGAGATGGATTTTTTATTATTAATTTACTAATTATTTGTTATTGTTAATAAAAAAAACTTTAATGAACTAGTGCAACAAATCCCTAACCCCTAATCTTCTCGTATATATTAAAGTTTTTTAATAACAATAACAAATAATTAATAAAATAATAATAAAAAATCCATCTCATATCGTCAGTAAAATATATATGGCAGGAGCTTAAGGTAATTTCTCATTGCTTAAAAAAATAAAAACTCAAGGCAGTTTTTTTTGACGCAAAAAACTCAAAGCAGTTACTCTTCCTAATTTAAAATTTTCTTTGTTGCTTAAAAAAAAAAAAAAACTCACAGCAGAACCTCTTACTAATTTAAGATTTTAAAATACTCGAAAACAAAAACTTGAAACGGTTCTACAAAAAAAAAAAGTTGAAAGGTTTTCCTTCGCTGCTCCGCCGCTCGCTGCCCATTGCTCCGCTCCCTATGGCTTCAAGTTATGTCACGGCTTCAAGTTCCTTACATGTCAACTGCCTAGCTTGTGCATGCATTTGATAATTGTAATCAAAGTTCATACAGATGCACATAATTTGTTATTTTGTTCATGTTGAGGCTAGAATCTGGATAAAATGTTTTATTAATTGATAAATTTATATGAGTGAGTACTGCATGTGTAAAAACCACTTGTCCTGCTAAAAATTTATTGTGAAGGTCCTTTCAGAAAAAAAAAAAAGCTTCCTAATTGATTATTTGCTTTCGTTCTTTATTTATTTATTTAATTTCTGAAATAGCATATTGAAGTTATCGTTTTGAATTTTGTAGGTGTTACTAATGTTCAACCCAGAGAACGGTTTCAATACTATAACAGAGTCAACATACCTGAATGTGTCTTAAACAGGCTTAAAGGATCCGGATTTGAATATATATTCAAAATAGAAGCTAAGATGAGTCTTATCAAACCGTTGATCGTTGCTTTGGTCAAGTCGTATGACAGCACAACCGGAGGATTTCAATTTGGCCAACATAGGTTATACTTTGGCCTTGAAGACTAAAGTGTAACTAGAATCGTGACAGTAAGAAAATGATGCATTGCTTAACGGCAATGAATTGATTAGATGATTGAATATTACAGCATGTGAGATATTTATACTTCTGGTGTAACTTGGCAAGCAAGCAACTGAACCAAACTAACATACCCAACTACCATAACAGATTTCTAACAGACCCTAACTAACTTCTAACAGAATTGGTAGGTATACATGTATGTGTTCAAGTATTACAAGTATTATACTATATTACTCTGATAGCCCCCCACAAGGTCAAGGAGGTTGGGGAGAAGCAACAACCTTGAGCTTGTCTCGAAACTCAACAAAACGACCGGATGACAGAGGCTTGGTTAAAGGATCAACAAGTTGACTAGAAGCTGGAACATGTTGCACTGAGAGTAACTTGGCTATGACTTTGTCTCTGACGAAATGGATGTCAAGCTCCATGTGCTTGGTTCTGGCATGCAGAATCGGATTATGTGCTAACATCACTGCACTCAAGTTGTCACAGAGTAGTGTTGGAGGATGAAATGGAGTCTGAAGCTCAGTAAGCAGAGATTGTAGCCAAAGCAATTCAGAGGTAGTATGAGCCATGCTTCTATATTCGGCCTCAGTGCTGGATCGTGCCACTATAGGTTGCTTCTTTGAACTCCAAGACACAAGGTTTGGGCCAACAAAAATGCAAGACCCTGATGTAGAGCGCCTATCATCAGGGTCACTTGCCCAGTCTGAGTCACTATAGGCACGAAGAGAAAGTTTGCCATCAAAGGTTGCAGGCTGTAGTAACAAGCCATAGTGTGAAGTGCCACTGAGATATCTTAAAATGCGCTTGACTGCACGCCAATGGGAATCAAGTGGTGAAGCCAGAAATTTTACAAACCTTGTTCACAGAGTAAGAGAGATCCGGGCGAGTCAGAGTGACATATTGGAGAGCTCCAACAATCGACCTGAACAATGTAGGATCAGGTAGGGAATCTGTGCCATGTCTGCTGAGTTTGCAGTCATGAACCATCGGTGTAGAGATACCATTGCAGTCAACCATATTAGCCCGTAGCAGCAGGTCTCTTATGTACTTCGTTTGAGTAAGAATTATGGAGCCATTTTTCTGATACTTGACTTCTATGCCGAGGAAGTAATCAGGTTTACCAAGATGTTTCAGGGCAAAGTTGGTATTCAGTTTATTGATCAATTCTGCAACAAGCTTGGAGGAGGACCCTGTGATCAAAATGTCATCAACATAGACCAAAACATACAGTGTAACACTGGTGCTGCTGTAAATGAAGAGAGATGGATCACATCGGCTAGCTTTGAAACCAAAATGCAAGAGGGCTTGAGTCAGCTTTTCATACCAGGCACGAGGGGCCTGTTTGAGGCCATAGAGAGCACGATGCAGTTTGCACACTAAGGTTTTGTCACTAGATTCAAAGCCTGGAGGTTGCACCATATATACCTCTTCCTGAAGACTGCCATTTAAAAATGCATTGTTGACATCTATTTGCTGAATATCCCATCCATAAGTCAAGGCTAATATGAGAATAACACGGATTGTAGTAGGTTTGACAACAGGTGAGAAAGTTTCAGTGAAGTCAGTCCCTGGTTGTTGGTGAAAGCCCTTGGCTACTAATCTGGCCTTAAATCTGTTAATACTTCCATCAGGGTTTTCTTTTACTCTAAACACCCATTTGCAACCTATAGCTTTTCTGTGAGATGGCAGAGGAACCAAGGTCCAGGTGTTGTTTGCCAGGAGTGCTTGATATTCTGTTTGCATAGCTGCAAACCATTGAGGATGAGACAAGGCTTGTTTGACTGTTCTAGGCTCAACATGTGCAAGAAACACCCTAGGTTTAAGACTACCAGTTTTGGATCTGGTGACCATAGGATGAGTGTTAGAGGTCTCAGGAGGATCAGGTTTGGAAGTAATGCATTCAGGTAGATCAAGAACTAGCATATTAGGAGACTGAGAGGGTGAAGTAGAGGCTGAAGTGGGCTGTGCAGGACTAACTGGACCATTGGTGTGACTGGAAGATGCTGAAGCAGAGTGTGTGGAGAGTGGAGAACTAGATGGATGAGGAGTAGACAGATTAGATGAGGTAGAGGAGTTGTGCTGATGAGAGGCATGAACTATGGGGATGGAGGAAGGAAATGTTGCAGGAATTGAAGATGAAGTAAGAGATGATTTGGAGAACAAATGAGAGTAGGGAAATCTGAATTCATTGAAGAGAACATCTTTTGAAATATACACCTTGCCATTGACACTTAAGCACTTGTGACCCTTATGGCTGGGTGACATGCCAAGATATATGCACTCAGTGCTTCTAAAGTCCAATTTGTGATTGTTGTAGGGTCTGGTTAAAGGAAAGCAAGCACAGCCGAAGGTTCTAATGGATAGATAGTCAGGGGAGGAGTTGAATAGAGCATGGTATGGTGAAACAAAGTTTGGAAGAGCTGATGTAGGTAATCTGTTTATGAGATACACAGCTGTAGTGAAGCTGTGATCCCAGAACTGAATAGGCATGGAAGCATGTACAAGCAGTGTTAACCCCATTTCAACTATTTGTCTGTGTTTGCGTTCTACAGTGCCATTTTGATGTGAGGTGTGTGGGAAAGTAAGTCTGTGTTGTATGCCAAGCTCATTAAGGAACTTAGTAAAGGGCTTGTATTCCCCTCCCCAATCAAATTGGACAGATTTAATGACTGTGGAAAATTGAGTTTTAACAAGAGAAAGAAACTGTTTAAAGGCTGTAAGAGCATCAGATTTTTGTTTGAGAAAATAGACCCAAGTGAATTTTGTGCATGCATCTACAAAGGCAATATAGTAGTAATAGCCACCATGTGATGGTGAGGGGGCAGGGCCCCACAAATCTGTATGAATAAGCTCAAAGGCAGTAGAGTGAGTAGTAAGGGAAGGGGGAGCATGCAACCTATGTGATTTTCCCAAGCAACAAGAGTTACAAAAGTCAGAGAACTCTTTATTATGATAAGCAACATTACAAGACTGAAGTACAGTTTTTATTGCATTAGAATGGGCATGTCCTAGTCTTAGATGCCATGTAGAGACAGAATTCACAGGATTGAAGGGAACACTACTTATAGAACTTGGAAGACAAGTATTTGTGTACATAACGGGTGCCAAAGTGGAGTGAGGCTTGATGTTGGTAGGCTTGAGCAGAGTAGAAGGTCCCTTGAGCAATGAGAGTTGCTGGAAGCTGTATAAGCCATCCGAGCCAAGGGTACCTTTGAGGAGAATTTGCTTAGATGCCTGAGATTTCACAAAACACATGTGAGGATGAAATTCAAAGAATACATCATTATCTTGTGCAAATTTTGAGACTGAAATAAGATTTCTGGTTATAGAAGGCACATGTAACAGATTTTTAAGAGACATAAATATGTGAGGCTTTATATTTGATTGAATTTTAGAAGAGCCAACAGATTGTATGACTAAACCTTGTCCATTGCCCATGTGGACTTGATCAGAGCCCACATAGGTAGAGCTTTGCTGCAAATTGTGACTGTCTGAGGTTAGATGGTGTGAGGCTCCTGAATCCAAGAACCAAGACTGTGGATCAGGAACTGTTGATGCTGCCATTTCTTGAGTGTGATTAAAGTTGCCCATGTTGTGTGCAAGGCTTGTGGTCTGCAGGTTTTGAGTAGCCACAAAGGCATTTGGCTGAGAATTATGTGAAGTATTGTGTGAAATCTGAGCAGGTGTGCCACCATGTTGTGCATTATGTCGCGATCATCGATTATGCTTTATTCTTTGTGAGTTGTGGTTCTGTACAAAGGACTGATCAAAACGATACCAGCAATTGAAGGCATCATGTCCATATTTCTCACATAGTTGACAGGTAGGACGGTTACCACGCCCCCTGCCACGACCTCTTCCTCTGCCATATCTGCCTCTACCTCTTGAATTATATTGATAATTGGAGGCATACTGATTTTGTGCTTGATGGAAGTTCTCTGAACCTGAATTAAATTGTTGCTGTGACTGAGAGGCTTGTGCTATATTAGCTGAAACATTAGGGATGGCTAACTCCTGACGAAATTTTTCAAGCTGAGCTTCTTGAACCAGCAATAATGCTTCGATATCAAATACTGATGGAGACTCAGGCCTTCCATATATCATCATAACAAACTGATTGTACTCTTCAGGCAATCCTTCTAGAATTGTATCAATTTGATCTTGCTCACTGATAGAATCTCCAATAGCTGAAAGTGAATCAGCAATGGCTTTGATTCGTAGAACATACTCAGAAATTGATCTGGTTCCTTTCTTTGTGCTCTTTAATTCTGATTTCAATTGCCTATCCTTTGCTTTTAATTGTGCATAAAAGAATTTGTGTATTTTATCCCAGACTTCCCAAGAATGTTTGCAGCCAATTACTCTAGGTAAAACTGAATCAGAAAGTGTGGATAAAAGCCATGTAAACAACAATTGATCTTGCACAATCCATTTGTCATAGTCATCAGATATAGTATTAGAAGCACGATCTTGTTCAGTAGTGTATTTCATAGGAATGATAGGGTTTACCACAAAGCGATGAAGCTTATGAGAAGCAATAACTCCTTCAATTTGTTGACTCCACAGCAGAAAGTTCTTGTCATCCAATTTGATTGTGAGTGCAGGCGCAAAAGAAAATGTGGTTGTGGAATTCGAGCGGCTAGAATCATTGCTGAGATTCGAAGGAGCAGCTGGAGAAGATGAAGAAGAATTCGCCATAGCTAGGACCTTGAAGGTTTGGACCAGGAAAAGAAAAAGGCTCTAGATACCATAAAGTGTAACTAGAATCGTGACAGTAAGAAAATGATGCATTGCTTAACTGCAATGAATTGATTAGATGATTGAATATTACAGCATGTGAGATATTTATACTTCTAGTGTAACTTGGCAAGCAAGCAACTGAACCAAACTAACATACCCAACTACCATAACAGATTTCTAACAGACCCTAACTAACTTCTAACAGAATTGGTAGGTATACATGTATGTGTTCAAGTATTACAAGTATTATACTATATTACTCTGATAAAGACGTACTGAAGATAACTGGTTTACCAATTGATGGTGAAACCAGTTGTTCTCCAAAAAGAAGCTATGGATGCAGAAGAGTATAGAAGACTAACTGGGTTGGAATAGAATGGCAAGAAGAAGATACCATTGGAAGACATAGTTCAAGCCATAAACAATTTCACCTCAGAAGTCGATGCCAACCAAGAGTGGTGGTGGTAGTGTGACACCACAACTGAAGAAGCTTAAGAGAGTGACATGTGCCAGTAAGGATGCTTTCACGACCGCCAAAGCCAAACCTGAAATATTCTGAAAGTTCTTATGAACTACCTAGTCGTAACCAAAAAGCTAATGAATTGAGAAGGAAAAAACAAAAAGATGATGAGGGTTACTTTTTGCTGTTTCTGGCTGATTTAAAGATGATGAGTGCAAGATTTGGGTATCAAGGCAGCTGCTATTTTTATTCTGTCCCGTGTGCTTGTTCCAGTTTTCTGGTTAGTTGTCATTGATAGATTGTGGAAATGAAACGGGGCAATCAGTTTTTGGTCTTTTAGGTGCCTGCTGGTTGTTATATAGCGCATTGCAGCAAGAGTTTCTGGCTGCAGGGAGTTTCTTCTAAGGAATTGTTGGGTTTTAGATGTGGGTCTAAAACTACTTTGCAACCTAAAGGCCTCACTTTTGCTTTGGGTTGTTGTAATAGCTTCTGCTAATCTATTGTTTGTAATTATGGTTACATTGTAAATGATTTTGGGTATATCTAATACTCAATTCTTATATATAATTTTTGATTATCCAAAAAAAAAAGTGCATTGGAAAACAGGTTTGTACCAAGGAGGGGACCTCTTTGTTTGGATAAATACTATAAATACTATCTATTAATTGATTTATGATCCATATTTATCCATTAAATCAAAGTGATAATATAGTTTTTTTTTTGTTACAGATAGTATAGTAATTTAGATGCTCCGGAATACTTCCATTCATTAAACATAAAATTCATTACAAAACAAAAGATGCTATGGAATACTTCCATTCATTAAACATAAATAAACATAAACTTCCTTACAAAACAAACCAGGATCAAAACAAAACATAAAAAACTGAGTCCCTAAATACAGCCATTCTTCTCCTTGCAATGGCATTTCAGGAGAAACAGAGAAAATCCAATAGGTAACCGGGCCAGGTAGTTAATTCTATATTTATAAATTTACATAATTTTAAATTTTAAATATGCTAAGTCACGGCCCGGTAGTTAATTTTATATTTATAAATTTACATGATTTTAAATATTAAATACTACCGGGTCCGGCATGAGGCATCTTTCCAACATCAACTTTTAAAAATACACACTCTGCAACCCGTTCGTCTCTCCTCTTTCCCGTTCTCGCTTCTCCACTCTGCAACCCGTCTCTCTTCTAGTCTCTCTGGATTCACTCCATTCTCTCTGCCTTCTCTCTCCTTGTTCAGGTACCTTTCCCTTTTTTATTTCATTTTTTATATTATAAATTTTTTTTTTATTTACAACAACTCCTTCGGTGCTTGCTTTAGTAAGATTTTTAGGTATAAATCTGTAATTGCTTTACAACTGTTTTGCCAAATAACATTGAGTGAAGAATGGGGTTTATTAGGGAGTGGGAAGTTGGGGTGAGATGGCTAGTAACGGAGTGGAATGGTACAAATCCCTTCACCCATTGTTTGACAGTTTTTTAAACAATGGAGTGAGATGAATGATTAGGGATAAGAAGTCAAACCAACCATCCAAAACTCTATTTTTCATACCCTCAGCAATGAAGTGGTATACTTTTATCACCCCACTTCACTCTAAACCACTTCATTACTAACTATTTCACTCCATGCCTGCTTGTGCTTGTATTTTACTTTAATTCTACCGAACATTGCATTCGAAAGCTACTGTTATTCTTTGTCACAGAGATGTAAAAACACTAAAGCAGGATAGCAACATACTGTACATAGAAAAGTTTTTCCAAGAGGAGTTTATTGTCATAAATTTTAAGTACGGGACACCGAATACTGAGTTTATTGTCTCCTTAGAATTTCCTGCTCTTTTATCGTCATAAATCTTCAAATTATTTGGTAATTCTTGAAATTGTACTCTTCTGCGGTATCAAGGAGAAAAATAGAGAATGCTTCACATGTTCACAATATAAATATAAATTTGGAATACTGTCTAATAATGTACTCTCATACCTTCATGATCTTGTGTTAATATTTTTAAATTTTAGGTGTTTCCTGCTTCCTTTCTTGCAAAACGGTGAATTTTTATGTACTCCTACCCCAAGAGAGTGACTCCATTATTATGAAAAAGTCACCTTAAAGGATTGCATAAAGGAGAAATTGCTCGGGTCTGGGTTCGATAAGATGTTTGACGTCCAGAGCAAGCCGTCACATATTGTATCTCTTCTTTCAGTCCTTTCTCAGCTATACGAGGTAGACACCGGAGCCTTCAAATTGAGAATCTGGTTTATTGATAGCTTTCTTGAAAACAGATTAAGAGGAAGAATCAAATGCAATCTAAAGAGCTATAAGTTAAGGTGACTAACATTGACTCTGTTCTTCCACCTTCCTTCCTCTCCAAGTGCGTAAAAATGTAGGAAGGTTGCTTAATACATAAGTCTACATATGCAATCATGTAGCAATGTTTTGACAGGTATTAAACTTGAAACATGAGAATATAATTTTTTAAAAATAGTAATATTTAACTAAAAAGCAGCTTTCTGAGTTCCCAAAATACACTTGACCATGTTTTGGGATGCTAGTCTTAAGAACGGGATTTGTGTGTATTTTTGGCTAAGCTGACCTAATACAATGTTATTAATTTGATCTCTGTATAACAAAGTTATGTAATCACTAATTCACATTAAGGCAAAAGAAATAAAGAAGATAAAACTAACACATTTGTCCACAAAGAAGAACTTAGAACAATACAATGAGAAGAACCCCAAACACAAGCTTGTAAATAGAGGAAGTTTGAGAAAGCTAAAATGGAAGGGTTGTCATTTGTAAGGCAAAATGAAAAATACATAGGTGTGTGATTATTGCATAGGTCTAATTTGCTAGCTTCAAAGCTCTAGTAGGCATCCATAATCTTAATCTAAAATCAACCAAAACATAAAAATTAATCGATTAAATAGAGAGAACCTGAGCAATGAATGGTGGTACGGCCCTGATGCTTAGACTGGTAGAGAAGGAATTACTGGTTGAAACCACTAAGTAACTGCACTCAGAAAAAACATATAAGTATCAGAAGAAATTTACAAAAAAATTTAAAAAAAAATGATCTTTGCATAATCAAAGAATTTCCATGTGAATGCACAGACAAAGAAAATCAGAAACTCAGTCACTTGGTAATGAAATCTAACGATTAAAATGCAAATAGATTTATAAGTGCAGACTGAAGAGTGTAAAGAAAATGATATGAGGGAAGAAAGCTATCCTGACAAAATTGCCAATTGTATCTAACTCAGAATTGGCAAAATTGGCAACATATAATGCCTACTGAGTAAAAGATTAGTTGAAAGATGCATACCTTTTTCACCTTGTAGTTGTATTTATAGGCAAACTCAGAGAGAGTAAAGGAGTTCCCGCAACAAATCACCTTGCAGAAGCAACTACAAATAGAGTAAAGGATATCAATCATTTTCTTCCAAGGCTTTGATAATCTTTTCAGTGCAATGAAGCTATTTGCAGTGCAATTTACTTTGGTTTGCTTAAGACTGTAGCTTGTCAAAATGGGAAACATTTTGCTTTCGATTAAAAGTCATGTAAAATGACATAGTTTTGAAGGAGATTTTCTCACATTTTAATGGAGATCTTTTCGAAGTTAGCAAGATCCACACATTGATGAAACAAACACTTGGCTCTATAGTCTCTTTTCTTGGCAGCCGCATCATCCTTCTCTGTGACTCCATCCTTCACGATGTCAAGAAGTTCTTGAAAACCAAGAATGGCTTCCATCCTCACTGCCCAGTGGTCATAATTTTTACCATCAAAAACCGGCATTGATGGTACAAACTTAACTAACTCAAGTTTGAATTAACTACAACACTGAATACCCTCCAATTTGACCCTCCAAATAACCATGTTGTAGATTCCAAATCCATCTAATGAGTACACGGTTCCCGCAATAAATCTTCAATTCAACTATTACTATCACATTTCACACAAGAAAATCCTAAAATTAGCCAAATACATCAATGTTTATTTGTTTATTGTAATTTTTAAATAGTGAAACAAAAAATAACGGAACATATCTGTGCTACTGTATTTTCCTTCTACCAACAATAAAGGATAAGAAAAGGTTCATATAGATGTTGGTAAAAAAAAAATTAAAAATTGAAACAAATTCCATATAGAGTAGAGATTCAAGAGATGCGAAGTGCCATTGTGAAACACACCACCTCAGGACTTTCAGAATATATGTATTCAGCTAGCATAATGTGAAGTTCTGGAGAGCCATTACTATTTGCTCCAAATTCAACAAACCACCTGAATACAATAGCAGCAAAGCCTGAAATCTTATTCAGGGGAACATGAGATTATAACATAACATAAGTAAGCATAAATGACCATGGTGATATACATTCGTATCAATCAACAACCTTGTAATGTTAAAGTTACACGAGATTCAAAATAACAGTAAGCCTGGCATTTAGAATTGCAAGTCTTGTTTAACTGAGCATAATTATATAATTCCTGTAGGAAAAACAAGAGGCACACCACTCACTTTACATATTTTTTAAGTACTACTGCAGTATAAGGTTCCTAGCAGATGATGCCTAAATGAAACATGAAAGTGGGTTCAATAATGTTGTAGAGTCCATCAGGAAAAACCACTGGAACCCACCAGAAGGAAAATCCTAAAAATATCATCACCTCCACGCTCCAATATATCTCATCATCATCAATAACATTACATTGATTTGTGGCCACGAACAAACGAACATGCATTAAAGTTCCCTTCACGACCACCCTATTCAATTATCCACCAGATCAATCTTGAAATAATAAACTATTCTGTCGATGTCATGGACAATGGAACCAATTGGATCAGCATATATGAAGGAATAGGATTGCTTCTAGCATCATGAACTAACACTAACAAAAATAGAAGTATCCTTGATATAGTTAAATCAAAAGCTATATGAAAATCCTTAAAGTTCCCTGGAACTAAACACTAAGGAGAATCTTCAAAGTGCAAAGGGGTACATGGTTATGAGGATTAGAGGTTTTCAGACAACGAAAATATTCCAGCTATTTTTTTAGTTCCACTATGTTAGACTTAGAGAGAACTTCAAATATTTGGCTAACATGATGGCATACAATGAGAGGAAAAAACCACCTTCTCAATGTGTTGCTTAGTGCATCCTTAACAATCATACTCTTAATTTAAACCTGCTTTCTTAACCAGTAAGAATTTAATCATTCTAGTTCCCTTTTAACATCCACCATCACCACCTGTTCTAAACACAAATACTGTAGAGAAATGATGTGAATAGTAATTGCATTAATTCAATGGAATGTTACAGGTTGACATTTATAGATACAGAACAGAGCTAAGGTTGTTACAAGCAATTTAAAATCAAATAGAAGATAAAGATTACAAGGGATAAGAGCAAATCGGAACAACTAATAGGTTACAACGAGAAAGATAATGACAAACTAGGTAGTTAGGATTCCTATACGCCCCCTCAAGATGGTGGAGGAATCAACAACACCAATCTTGGACCCGAGAAGTTGGAACCGCGTAGTTGGTAAGGGCTTTGTAAGAAGATCGGCAAGTTGATTGCTAGAGGGAATGTGCAACACCGAAGTTCTTTGGAAGAAACTAAATCACGAACAAAGTGATAGTCTATAGCAAGATGCTTCATCCTAGAATGAAAAACTGGATTTGCACAGAGATAAGTAGCCCCAAGATTGTCGGAGTGAACTAGAGGCTTTTGGGACGGTGGGTGATGCAATTCCTTAAGTAGTTGTTGGATCCAAAGAAGTTCGTAGTTGTAGAAGCAATAGTCCTATACTCAAACACGTGGTGGATTTTGCAACAGTATTTTGTTTCTTGCAAGACCAAGAAATAGGATTTGAACCAAAGTAAACAATGTAAGCACCTGTTGACTTGCAATCTGTAGTATCTCCTGCCCAATCCGAATCACAAAATGCTTGAAGAGTAGAGGTGGAATTTCGGATTAGTTGGAGGCCATGATCAATTGTTCCCTTTAGATATCTTAGCACACGCTTGGCTGCCTGGAAGTGCAGATCAGTGGGACGATGCATAAACTGAGAAAGTCGATTTACAGGGAAGGAAATGTCAGGCCTTGTGAGAGATAAATACTGAAGAGATCTAACTAAGCGCCTATAAGAAGTGACATCACAAGGAGGTGAGTCTGCAGGAGCAATGAGGGAGGAGCTTGTGGACATTGGAGTTGAGATTGGCTTGGATTCCTGCATATTAAAGGAATGTAGAAGCTCTCTAACATAGTGGTGTTGTGTTAGAAATAATCCTTGTGCTGTTGGCAAGAATTCAATGCCAAGAAAGTGACTAGGACTGCCAAGATTTTTGAGGGAAAATTTGTGAGATAGAGCTCCTTGAAACTGCCTTAAGAAGGCACTATCATTTCCAGTGAGTAACAAGTCATCTACATAAACAAGAAAATAAGCCAAAACCTGATCAGTTTTGTAAATAAAAAGTGAAGTATCAGATTTGGCATTTGTAAAACCATAGTCCAGTAAAAAGGATCGGAGTGCATGATACCAAGCTCGAGGTGCCTGCTTAAGGCCATAAAGTGATTTATGCAACTTACAAACATATGAAGGCTGAGCAGGATTGACAAACCCGTATGGTTGAGCCATATAAATGTCCTCTTGTATGGTTCCATTCAAAAAGGCATCGTTGACATCCATGTGAGACAAAGTCCAGCCTTTAGAGAGAGCAATACAGAGAACAAGTTTAATTGTCTGAGGCTTAATAACTGGACTAAAAGTTTCTGAATAGTCAATCCTTGGTTGTTGATGAAATCCTTTTGCAACCAAGCTAGCGAGCCTTGTAAATCAAATAGAAGATAAAGATTACAAGGGATAAGAGCAAATCGGAACAACTAATAGGTTATAATGAGAAAGATAATGACAGCTAGGTAGTTAGGATTCCTATAAATACCATGTTAATATATAACATCAATCTCTATAATTATGAGGATAAATAAAATGTTTTGTAAAGCCAAAATAAATGTTTGGGAAAAGTTGATGCATTCTGCAATGGAAAGTGTAAAATAATTGTGGAGAAAGAAAAAAAAAAACACAAATCATATGAAAAAATATATATTTAAAGATGAGTTTCCAAACATTCACATCTGCATTACAACAAAATGATTGATTATCACGTAGAAATGTAAATGCATGCTTACATTATCTTAACCTAACCTCATGTATATTTGATGTTACTATAAATCCAGGTAAGAATGAATGTGTATGTATTTAGATAAATCTTCCACTGTTTTTTGTTATTTTATCTCCTAACTCTCTCTATTCCTTTTTGCTGTTCCTAGGCTATTACCATGAGTGACTCCATTCGCTTGCATGGTTGGTAAATCTGAGTTATAAAGCAGAAACAGAACATGCTTCATTCATATCTTTGCTCTCAAAGTTCAAGGACTGCAAGCAAGCTCCATGGTAGACCACTGTTCTATTGCATGAACCTGCGTAAATGATACAGAAACACGAAAATTAATACTTTAGAACCGATTTTGCTTCAAAACCCAATTAATCAAAAGTAGTCTGAACAATCATGCCAAAATTATAATTATAAATATAATTACATAATTATAATTCATATCATGTGTGATTTTTTTTACAGCAGCAAATAAAAAATAAGCTTTGGACTCACTCACCTACATATATGGACTGAGAAAGATAATTGAAATCCCAACCTTAAGAGTCAAGGTCTCCTAGCTTTCTCTCCAAAATCTTGTGTGCATAAATTTATGTGTATATATATGCCTAATATTAAAGGTAGAGATCTTATTCGAGCATGCCTAATAATTTCTCGATGCTATGAGATTACAAAAATAGTGCCAGTGAAACTAAAATCATCCTAGAAACAAATATAAGCTTCGAGAAGCAAATATTGATTTAATTCATTATACATGTCCAGTGTACTTCAAAAACAGAATTTGATATGTTAGCTTACCAGTAGATAGTAATGCCATTTCTTGAACCAATAGTATATCCAAAGAAGAAGGACAAAGATGGCGTAGAACAAGCAATATACAGAGACGTGAACTTGTGAGTTTGGTGTGCACTTATTTGCATGTTTTAGATATTTTAGGGATGAACTGAGATGTGAACCTAGGTATTGGATCTATGGGGATTGAACTTAGGACTTAAATCACGATATTAGTGGAGAAAAGGGATTCCACATCGGTTATTTTTGGCTTTACACATCGGTTTTAAAACTAATGTTGAAACGACTGATGTGGTTTATTGGCACTTTACACATCGGTTTTATAACCGATGTGTATAATATTTTATACAGCGGTTAACTCTTAACCGATGTGGAAAATTAATTTGTCAATTCGTATCCTATTGTGAAATTTCACTTTCCACATCGGTTTTAATGAAAACCGATGTGTAAAGTGAAATTTCCACATCGCTTTTAATAAAACCGATGTGTAAAGTCTCATTTTTTTTCCTATTATTTACATTTCTATCATTCCTTCCCCCCCTGTTTCAATAATGCAGATCAATATATACCAGAATAACATACTGTAAATATTCTCAACACAATTAACATATATTGAATTTATTACGAACAATACACACACACAAAGTAAGTTCAATTACATACTGCATAAAACATATAACGAATCTATAATGCAGATCAATATATACCAGAATAACATACTGTATATATATATATATACGTTCAATTACATTCAGAGACAACAAAAATAATTAGAAACCAAAAAGCTACATGATATATTATAGATTTCATATCAAAATACATATAATCAGTCAAAAGTAATAGCTAGTACATGATAAGTTTTTAAACTAACTACATATATACAAACTATGGTTGGTACACTTCAAGAAAGAAAGTTGCCCAACGCCTCTTTATGTTGTTGATGTCAGAATCAGATAATGGAGTTGGATTGTTGAATATTTGCAAGTTTAATTGGACAAAAGATTATATCTTTTAAGTAATAAACTAACATAAAACATATAACGAATCTATACTATTACTTCTAATTGTGTCAATTAACATTTACCTCGTGCCATCTTTCAGTGATCCCGGAGGAGATAATTTCCAACATCCACTGCATCACATAGTAGCCACATTCCCATGACCCACATTGTATACGTGACTACGTACAAATGAAACCCAATTAGAATATGAGGAATTAAATAAAATAGAAATCAATTATTGTACCCACTGCATTTGATGCATTTGAACTAATAAATATCTTTACTGGGAATAATCCATCCGATAGCCCGAGTACGCCTTTCACCACGCAACATGTGGGTTGCATTAATAGACCTATCATGACAAAAACATTAATTAAAGTATATCTAATAGATTTGAGATAATTAAAACAACCGCATTACATCGATTATAAAGTATTTTAATGCTTACGTTTCGATGATCGTCTTGATTGATTCGCCGGCTTATTTCCCAATGAGCTTAAGAAGTCTATGACGTTCATTCTTGGGTACAAGAGCAACAGTGGCCACTGCAGGGTGTATTTGATGAACTGTTAGTGACTAAGTCATTTATAGTTATACTTAAATATCAGGTACTTAATTATTGAGTTAAGGCGCAAGATAGAATTGATGATCGTCTCGGGCAAGTATATCATGTATGGTAGTGACCGGCCGGGTCTTCCGATGCTAGGAGAACATCACCCTGAATGAACATGGGGTCAATGAACCCATAAAGGGCGAGGTTACCCTGATCGACTAACATACGATGCAGATACTTAATATATTGGAAAAACATGTTAATTATCATAGTATTTAAAAATTAATTACGTACTTAACTTATAAATAAAATGTACTTACGTGCACCAAAACGATATGTGTGCAGAACTGACCATTTCTTTATTGAGTACCATCTCCATAAGTTCCTTTTTTGGTATATACAGATTCACGGTGGTCTGGCATCATGTTCCAACCTTACCAAGGCTGCGTCATTCTTCATGGTGACAACTCTGTATAGCCGTAACTTTAAAAACATCACCATGGCCAGGTGCCCCTTTGTCGATCCCCTAAACAACATAGATATATATTAGTAATCACGGATAATTAAGTTATTTAATTCGTTATTAACTAAATGATCAAATTAATACCTTGGCAGGAGCAGACATCTCTGGTCTTCCTAGATCCGACCTTTTAGGCACAATATCATTTCCAACATCCTATCACGAATAAAAATGAGGCATTATCTTTAATCAATAATAAATTATTTCAACTATGAATATAGAAAAACACAACTAACCGAATACCTCAGATGCAACAAGAAAGTTGACCAGTCTTCTTGGCCAGAGGATGAAGTTACCGGGGGCCTGACCCACTATTTGAACCTCCTCAATGGGCACAGGGACTCGAGCATCAGCATCTCGAATAATCTCAACAACGACCCTCAGCTGATCATCCGGTAATAACCGATGGTGTATGGTATTACCTAAGTTAGTATGTGCCCTACCCAATGTCACTAAGCGGCGATGATGATGATCATCAACATACAGCTCACACCTATCAGGGTCGTCATCATCATCATCATCATCATCTTCAGGATGATGAGGAGGATCACATGAGCCCTTAGTGCTCACATGGACAGAGGATTGGATAGAGGGTTGGACACCGGTTGTCATCTGCTGGGACATAGAAGTCAATATTGCCATCTGCTCGGCAAACTGCTCGGCCATCTCCTGTCGAAGCTCAGCTGCAATCTCCTGTTTTAGTCGTGCTCTATCTGCTTCAACATCCCTGTGGCATTGGTGTGAAGATGAACCATGGTATTGGCGAATGCCGACTCCCCATCCAACACCAATGACATGGCCCGGGTGGTCTGGTTTACCGATGGCAGCAGATAAGATATCATCGCATCCTCTAGGAACAAAGGTTCCTTGGGTTAGCTGATCATCCAAGGCATCATATCACATAAAATATCAGGTCACATTACAATTCGGTAACAATATTAAAATGACAATTACAACAAACTGTACTTACGATCTACTTGGCGGGCCTCCTCGGATGTATATTGTCCCGTTTTTCTTTGTCGGTCCCTCTTCCATGAACGATGGCGTGGGGGTGGAGGTGGATCAACAACCTCTGGAAGATTTTAAGCATTAGGATCCGCCTGAGATGCTGCTTCCTGACGTGCTTTCTTTTCCTCTTCAACCATTTTCTGAACAAGCTTTTTATATCCCCCACGAGACATGACATGGGGGTAGACATTCTTGCTTTGGTTTTTCTACCCCTTTTTCCTCTTCTCCTGTTATACATAAAAGACAATTAAATTACATAAGTAAATGAAATTAATGCAATTACATAAATTTAGAGACACATCAAATAAGTTAACCTGAAAGCTGGGATCATGTCGGCTCTGAACAAAGCGATCCCACGTCGCCTTGTCAAGAAACAGATACACCTCAAGTGGGTTCTTTTTACTTTTTGGATTGAATACATAGTATCTGCCCAGGTCGGCCTTAAAAGCCCTCCAACGCTCTCCAGCATACTTTAGCAAACGCTTCTTCAAAACGTACGTATCCGGTATGTCAAATGTCAACTACATTAAGACCAAAAGAATCAACGAATTACTGTATGATATTATTAAGATAAAAATAAAGTAGATACAGACAAACACAGGACGTAGAAGTATAGATACCGGAATACTCTCCCATATCTGTTCCTTCACGTCCGCCGGTACATCTCTCCACCTATCAATGAGTATACCGGGCCTGTTCCTAGCAAGGGTCGCCACAAAACTATTAAACTGATATGCCATTGGCCCAATAGGATTGAGCAAATTATCAAAGTCTACTCTTATCCTTTGATTTGACCCACGATTGGCAGTCAAATTCCTCATCCGTGTGGCACGTCTACCCTTTCTACCGGTAGACGGGGTCTCTGACCCGCTGCATGAAGGAGGGATATCCTCATGATCAGTCATGTATACCTGTTTAAACACAAAACAAAAAAAAACTTGTTAGTATGTCAGGATAAATATCAAACATAACTTATAAATATCGATCAACGTACATAAACATAACTTATAAATATCAACGTAAACATATAATATGCCAAACTTGATGGTAATATCAAACTAAACTTACTTTGTGGTCAATTAGTAAAGTTCTCCCATAACCCTTCTTGGTGATCATTACGAGTAGCATGTACATCATCCACTTCATTTTCCTCATTGAAATTAGGCACTCGTGTTGAGAAAGAAGGAGTATCAGAAATATCAAGAGTTGAATCGTGATTTCCCTCACTACCATTATACATGTGTTTTCCCTGGAGAACCACTGACCACCTTTTGTTAGAAGGATCACGGATATAAAACACTTGTTTTGCTTGGGATGCCATGATGAAAGGTTCCTTCTTATAACCCACCTTACTAAGGTCCACCAATTTGAATCCTAACTCATCGGTTTGCACACCATTGTTATTGTCGACCCACTGACATTTAAAAACAGGTACTCTAAACTTCGTGTAATCAACCTCCCATATCTCTTCAATGATTCCAAAGTATGAAACTGATGCCATAACAGGGTTTTTATCTTTCGAACTAGAGAAATGCATGGACTCAGCGACGACCATAACCCCACTGTTTTGCATAGTAATTTTGTCATCCTGAGACTTTGTATAGAAGGAAAACTTATTGATATCGTACCCACTCCAAAGATATGACATCAAAGTTAGGCCCCTGTGCTAGCCATTTTAATGTATCATAAGCGAGTACCATCCTTTGCAATTTTTTCTTTAAACCAGTTCAAGAAAGTCTTGTTATGCTTGTTCAAACACCATTTTTCATTCATTCTAGGGTAAGTTTCATTGATGATGCTTTTATGCTCACATAAGTATGGTTCAACCTCATCGGTGTTATTCAATATATACAAATGTGCTTGAAGCACTTCCTCCCGATCCATGCTCTTAACGGTGATACCTCGTGTACCCTTACCATCATATCTTCCTTCGTGACGAGACTTGAAGCCCTACGAGTTCCGCTTGCACATGTAGTCTGTACAAAACTCAATAGCTTCTTCGTAACATACCTTTCAACAATAGATGCTTCGGGACGGTGTGGATTTTTCATATATCCTTTCAGGATCTTCATGTATCGCTCAACCGGTACATCCACCTTAAATAAACGGGACCGCACAATCTAATCTCCCTCACTAGATGAACAATCAAATGAACCATGATGTCAAAAAATTAAGGTAGAAAATACATCTCCAATTGGCACAATACAATGGCTGCCTCATTTTCCAACTCATCCAAATTTTTAGTGTCAATGACCTTGCTACATATAGCATTGAAGAATAAGCATAACCTAGTAATGGCATGTCTGACTTTTTTAGGCAATATGTCACGAATGGCCACCGGTAGTAGTTGTTGCATCAAGACATGACAATCATGAGACTTTAAGCCAACTAATTTGAGATCTTTCATTGAGACAAGTCTTCGATATTTGAAGAGTAACCCCGTGGCACTTTGACTCCCGTAGACATTCCACGAAACTTCTTTTCTCTTTTTTTGATAAAGTATGACATCTTTGGGGGCAAATAAGTCTTCTTATCCCCCACTTTAAGTGGAGCTAACTGCTCTCGTATACCCATCGCAACTAGATCCAGACGAGCATTCACACCATCCTTTGTCTTGCCTTGAATGTTGAGAAGCATTCCGATTAAACTGTCACACACATTTTTCTCTACATGCATCACATCAATACAATGTCTTACATCAAGCTTGCACCAGTATGGAAGATCAAAGAAGATCGACCTCTTTTTCCATATTTTCTTCTCGGTAGCCTTCTTCTGGGTCTTCCCATAGATAACATTAGTGTTGTTCACCCTTTCATAAACTTGATCTCCAGTCAAGGCCACCGGAGCAATATCATTCTCGGAAGTCCATTGAAAGCTTTTCTCAATCTACGATAAGGATGATTACGTCGGAGAAATCTCCGATGCCCAAGGTAAACCGTCTTCCTTCCATGTTGCAGTTGATGGTAACATGTGCCTTCTTCACATATTGGACATGCTTTATGCCCCTTAACACTATACCCACACAGGTTCCCGTATGCTGGAAAGTCATTGATGATGCAAAATAACATGGCAAGCAATCTGAATGTCTCACGGCAATACCCGTCAATCACATCAACGCCTTCATCCCACAACATTCTCAAGTCTTCAATCAAGGGACTCAGATAAACATCAATATCATTTCCTGGCTGTTTAGGACCGAAATCATCATACTTAACATAATGTATTTGTGCTTCATGCACAACCAAGGAGACAGGTTGTAAATTACAAGGAGAACAGGCCATGAACTATGAATACTACTTAAGTTTCTATATGGATTCATTCCATCGGTAGCAAGTCCAAGCCTGAGGTTTCTGGGCTCATTGCCGAAATCCGGAAACAAAATATCAATTCTCTTCCATTGCAAAGAATCGGTAGGATGGCTAAGCTGTCCATCACACTTCCTCTCATCTGCATGTCATCTAATGTTCTTTGCGTCATTTACATTAGCAAACAATTGCTTGAACCGCGGAATCACGGGAAGATACCATAACACCTTCGCAGGAGGACCTTTGGTGACCACATCACAACTAGAATCACCATCCTTCACTTTGTAGCTTGATACCCCACACCTAGGGCACTCGTGCATCTCTTCAAACTCTTTCCTGTACAATATGCAATCATTGGGGCAAGCGTGTATTTTATTATACTCCATACCCATCGGACACAATATCTTCTTCGCCTTATAGTTTCGAGATGGCAATGTGTTGCCTTCTGGAAGCATTTCTTTCAACAACTCAAGCAATTTAGTAAAGCTTTTATCGCTCCACCCATTTCTCGCCTTCACATTGAACAATCTTAACACCGCTGACAACCGTGTGAAATTAGTGCACCCCGGATACAAAGCCACTTGCGCATCACTGCACAAAGTATCATACACATGTGCACGCCGAAAAGACTCTTGCCCAACATCACGGATCATGTCCTCTAGTCCATCGTCCATTTCCACGTCATCAACTTCCTCTTTATCCGACACCCTCGACCTGTTTAACGATTCACCATGACATATCCATGTTGTATAACTCTTGCAAATCCCCTCACAAATAAGATGATCACGTATCTCCTCAGCTTCTAGTCGTCTCTCATTCAAACATTTAACACAAGGACAATAAAACCTTCCGTTACCACTATCAGGAGCATTTGTTTTTGCAAACTGTAGAAAATCTTCCACTCCATTCTCATACTCATCACTTGTCCGTCTAGCATTCATCCAACCGCGATCCATGACTAAACCAATACCTTCGTACTTAGTCCAACATATTCATCAACCACTTCTTATGACAGGGTATGGCCCTATCCTATTCGAGAAGAAACTTTTTCAACATTCGGTTAACAGTTAGTCCTTAACTCTCATGCTCATACTCGACAAAATTTCGGCAGCATTTCCCTGCGGTCTCCGACGTACACTACTTGAACGCAATGACATCCACCATGATAAAGTATGCACCCGGAGAACGAAAGGAAATTTATCAATCCGAACTTTCATCAAGTATATAACATTAGAATCAATGAATAACTATTTTAACTGAATTAAGAAAAAGTTTTTTCCCAAACTGTCCAACTTTGGACAATTCAAGATCCAACACAATGAGCGGTACATTAAGCACATACACGTACGCTCATTAGTATTGCATCTCAAACAGGAAACTAAGGCTTTAATAATTATTGTGGGCATATTCTCGAATCAAATAAATTTTCAAGAAAATACATTAAAACTCCAATGAAAGCTTTTCAGCCAAAACGTACCTTCTGAGAGACACGCCTAGTTGTTATTGTGCAAAGACAGCAGAGAAGTGAACAAAGCAGAGGCAGTAGCACTATGCAACGGAGTCAAGGACACTCATCAAATCAAATCCATGATCCAGGAAAATAACACCTGTCAATTTCTTGTTCTGCAAATAGAGTAAGAAAGTTGGTCAGCGGCAATGATTGGTAGAAATGCTAAATGTTAGAAATGCTTAAAAATTTAGACAGGCTTGGTAACATCTGTGTGTGTGTGTGTGTAGCATGTAAAAATTTAGACAATTTGGAGAAGTTTTAATCATAAGTAATAAAATTTGGTTCACCATAAATTAAGAGCAACACATGCATTCCTCATTGTTTATGTCCTTCACACCCAAGTTATTCAATTTTAACACATTATAAACCACATAAGCAGGGTAATGGACCCATTAAAAGAAACCAGACAGTAATTGTAAAGGAGGAGGGAAAAAAGCTTCAAAAGTAACATGTCAATGTCGTGTTTAAAATACTGATATGCATCTTTCTATTCATCACCAAGTCTTTACAGTTTGCACAATGCTGATTTTGCTTTTTCCATTCAATATGGATTCAACAATTAAAACAGTTGGCAATTAAAACTGTAATGATGTACTCAAATAAGTTACAAACACATAAGTTTGAGCAATTTTCACCCATACATTTTGTAAGCTCAACAGCCAAGACTAAAAAACTAACAGTCCCAAGCATAGACTAGGTATAAAACTGTATAAACCTCCCCCAAAAAGAACAATATCCCCTGCCACCGTAAAACAGAACAATGTACAGGCAAAATCAGAAGAAAAAAAAAAACAGCAAACCAAACAAACCAGTCCCAAATAGTGGTTATTCTGTTCAGCATATTGGTATTTCAAAAAACCCACTTCCCTGATTATTAAAAACATTCATATTTCATTCTTCATGAACTTGAGATAGCTGGCTTTTATGATAATGCAACTTTTATGCCTTTAGTAATCTGACACTACCTTATTACGTATTTATGATACAACATACTAAATATAGCAAACAAGTTACTGGAATAGTTGTTGTACTCAATACCCTTGCATGTATTTAATAGCCTTGCACTTTATTGATAATGCAGTTTTTATGCCTTTATTAACCAGACATTATATTATAAGTAAGATGCAGCATATCAACATATGGGAAAAAGCTCATCTAAAGTGAAATTGAGGGTAAAGTGAGCAATTAAGAGTACGTCTACCCTTATTAGCTAAAGCGCATAAAGATCTCAACCCACTCTAGCTAATCAAGAGTGGAAATACCTTTACTTGCTAATTTTATACTCTTAGAGGAGTTTATCCTAAAATAAGCATTCACTTGACTGCTAACGTTTTTGTGCTCCATGCCCTTGCTTGTGTTTAATATAGCCTTGCACTTTACACAGGTAAGGAGTGGCGGCAAAGGCAAATAAGGAAGATAACAGATCGAGTTTTTAACCATGTAAAGAATCCATCAGGAACATCTAATAGAAATCATCCCCCCACACACAGCAAGTATACCAGATACACCAACCAGCAAGGTAACCACAACAGTAGCAAAACTAAAGTGAATCCAAGACAATCATGACCAACAGAAAGTAACCAAAACGCAGAACAGGAACATCAAGTATTTTCTACCTTTTGATGCACTCCAATGGACTCACACATGGATATGAACTTCGTGGAGGAGATGAACTTCGAGCTGGGGTTGCATGAAGGAAGAAGCCGCGCGTTAGCAGAGGAGATGAACTTCGAGGAGGAGATGAGGGAGGAGATGAACTTCGAGCTGATTGCGTGAAGGAAGAAGCCGCGCGTTAGCAGAGGGAGGGAGTGTTTTGTGTTTTAGGGTTCAGAAACTGAAGAATGGGAGAGGGCGCGGAACACAAGGAGGGAAAGAGAAAAATTAGGAATATTACACATCGGTTATTAGAAAAACCGATGTGTTAACCATATTATACACATCGGTTATGGTAAAACCGATGTGTAAACATTAAACTTTTAACTTCTGAATTTTTTTTAATTTTATACATCGGTTAATAAAAACCGATGTGTAAAAGTAAAATTTTAATTTCTATTTTTTTCTTTATAATTTTATACATCGGTTAATTAGAAACCGATGAGGTTAATCACTATTTTACACATCGGTTCATATAGAACCGATGTTGAATGTTAAAAATTCCGACTTTAATTTTTTTTTATTTTAATTTTAAACATCGGTTAGAAATAACCGATGTGGAAACGTTTTACACATCGGTTATTCTCTAAACCGATGTGTAATACTTTGGTTTTAATTTCAAAAATGCCACCGCCTCGTTTTACACATCGGTTTCTAATAAACCGATGTGTAAACTCCTATGTAGAATCCCTTTTCTGCACTAGTGCGAGAGTTAGAAGCGGTCTTTCGAGGGTTCGTTGAATTACAAACCTCAATGAGTCCAATTTAAATACAATTATCACGAGAGTAGGGGTTGGTTTAATTGGGCACGATTCTTGTATCTCAACATTAAATTTATTAGGATAAATTCACCTTCAAAACATTTTGATAATTAACAAGAGGGGTAGTCAATTTAATGGCATAAGCATTCTTATTGTTAACCAAATTCTCAGAAATCTCTCTTAATTTGAAAAACTCCATATTTGATTTGCTTTTGATTCTGTTTGATTGCATTTTAAATAATTGATTTGTTAGTTAACCCTTATTTTAAAAACCAAATCTTTTTTTTTTGTTTAATTTAATTGATTGAAGTTTCATCATTTTATTACTTGCGACGAAATCGTACAATTGTGGATTCACTTGCGACCATTTTTGTCTGGCTTTCTATCCAATTTTCCCACAACAATTAGCCGGTTACCTTGGTGGGAAACTCACCTACTGAATCTCGCCATGCCTCATTCTCAGAGTTTTGTAGATTTAACTTCACGGACTCGATTGAATCTCGCGTATTGCTGTGTTGCCACTGTTTTCCTCTGTTTTTGGCAAGCCCCAAGGCCTCCCACCCAATAGAGCACAGGACCACCACATCCACTTAATGCCCAGTTCGGCTCCTGTGAATGTCAGGCCTTACAGGTACCCCCAATGCCAAAAAGAGGTCATGACTCAAATGATTTTAGAGATTCTCCAAGACGGCATTATCAAACCCAGCTCTAGCCCAATATACTGATGCTTGGTGCTTCTGCTCATGTTTTCACCAAATTCTGCTTGCTCCTCAATATACATTCAAGACGGCATTTAGAACAGTTGATGGCCATTTTGAATTCTTAGTGATGCCGTTTGGGCTCACCAACGCTCCATCGACCTTCCAAGCCACTATGAATGATGTCTTCCGAGCTTTCCTCTGCAAGTTTGTGTCAGTCATCTTCCACAACATCCTTGTGTATAGTTCTGATTGGGATTCCCACCTACAACACCTGCACCAAGTTTTACAGGTATTATCAAACCATCAGTTATTTGCCAAGTTTTCTAAATGTCATTTTGGGTTAAAAGAAATAGATTATCTGGGGCATGTCTTTTCTAGTCAGGGTGTGGCTGCCGACCCAGCCAAGTTACAAGCAATACGCGATTGGCCTGTGCCCTGGAACACCACTGCCCTCCGAGCCTTCTTGGGCCTTTCGGGGTATTATCGCCGCTTTGTGCGCAACTATGCAGCGATTTCCAGCCCATTAACCGATCTGTTGAAGAAGAGCAGATTTGAGTGGAATCCCATGGCTCAATCTTCCTTCCAAGCCTTAGGATGCAATGACAACACTGCCAGTTTTGGCGCTTCCTGACTTTTCATTGAGCTTCGATGTCACCACTGACGCATCGGAAACAGCGGCTGGAGCCGTTTTATCACAAGCAAACCACCCCATTGGGAAAGCATTTGTTTCGTCTGCACAGCTTGTTTGGACAGCATCTCCTTCATTTGATTTGAGCCAAAATGAAAAGAGAAGAGACCCACATCATCAATATGAAAAAACCAACAGAATCATGTTATGTGTGGTGTGTGGAAATCAATATCATTATTATCAAATTAACATAACACACAACCCTTCTTCTTCTTCCACATTGAGTAATGAGATGTCTAGTCTGTACAACTCTACTAATAGTTGCTTGATTAATGTCTTGAAGTTGATACCAACTGCATTCTTACAATTTTATTTAAACTCTATTGTACGGGTCAAACTTAACATGGTCGTAGGTATCCATGAAAGCAACAATTGTCCCATGAATTATTTATGATTCTAGTAGCAAGAATGCAGGCTGAGCTAAAAGTCTCGTTGCCCCAATACCTAAAAAAGGGGGAATCCTTATGTTACCGCTAAATACCTTTCAAATCTAAGAGCTAAAGCCAGTTCTATATTTAGAGTCCATATAGTGCCTTTGAACTCGTTATTATTGTAAAGAGGACTAAACTCTTTAATGCTAGGCTGATAACAAACACATTAGGCCACTGCATCGTCGAGCTCACACCAGAACTGCTACTACTCCGGCGTCGATCCGCTTCTTCGGCGTTGTCTTGCTGTGTGACTACTTTCCAAACCATAATTAATGGTGCGATACTACTTTCCAAACCATAATTAATTAATGGTTCCACTTCCACAAACATACTGGTATATGGTCTCTTTCGTGAAGCCCTGGTACTGGTAGACTAGACACATGTGACTGATGTGAATTGCATGGAAATAATGCCATTAATTAACAGAGCCCCCCAATATCGAACACTGCCAGGTTCATGATTGAAATCAAACTCCATGTTTTGTTAGTGCCCCACTTACGATAAATGAGATAGCCGGTTGAACTGGAAATCTAATAATTTATTATTATTATTATCGGAAATCATGTTGAACTTTAACTAATTCAAGTAAGTCTGGAAAAATTATTTAAGGAGACAAAGTTCAACCACACATCTTACTTAAGAGGCTTAATTAAGAGAAATTAAACTTTTTGTTACTTGAACCAACAAACATTAATTTGATAATTTGATTATATGACTGGCCTATTCAACTCAAAAAGTTGTAGATATAAAATTAGAAGTAAATCACTTTGAGCAAGTTTTCCTTTATAAATTTTAGACTCATTCAAGAATAATTTTTATTCAAACAAAAGCCTAATGCTTATTAAGTTATATGTTTGATCGAGTATTTATAATAATAATAATAATAATAATAAAATAAAAAAAACTTCATTCTAAATTATATTTTTTAAAAAAATCAAGAATTATAATTTCGATAAATTTATGCTTTATCATATATATGTATAGGTATATATATTATTATAATTTTAATTAGTCAAATTCGTTCATGTGAATTAGAAGTTCAAAATATGAAGTTATTATTCTATAATAACGTGACTGGGTGCTGGACATTAGAATTTAGAATGGTGGAATGGGAAGCAACAAAAGTGGCTGAGGTATAATTGTTATTTGGTAGCATCATTCCTTCATATCTCAGTTTTCTCGACAATGATGGAGAGAAATTTTTTTGGTGTGGATCCCACCAAAGCTTTTCTCTCTTTCAAGTTCTCTCTCTTTACCAAACAAAAGAAAAGTACAAACTCCTCTCTACTTCTCTCCTCTCTACTTCTCCCTCTTCATTTTCACCCCAAACAAACAAAGCATTAATCTCAGCCATCAATCTATCTTACTTGGACTAAAGTGATTATGGGAAATTGGTTGACTAGGTTATATAAGATGTTTATTAGTTTTTTCAATTAAGGTGTATACTGTTTAGGAGTTGGGATTTAAAATAGAAAAACGGACATGAACTTTGAATCAAAAGTCCAGAAAATGACCATCCACCACAAAATCATAATCAAGAAAACAACCATCCAAAAGGTCATAACAAATGCATAAAAAACGAAAATGAAGGATTCAGAAGAACCAAGAACATGAACAACAAATCCTATAACATGAAGATTAACAATCCAGAACGTTAACATAAAAACAAAATCAGAGAAATACATATTTGAATCCATCTCAGGTAGGAAATATAAAAAATATGAATCAGATTGAATGAGGAAGGCATCATAATGGAAGGTGGCACCACCCCGAAGACGGTGCCGACGAGATCGCTCTCAACTTGCATATGGGTTAAGTCTCTGCCTGTCTCCATCGCAGTCTTGAGATCGGTCATTGAGTACCCAACGAAAACGATGCCGTTCTCCACAGCGGTGGGGAGGGTTGTATCGTCGGCGAGCACCGCATTCGAGGCAGAGACTAACCATTGTCGTGCTGAAAACCCACAAAAGCCTTCCAAGACTTGAGCTCGTCGAGCCCATTTTTTAGCACCGTCATTGTCGACTTGAGAGACATTCGGAGGGAGTCGCACTCCATCGCTGTATGTGTAGGACACGAGTATCTCGTTGCTAAACTTGAAGGCCATCTCTCACAGATTTAAACTCAATGGTTGTTTCTCTCGCAAATCTGAACTCGGAGGCCGTTGAGAGATAGGTGGTGGGGCTTTGTCCATTGATCTAGAACCACCATCGGCAAACTGAGTGTGGATGGGAGGAAGGTGTTTGGAAAAATCGCAGTTACCATCGGATTTACCCACACATCCAAAGATCTTGGATAAGAACACACACAAACACATCACAAAGAGAGTAGTAGAAGAACACAAGAATTAACGTGGTTCGACACCTCTTGCCTACGTCCATGGAAACACCTCAACAAATGTATTCACTATGTCAAATATGATTACAAGATTGTAACTCACCCAAGTTGTGTATCACCCTACAAACCTGAGTACCCCACTCAAGAGTTACAAGGAATGATAGATACTCATCTCACCACAAATGATCACCCACACTAGTCCTCCCCCCTCTTGGACATGGGTGGGGATGATTCTACTCTTCACACAATCACCCATATAGTCCTCCTCTCCAGGACACGGTTGTGGATGATTCTACTCTTCACATGATCACCCATATAGTCCTCCTCTCTAGGACATGGCTGGGGATGTCTATCTTTCTCATATGACCCCTTTATATAGTGAAGGGGCATAACTTCCATTCATGAGTATGACTCAGTGAATATTAATTATTTCACATTTTCAAGACTATTGAAAATATCCACTCCTTCTTCTAAAGATGAATTTAGACTCCCCATAAGTCAAATATTAAATTGATAAATTCCAACAATTCACAAAGCATTGGAATTTCTCTCTTCAATTAATGCTTGGAAATTTAAATTGATTTTTCCAACAAATCCTCCCTCAGTTAAAATTTCCAAACTTCAACATCATTGGAAATTTTATCTTCACTTTCTATATTTTTTTTTAGTATTTGACAGTGTCACCAAGAGCCTAGCCCGCCTCCAAATTAGGCCACACACATGCTCTTGTTCATACTTGTACCACCGTTGTCCATCATCCACAATGGAATACGCCGCCTAGCCTCCACATTGATAGGAAGACTTTCAACACAATGGACACCATACATGGATCCACCGACTACCGCCTTCTCTTCAATACTTGTCTGAGCCCAACCATCAACTCTTATACCACTATTACGACATCAACATATTTGTACTTGTACCGCCGTTGGCTCCCACACGTCAACGGGAAACACCGTCTGACATCCACAATGGCAGGAAGACTTTCAATACAAGGAGCTGGTCATCTTTAGTCGCACCATTGGCTTTGATACCATTGTTGGGGGAAATCGTACACATGCAAATGGATTTACCCACATGCTTAAGAACCTTGAATGAGAACACACACAAACACATCACAAAGAGAGTAGTAGAAGAACACAAGGATTAACGTGGTTTGGGACCTTTTGCCTACATCCACGGAAACACCTCAACAAATGTATTCCCTGTTGGAACCAAAGTGGTTTTGAATTTAATAATCTCTAAGTTTTGATGCTAACAAAAGGATTAAATTTGCTTGGCAAAGTATTAGTTGAGATCTAACTAGTGCTTTCAGTTATGCAGGAATATCCAAAATAATATAAGGTATACAATGCTTGGACTCGTGCAAAGAATTACCCGTCCAAAGGTTATTTAAACCGTTTATATTTTAATTGATAAGTAGACTGGTATACGAGGCTATAAATGAATACCTAAATAACTTGTTAGGTATAGCAAGTCCAAAGACTTGAAAATAAGCGCGTCCATCTTGCTACGTCAGTAGACGGAAGTAATTAGCTAAGAAAAACAACTAAAACACAAAGTAATCAAGTAGACGAGCTCCATATGCCACGTTATTGGATGGAGCTTCTCATTAAGGACTTAGCAAGTCCAAAGACTTTTGTAGACTGTAACATCCTGATTTTCATTATACTGTTTAATCAATTAAAATATAAGTAATTATATTTTAATATGAAAGTAGAAAATATTTTGTTTTAATAAAATAAAATCATATTCCTAATTCACCTTATCATATGAAGTCACAGTAAAATTTTCGGTTGAAAATTCAGACGAAAGTTGGTCTGCATTTTCACTGCCAGTATAAATTTACTGAGCAGAAAACCTAATTTTGATCCGTGAACGAGACGGTTAGTGTTCTTATCATGTTTCCTTCAACTTTGGTTATTTAAAAATTTTCGTTCAAAAATAAAATAAAATAAAAATAAAAAAAAATATTTTATTTGGGTGAACACATCGGGAATATACAATCGGAACTGTAACCGGGTACCAAATGGAGCAGACTAGGGGACACAAAAGAGATGAGGTGACTTGTTAGGGAAAGGAGGCATGGTTGTAGAAGCTTTATGTCACATCCATAAAAGTACCATCATCACTTTTTTTTTTCAAAATTTACTATTTTATAATCAATTAAGCCATTCCTTTCAACTTTTGCCAACCAAACATGACATAACTCAAAACTTGGCCTCCAAGCACTCATTTCTCTCCCTCAAAACCGTGGCCCTCTCTCACTTCCTAGATATCACACTTTCATTTTCTTCAACTCACTTTTTCTTCTCCAAAAATACTATTTCTTCATCTTCTTCCTTTCTCTTCAAACTTCATATTCATAAAGCTTGCATTTTTATTCATCTTTTCAACTCAAGTTCTTCACAAAAGTTGATCATTGTATCAAGGGTAATACTCTTATGTCAATCTTTTTGCAAGTTTATTCTTTTACCTTATGGTTTACTCTACTTTTTCTTTAAGTGTTTTTAATGAGTTTTCAACTTCTAAAATCTCTAGAAAATTGTAGAAAAATCCTTTTGAGTTGAAACCACTTTCTATAGTCTTGTATTAACTTATATTTTCACATACTAAGAGTTTGTATAAAACAAAAATTTCTACCTCTTATTTCCAAGGATGGCCGAAACCTATACATGGTGGCCTAGGAAGTTTTGTTTCAACTTTTTGAAAGATGATCATGTATTTGAGATTCTAGATCCCTCTTGATCTTAAATCTAAAGTATTGAAAGGTTTGAAAATCTCTAGCTTATTTATCCAAGGATGGTGATGTTTTAAATCCGGCAAGTGTACCAGATTCGTCGCCAAGTAATAAGAAGATATCGATCCCACGGAGACCGTGATCTCAAATCACAACTAATTATGAAATCGATAAAATTGGACTATATAAAAAACGGGATGTTGAAAAGGTTTTGATTTTTGAAATAAGAGATAACTTAGAAAATCGGATAAGGAGTGCAATCGAGTGAAACAGAAAGTAAATCAATTTGTGGTTTTTCAGATCTAAAGGGATTCCTAGGAATTGGGTTACTGACAAGATTGATTATGTTACTAAATTGCTTACCCCTTGTTAATTATCGAAATTGCTTTGAAGGCGATTTTATCCTCAAATAGTTAATGCTCCCTCTCGGGTTACAAAAATCGTTCCCAATTAAACCAACCCCTACTCTCGTGGTAGTCGAATTTAGATTCTACCCTTTAAGTTTCATGACAATTCGTTAATCCTCGAAGGACCGCTTCTAACTCTCATGATTTAAGTCCTAATTCTGATTCTATAGATCCGATTCCTAAGTTCACCGCTAGGTTCCTCCTTAGAATATCTTTGACATGCAAATAAGTGCGCACAAGATTTACAAGTAATTAAAACAATAGAAATCAGATCTAAAGCAAAATCGAAATTAACAAAGGGAAAACATCAATTCACAACATAAATCAGATCTTGGGCATAGCCCCAATCCCTAGAAATAAAGCTACTACTCAAGCATTGCCATGGTGATGACAAGCTTGATTAACAACAACATAAAATAAAGCCTAAGAGAAGAGAAGAAGAAAAAAATCCTAAAAATTTGCCTAAGTGTAGCAGCCAAAAAAGTCCCCCTGAGTCTCTGCCTAGATGCCATATTTATAGATTAGGGAAGTTTGAAAAACACAAATTCAGATCAATTCAGTTTGTTCAGATCCAAATATTGCTCGTCACAGCCGTGTCGGCCATCACAGCCAGGCCGTGTCGGATTCTGCCTTGGAAATTCTTCACTGGTTGGTCTGTCACGTCCCTGATGGCCATCACGGCCTGGCCATGACAGGTTCTGACTTTTGTGTACTTTTCTTTTAAGCTCTACTCGATCACGGCCGTGATGGCTGTCACGGCTAGGCCGTGATGAGCTCTATTTGGCTCATTTTCTTCACTTTTCAAGCCCCATCTTCATGCAAGCTCCATCATGGTTAATCTTGAGCATTTTAATCCTTAATTCCTGCACAACAACACCACAAAACCGGCTTACTCGTTCCACGGTAAAAACTAACCAAAATAAAATTAGAAATGCCTAAACTATATGAAAAAATGCATGCAAAATGACAATGAAATATGACGTGAAATCACACTCATCAAACCACCCCAAGGCTTAAGATTTTTCTTGTCCTTAAGCAATCACCAAGGCCAGAAGATATAAATAATCAGAGCATGGATAGTGAACCAAGAACCCGAGTAACTAATCCAAGTAACAGGCATATTCAATAAATACCCAAGAGACAATCAATTTCAAGTCCAATTAGAAGCTTAGATTCCCTAAATTCATATTCTCACTGATTCGGGCACTCTTCTCACCTCACTCAAGTGTTTAAGGATATATGACAATTCGCTCAATTTCCTCAAGAAAGATATTCTACCATAAGCTTGACTATTAACCAAATCTCTACTTTATTAATGAAAACACAAAAGAATCAAGAGGTCTTTTATTTTGGTTGTAATGATGCCATGGGATTAATCGTTAGGTGGGGAAATCAAGAAAAGGAAATTTCAAGAAGGCTAAACAAAATATCAACATTGCAAAGCATGACAACCTTCTAAAATACATTTTTGGGCTTTTGTTCACTTTTCCACCTTTCTTTCTTTCTTTTTGTTATCCCCTTCTCCATTTTTGTTGTTTGTTTATTTCATTTTATTTATTTGGAGAAGGGGAGATTTTCAATTCAAGAGAAATATTTTTCTAATTTTCTCATCCCACAATTTTATTTAAAACTACCTTTTTACCCTTTTTGCAATACTTTAAAGGTGCCTTACCAAGCATCATTCATCAAAATAATTCAAGGTACCAAGAAAAGTATTTTATTCTTTTAGTCTTAAAATTGGGTAACTAAGGGGTAGCATTTAATCAATCTAAGCTCAGAAGGCCGGAAAAATACCTAATGCCTCAATCATTTTCAAAAATGTTTTCAAAAATTTTTAAGTTTCAAAACGGTTTCAAGTCAAGTTCTAGAGAATACAATCCAAGAGGAATAAAACACTCTATCACAAAGAATGGGGTAGATTTAGTGAGTACCCCTTTTAGGCTCAAGATCTCACATTTAGTAGTTTAAAATCAATGAGAAACACAAATTTAAAGAACCACGTGCTAATTATCAACTATCAAAAGATCATCTCAAGCGTTTTTATTTTTAGCCTTATCACAAGAATAAAAAATTTGGTTAAAAAATTCACTATCTCAATTTATTTGGCACCAAGTTCTCACAATTGGATGCATATTTTAAGCAAGGGGCAATATAATTATGTGATCATGCAAAACTATGCCTATATGAATGCAACATGAAAAATGCAAAAATGCAAAAATTTTTTGCAAAAATGTACCCCAAGCTTAAAAACTTACATTGTCCTCAATGTAAATAATCAAGTCGGAGAGAGGAGAAAAATGGAACAACTCACCGAGGTGGTAGAGGATGCTGGCTCACATGCTAGTCAAAGAGATACTGGAAAATGTGTCACGGCCGTGATGCTCATCACGGCTAGGTCGTGATACATTCTGGTTTTCAGGGTCCTTCTCATCACGCCTGTGATGGATGTCACGGTTGGGTCGTGATCCTTTCTGATATTCTCTAGTTAGTTCATCACGGCCGTGACGAGATGACTTCTGACTTTATTTGTCCTTGACCTTTTTGCTCTTCCTGCTTTCATAACCTGAAAAACTTTGGCAAAACCATCAATTATTGATCTTTCTTTTCTTATCTTCTCAAATTATTCAAAAACAAAATTCAAAAAAAATGGAAAAGGGAAAGAAAACTTGGGTTGCCTCCCAAGAAGCGCTTATTTACGGTCTTAAGCTTGACCATACTTCTTTCAATCAACCGGGGTCGGCTGGGCCTAGAAGTGCAAGAACACTTATCTTCCATGGGAGTCCTTCAAAGAGTCGATTTTGCTCATATGGCCAATTGCGCTTTCGCTTTGCTCTTTTCACTCTGAGTTTCATGGCCTTAATCCCTCTCGACGGAAGTTTTGTTTCCACATGATGAGTAACTCCAACTTCATCACCATTTGGTGCATCATTTGTCTTGCAAAGCTTCGGAGTTGCTTCGATGTTGAGCTCTTCCTTCACATCTAGAGACTTTATATCGATCCTGCACACATGACTCTCAAAAGGAGGATTGTTATATGAGTTAGTCAAATCAAAATCTACCCTACCTTCCTCTACATCCAGAGAGAGTTTGCCATTCTTTACGTCTATTATCGCTCCAGCTGTGGCCAAGAACGGCCTTCCTAGAATGGTGGGGAATTTAGAATTCCCGTTCATATCCAACACCATGAAATCGGTAGGAATGAAAAATTTTCCTACCTTTACGGGAACATTCTCTAGTATTCCTAGAGGAGTTTTAGTTGAGCCATCCGCAAATTGTAAAGAGAATTTGGATGGACTCAATTCTTTGGTTCCCAACCTCTCCAAGATAGTAAACGGCATCAAGAGGGAAGAGTTGTCGCTTATGCTTCCCGACAGTTGAGGATTCATAAGAGGAATTATCCGACTCATGATTTGGACTTAGTAGCAATAGTATTCGCATTAAAGGTATGACAACACTTTTTGTATGGAGCAAGGTTTAATGTTTTCAGTGACCATAAGAGCCTGAAGTACCTATTCGATCAAAAGGAATTGAATATGAGGCAGCGGAGGTGGATGGAGTTCATAAAAGATTACGATTTTGAGTTATTGTACCACCCAGGTAAGGTCAATGTGGTATCATATGCCTTAAGTAGGAAGTCCTTGTTGGTGTAAGCCCTAGAGGCCAGTGTATTTCTTAGACTTACATTTGTATCTTGCTATTATATATATATATATGTGTGTGTGTGTGTGTGTGTGTGTGTGTGTGCGTGATATGAGGCATTCCAGTTTATTGTGTTACTTGTTTAAACATAATAAAGTCCTTAGAATAGAAATTTCAGTTTAATAGAATATCAAGTATATGACTTGATCGTGAGACACTATTGAACAATGAAATCCTATTCTTAAATATCCGTAGTCAAGTATTTTATTAATAAGGACAATAATAATACATTGAGACTATTATGTGTGCAGACTGATGATCATATCTCACGAGTCATGGATATGAGATATCGAGTCGCCACATAGGTACACATTAGAGTAATGATGTACTGGATTGACCCACCATGAGAACACTACATGGAGCGTTGTGTGAGTGTCATAAGTAGTTCTCATAGTGACAATGGTGTATGCAATCCTTCGACCTGAAATCGCTACGATCCCTACATGAGGAGTCGTGTGCTTTAATATCGTCAAACGTCATCTGTAATAGGATGATTATAAAGACGGCCATTGGGTATACCACGAGCCATGCAGAGGGATGTGAGTGACCTAGATGAAATTTGTCCCTCCTACATAACAGGAGTAATATCTGTGGGCCCCCTGATAGAGTGAGACTGTAAAATGCATGGCCGTGCTGAAATGAGTCAATATGAGATATTGACCTCATTTGTTGTTAAGTCTACTCGGGTATCAGGGAACATGATATTGAACCATACAAGGGTGACACATTCTATGTCTTGTGTTCAATATAGATATATGGACAAAGGGATAATAATGCACATGAATATTTGTCACAGAAAGGTTTAGTCAAATCACTGACTTTCTCACTACTTAGGTAGCAATGATGTATTGCTAGATACCGCTCACTGTTTGTAATATTAAATGGGATTTAATATTACTACTAACGTTTTGGGAACTTATAGGGTCACACACATAAGAGCGGATTAAAAGAAGCATTAAAAGGAGAGTTGGACTTTTCTATTGGTCCTAGCGCATAGTACATGGGGCTTAGGTCAAACGCTGCTCACTAACTCAATTAAGGAGGTGCTGCTATAAGTAGACCACTTAAGCTATTGTGCCTACACGGTTTTGTTTTACCCTAGCCGCACATAGAGAGTGATAGTGAGCAGCAAGTCTCGGTTTTGCCAAGCTAGCACTGTGAGACGAGAGACGCCGGGTTCGTGACGTTGGACGTTCACGGAATCTGCTCGTGTGGATACCTTAGAGACATTGTTCATGCGGTGTTCGTGATAGACGATTTTAATCAACTGTCATCGCTTCAAGAGGTAAATCTTCTAACCATGAATCGTGACCATTCGCAAGGATCCTTCGATGGGAATTTTTCCGCTACGTTATTTTTTTTATATATACGCAAATTCCCAACAGTCCTTGCATGTATCCGCAATGATGGTTAAGGAGTTAGAATTGCTTGAACGATTCAGAGATCTGAGCTTAGGAATGGAATTACGGAAAGATAAAGTTTGCTTAAGTATGGTCACTATCAGTAGTGATTTCTTGAAAGATCTTAAAGATAAGCAAGTTCAGGATCTATACCTTCGGGAGATTAGTAAGGGGATAGACGGTGGTAAAGTTTGAGTTCACTAAGGGAGTGATGAGTGTGATTTCACCTCATTCTCCATGTACATTTCTGCATGCATTTGCATATAGTTAGGCCATTTTAGTGTTTATTTTGTTTAGTTTTTCCTTTGGAACGGATAAGGTGGTATTGTGTGTTGTTTTGCAGATATTCATGATTAAATGCCCAAGAATTAGCAAGTATGAAGCTTGGATGACTTAGAGCTTTGAAAGATAAGAAATTGAGCCAAGCAGAGAGTATCACGGCCTAGCCGTGATGGCCCTCACGACCGTGAGGGAGCGAAAGAGTGAAGAAAGAATTGAGCCAAAAGTCAGAAGCTGTCACGGCCTAGCCGTGATGGCTATCACGGCCGTGACGTGTCAGCTGTGCCAGATCTCCAAAAGTCAGAGACGATCACGGCCTAGCCGTGATGGCTATTACGGCCGTGATGAATCAGTTGGAAAAGTCAGAGACGATCACGGCCTAGCCATGATGGCTATTACGACCGTGATGAATCAGTTGGAAAAGTCAGAAACGATCACGGCCTAGCCGTGATGACTATCACGGCCGTGATGAATCAGTAAATGAAGCGGTGCCAAGTCAGAAACCATCACGGCCTGGCCGTGATGGCTGTCACGGCCGTGACCGGCCACGAGTAATAAAAGAACTGAGCAGAACAGAAGAAGATTCATTCAGAAAACCCTAAAGAAAAATCCTCTGCTGCTGTGGCTGCTGTGCATCATTTTCATGGAGCTCTCTCCTTTGTTCATCTCTGTAATTTTTTATTTTGTTTTATCTTCAATTATGTGTAGCTAAACTCCCCTTTGTTGGGGTTAGACTATTGCTATCTGAACTTGGTTGTAAAATGACTTGATTATAATGCAGTTTCTTTGTTCTTTATGAGTGTTTGATTCCATGCTTAATGCTTTCTTAGGCTTGATCACCCTATGAATGATTAGTTGCTTTAATAGATAACTGGAAGGTTGGTGTTAGAGCTTGCTCATGAATCAAATGCCGGGTAGTTCATGAGCCTAGGAATAGGTCTTGAGGTGCTTGCAATCTTATAAGTCTTCACTTAATGCAAAATCTCAGGTTAATCCACCTAAGGAATTAGGGTTTAACTTGGGATTTTAGGCTCAATGCACCTAAGGAATTAGGCTTGAGTATCTCTGAAAAGACTTGATTGTCATAATAGAACTAGGAACTGTGTTAGTTATCATTTCATAACAATCAAGGGAGGATTAGCTTAGTTTAACCCCAGCAATTCTATCTCATTGTTATTCATCTTTCTGTTTTCACATTAACTGTTTGAAAAAAATCCAAAAAGAACAAAAACATTTTCTTCTTGTTTGCTTGTTAGATGTTAGAACAACCTTCAATCCAAAATTCGATCGCCTAGATAGTAGTCAAATTTGCGAAGTGGTAATTGTCCACGATCCCTGAGAACGATATCCGGTCTTACCGTTTTATTACTTGCAACGAATCGGTACACTTGCCGAGTACGTGTCAAGTTTTTGGCGCCGTTGCCGGGGATCGGTGTGCCAATATCACGAGTACCAAAGGGGACTCCTAATTTAGGCATTTTTTTCTTGTTTTCCCTCTGTGTTTTTTCGTTCTTATTTTCGTATCTTATTTGTGAATTTCTGCAAGTGCTGTTTTTTCTGTTTGTTCTGTGCTACTCCGTTTGTTCAGTGTATGCGAGGTACAATCGACCCAGGTGAACTCCAATTCGAACCTGAGATCGAGAGACTCTGCAGAAGGAATAGAAAGAAAACCAAGGCAAGACAGAACAGAGAAAGAGCATCTTCTAGTAGACAAGAGCAGCAAGTTGAGTTACCCAGTGTGCAAGAACCACAAATTGAAGTAGCAGCTGTCACCATGGCAGAAGAGAATGCACCAAGGAGAACAATGGGGGACTACACTTCCCCTAGAGTTGATAGATGTGGAACTCCGATTGTGAGACCTGCAGTGGCCTGCAATAATTTCGAAATCAAGGCATCACTTCTCCACCTTGTGCAGCAAAACCAATTTGGAGGGTTGGAGAGTGAAGATCCTCATGCTCATATTGGTACCTTCATTGAGCTGTGTGACACCATCAAGTTAAATGGAGCTTCTGATGAGGCCATTCGGTTAAGGCTTTTCCCTTTCTCTTTGAGGGATAGAGCTAAGGCATGGCTTCAATCTCATCCTCATGGAAGCATCATCACCTGGAACGACTTAGTCAGCAAGTTTTTATCTCGATTCTTCCCTCCGTCAAGAATGATTAAGGCGAGGTCGAGAGATCAATGCCTTTGCACAGAGGGATGGTGAGTCACTATATGAAGCCTGGGAGAGGTTCAAGTCTTTACTCACAGCTTGTCCAAATCATGAACTAGAGACATGGCAGCAGGTCGCAACTTTTGTTAATGGGCTCAACAGGAATTCAAGAAGTATGATTGAAGCGGCTGCAGGAGGTACATTGAGTCAAAAGACACCGGAAGAAGCAAAGGACTTGATTGAGAACATGGCTAACAATGACTATCAAATGCCTAGTTCTCGGTCAATGGTCAATAGAGGTGTTCTAGAGCTGGATGAAATTGGTGCCCTCAAGGCACAAATGGCTATTCTTACCAAACAACTGGGGTCGGTTCAACTGCAGAACTCTCAAGTACAAGCTATTCAAGTTCAAGGTGCCTCAGTGTGTGATTTCTGTGGAGGCAACCATGCAAATGGAAACTGTGAGATCAATGTGGTTGGAAGCTCGGGACAAGAAGAGGTAAACTATATGGGCAACCAAGGGCCTAGAAATGATCCCTACTCCAACACCTACAATCCGGGGTGGCGTAATCATCCCAACTTTAGTTGGAGACAAGGGCAAAGTTCAAATACTCAAGCAAAGCCTCCTCAAGAGAGTTCAAGCAAATTGGAGAACCTTCTAGGCCAGTTCATGCAAGCTACTCAAGAGACTATAAAGAACCAGAATGCCTCAATCAAAAACTTGGAGCATCAAATGGGCCAACTAGCAAGGCAGATGGCAGAGAGACCTCCAGGACAATTGCCTGGGGATACTGAGAAGAACCCAAGGGAAGATTGTAAAGCCATTGTTACAAGAAGTGGGAGAGTGTTAAATCCACAAGAAAAAGAGAAGGAAGAGAAGACAAGTGAGACTGGAATTGATAAGGGGCAGTTTGAAGAGGCAAACAATGAAGAACCCGGAACTTCCCAAGGTACTACCTCTATCCCTATTGATGTAGAAGCTGAAGAACCGCAGAGGGAGAAATTGGTTGATGAAGAATTTGCAAAGAAAAAGACTAGAAGACAGATTCTGGAAGAGGTTGATAATCCCAAGGAGCTGCCCCCATATTTGTAATTCCATACCCCCAACGGTTGAAGAAAGAAGCAAAAGATCAGCAGTTTTCTAAGTTCCTGGATGTATTCAAAAAGCTACAAATAAACATCCCGTTTCTTTGAAGCTCTACAATGAGATGCCTTCCTACGCAAAATTCATGAAGGAAATCCTTACAAACAAAAGAAGGTGGAAGGAGGAGACAGTTATGCTTACTGAAGAGTGCAGCGCTATACTTCAAAGGAAGCTGCCAGTAAAAATGAAAGACCCGGGCAGTTTCACTATCCCATGTACTATAGGTCATCTGAACATAGGGAGAGCATTGTGCGATTTAGGGGCAAGTATTAATCTGATGCCGCTCTCCATTTTCAAGAAGCTGGGGATTGGTGAAGTAAAACCAACAAGGATTTCTCTTCAACTGGCAGACCGCTCAATTACATATCCCTATGGTGTTGTGGAGGATTTGTTGGTGAAGGTAGATAAGTTCATTTTTCCAGCAGATTTTGTGGTGTTAGATATGGCTGAAGATGGTGATACTCCTCTGATTCTTGGGAGACCATTCCTAGCAACAGGTAGAGCCTTGATCGATGTCAACCAAGGGGAATTGGTACTTCGGGTACAAGACGAAAAGGTCACTTTTAATGTGTTTGAAGCGATGAAACACCCAAGCGACAAGGACACATGCATAATAGTGGACCTCATTGATTCATTAGCTGACAAGAGTTTGCACCAGAAGTTTGAAGATTCGTTAGAAGCCGCTCTAATGATAGAGGATGTAGAAGAAGAAGTATGTGCAGAAGAAGTTGATCTCATGATTAAATCTCTGGAGGCTTGTCTGGTTGTGAATACTGATGAAGACAAAGTGGTGGAAGATGTGAGAATTGAAGACAAGGGTGACCCACCGGTGCTAGAGTTGAAGGAATTGCCATCCCATCTCCGTTATGCCTTCCTTGGGATGAACTCTTCATTCCCAGTTATCATCAGTAGTGGGTTGAATTCCTTGGAAGAAGAGAAGCTGTTGAGGGTGCTTAGGGAGCACAAATCTGCAATTGGATGGTCTATGTCCGATTTGAAAGGGATAAGCCCCTCCTTCTGCATGCACAAAATCCGTGTGGAGGAAAAATTCAAGCCGGTTAGGCAACCGCAAAGAAGACTCAACCCGAATATGAAGGAAGTTGTGAGGAAGGAGATTGTGAAGTTGTTGGATGCGGGCATTATCTATCCCATCTCCGATAGTCCATGGGTGAGTCCGGTCCAAGTTGTGCCGAAGAAAGGGGGGATGACAGTGGTAGCGAATGAAAAGAATGAACTTATTCCCTCCAGGACCGTGTCTGGATGGAGGGTATGCATTGACTACAGAAGACTGAATGAGGCCACTAGAAAAGACCACTTTCCATTACCCTTCATTGATCAGATGCTAGAGAGGTTGGCGGGCCATGCTTTCTATTGTTTCCTTGATGGATACTCCGGGTATAACCAGATTGTGGTTGACCCGGAGGACCAAGAGAAGACCGCTTTCACCTGCCCTTATGGAGTCTATGCATACAGGAGAATGCCTTTCGGGTTGTGCAATGCACCCGCCACTTTTCAAAGGTGCATGCTATCCATATTTTCTGATATGAATGAGAAGTTTATTGAGGTATTTATGGACGATTTTTCTGTATTTGGTGATTCATTTGATAACTGTTTGAATAATCTTGCCTGTGTTCTAAAAAGGTGCCAAGAAACTAACCTCGTTTTAAATTGGGAAAAATGCCATTTCATGGTTAGGGAGGGTATAGTTCTTGGGCACAAAATTTCATCACGGGGATGGAGGTTGATAGAGCCAAAATTGAAGTGATTGAAAAACTTCCTCCTCCCTTAAATGTGAAAGGTGTTAGAAGCTTCCTAGGGCATGCGGGTTTTTATAGAAGGTTCATAAAAGATTTTTCAAAAATTGTGAAACCCTTATGCAAGCTTTTGGTAGCTGATACTCCTTTTATATTTGATGATGATTGCATGCATGCCTTCAAAATTTTGAAAGAAAAACTCACCACCGCACGGTCATTGCTCCTCCAGTTGGAGTTTACCTTTTGAGCTAATGTGTGATGCAAGTGACTATGCGGTGGGAGCCATTTTGGGCCAAAGAAAAAACAAAGTGTTGCATGTCATTTACTATGCCAGTCGTGTGCTTAATGATGCCCAATTGAATTACACTACGACTGAAAAAGAATTGCTTCTTTGTGGTATTTGCTTTTGATAAATTTAGATCCTACTTGATTGGTTGTAAAACTACAGTCTACACCGATCATTCTCGCTTTGAGATATCTTATGACTAAACAGGATGCTAAGCCAAGGCTTATTAGGTGGATACTGCTACTCCAAGAGTTTGATTTGGAAATAAAGGACAAGAAAGGAGTGGAGAATGTGGTAGCCGACCATTTGTCCAGGCTTCCTCAAGCAGATGTCCAAGCAGAAGCAAAGTTGCCAATTCAAGAGGAATTTCCAGATGAACAGTTGTTTGTGGTGCAAGTGGCACCTTGGTTCGCGGATATTGCAAATTACAAGGCGGCCAATAAGATTCCTAAGGACTTCAATGCGCAGCAGAAGAAGAAGCTCATTCATGATGCCAAGTTCTATATTTGGGATGAGCCGTATCTTTTCAAAAGAGGTTCAGATGGAATTCTGAGGAGGTGCATACCAGAAGAAGAAATCAATGGGGTGTTGACCCACTGCCACAACTCACCCTATGGAGGACATTTTGGTGGTGAGAGGACCGCCATGAAGATTTTGCAAAGCGGGCTGTTTTGGCCCACTATTTTCAAGGACTCCCGAGCTTGGGTAATGAATTGTGATAAATGTCGAGGGACTGGTAGTATTTCTAAGAGAAATGAGATGCCCTTGAAGGGTATACTTGAGGTGGAGCTCTTCGATGTGTGGGGATTGACTTCATGGGTCCTTTCCCGTCATCTTACAACAACAAGTACATCCTGGTGGCAGTTGATTATGTGAGCAAGTGGGTGGAAGCCGTGCCAACTCTGAAAGATGATGCAAGAACTGTGATCAGTTTTGTGAGGAAGAATATTTTTACCCGGTTTGGGACCCCTAGGGCTATCATTAGTGATGGGGGTACCCACTTTTGCAATAAGGAGTTTAATGCAGTGCTTGCCAAGTTTGGGGTGAACCACAAAGTTACCACCCCATACCATCCCCAAACCAGTGGGCAAGTGGAATTGTCCAACCAGGGAGTTGAAGAGGATTTTGGAAAAAGCGTGAACAATGCAAGGAAGGATTGGGCGAAGAAAGTGGATGATGCACTTTGGGCCTATCGGTTTGCCTATAAGACGCCTATTGGTATGTCACCTTACCAATTGGTGTTCGGGAAATCATGTCATCTTCCGGTAGAGCTACAACACCGTGCTTTTTGGGCAGTGAAGGCCCTAAACTTTGATGCAAGGCTGGCCATGGACAAGAGGATGCTTCAATTGAATGAGTTAGATGAGTTCCGACTCTTGGCTTATGAGAGTGCCAGGTTATACAAGGAAAGAACCAAGTTCTGGCATGATAAGTACATTCTTCCCAAGCAATTTGAAGAAGGCCAGTCGGTTTTGCTGTTCAACTCAAGACTCAAGTTTTTCCCGGGCAAATTGAGATCAAGATGGTCAGGCCCATTCTATGTCAAGTCAGTTTCTCCGTTTGGTTCAGTTGAATTGGAAAATCCATCATCAGGAAATACTTTCACTGTCAATGGGCACAGGCTCAAGCACTACCTTGGAGGAGATTTTAATCGTCAAGCAGTCTCCATCCCTCTTGAGGCACCATCTTAGAAATCATCCGTCAAGCTAGTGACGTTAAAGAAGCGCTTATTGGGAGGCAACCCAATTTTTATTTTTATTTTTTTATTTTATTTTATTTTCATCTTCTCTTTTGTTTTGATTTCCCCTCTTGAATAATTTGAGAAGCTCAAGAGGTTTGTTAATAGTTTGTTGAGTGATTCCAGATTTTGAAGGAAGGAGGAGAAGAAGAAGGGGAAGGAAACAAAACCAGAAAGCATGTGATTCAGCACCACTACCACTTTGGTGAGTTGCTCCAATTTTCTCCCCTCTCTAAACTTAATTATTTACATTGAGGACAATGTAAGTCTTTAAGCTTGGGGTAGGGGTAATCTTTTAGCTTGCATTGTAAATATTGCATTCATATAGGCTCTAGTCTTGCATGATCACATGAATTAATTGCCCCCTGCTTAGATTGAGCACCTGATTGTGAGAGCTAAGTGCCAATTTGTCTGTGATAGTGAATTTTTGGACCCTGATTTTATATTCTTGTGATATGGCTTCATTAAATATGCTTGAGATGTTCTTGGATAGTTGATGATTAGCATGTGTTTCTATGGATTTGTGTTCTCACTGGTTCTTGAACTGATGAATGTGAGCTTTTGAGCCATTAGGGGGTACTCACTAAATCTGCCCCCGTTCTTTGTGTAGAGTGTTTTCCTCTTGGATTGTTTTTCTCTAGAACTTGACTTGAAACCATTTCGAAACTAGAAAATTTTTGGAAACATTTTTGAAAATGATTGAGGCAATAGGTATTTTTTCCAGCCTTCTGAGCTTTGAATGTGTAAATGCTACCCTTAGTTGCCCAATTTTGAGCCTGAATGAATAACATGCTTTTCTCGGTTCCCTGAAATGTTGTGTTAAATATACTTATGAGGGACCTTCTAAAGTACTGTGCAAAAATGGGTTGGAAAATGTAGTTGAAAGTTTGGGATGATGAAAAGAAAAAAGGAATCTAAAAATTTTACTTCTCTTGAATTGCAAAATCTCCCCTTCTTCAAAAAAAAAAAAAAAAAAAGAGAAAAAGAAATAAAAATGGGGAAGGGGATGACAAAAAGGAATGAGAAGTAAAAAGAAAAAGAAAAAAAAAATGAAAGAATGGTGGAAGAGTAAACTGAAACCCAAAGAAAGGTATTTTAGAAGGTCGTGCCTTGCAATGCTTGGTTGTTTGTATTGCCTTTTGAAATTTCCTGTTCTTGAAATCCCCACCTGAAAATTGATCCCATGGCCCCATTACACCAAAGAATAAGACCTCTTGATTCTTAGATGTTTTTCATTAATAAAGTGAAGATTTGGTTGATAGTCAAGCTTATGGTAGGAATCATTCTTTGAGGAAAATGGAGTGAAATGTCATATTCCCTTAACACTTGAGTGAGTGAGGCAAGAAAGAGAGCCAAGCAAATGAACAAGCTTGGGGTGAGCTTCAAGTGAGATAGAGTGTCCGAATCAGTGAGATTGTGAGTCTAGGAAACTAAGCCCCTAATTGGACTTGAATTGATTGTCTCTTGCTGAAATAATTGAATGCACATTGCTTGGATCATTTTACTCGGGTTCTTAGTTCACTATCCATGCTTTGTTTATTTTGATCTTATGGCCTTGGTTTTTGCTTGAGGACAAGCAAAGTCTTAAGCTTGGGGTAATTTGATGAGTGTGATTTCACCTCATTCTCCATGTACATTTCTGCATGCATTTGCATATAGTTAGGCCATTTTAGTGTTTATTTTGTTTAGTTTTTCCTTTGGAACAGATAAGGTGGTATTGTGTGTTGTTTTGCAGATATTCATGATTAAATGCCCAAGAATTAGCAAGTATGAAGCTTGGATGACTTAGAGCTTTGAAAGATAAGAAATTGAGCCAAGCAGAGAGTATCACGGCCTAGGCAGTGATGGCCCTCACTACCGTGAGGAAGCGATGAGTGAAGAAAGAATTGAGCCAAAAGTCAGAAGCTGTCACGGCCTAGCCGTGATGGCTATCACGGCCGTGACGTGTCAGCTGTGCCAGATCTCCAAAAGTCAGAGACGATCACGGCCTAGCCATGATGGCTATTACGGCCGTGATGAATCAGTTGGAAAAGTCAGAGACGATCACTGCCTAGCCGTGATGGCTATTACGGCCGTGATGAATCAGTTGGAAAAGTCAGAAACGATCACGGCCTAGTCGTGATGACTATCACGGCCGTGATGAATCAGTAAATGAAGCGGTGCCAAGTCAGAAACCATCACGGCCTGGCCGTGATGGCTGTCACGGCCGTGACCGGCCACGAGTAATAAAAGAACTGAGCAGAACAGAAGAAGATTCATTCAGAAAACCCTAAAGAAAAATCCTCTGCTGCTGCGGCTGCTGTGCATCATTTTCATGGAGCTCTCTTATTTGTTCATCTCTGTAATTATTTCTTTTGTTTTATCTTCAATTATGTGTAGCTAAACTCCCCTTTGTTGGGGTTAGACTATTGCTATCTGAACTTGGTTGTAAAATGACTTGATTATAATGCAGTTTCTTTGTTCTTTATGAGTGTTTGATTCCATGCTTAATGCTTTCTTAGGCTTGATCACCCTATGAATGATTAGTTGCTTTAATAGATAACTGGAAGGTTGGTGTTAGAGCTTGCTCATGAATCAAATGCCGGGTAGTTCATGAGCCTAGGAATAGGTCTTGAGGTGCTTGCAATCTTATAAGTCTTCACTTAATGCAAAATCTCAGGTTAATCCACCTAAGGAATTAGGGTTTAACTTGGGATTTTAGGCTCAATGCACCTAAGGAATTAGGCTTGAGTATCTCTGAAAAGACTTGATTGTCATAATAGAACTAGGAACTGTGTTAGTTATCATTTCATAACAATCAAGGGAGGATTAGCTTAGTTTAACCCCAGCAATTCTATCTCATTGTTATTCATCTTTCTGTTTTCACATTAACTGTTTGAAAAAAATCCAAAAAGAACAAAAACATTTTCTTCTTGTTTGCTTGTTAGATGTTAGAACAACCTTCAATCCAAAATTCGATCGCCTAGATAGTAGTCAAATTTGCGAAGTGGTAATTGTCCACGATCCCTGAGAACGATATCCGGTCTTACCGTTTTATTACTTGCAACGAACCGGTACACTTGCCGAGTACGTGTCAGGGAGCAGATGGTGTGTTAAGGTTTAAGGATAGCATATGTGTTCTAGAGGATGCAGAACTTAGGAAGATGATTTTGGAAGAAGCACACAAGAGTAAGTTGAGTTTTCTTCCTGGATCCACAAAGATGTATCAAGATTTGAGGAAAATGTTTTGGTGGACCAGAATGAAGAAGGAAGTAGCAGAGTATGTTTTATCTTGCTTGGTGTGTCAAAAGGCGAAGATTGAACATCAGAAACCAGCAGGATTATTACAATCTTTAGATATCCCAGAATGAAAATGGGATAGTATAGTTATGGATTTCGTGGCCGGATTACCACGAACTCCTAAGAAGCATGATGCGATTTGGGTTATCATTGATAGGTTGACGAAGTGTGCTCACTTCTTACCTATTAGAGAAGGTGATAAATTAGAAAAGTTAACCCAGATGTACATCAGCGAAGTGGTTAGATTGCATGGTGTGCCATCAAGAATTGTCTCAGATCGAGATCCTAGATTTACCTCTCAATTTTGGAAACAATTGCAACATGCCTTGGGAACGAAATTGAGAATGAGTTCTGCCTATCATCCCCAAACCGATGGGCAATCAGAGAGGACAATTCAATCATTGGAGCATCTATTGAGAGCTTGTGTGTTGGAACACACTAGCAGTTGGGATGAGTTCTTGCCATTGATTGATTTACTTATAACAACAGTTTCCACAGTAGTATTGGAATGGCACCGTATGAGACTGGTGAGAACCAATTTTTGGGTCCGGATGTGGTACAACAGACTACGGAACAAGTCAGGAAGATAAGGGAAAAGATGAAGGAAGCACATGATAGGCAAAGGAGCTACAGTGACAAGAGGAGGAGACCATTAGAATTCCAGGAAGGTGATCACGTATTCTTGAGAGTTACTCGGAAAACTGGAATTGGCAGAGCTATCAAATCAAGAAAGCTTACTCCTCGTTTCATGGGACTTTTTCAGATTCTTCAACGAATTAGTCCAGTAGCTTACCAAATTGCCTTGCCACCAAATCTTTCCAACATTCATGACGTATTTCATGTTTCTCAGTTGAGAAAGTACTATCCTAATCCATCTCATGTGATTGAGTCTGAGTCGATACAACTGCGAGAGAACCTAGAGCATGAGGCCTTACCTGTGAGGATCGCAGATACACAGATTAAGGAGCTTCGTGGTAGACAGATTCCTTTGGTTAAGGTCATATGGGATGAAACTACTGGAGATGTAACTTGGGAACGCGAGGCGGATATGCAACAATATCCACATCTTTTCTGAGGTAGTTAAATTCCGAGGACGAAATTTTCTTTTAAGAGGGGTAGTAATGTAACAGCCTGATTTTCATTATACTGTTTAATCAATTAAAATATAAGTAATTATATTTTAATATGAAAGTAGAAAATATTTTGTTTTAATAAAATAAAATCATATTCCTAATCCACCTTATCATATGAAGTCACAGTAAAATTTTCGGTTGAAAATTCAGACGAAAGTCGGTTTGTATTTTCTTTGCCAAGTATAAGTTCTATGAGCGAGAAAACCTAATTTTGACCTGTGAACGAGACGGTTAGTGTTTTTATCATGTTTCCTTCAACTTTGGTTATTTTAAAAATTTTCGTTCAAAGATAAAATAAAATAAAATATTTTATTCGGGTGAACACGTGGGGAATATATGATCGGAACTGTAACCGGGTACGAAATGGAGCAAACTAGGGGACACAAAAGAGATGAGGTGACTTGTTAGGGAAAGGAGGAATGATTGTAGAAGCTTTATGTCACATCCATAAAAGTACCATCATTACATTTTTTTTTCAAAATTTACTATTTTATAATCAAGACTAAACCCCCAATTTGGTCCCTGAGAAAAACACTCGGGTCTGAAATAATCTCTAACCAAAAAAAACTATCCGTTTAGTCCTTAAGAATGTATTTCCGGGACAGGTTAGTCCTTCTGTCATATTTTGTAGTGTTTCTATCATGTTTAGTGCATGTTAATAGGGACTAATTTGGCTCACGGTCATGTTTCTTAGGGACTTTACTGGTATCACTTAAAAATTGTTAGGGACTAATTTGTGACAGAAGGACTAATCTGTCCCGGAAATACATTCTTAAGGACTAAACGGATAGTTTTTTTTGGTTAGGGACTATTTCAGACCCGAGTGTTTTTCTCAGGGACCAAATTGGGGGTTTAGTCTATAATCAATTAAGTCATTCCTTTCAACTTTTTCCAACCAAACATGACATAACTCAAAACTTGGCCTCCAAGAACTCATTTCTCTCCCTCAAAACCGTGCCCCTCTCTCTCTTCCTATATATCACACTTTCATTTTCTTCAACTCATTTTTTCTTCTCCAAAAACACTATTTCATCTTCTTCCTTTCTCGTCAAACTTCATACTTATAAAGCTTGCATTTTTATTCATCTTTTCAACTCAAGTTCTTCACAAAAGTTGATCCTTGTATCAAGGGTAATACTCTTATGTCAATCTTTTTGCAAGTTTCTTCTTTTACCTTATGGTTTACTCTACTTTTTCTTTAAGTGTTTTTAATGAGTTTTCAACTTCTAAAATCTCTAGAAAAATTGTAGAAAAATCCTTTTGAGTTGAAACCACTTTCTATAGTCTTGTATTAACTTATATTTTCACATACTAAGAGTTTGTATAAAACAAAAATTTCTACCTCTTATTTCCAAGGATGGCCGAAACCTATACATGGTGGCCTAGGAAGTTTTGTTTCAACTTTTTGAAAGATGATCATGTATTTGAGCTTCTAGATCCCTCTTGATCTTAAATCTAAAGTCTTGAAAGGTTTGAAAATCTCTAGCTTATTTATCCATGGATGGCCAAACCTATATGGTTTTGGATCTAGGATGCTTGAGTTCAACTTTCTAACTATGATCATGGATTTAGACCTCGTAATACTTTGTGATGCCAAACCTAAGAGTTTTCATCAAACAAAAGGCTTTTCCTCATTCTCCTAGGCTAGGCTGAAACTCAATGTTTTGAAGCTAGGATGTTTGAGTTTTCATTTTCCAAAATGATCATGGACTTGAAGATACTTAAGACATTAGGATGCTAAGTCTAAAAGATTGGAAAGTTTAGAGATTTCTAACCTAGTTATCCTATTATGGCTGAACCTATGAGGTTTATGGACCGAGGATATTTTGTTTTCTTTTATTTTCAATATGATCATGGATTTGAGCTCCTAAATACGTTGGGATGCAAAATCTAAGAGATTGGAAGGTTTAAAGTTTTCTAACCTATTTTACTATACAAGACCGAAACCTAACCTAAGAGATTGGATGATTTTATTCAATATTTTCAAGTTATAACAAATTATCTAAGTCACCTAGAACGTAAGAGTTAAGTATCTAAAATCTTAGAGTGTGAAATGAAACCTGACTCTCATTAGATTTAAATGACCGAACCTATATAATGAGAACATAGATGAGTTTATTTGATTTAGTTGTTTTTATGTTGTTTGGTTGAAGGTGGTGTTAACACCTCGTGGTCGGATAACGAGGAGCTGGGAATTCTAGCTTTCGATGATAACTTAGGTGGGGGAAAGAATCAACCTATCGTCGGAATCGATAAGTAGTAGATTATGTAGTAATTATGTAGGGCGACCTAAACCTTACTAGAAGTCGAATAATTGACAAGACCAGAATCGCTTTAAATTGCTTTTATAAAACATCCATGGTGATTCGGGGATTGTAGGTTGATCGATATTAGGTTGATGCTTATACTGTTGATGGTTGATTTGAGTTTTATTACCTTTATTGAACTGATTTAGTGCTATGTTGATGTTTTGAAATATCTTTGATTGACTTGATGTTATGCATGATCCGTGTGGTATTTACTTTATGCTTAGTGGATTAAGCGAAGATATATATGTGGTCTAAGAGATGAGTTGTTTTGGGCGTGAGGATCATGATGATTTTTAGAGGTGCCTAACCTACATAAAATATGTTAAAGAGGTGTTGTGACATAGAGCATGTGTTGAGGTCTTGATGAGAGGTTAAGGCACTAAGTTATGACCATAGGAGTCTGCGAGGTTCATAAGTTGTGTTGTTTCTATAACCGTATGTGGGACACATACAAGACCCGAAATCCTTGTGGGACCGTCCAAAGGGTAAACTTAGCTTGTGAAGCTACGAGTGTCATTGCTTTGCATGAGCACCTCTGGGAGTGGACGAGGTGTGCACCGGGATCATCGTGCAGTTGTAGTGTCACGCTTTGCATGAGCGTTCTTACCATGGTGAAGGTGTGCACCGGGATAATCGTGCAGCTATAGTGTCATTGCTTTGCATGAGCACCCACGATCCGAGGTGTGCACCGGGTTTAATGTGCAGCTATAGTGTCATTGCTTTGCATGAGCATTCTCACCATGACCAAGGATGTGCACCGGGAATGGGACGTGTTGCTTGGACGACTGACCGATAACCATAACTATGATAGGGAAACCATAGCCATTTTTAGTATCAAGTTTTTGTTGCATGAGTGAGGGTAGGATGGATATAAGAATTTTATGGAAGATGGATGACTTGACTGATGTTGTGTCTGTGATAATTATTGTATAGTTTACTATGACTCTTTTCCGCTTTTGATGGTAGAACTGTTTCTTATCCCCTGTATATTTATGTATGTTGTATTTTGCCTCCTTGTGGAACCATACGAGAAGACCATGTGGATGAACGTAACCAGGAGGAGTTGGATGGAACTCCCTACGAACCATATGCCGAAGGACGAACTATGACCCATGGTGATTAGGGTCTAGTTAGTTATGGCCAGTGCGTCTGTGTCGTGAAGCTTTATCTTTCCGCTTATGTTTTGTATAACTATGCACCAGTTCGGGATCCTATTGATGGGATGCCCTGAAACAGTGTTTTGATAACTCTGATGCTTTAAGTATGTTTAATATATTTATGTTTTCATATTCTGTCCTATATGAATCTATTTTATTAAGAAATTAAGTTTCAATTTTTACGTAATTTTCACGTTAAGCGTGCGATTAAGTAATTAAATAATGAGGTTTTAAACTAAATGACATAAAGGGACACAACGGGGTGTCTCATTTGGTATCAGAGCAGTTTGATTCTGATCGGACTGCTAAAAGTTAGGGTGTTGTTACTGGCCGTGTCTAGTTGAATCCACCTCGGATTTAGACTATGTTTAGAAGTGGGGTAGAGTGTCCAAACCTAATACAAAAGCTAATATTAGTATGGCATATGGTATTTATATACTTGCTTATGTAGTATTATATGTCATAGTAATTAGTGCGGATGATTTCTTTCACCAGAATCATGGCACGTGGAAGAGGACGTCCAATTAACAGTGGAGAAAGGACTCCAGAAAGGGTCATTGGAGCTGTCAATGACAATGCTGACATTGGAGGAGGATCATCTTCGACTCCCAACACCATGGAGACAGTAGCTGCTGCTATGCTATTGCAAACCCAGCAGAATGCTGAGATGCTGCAAATGAACAAAGAGCAACTAGAGATCAAGAACCAGAGGAAGGCAGTAGCAGCTGAGGATGTCGGATTGGCAACCTTTATAAATGGGAAGCCACCTAAATTCAGAGGATAAAACGATCCAGAGAAGGCATAATGGTGGATACAGAAGATTGAGAAGATATTCGATACTATGCGCTGCCGAGAGGATAGAAAGGTGACTTATGCCGCCTTTATGTTGACTGAGGGGGCAGAATTCTGGTGGAAGGGCAAGAGAAGGTTATTGGAGGCTGAAGGTAGTGTAGTTACCTGGAAATTATTCACTGATTGCTTCTTCGAGAAGTATTTTCTGCGTATAGTTAGACGCGAGAAGGAAAAGGAATTCACAAACCTCAAGCAAGGCAATATGTCTGTTGGTGAGTATGCATCGAGGTTTGAGGCACTGATCAAGTTTTCAGAATACTATCAGAGGTTCCCGAATGAAGACTGGCAATGTAGAAGATTCGAGGAAGGGCTCAGAGATGAGCTGCAGAGGGCTGTAGTGTCTCTTGACATACATTACTTCCCAGAGCTAGTCGAGAGATGCAGTGCCATCGAAAGCATAGATATGAGGATAGTTAATGAGCAGAAACAAATGAGGATTGGAGGCCCTAACCGATCAAGTTTCCAGAGGCGCGGGGGAAGTGGTTCCCAGTGGAGACAGAAACCATATGTTAGACACAGGCGCTTGAGGGACCAGCACCGGCCGACTAGAACTGGTCAGCAATCGCAAAGTGTGGTTTGCTTCAGATGTGGGGGACCACATTATGCAAACAACTGTTCAAGTGGACCCAACTGTTTCAACTGTGGGAAATCATGTCACATGGCACGAGACTGCAGACAGAAGGTTATGCAACAACTAGCAGCTACGGGAAAAGGTTCCGGAGATAATAGAGGTGGAGCTGGAAAAGGTGTCCCAACAACTAGACCACAAGACATTGGAAGGGTGTTTACCGTGAAGGGAGCTGAATCCTCTCAATCTGCTGAACTCATACAAGGTATGTGTCTGATAGCTGGTAGACTCTCTAACGTATTGTTTGACTCAGGCGCTACTCATTCTTTTATATCGCATGAGTGTAAGGATCATTTGAACTTAACTGTCTCCAAATTGCCTTATACCCTTACGGTATCTACTCCAGCTAGTAATCCTTTGATTACCATATTTGTTTGCTTAAAGTGTCCTATAGTGATTGAAAATCGAACTTTTGTTGTAGACCTTATCTGTCTGCCTATGCAACAGATAGATGTTATCCTTGGCATGGATTGGCTTTCGGCTAACCATGTAATGCTAGATTGTTCCAGTAAGACTTTATCATTTCTTGAACCTTCTAGTATAGTGTCTGCCAATGAAGGAGTACCTCTGAGGAGTAACAACTCTCAGGAATTTGTGAGGCTTTATGCAATGGAGGCTAATGAGATCCCCAACATAGATTCTATACCTATCGTGAGAGAGTTTCCTGAAGTTTTCCCTCCAGACGTTCCAGGTTTGCCACCGGAAAGAGAAGTGGAATTCACTATATATCTAGTACCAGGGACAGGGCCTATATCTATAGCACCTTATCGGATGTCACCAGTTGAGTTAGCTGAGTTGAAGGAACAATTGGACGATATGATGGGGAAAGAGTTCATCACACTGAGTGTTTCGCCTTGGGGGGCACCGGTGTTGTTCGTTAAGAAAAAGGATGGAAGTGCGAGGTTGTGCACAGACACAGACAGTTGAATAAGGTGACAATTAAGAACAAGTATCCGTTGCCTCGGATCGATGACCTGATGGATCAGTTGAAGGGAGCAGCAATATTCTCGAAGATTGATTTAAGATCTGGGTATCATCAGATCAGGGTAAGGAAGGAAGATATACCCAAGACGGCTTTTAGGACGAGGTATGGGTACTATGAGTATTTAGTCATGCCTTTCGGTGTAACAAAAGATGTGTTATACACAAAATATGACATCTTTTTTTATGAACAAAAGATGTGTTATACACAAAGGAGGAAAAAAAGCTTTTAAGGGACAATTGCTAAGAATAGTGAGCCTCCATTTTGTGATTCTCTGATAACCAAGGATACTTTTCAACTCGCCAAAATCAAGCTATTAGTCACAACAGATATCAAGCATTAAATGCTATCTCTAAACGGGATTATTCAAAGTAACTGATGAAGAACTACAAGAGCAGAAGAAGGTCACTATATAAGTAGAAGACCTCAGATACTGAAGAACAACTTTTTCTAGCCAAACTTCTGCCAATACATCTTAAGAAGACAAGCTCTTATTCTTTCATTCTTTCAAAATCAAAAGTCTGTAATCTTTTAGTTTGAATATTATTGTAATATCCAACTGATCTTAAACTGTCATACTCTCACACTTAGTGAGTTAAGAAGATCAACCTTTAAATCTCTGTGATAGAGTTAGAGCCTGAAGAGGTTTGGTAAGAAAGGAATACTTGTAGCCTGAAGAGGTGTTGAATACTTGTTGTGTATTCTATTTGGAGAAATAGTGGAAAAAATCCTTCAAGTCGAAGGGACTGGATGTAGCTCTTGGTTGGAAGAGAGTGACCCATGATAAATTCTCTTGTGTGAATTTTCTATCCCTAAACTCTTCAGTTTTTATTTTCTTATACTAACTATGGGGTTTTGATATTGCTTTTGTTAATCTTTTAAAAATGATTTCTTGTGTGCTTTATCTTTTTATCTTCTGCTTGTGAAAAAGTTGTTCAAAAGGGTTTTTGCAAAAATAGTTAACAAACACAATTCAACACCCCCCCTTCTTGTGTTTGCCTGTGCCAACTTCAGTTGGTATCAGAGCTCAGCCTTGATAGGGTTGAGCATCTAACAAGTGCTTAGGCAGTACGATCCTACAATCATGGATGCAGAAGGACAAGCTATCAACAGACCTCCTTTTTCGATGGAATTGATTATGATTATTGGAAAAAGAGGATGGTGGCATTCTTGGATGCACAAAATGCTGACATCTGGGAACTAATTGAAAATGGCTACACTGAGCCAAGGAGTGAAGCTGGAGTTGCAGTGCCTAGAGCTGAATGGACTCAAGAGCAGAAAAGCCAACATCAACTAAACTTGAAAGCTAAGCACTATCTCATGTGTTCTATCACCAGATCTGAGCATGACAACGTTCATAGCTGCAACACAGCGAAAGAAATATGGGATACTCTTGCACTAGCTTATGAAGGTTCCTCACAAGTGAAGGAATCAAAGATAAGCATCTTAGGTTCACCAAGTATGAGCTATTCAAGATGGCTGATCATGAAACCATAGACCAGATGTTTGGAAGATTCCAAACTATCACTATGATCTCGGAGTCTCTTGGAAAGGTCTATGAAAATAGAGATCATGTGAGAAAATTTTTGAAAAGTCTCTCAAAGCGGTGGAGACCTAAGGTAACTGCTATCCAGGAAGCAAAGAATATGAATACTCTTTATCTGGAAGAGCTTCTGGGGTCATTAAAAGTTCATGAACCTGAACTTAATGAAGAGGAAAACTGCAGAAAAGGAAAGTCCATTACCTTAAAGGCCAAAAAAGCTAGTTTCTCAAAGATGCTTAAAGTTGCTGAGTCTTCAGATGAAGCTGATTCATCAAATAATGAAGATGACTCAGATGAGGATGAATTATCTTTCATCTCCAGAAAAATACAACACATGTGGAGAAAGAAATGTGGATTTTATTAGGAAGCAGCTCAACAAAAAATTCTCCAAGGAGAAGTCAGATTCCAAGGAGAAAGGTCCACCCCTGTGCTTTGAATGTAAGAAACTAGGGCACTTCAAAGCTGACTGCCCAGAGCTGAAGGAGAAAAATAAATTCTTAAAAAAGAAGAAAGGCTTGATGGCTACTTGGGAGGATCTTGACCTGTCTTCTTTAGATGAAGAAGATGAAGCGGGAGAAGAAGCAAACATTTGCTTCATGGCTGACACTGGATCAGAAAGTGAATTCACTGATGCTGAGGTAATAGAATTTGATCCATCCACTCTTCAAACTATTTTTGATGAATTGTTGCATGAATCATGCATGCTATCTAAAGAGTATAAGAGTCTCAAAAAAAAGTTTATTAAACTTTCTAGAGACTATGATAAGGTCTGCACAGTACATCAAAACCTTAGGGATGAGAATGAAACATTAAAATCAAACAATGCTAGTCTGACAGACAAGACTAAGTGTAAGTCTAATAGCTCTTGTGAAGTTGAAAAACTGAAACAAGATGTGACATACTTGATAGACTTTTTGTCAAAAATGGTTGGTAGTTCAGATAAATTAAATCTTATATTAAGATATTCTAGATCACCACAAGACAAATCTGGCATTGGTTATGATAAAGAGAAGCAAGATGCATCTCTGAATAAACCAAAAGTGCATACACAATATAAGGCTTTTAAAGCCCGTCCACAGTATACTAAGTCAAAACCAAGCCCTTCCAATACTTACTGTAAAGTATGTGGAAAAAGTGGGTATGTGTCATCTAAATGCATACATAACAAGCATGCAAAGCATTCACGACCTATGATCACTAACAAGAAAGGACCCAAGTCAATTTGGGTACCTAAAGAAAAGATAATCCCTGCTGCAGATCTGCTTAACAACAGGAAAGAAACAGAAGTCCTGATACTTGGAAACTGGATGTTCACGACACATGACAGGAGAAAGGTATATGTTCCAAGACCTTAGACCCAAGGATGGTGGCTGGATCACTTTTGGAGGAAACCAAAAAGGAAAGATCATTGGTATAGGTAAAATTGGTAAACATCCTTTTCCCTCCATTGATAATGTTCTATTAGTAAATGGTCTTAAACACAATCTGCTTAGCATTAGTCAATTATGTGATAGTGGGTTTGCTATTTCATTTAATAAGAATATGTGTTTTGTCAAGAAAGCTGATGGATCACTCTTATTCACTGCCCAGAGGCAAAATAATCTGTACAAGATTGACTTAGAGTACCTCTCAAATCAAAGTGTGTCATGTCTAGTGTCCATTGAGGATGAGCGATGGATTTGGCACAAAAGGTTAGGTCATGCAAGTTTGAGATTAATCTCAAAACTGAAAAAGCATAACCTTGTAAGAGGACTATCAAACCTTAGTTTTAAATCTGATGCTCTCTGTGATGCATGTCAGAAGGGAAAACAAGTCAAAGGTTCCTTTGAATCTAAGAATGTTGTTAGTACCAACAGACCACTAGAATTGCTACACCTTGATCTTTTTGGTCCAACAAGGACTGCTTCTGTCAGTGGGAAGAAATATGGTCTTTTCATAGTAGACGAATACACTAGATGGACATGGGTTATGTTTCTTGATCACAAGGATGAGTCATTCAAGGTCTTTTCTGTATTCTGCAAACGTGTACAGAATGAAAAGGCATGTGTATAGCTTCAATTAGAAGTGACCATGGGGGAGAATTTGTCAATGAGCTATTCCATGAGTTTTGTGAAGAAAGTGGTATTCAACACAACTTCTCAATACCAAGAACACCACATCAAAATGGTGTGGTAGAGAGAAAGAACATATATCTTCAAGAGATGGTTAGGACTATGCTCAATGACAATTCTGTCCCTAAGCACGTCTGGAAAGTTGTGAACACTGCCTGCTACATTCAAAACAGAATATACATTAGACCTATTCTGAATAAGACTCCTTATGAATTGTGGAAAGGCAGAAAACCCAACATTTCATACTTCCACCCTTTCGGATGTAAATGTTATATTTTGAATACAAAAGATCAACAAGGTAAATTTGATGCTAAAGTAGATAATGGAATCCTTCTAGGATTTTCTGAAACTACAAAAGTCTTTAGAGTTTATAATTCTAGAACTTTAGTTGTAGAAATGTATTCATGTGAAATTTGATGACAAAACAACTGATAAGGATCTATCAGAGCTAGATGAAGCTTTTGCAGATCTTGATCTAAACATTTCAGGAGACAAACTAGAAATCAAGACTGATATCCAAGTAGACGACACTTCTCAACAACAACCTGAAACTTCTACCTCTCAACAGGAAAATGCTTAGAAATCTTGGTATTTCAGAAATTACCATCCTTAAGATCAAATCATTGGTGACCCCAATGACAAGCTGAGAACTAGGTCAACCTTCAGAGAACAAAGTGATTCTACACTTCTCTGAATGTGAACCGAAGATAGTGGACGAAACCCCACTGGACGATGGATGGATTCTTGCTATGCAAGAAGAGCTAAATCAGTTTGAGAGAAGTGAAGTCTGGACGCTTGTACCCCTGCCTAAAGACAAGTCAGTCATTGGAACAAAGTGGGTCTACAGAAACAAGCTTGATGAAGATGGTAAGGTTGTGAGAAACAAGGCAAGACTTATTGCTCAAGGCTACTCTCAAGAAGAAGGTATAGACTATGCTGAAACTTTTGCACCAGTTGCTAGACTAGAAGCTATAGGAACTTTAATATCGTTTGCTGCACATCATAGCTTTATGCTTTTTCAAATGGATGTTAAAAGTGCCTTTTTAAATGGCTTTATTAATGAAAAAGTATATGTCATGCAACCTCCAGGGTTTGAAAATACAAATCACCCTGAACATGTTTATAAGCTTAAGAAAGCATTGCATGGACTTAAGCAAGCTCCTAGAGCTTGGTACGATAGGTTAAGTACGTTTCTAATGGAAAATGGATTTAACAGAGGAAAAGTAGACACAACTCTATTTAGAAAATCTATTAAGTCGGATTTCATTATAGTACAGTTTTATGTTGATGATATTATTTTCGATGCTACTAATGAATCTCTATGAAAGAAATTTTCTAAGATAATGCAGAATGAATATGAAATGAGCATATGGGAGAACTCAAATTCTTCCTTGGACTTCAAGTTAAACAGTCTATGGACGAGGTGTACATCCATCAGACTAAATATACAAAGGAACTTCTAAAGAAGTTTAAGATGGATGATTGCAAACCGACGAATACCCCTATACATCCCACTTCAATACTGAACAAAGATGATAAAGAGTAAAAGGTAGATCAAAAGATATATAGAGGTATGATAGGATCTCTTTTATATATGATTGTGTCTAGGCCTGATATAATGTTCAGTGTTTGCTTGTGTGCTCGTTTTCAATCTGATCCTAGAGAGTCTCATCTCTCAGTAGTTAAAAGAATATTTATATATTTAAAAGGTACTACTAATCTGGGTTTGTGCTTTAAGAAAAATGATGATTACAGATTAGTTGGTTTTTGTGATGCAGGATATACTGGAGATAGAATTGAAAGAAAAAGCACCAGTGGAGGATGTCACTTTATTGGAGCTAACCTAGTATCATGGTCTAGCAAAAAGCAAAGTACCATTGCTCTATCAACTGCTGAAGCATAATACATATCAGCTGCAAGCTGCTGTTCACAACTTCTATGGATCAAACATCAATTGGAGGACTACAATGTATTTGTAAGTAGTATTCCACTTATGTGTGATAATACTGATGCAATCAATTTATCTAAGAATCCAATATTGCATTCTAGAGCTAAGCACATAGAGATTAAACATCACTTTATTAGGAATTATATGCAAAAAGTTGTGTTTGATGTTCAATTTATAGATACTGACCACCAATGGGCATATATCTTCACTAAACCTCTTGCTGATGATGGATTTATCTTTATAAGAAAGCATTTGAATATGTTGTATGTGGATTGAGCTAGTGTAATTATTGTTAAATTGATTGTCCATTGTATGTTCTCTCTGCACGTCCACTAGTCATGACGTCCAAAGCAAATGGAATCTACGCGTCCACTACCTATGTCTTTTGATGTCCACTCTTAGTCTTGTGTGGACTCGTCTATGCACACATTTATTGCTTATATTAATTTGTTCTTGAATACTTTTATATAAAAACTTTTCTCTTTCCTTGTTGAGTCAGCAACCCTCAACAATCCCATCAAGGCCTTTTTATGGTCCTAAGTTACCAATGCCGTTTTATCATTATGACATGTTATATCAAAAAAATTTGTTTGAAAACCTTTTGATATTCAATATCCTTTTAAAAGAAACCTTTTCCCTCTGAGAAAGACTTTATGCTTTCATAATCTCTCGATCTATCTCTCTCTCTTTACCTCTCTCTGCTCTCAAAACCCTAAGCTCTTTGATCTTCTGATATGGCATCTTCAACCTTCAATGCGGACAAACTCAACCTAGCTATAGAGCACCATTTCAACCTTAATGTGCTAAAAGACTACAATCTTGACATAAGCAAATATGTCAATGCTGCTGGCTGAGAATGACTCTTCGTAGAGAAAGTCTCTGTTTTCCCAAATCTTGTCAGGGATTTTTGGAGAAACATCCAACTGACAGAAACTGACTTCTACTCAACCGTATTAAGAAAGAAGATTACAATCTCATAAAAGATTATTGCTGAAGCAATCTTCTGTGCTCAGGAAGGACTAGTTTTCATTGAGTCTTGGGAAAAAGACTTGGGCGGTTCTGAGACAATAGAAGTCTGTCTCATGAAGGAGGACACGGTCAGGACTCACTCGTGGAAGGCTGTTGAAATTGTTGTTTTGGCTTCAACGAACCAAGAGGGAGGGGGGTTGAATTGAGTTTTGTTAAAAAATTATTTCCATCTTAAAACTTTTTCACAAAGCTTTTCAAATCAGAGTTGCGGATTAGTGGCCTCAGGATCTTTTACAAGATCAATGAAGGGCTTATATAAAATCTTGAATAGAAGGTGATGAGGATAAAAAAGATTGATTCAGAATTAATAGAGAATAGATCCAGGTTCAATAACTCAGTAATAATAAGATACAGAAACTGATTAAACCTTTAAAGATTAACAACAAGTTATGCAAGTTTCAGTTTCAGTAAAAGTTCAGTTTCAGTAATCAAGAATGGTTTTGATAAACTCAGTTTGAAACGTAGATAAACAGTCTTGATTACAATCGAACTCAGGTTTCAATATAGTTTATACAGATCATAAACAGAAATTATATTGAACTTTAAACATCAAAGTTGCAGGTTCTTGAACATAAACAGAAAGTAAAGGATTTTGAGTTTAGGGATACCACACAACCAGATTTATCCTGGTTCAGTCACCTCCACTATGACTTACATCCAGTCCCCACTCCACCTGTGGGATTTCACACACTAACACACACCCTTTGCCAGGTAGCTTGAAAAACATTTACACCACAGAGCACTCTTTCACCTCGAGATACCACACTCTTGTGAAGAGCCTCAATGTTCAACCTTAAGGATACCTCACCCTAATCACTTAGAGAGACTCCCTCTCTCTTTAAAATCAAAATGTTAAACAAAAGTTGATTCCTAACTCTCAATATTCAGATAAACAAATTGAAGCACTTATGAGTATTGAAACACCCTTTTCACAATAAGCTCAAGAAAGATGATGAATGATTTTCACAATTGATTTCTCAAAATGATTTCATAAAACTGGGATATGTTATGATCGATGTTATTCGTATATATTATGTAAAAGTGTTCCTTTGATCCCTCTTTATATAGAAAACAAGTTATAGTCGTTGGGATCAATCAAAACAGATTTGGGTCTGATTTAACAGAATCTGTTTTCTTGATTCTTGTTCTTGAAATAAGATTATGATAGTTCTTATAGAATTCGCGTCCATCAAATAACCGAGTCCATCTAGCCATTAAGATTTTACATTCGGATGGGCTAGTAGACGAGCTCCATATGCTACTTTAGTGGACGAGCGCTTCTGTCACTTTATTGGACATGCACTTCTTCACTTTAGTAGACGAGCGCTTGTATCACTTTATTGGACGCCCGCTTTTATCACTTTATTGGACGCCAGCTTTTATCACTTTATTGGACGAGTGCTTCAGTGTTGGAAGAGCGCTTCTATTATTCCAGTGTTGGACGTGCGCTTCTGAAATCTTATTTCCAAAAATCATTTTCATTAACGAAAACTTATTCCTTTTAATGCAGGTTATGAAAAATTATTTTCTTCACGCATCTTTTTAATTAAGCTATTTGTGAATAAATCATCTAAGACTTAAATCTAATTTCTCCTTTAAGCTCTTGACTTGATGATTCCTTGATCTTCGTCTTTGCTCTTTGATTCATCAAAGTTCTTCCTTGAATATTCTCCTTTGATTGCTCACTGAACTTGTTGATCACTACTTGATACCTGTCTATGCTATTTGATACTAAAACACTTGCATACACATTAAGTTGTATTTGTCATATATCAAAATCTCTAAGTCATTGAATCTAATAATCTCCCCCTTTTTGATTATGGCAAACCTTTTAACAAATTATAAGATCAGAGTATAAGTGTAGTAGACGCTAAGTGTTTTTAGCAGATTTATATCATGATATCAAAGCAGTTAGAGCAGAAGTATATCAGAGCAAAAAAAATTATCAGAGCAGAATTTGATTTACTTCCCATTAATCATGTAAGCTTTTAAGCTCCCCCTCAACATATGCATGTATAATTCGCTTTCTCTATATCATACTTTTTTTATGTATAATTTGTTATTATCCCCTTTATCTATATCATACTTTTTGCTCCACCTCTTGGCATTATAAAAAAGGTAAAGAAAAGAAACATTTAAAGCGATGGAGAAGGTAAGCATTTAAACATTCAAACATAGCATATAAAATTGTTCATGATAGAGGGATAGGTGCAGGGACAAATCAAAGAATAAGTGCGTCCATCTAATTTTCCTCCCCTTTTTGATTTTCTTCTGTTTCTTTAGAGATTAGATATAGGATTGATCAATTATGCCCAATTCTCTTCTAATGAAAAAGAAGTTTCCTTGTTCAAGGGCTTGGTGAAAATATCTGAAAGTTGTTTAGTTGTATCAACATATTCAATCTCAATTTCTCTACTCTGAATATGATCTCTAATGAAATGATGTCTGATTTCTGTGTTTAGTTCTAGAGTGCATTATGGGATTCTTAGTTAGGTTAATTGCACTCGTATTGTTACATCTAATAGGAACTTGGTTTAGTTGCACATCATAATCAACTAATTGTTGTTTCATCCATAAAACCTGTGCACAACAGCTACCGGCTGCTCCATATTCAGCCTTTGCAGTGGATAAAGCCATGCTAGATTGTTTCTTACTAAACCATGATACTAATGTGTTTCCTAGTAAATGGCAAGTTCCACTAGTACTTTTTCTGTCTAGTTTACAACCAACAAAATCAGAGTCTGAATAGCTAATTAAAGTACATGTAGCTCCCATGGGATACCATAATCACATGTCTTTTGTTCCTAACAGATACTTAATTATCCTTTTAACTGATGTTAAGTGTGATTCTTTTGGATTTTCTTGATATCTAGCACACATGCATACACTAAACATGATATCTGGTCTACTAGCAGTAAGATAATGTAGCGAGCCTATCATACCTCTGAATTTAGAAACATCACTAGGTTTACCTTGCTCATCCTTGTCCAGATAATAGGAGGTACTCATTGGAGTAGCCATCTCCTTAGCATTTTCCATGCCAAACTTCTTGATCAACTCATTGCAGTACTTGGTTTGGCTAACAAAGATTCCATTTTCAGTTTGCTTTATTTGCAGTCCAAGGAAAAAGTTTAGCTCACCCATCATTGACATTTCAAACTCACTCTGCATAAGACTTGCAAACTCATTGTACAAATGCTCATTAGTGGCACAAAAAATTATATCATCCACATATATTTGTACAATTAAAATGTCGTGTGCCTTTTTCTAAGTGAACAAAGTTGTGTCAACTTTACCTCTTTTAAATCCTTTTTCAATGAGAAAATTACTTAACCTTTCATACCAAGCTCTAAGAGCTTGCTTTAAGCCATATAGTGCTTTAGACAGTTTATAAACATGGTTAGGCAATTCATTATTCTCAAAACTAGGTGGTTGACCAACATACACTTCCTCTTGTATAAATCCATTTAATAAAGTACTCTTAACATCCATTTGATACAATTTAAATCCCATTATGCAAGCATAAGCAAGTAGCATTCTTATAGCTTCTAATCTTGATATTGGTGCATATGTTTCATCATAATCTATGCCTTCTTCTTGGTTATACCATTTGGCTACCAATCTAGCCTTGTTTCTTACAATTATACCATTTTCATCTAGTTTATTCCTAAAAACCCATTTTGTACCTATTACTTGACAGTTCTTGGGTTTAGGCACTAGTTTCCAAACTTGATTTCTTTCAAACTGGTTTAACTCATCTTGCATAGCCATCATCCAATGTTCATCAATTATAGCATCATCTATGTTCTTAGGTTCTACTTGAGACACAAATGCCATATGATTACAAACATTTCTAAGAGATTGTCTAGTAGTTACCCCCTTTGTAATTTCACCGATGATGTTATCAATTGGATGATTTCTGACAGTCCTCCATTCCTTTGGTAGGTCAATTTGTTGTTCAGCTTGCTCCTGCTACAGTGATTCGTTGTTTAAACTTTCATCTTCTTCATTGTTCTATTTCTCTTCTAGGAGAGTTTTCTCAATTGAATCTACAAGATCATCAATAACAGAATCCTTTCCCAACCTTTTAGGGTTAGACTCATCAAATGTCACATGCACGAATTCCTCAATAGTTTGTGTTCTCTTATTATATATTCTAAATGTTTTACTAGATAGAGAGTAACCTAGGGAAATTACTTCATCAGCCTTTGCATCAAATTTTCCAAGATTATTCTTTCCATTGTTAAGAACAAAGCATTTGCAACCAAAAACAAGTAAATGTGTTATATTTGGTTTTCTTCCTTTGTAAAGCTCATAAGGGGTTTTCTTTAAGATCGGTCTTATCAAGACTCTATTTAGCACATAGCAGGCTGTATTGACAAGATCTACCCAAAAATGTTTTGGCAAGCTAGAGTCGTTCAACATAGTTCTTGTTATCTCCTCTAATGATCTATTCTTTCTTTCCACTAATCCATTTTGTTATGGAGTTCTAGGAGCAGAAAAATTATGTTGAATGACATGCTCATCACAAAAGCTTTCAAAGACTCCATTTTGAAATTCTCCCCCATGATCACTTCTTATAAAAACAATTTTCATGTCCTTTTCATTTTGCACAATTTTTGCCATTTTCTTAAATGCAGCAAATGAATCACTCTTATGAGATAGAAAATATGTCCATGTATATCTAGAGTAATCATCTACTATTACCAATGCATACGAGTTACCACCAAAGCTTTTGGTTCTAGACGGACCAAATAAATCCATGTGTAACAGTTGCAAGGGTCTAGTTGTTGAAACAATGTTCTTTGGTTTAAAAGAGACCTTAACTTGCTTTCCTTTTGACATGCATCACATAGTTCATCTTTTACAAATTTTAGTTTAGGCAAGCCAACTACAAGATCTTTACGAATCAGTTTATTCAAGTGGTTCATGTGAATGTGTACAATTCTTCTATGCCAAAGCCAATTCTCTTCTTCTTTTGAAATAAGACAGCATGCAATATTTGAAGAGATGTTATCTAAATCAAGCATATAGATGTTATCTGTCCTATGTCCAATTAATTTCAAATTTTCATCATGCTGATTTTCTATCAAGCAACTATTGGAATTGAATTTTACCTTGAAGCCTTTGTCACATAGTTGACCGATACTTAATAGGTTGTGTTTCAGTCCCTCAACATATAGTACATCCTCAATGATTGTTGTTGAGTCACTTCCAATGTTGCCAATGCCAAGTATTCTCCCTTTATTATTTTCTGCATAGGTAACACTACCACTCGATTTAGGGGTAAAGGAAATGAACTTGCTTTTGTCTTCAGTCATGTGCTTGGAACAGCCACTGTCAAGATATCATTTCACATTCTTGGCTTTCCAACACACCTACAAAACAGAATCATGTTTTTGCTTTAGGTACCCAAATCTGTTTAGGTCCTTTTGAGTTAGTTGCAGCAATAGTTCATTTAGGAACCCATATATACTTAGACTCATTATAAGCAGATTTTCTGTAATGACATGTAGAAGCTGTGTGACCTTTTCTAGCACAAAAATGGCATTTAACAAATGGTGTGTTTGATGTCTTAGGTGCAGCAAAAAAATTTCTTGAAAGATTTCTCATGTATCTTAGGTTTATAGCCTATTACAGCCTTATCATAAACACATTTTTACTGTCCTATCAAAGCATTCAAGTTATCTCTACCATTTGTGAATCTTGCTAGGTCATTTTTCAGTTTTTCAACCTCTTTAGTCAGTGTACAACTATATACATTCCAGATTTCTTTATCACTAGTAAATCTAGATAGATCACCATTCAAATGATTTATATGTTTCTCCAACTTAGGACATTTATCACATATAGGTACATCTAAAAGAGTAGCTAGTTTTTCTTTTTTATGTTTTTAATTGATCTACCTCTTTGTTTAAGACATAAGTTTTCTCCTCTAAGCATGTGATGGTTTTCTAAGACTTAGTTAGCAATCTAGCAAGTCTAATGGATTCTTTATGAAGTTCTTCAAAAGCATTTTGCAATTCATCATAAGAAGGTTGACAATCAGAACTTACTTCACTTTCTGAATCACTGCTATTGCTGGCCATAAAGCACAAGTTTGCCTCCTTAGATTCAGATTAGTCAGTGGATTCTAGATCATTATCATCCCAAGCAATGTAGGACTTTCTTGGCTTTCTCCACTTCTTGTCCTCTGAGTCAAACTTTTCTGTTTTGTCCTTCTTTTGCAGCTTTGGACAGTCAAGCTTCATGTGGCCAATCTTTCCACATTCATAGCATGTGATGTTGTTGGAAGAATTGTCACATTTGCTGAAATTTCTCCTTTGAAAGGTGGATGACTTTCTTTTGAAGTTGCCTTTCTTCTTCAGGAACTTCTTGAAATTTCTAACTAGCATTCCCATCTTGTCTTCAGATTCAGCCTCTTGTTTTGTATTATCATAACTGTCTTCTGCTTCTCTGACTTGTGATTTCAAAGCCAATCCCTTATTTCTTTTATCAGTTTCTTCACTCTCATTCAGTATGTTCAACTCCAATTCATGCTCTTGCAGTTTTCCAAACAGTGTGGCAATGATCATTGATGAGAGGTCTCTAGATTCTGAGATTGCAGTGACTTTAGGTTGCCATTTCCTGCTCAAGCATCTCATTACTTTATTAATTTGATCCTCATTTGATATAGCTTTTCCAAAACCAGCCAATTGATTTACAATGTGTGTGAATCTCTTTTGCATTTCAGTCATAGGTTCTCCTCAATTCATTTTGAACAACTCATACTCATGTGTGAGGGTGTTCATTCTTGCTCTTTTGACATTTGAGGTTCCTTCATATGTTACTTGTAATGTATTCCACATCACCTTTGCTAATTTGCAATTTGAAACCCTGAAAAACTCATCACGTCTCAAAGCAGATGTTATAATATTCTTAGCACGTGCATTATATTGAACTCTTTTCTTATCATCCTCATTCCATTCAGTTTTGGCCTTATTTCTTGGAGCACCATTAGCATCTACAGTAAAGGGGACAAATGGTCCATTATCTACTGCATCCCAAATGTCAACACCTGCTGCCTCAAGAAAGATTACCATTCTTTCCTTCCAATAGATATACTCATATCCATTGAAGGCAGGAGGGCGTGCAAGGGAAGCCCCTTCAATTAAACAGTCATTGTAAGCCATACTATTATAGCTATTAAGCCAAACTTAAGAGTTTAGCTCTGATGCCAATTGTTGTTTTGGCTTCAACGACTCAAGAATGGGGTGAATTGAGTTTTTTTTTAAATTATTTCCCTCTTAAAACTTTTTCACAAAGCTTTTCAAATCAAAGTTGCGGATTAGTGGCCTCAGGATCTTTTACAAGATCAATGAAGGGTTTATATAAAATCTTGAATAGAAGGTGATGAGGATAAGAAAGATTGATTCAGAACAAATGGAGAATAGATTCAGGTTCAATAACTCAGTAATAACAAGATACAGAAACTGATTAAACCTTTAAAAATTAATAACAAGTTATGCAAGTTTCAGTTTCAGTAATAGTTCAGTTTCAGTAATCAAGAATGGTTTTGATAAACTCAGTTTGAAACGTAGATAAACAGTCTTGATTACAATCTAACTCAGGTTTCAATATAGTCTATACAGATCATAAACAGAAATTATATTGAACTTTAAACATCAAAGTTTCAGGTTCTTAAACATAAACAGAAAGTAAAGGAGTTTGAGTTTAGGGATACCACACAACCAAATTTATCATGGTTCAGTCACCTCCACTGTGACCTACATCTAGTCCCCACTCCACCTGTGGGATTTCACACACTAACCCACAAGCTTTGCCAGGTAGCTTGAAAAACCTTTACACCACAGAGCACTCATTCACCTCGAGATACCACACTCTTATGAAGAGCCTCAATGTTTAACCTTAGGGATACCTCACCCTAATCACTCAGAGAGACTCCTTCTCTCTTTAAAATCAAAATTTAAAACAAAAGTTGATTCCTAACTCTCAATAGTCAGATAAACAAATTGAAGCACTTATGAGTATTGAAACACTCTTTTCAAAATAAGCTCAAGAAAGATGATGAATGATTTTCACAATTGATTTCTCAAGATGATTTCGTAAAACTATGATATGTTATGATCGATGTTATTCGTATATATTGTGTAAAAGTGTTCCTTTGATCCCTCTTTATATAGAAAACAAGTTATAGTCGTTGGGATCAATCAAAACAGATTTGGATCTGATTTAACAGAATCTGTTTTCTTGATTCTCGTTCTTGAAATAAGATTCTGATAGTTCTTATAGAATTCGCGTCCATCAAATAATCGAGTCCATCTAGCCATTAAGATTTTACATTCGGATGGGCTAGTAGACGAGCTCCATATGCTACTTTAGTGGACGAGTGCTTCTGTCACTTTATTGGACATGCAGTTCTTCACTTTAGTAGACGAGCGCTTGTATCACTTTATTGGACGCCCGCTTTTATCACTTTATTGGACGCTAGCTTTTATCACTTTATTGGACGAGTGCTTCAGTGTTGGACGAGTGCTTCTATTATTCCAGTGTTGGACGAGCGCTTCTGAAATCTTATTTCCAAAAATCATTTTCATTAACGAAAATTTATTCCTTTTAATGCAGGTTATGAAAAATGATTTTCTTCATGCATCTTTTTAATTGAGCTATTTGTGAATAAGAGATTTCATCTCTTATAAATCATCTAAGACTTAAATCTAATTTCTCCTTTAAGCTCTTGTCTTGATGATTCCTTGATCTTCGTCTTTGCTCTTTGATTCCTCGAAGTTCTTCCTTGAATATTCTTCTTTGATTTCTCACTGAACTTGTTGATCACTGCTTGATACTTGTCTTTGCTATTTGATACTAAAACACTTGCATACACATTAAGTTGTATTTGTCATATATCAAAATCTCTAAGTCATTGAATCTAACAGAAATGAAGGATATCGTTCGTATTCTTCACCAGCTTCTCATCAAAGTGGTGCTTCACAAGGTTGGGTCAAAGGACAACCTTTCATCTCTTCACAAGTTCTGTCTCTGCCATCTTCTCATAGAGACAAGAATCAATCTTCCAAGAATCCTTAATGGAAGATTCAGGGATGCAGTGATGAACAAGAAAAGACTCTCTACACTCCCCTTCTACCACCTTCTCTCGAAGATCTTCAAGGCTCAAGGAGTATATGAGTTTCTTGCTGCCAAGACTCCCGAGGAGCAAGCAAGGTTACTGTCTGAGAAACCAATGTCTGCTGCAGACTTTGGAAAAATGAACATAGCCAATATGAACCTCAGTACGTATGCTGTTGCTGCAATGGCTAAAACTGAGGAATTATTGGTGGCTAAAGAAGAGATGATCGAACAGAATAATGCTGAAGTTCTAGGGGTTAGAAGGGTAACCAGGCAAAAGACAACTGCTACAAGAAAGCCTACCCCCAAAATACCAGCAAGTGGGATTGCTATCAGGGAGTTTTCTGATGCCCCTGCTGCAAAGAGGCCAAGAAAATTTATCCTCTCTCATAATGAAGATGGGGAAGCTGATGAGGATAACATTCCTTTCAGCTCTATCCTAAAGAAACAGAAGACCTTTGCTGCTGCTGCTAAGGCCGTTGTGCCTGATCCTTCAACTGTACCAACAAAACCATGGAGACAACCAGCAATAAAAGCTAAGTCAACCAAAACTCCTACGATAACTATCTCTGCTAATGATCCTGTACAATTAGCAGTTGATGACCTTGTATCTGGTTTAGAAGCTAGGATAGATGATTTACCTATCCCCTCTTCAAATGAAGTATATATTCCCTCACCACCTTCACCACTACCATATATAGATAACAATATTACCATTGAAGCCCCCTTTCCAAAACCCTTGAAAACTCTATTTCCACCCATAATGCCCTCTTCCACCCTTTACAATGGCAAATCTAAGGGTTGGGCCAAAGTACGGAGAGAATGGAAAATACTCTTCCACATCATACCACATGAACCAGAACTCATCATAAACAGATGGTATCCTCTACCTGAATATGAGGAAGAAGTTAGTCAAACTGTTGAACCCCTCTATCTACCTCACCCAGAGTGTCAGCTAATCAAAAATGTACCTTCTCAAATGTACAATAATTTAGGGCCTTTAGTCACCCACCTACCTTTAGCCAAATTCCCCCCCAAAAAAATTTATCCAAATCTTATCAAAACTCCTCCATTCATGCCAATTATTGATGGAGTTGAAATGCATATAATACCCGTTTGGGAGACTGACCCCAAGAGGAAGAATCTTCCTACTATCCCTGAGAAGAGAGTCGGATCATCTCAGCATGTCCCCATGATCATGCCAAGGGACACTAAATGGATGTCCTTTGAGCATCCCGGAGTCTATGGGAGGGTTGCTGATTTGTTCATGGATCAACTTTGTATCGATATGCTGAAATAGGAGTTCAGCCAACTCAGAGCTGATAGGGCTGCATATTTTGTTCCTCCATCCTGGCTGAGGCATAAGGAAACGACCAAGATTGGAATCAAGCCTTACAGAATCTGTCCGAGATTGCCAATGCTGGATCTCAACAAGGACAAGGACTTGAAGCACAGAAGGTTCAAGGGAGTGATGCCTGAATCTGAATCAGCATTGCTTGACCTTGATCAGGAAAATTTTGATTACTCGATGATGGATTTCCTTCAAAATTATGAATCCATTGAGTTAATCAATGAGCACAAGGCTGCCGATTTTTGGAAGTCACACTTGATTCACTGCACCAGAGAGGCATCTTCCTCTGGATTGACTGATGAAGAAAAGGGAGATATTCCCAAGGTCAGCGGAAAGTGTGGACTTTCACACTTTAGATACATGATATATAAAGACCTCCGGGGACTTCCTATCAATAGTAGAAATGTGGAATTTGTCTATCCAATTCACTGGGCAAAGGATATCCCTAATCCAGTTATACAATATGCTTTTGCCACAGCCTCAACCTCTTCCTCTGAGCATACATCTGAAGAATTAGTTGTGGATGGCCCTGAGCTGAATGTGGAAATCTTTTCAAAACCTGTTTCTGGGCCGTGCACTCCCTTAGCTGATGCAGTTGCTGTTGAGCCATCTGTGACAGAACAGTCTGATGAGATATGTGCTTCTAAGCATGGTGCTGAGTCTGCTAAGACATCTTCTCAACCATTAGCTCTTGATATGGTTCATCCACCAACCCAAGATCAAGACACTATCTCAGACTCTGCTGAAAGTTCAAGACAATTATCATTGCCATCCAATCTTGAAGACATCATTGGCAGAATTGTTGATGATAAGGTTGGAAAGATTGTTGAAGAGAGGACTGACCAGATGGCCCATCAAATTGAAGAAAGAGTGCAAAAGCAAGTGCAAGGCACCTTGGCCCCTACAAATGTCATGGTGACTCAAATGTTGGCCTTGCTAATGGAGTTTCAGAAAAATCAAAATCCAAACCAACCCCCTCCACCACCTCCTTCTTCTTAGAATCTCTTCTTTCTTATTGTATTTTGCTGACAGTGATGGTCCACTCCCTTTTTACCTTTTTGGCTGATGACAAAAAGGGGGAGAAAGGAAAAGAAAGATATTTATAAATAAAGTCAGTTGTTGAAAAGTTCTTATTTGTTTGCATTTGCATTGATCTGCTTTACTTGCTTTGATATTTACTTGCTCTGATACTTGTGTATGATAAGTGTTTATACCTATCTGTTAGTCTGCTTAAGTATTTGGATGCTTTGTCTTAGGAGGAGCCTTTCAAGCTCTCTTAGACTTTGCTATTTAAAATTAATCAGTTTTTGTCATCATCAAAAAGGGGGAGATTGTTTAAACTAAAATGGTTTTGGATTTAATAATCTCTAAGTTTTGATGCTAACAAAAGGATTAAACTTGCTTGGTAAAGTATTAGTTGAGATCTAACTAGTGCTTTCAGTTATGTAGGAATATCCAAAATAATGTAAGGTATACAATGCTTGGACTCGTGCAAAGAATTACCCGTCCAAAGGTTATTTAAACCGTTTATATTTTAATTGATAAGTAGACTGGTAGACGAAGCTATAAATGAATACTTAAATAACTTATTAGGTACAGCAAGTCCAAAGATTTGAAAATAAGCGCGTCCATCTTGCTACATCAGCAGACGGAAGTAATTAGCTAAGAAAAAGAACTAAAACACAAAGTAATCAATTAGACGAGCTCCATATGCCACGTCATTGGACGGAGCTTCTCATTAAGGACTTAGTAAGTCCAAAGACTTTTGTAGACGAGCGCTTCTACCACATTAGTAGACGAGTGCTTCTATCATATTAGTAGACGAGCGCTTCTACCACTTTAGTGGACGAGCGCTTCTGCCACAATAGTGGACGAGCATAATTAAACTCGTGTATAGATGAGTTCTTAAAACTAAGTAGACGGCTATATCTGTTTTATATATTTACTATCCTTGAAAGAGATTTAATGCAATCTGGTCCACAATGAATTTATTTCAAATGATTGATATTTATTTCAAAGGAATATATGTTCTTTATTATTATTAACAACTTGTTCCTTTGTGAGAAAGTTCATAGTACTATCAAGGAAATACAAAAAATAAATAGTACAATTGGAATTGCAAAATGATCTGTACAATGACATCTTTTTGCTGAACAAAAGTTGTGTTATACACAAAGGAGGAAAGAAATCTTTTAAGGTACAATTGCTCAGAACAGTGAGCACCCATATAGTCCTCCTCTCTAGGACATAGTTGGGGATGATTTTAATCTTCACATGATCACTCATATAGTCCTTCTCTCTCGGACATGGTTGGGGATGTCCATCTTCCTCACATGACCCCTTTATATAGTGAAGGGACATGGATCTGGATTAGCTAAAGTTACCCTTCCCTGAATTTACTGTAGTTAGCTTAATCTCCATCTTTAAACCCATCCAATGGTCCAGATTATATCTCCCCAAAAAAAGAAAAAGAAAACACGGTCGGACTTCCTCAAGATGCAAGAATTTTGGACGAAACAGCCTTGCCTCTCTCCCTAAAAACCAGAGCACATACTCTAAATATATAATTGTTACAGACATCTTAGTGAACAACATTTCTTTCTTTTTTTTCTCATTCTCTTTCTACTTTCTCTTTCTATTTTCCCTTTCGCTCTTTAAAATTTCTTCTTCCCTGCTCTCTTTCTTCTTCATCCCTCTCTTCATGGTGGCTTCGGTTAGGCATGGCAAAAGAGTCCGAAACCACCTGAATTTTGATGGGGAAAACCCACTTTGACTGGGATCGGGGTCAGGTTCAAGGAAAACATGCTTTACAAAATCAGAGGCGGGGATGGGGATGGGGATGCTGGTACCCGCCCCTGAACTCGCCCCGCTATTTGGAAATTGCAAAACTATCCTTAATTATAATTTTTAGTTATGATTTATATCTCTTGATTCCTGATTTATTTATTTTTGGAGATAGCTAGAAATTATTCTTAATTTTTCTTATTGTTTCAAATTATAGTTCTTTGAAATTTTCTCTTAAAAAGACTTGTGATAAAATTTTCATCACTTGGAGTGTGTCTGGGAAAGATTAAATCTTTCCAATTCAGCTATTTTTGAGCAATTAAGTGGTTTTGTGAAAAAATTGATATGTTTAGATACCTAGATTATTTTCTAAAAAAGCTATTTTCTCCCCATTTCAGATGTTTTCTAACAAGCTGCAAGACCCATCTGTTTTCTAAAAAAGCTTTTTCTAACCAGCATCTATTCACAACATTCTCCATCTTTACTATGTAAAAATGATTATTTTTGCACCACCTAAACGAAATAGATTAGCTTAAAGTCGTTTTTCATCAAACATACCCAAACAAAAACATATTTTGATTATAATCGATTATCACAATAATCAATTATTTCAAAATAGATTATTAGCATAACTCTAAAAATGCATATTGCATAGTTTTGGGCAGGACGGGAAAACCCGACTCCCAACTGGGGTAGAGATATGTGTAAAATTTTCACCCCCGGTGGGGATCAAAGGCGATGATTGTGTTGGGAGTTAGGGGCGAGGACGGGGAAAGCAAAACTCGCCCCCGACCTGTCCCGTTGCCAAAACTCGGCCTGATACATTTGCTTTTGTTCTCTAGCTACATACTTGACCGCGATCAAGTCATGTACTTGGAGACCAATGTGAAATGCTGTCGAAATTTCGTCAAATATAATATATGTGAATCATGTAATAACTATCAATACTAGGGTCGAGTGTTTGAAAAGTTTCTTCTCAAATGGGATAGGACCATACCAATTTACGAAAGGGAATGGATCTTGATTGTGAAGCATTTGGTGGATATATCTAAGCGAACATGCTGTTGAAATTTAATGTTAAAATTTATCTAGATTTTTTTTTATGAATATGCAGAAGATGGATTGTTAACCTTCGAATCGTAGTTGGGTGTATGATAGGTTATATCCGAAAAGAAGGGGATTGAAAGGATCTTTTGTAGATGGGGTTGAATAATTTGTTGCCCAAGCAAAGCAACAAAAGTGTTTCATCGATGATGGAAACTGGATTAGATGTTTCCCAGGGATTATATCGTGGGAAATTTCCCAACGGCGTGACCGCGGGAAATTTTCTAGGGCTTACCCATGGGAAACTATTTTGGTGGGGCTCATGTATGTGTTCTGGTAGACGGTAGGGGTAGGGTGAGTGGTTGAGTCGATTCCCAAGAGGTTGGTACTTTCTGCTTTGCCTCTAGAATGGTTTTTGGTTTCTGTAAGAAACCCCGAAATTTATCTGGTGGATAAATATGAACGCACACGTCATTAACGACATTATTGCCTAAACACATAGTTGATACTATGTTCTGTAAGGTCTTTGTGCCTAGGAAGTTGAACCGACATGCATGTGCGCATGAGGACGTGCTAGTGACGATCTTAAATGGTCTTGGGGTGTTCAGGGTAGGAGGTTCACAAATGGCCGGTTGGTGATTCTTCTTGGTCGTGGCGTACCATGCAATACACTGACATCAACGACTAGATGCTAGCCGGTCAAGGTTATCGAGTGTGTTTTGCAATAAATTATAGTACCACTGTGTGGCTGTTACTATTGAACGCACAAGATGCCGAATATTGGCAGTTGTGAAACATGTGCTCTAATCACTCCTTCCGAATGTTCTCTTAGCTCCGGAGTTAGGGTCAAATCTTCCTTGAGGCTGTGTAGGTATGGGACTATGCAGTTTCAACCAGTTACCTCTATTCTCGTGTCTCTATGAATTAACAGTGTCTGGTCATGCTTGATGAGATTGTGGTTACACTGATTTGTGCTGTTGACTATATGTGCACATGTTATCTATTACTTGTATATACTGGACTGTTTGACTGAAATATATGTTCACATGGATATGAATATATGTTATGTGGTGTCGTGCTATTTTAATATCTGCCATATGCTGTGATGTTTGGGAATCTCACCTCCTTATTTTATATTGCCTATGTCGTCTGGCTATGTGCCTTCTGTATTCATTTGAGAAGACTAAGATGTCAAGATGTCGTTTGGTTGATTCATCATAGAGGTTGAGGATAGAGCTTGTAGACGATATGTTGGAGTTGTAGTGGACGTCTTCAAGCTTTCAGATGGCCGAGGATGATGGTCTTTGTTTGTTATCATGCATAACCTTTCTTTTCTTGAGATAGGAATGAATGTCGTTGGTTTGTAGACTATGACTTTTCTCTTGGAAAGGGAAAGGGCTTAGTCCAAGAGCTACTTTTGTAGTGGCTCTAGTAGTGTCGTTTGTGACGACGTCGAGAGTGGACTCACATAGAGTTTCTACTAGATCTCGTTAGTTGGGTTTATTCTTCTCATAATGTACAAGAGACGATAGTCTTTTATATTTTAGTTTGGCCAGCTTGAGATGTCTAGGAGTTAATGTTACAATTTATGGAACTGCGACTCTAAGTATCTTATATTTTAGGAGCTACGTCTCCATAGCTTTATGTTGGGTCTGTGTATCTTTATGTTTTCAGTTTATGAGTCGGGTTGGGTTTTATGTAAATAATTTCCGAACTTATAACCTTTATTATGATTTGTAAATGTTTTAGTGCACTGTTATCTTCTGAGTAACTCTGGACTATATTATGTAAATATTTGATGAGGTTTGATGTTTTATTGCTTATTGTCTCCCTTGAGAAAAAGAAAAAGATTTGATGTTATAAAATGTTTTATCAGGTGTTCTGACTTCATCCGACTTCCGTTTTTCAAAGGGGACATTTCGAAATGTTTTCTTTCAAACTTTGAGAATTCTTACCTTGATCCATTCCATTGATCTTCAAAGAAAAAAAACTTATCCCATTTTATTGCAGAGATTTTAATTAAACAACTTTTCGACCTTAAAATATCATATAAAATGTAGCGTCCGAGAAGGATGTTAAAACATCGGATGGTGGTGGTTATGATAGTTGGTAACAACGACTATATTGTTGGCAACTGGAAGTATAAAAATTTGTAAGTCTTGAGATTTGTTTTAACTGGACAAAATATGATGGTGAGCAGTCGTGAGTGGTGGTGGTATGTGGGAGATTGGTAACAATGGGTCTATTGTTGGTAACAATAAGGGAAAAGGTTGGTAATTTTTTTGATAAGTTGGTAACCGAAAAATACACGGTGGTGAGTGGCTAAGGATAGTGACAATGACATCAGAGCAATGAGCAGGTATGGTGGCAGCGGAGCAACAACGACGATAAGGTGGTGTACTACTGTTTCAAAAATAATACACTGGCTTTTAATATACACATGTTATTAACTTGAATGAACATGAAATGGAATTTGATAATACTCTAGATTTAGAGAGGACTATGTTGCAAATTATGAGACCCTATGTGATGCTTGAGTGGTAGCACTATTTCAGTTTGGATATGTGTACGTCATTGGAATCCATTTCTATGAGATTATTTAAAAGTGTTCCTTATGTTATTATGTTTATACTTTTTGGCTATATATTTGACTCATTTTTTTTCTCATATTTATAAAAAATTTGTTATCGTATGAAGATGATAAAGAAATATTCTTGGAAATGAGAATCATATGAATATAATTTATCGTAGAATAAAATATTCCATGAATCAAATGCTTAATAAGTAAAATTAATTTAGTTTTAGAGAGTGACTATGGTTACAAGCTTTAATCATCACTGAAAGTTTGTTGCAATCCAATTTATGTAATAATTCATCTAAGTCCTAGAAAAATAAATTTAGCAACCCATTAAAAGATATCAAACACAAAACAATAAGAAGAAATCATGTGGAATAATTTCCAGCACTGAAGCTCATATGAATTTCGTCGATTCGTCCTTTTGAAGTCTCTGTCTTTTATCTTTACTCAACACTCTATGCAATCCATCCCCCCTCCATGAGGATAGCCACATCAATTTATATTTAGGATTCCTTATTACACCATCTAAGATGTGTTTGGAAGAGCTTATATAACTTAATTAAACTTGTGAGAATAATTTATGAAAATAAACTCATGCAAATAATTTATGAAAATAGTTTATGATATTACTTTAAGCTTATTTCATTAGGGTTGTCAAAGAAACTGATGAAAATAAGTTATTTTTAACTTATTTGAAAAACACTTACAAAATAAATGCTTAATTAAGTTGATTACCTAAATGTACCATTAATCTCATCTCATGGCCTTATTAATTGTGGGCCTTCACATTTGATAGACTTTCTTCAACTCACTGCTTCTTAATCTTCTTATAAACCTTGGGCTCATGACATGATAACTCAAGGAAGCTCCTGCCTACACCCAATATATATATATATATATATATATATATATATATATATATATATATATATGAACCCCTACATAATATTTGAAAATTTTTGTTATTACTAAACTATTTTTAATAAATCTATTTATTCTAATAAGTAAAAATCACCACCTATCCCCACTCATCTCTCGTCTCCCTCCACCCCACTTCTATCTCATCTATTGTATATGGAAAAAATGCAGCAGAGATGAACTATATACAAGGCCTTAATTCCTCCAACAGTGAACGCCATCTCTCACTCTCACCAAACTCCGTTTTGCGAATTGCACTCCCCTGTATGATTATTATCAATTATTACTAAAAGAAGAAGAATGACTGTTCACCAACGACCAGAGGCAACAAGAGCGAACTGGAAAATATGGAACTGCCAGATTGCAATATCTTCAGGAACTGGTGATTCAGTTCCAGAACACAACTGATGATGAAACAAGACACAAGATTTTGGCAAACGTCGTCACTGTGCGAACGCCGTCGTGCGCCACTGGTCTGACCGGACACGAGCCGTCATCGTGGTTCGTGGGGGATGGTCGCCGCCGTGTCTCCCTCTCGTCGTAGTTCAGAAAGAAAGAAAGAAGTTCGTCGCGCGTGTGAAAGAAGTTTGTTTTCGGGTTTAGATCAAACTGGGTTTAGAAACTATTTATATGTTTAGGATTGTTATGAAAGAAACTATTTATCGATGGGTCCTTTTGGACATGAGGCATATTTTATTTTATTTTTCATTCTGATGGATCAAAGGTGCCAGTCATATTGACGTCTTCCAAGTCAAAGGCGCCAATCAGACTGGCGCCTTCAAAGACGTCAGTCAGACTGACACCTTTAAAGATATCAGTCAGACTGGTGCCTAACAGTATTAAAAAAACAATTGATAGCAATAATAAGAGGTATAAAAAAATAATAGTAATAACAATTTACATCAATAAATATTCATCAATTATTATAGTAATAAAAAATTTTTTACCTTGTAATAGCATTAATGTCATCGTTACTCCCTATACTTATAGTATAATTTTTTTCAGCAGTGTTCCTTTAAAATTGTTGGTAACTTTCTTTTAATTCTTACAAGGTATATTTTTTTTTACTATTGTAATAATTGATGAATATTTATTGGTGTAAATTGTTATTGCTATTATTTTTTTATGACTCTTGTGATATTATTTGCTACTTGTTATTAGGGGATTTTTTTTATTGCTTCTTGTTGTTTTAAATAGATACTTTATCATTAATGTCATCGTTACTCCCTATACTTATAGTATAATTTTTTTTAGCAGTGTTACTTTAAAATTGCTGGTAACTTTCTTTTAATTCTTACAAGTAAATTTTTTTTACTACTGTAATAATTGATGAATACTTATTGGTGTAAATTGTTATTGCTATTATTTTTTTATGACTCTTGTGATATTATTTGCTACTTGTTATTATGAGATTTTTTTTTATTGCCTCTTATTGTTTTAAATGGCTTTTTGACCAAAATGGGTTTCTTTTAAAAACTATTTATCAGTAGCAAGTAGCAAATAACAATGACAAATAGCAAATAATATCACAAGATGCATAAAAAAAATAATAGCAATAACAATTTACACCAATAAATATTAATCAATTATTATAGTAGTAAAATAAAATTACCTTGCAAGAATTAAAAGAAAGTTACCTGCAATTTAGAAGGAACACTGCTACAAAAAAATTATACTATAAGTATAGGGAGTAACGATGATATTAATGATAAAGTATCTATTTAAAACAACAAGATGCAATAAAAAAATCCCCTAATAACAAGTAGCAAATAATATCACAAGAGTCATGAAAAAATAATAGCAATAACAATTTACACCAATAAATATGCATCAATTATTACAGTAGTAAAAAAAATTTTACCTTGTAAGAATTAAAAGAAAGTTACCTGCAATCTAGAAGGAACAATGCTACAAAAAAAATTATACTATAAGTATAGGGAGTAACGATGACATTAATGCTAAAGTATCTACTTAAAACAACAAGAGGCAATAAAAAAATCATCTAATAACAAGTAGCAAATAATATCACAAGAGTCATAAAAAAATAATAGCAATAACAATTTACACCAATAAATATTCATCAATTATTACAGTAGTAAAAAAAAATTTACCTTGTAAGAATTAAAAGAAAGTTACCTGCAATTCAGAAGGAACAATGCTACAAAAAAAATACTATAAGTATATGGAATAACGATGACATTAATGCTAAAATATCTATTTAAAATAATACGAGGCAATAAAAAAAATCCCCTAATAACAAGTAGCAAATAATATTACAAGAGTCATAAAAAAATAATAGCAATCACAATTTACACCAATAAATATTCATCAATTATTACAGTAGTAAAAAAAATTTACCTTGTAAGAATTAAAAGAAAGTTACCAGCAATTTTAAAGGAACACTGCTAAAAAAAATTATACTATAAGTATAGGGAGTAAAGATGACATTAATGCTATTACAAGGTAAAAAAATTTTTACTACTGTAATAATTAATGAATATTTATTGATGTAAATTGTTATTGCTATTATTTTTTTATACATCTTATTATTGCAATCAATTGTTTTTTTTATTTATTTTTTAATACTGGTAGGTGCCAGTCTGACTGGTGCCTTTGACCCGTCAGAGTGAAATAAAATAAAATATGCCACGTATCCAAAAGGACCCCCCATTGGTAAATAGTTTCAGAACAACCCTAAACTGGTAAATAATTTCTAAAAGAAAACCAGTTTGATCAAAAAGCCTTTGTTTTCAGAGGAAAGAAGAAAAGAGGGTAGGCAAGAGCAGGAAGAAAGAAAGGAAGTAGAAGAAGAGCGGAGTGTGGGATTGTTGGATTTGAATGCTCTATCTTTATGGTGGGAAAAGATAGGTGACTTTCTCTATATCTCTCTCATGTATTACTTACTCTTATCTTATTTCTCATCTTTTCTCCCACCTCTTTCTCTTCTAAAATATATTAAAGTCACCTACTTTTCAAAAAAAAAAAAGATAGAGGATTTGAATCTGGAATTGTGGGGGTGCATGCACATCAGAAAGAAGGAAGAAGATGAAAGGTTTTTGAAAGTCAATTTTATCATTTCACACTCTGAAATTAGAAGTGTGGGGGTGGATGGGACATACCAAGGGATACATGTAGCAACCCGCTAGCTTAATAAGAGGCGCAGGCCAAGCTTCTAGGACAAAAAAATTCAAATGGTCTCAAAGTGTTTCCAAATTGAAATCCTGTGCGGCATGACTACACTTGGGGTATGTTTGGATTCATTGGAGGGGGCGGAATAAAATGGAACGAAATATAATGAAAAGGAATAGAGCGGAATGAAATTGAATAAAAATTTTGTTCCATTGTTTGGATATTTTATGATGAAATGGAACAAGCTTACCTTTCCATTGTTTGGAAAGTGAACGGAATGGAAAGTATTATAATTTTTTTTCTCAATATTACCCTTACTTTATCGTTTGGTCTACCTACCCACCTTTTCTAATACATGCAAATTACAAAACAAATAACACATGCGGCACCATTGGAGGAAGGACAGCCCCTACAGTCAGTTTACCTTCATAGAATATCAACAATAAAAAGAGAAAGGAACCATGTTGGAGTTCACGAAGTTAACTAAGTTTTCATATATAGGTGAAATCAACATATCTTTTATCTTTTATTTATATAAAACCATGCTCCAGCAAGAGCAAAAATGTGTGGTGGTGTTACTCTCATTTTCTTACATAAAACCATGTACTGGGAAGGAGAGCAAAGAGGTAGCAACATTGATTTCGTGAAGAGCAAAAATTGTGTTGTGGTGTCATTCTGGATCCTTCGGATGCTGAGAAGGAGAGCAAAGAGGCAGCAACACTGTTTTGTATAGGAAGACTCAAAGTGGGTTTAGGTTTAAAGGGATACAAACGAAATTTAATAAATAAATGATGAAAGATAAGTTGATTTCATCACTTACCCCCAATTTGGGAGGGGACAAAAAGTGGGATATTGGATGAAAAGGAATGGAATGCATTCCATCATATTCCATTCCATTTCATTCTAAATTAAACAATCCAAACAATGGAATATAGTTCCATTCCATCCCATCGCACTTTATTCCATTGTTTTCCATCAATTCAAACATAGCCCTGCTTCCCTTGGTCAATTAATCCATCACCTAATTCTAGATCTGTCAGATGGGCATGTCTTAGCCCACATAGCTCTAACCCACATGCACTAGAGTCAGTCCATGGGTGAATCCATCATAAAAAAAACTTAATAAAGTTAAATAGTAAAGTTTGAAAGATTAAAGTAGTATGTATTATCAGTGTAAAAAGTTTTATACTAATATCTAAAGAGTAAGTAGAATCGTAATAGTAAGGAAGTGTTGCATTGCTAAAGCTGCAACAGATTGATTAGATGTATGAATATTACAGCATGTGAGGTATTTATAATTCTGGTGTAACTTGGCAAGCAAGCAACTGAATTTAACTAATCATAACTAACATAACAGACTTCTAACAGATTCTAACTAACTTCTAACAGAATTGGTAGGTATACATGTATGTGTTCAAGTATTACAAGTATTATACTATACTACTCTGATAGTCCCCCCACAAGGTCAAGGAGGTTGTGGAGAAGCAACAACCTTGAGCTTGTCTCGAAACTCAGCAAAACGACTGGATGGCAAAGGCTTGGTTAGAGGATCAGCAAGTTGATTGGAAGCTGGAACATGTTGCACTGAGAGTAACTTGGCTATGACTTTGTCTCTGACGAAATGGATGTCAAGCTCCATGTGCTTGGTTCTGGCATGCAGAATTGGATTATGTGCTAACATTACTACACTCAAGTTGTCACAGAGCAGTATCGGACGATGAAATGGAGTCTGAAGCTCAGTGAGCAGAGATTGTAGCCAAAGCAATTCAGAGGTAGTATGAGCCATGCTTCTATATTCGGCCTCAGTGCAGGATCGTGCCACTACAGGTTGCTTCTTTGAACTCCAAGACACGAGGTTTGGGCCAACAAAGATGCAAGACCCTGATGTAGAGCGCCTATCATCAGGTCACTTGCCCAGTCTGAGTCACTATAGGCACGAAGAGAAAGTTTGCCATCAAAGGTTGCAGGCTGAAGTAACAAGCCGTAGTGTGAAGTGCCACTGAGATACCTCAAAATGCGCTTGACTGCACGCCAATGAGAGTCAAGTGGTGAAGCCAGAAATTGACAAACCTTGTTCACACAGTAGGAGAGATCAGGGCGAGTCAAAGTGACATACTGGAGAGCTCCAACAATAGACCTGAACAATGTAGGATCTGGTAGGGAATCTGTGCCATGTCTGCTGAGTTTGCAGTCATGAACCATTGGTGTAGAGATACCATTGCAGTCAGCCATATTAGCCCGTAGCAGCAGGTCTCTTATGTACTTCGTTTGAGTAAGAATTATGGAGCCATTTCTCTGATACTTGACTTCTATTCCGAGGAAATAATCAGGTTTACCTAGATGTTTCAGGGCAAAATTGGTATTCAGTTTGTTGATCAAGTCTGTAACAAGCTTGGTGGAGGATCCTGTGATTAAAATGTCATCAACATAGACCAAAACATACAGTGTAACACCAGTGCTGCTGTAAATAAAGAGAGATGGATCACATCAGCTAGCTTTGAAACCAAAGCGCAAGAGGGCTTGAGTCAGCTTTTCATACCAGGCACGAGGAGCCTGCTTGAGGCCATAGAGAGCACGATGTAGTTTGCACACTAAGGTTTTGTCATTGGATTCAAAGCCTGGAGGTTGTACCATATATACCTCTTCCTGAAGATTGCCATTTAAAAATGCATTGTTGACATCTATTTGTTGAATATCCCATCTGTGAGTCAAGGCTAATGTGAGAATAACACGGATTGTAGTAGGTTTGACAACCGGTGAGAAGGTTTCAGTGAAGTCAGTTCCTGGTTGTTGGTGATAGCCCTTGGCTACCAATCTGGCCTTAAATCTGTTGACACTTCCATCAGGGTTCTCTTTTAATCTAAATACCCACTTGCAACCTATAGCTTTTCTGTTGGATGGTAAAGGAACCAGGGTCCAGGTGTTGTTTGTCAGGAGTGCTTGATATTCTGTTTGCATAGCTGCAAACCATTGGGGATGAGACAAGGCTTGTTTGATTGTTCTAGGCTCAATATGTGCAAGGAACAACCTAGGTTTAAGACTACCAATTTTGGATCTGGTGACCATAGGATGAGTGTTAGAAGGCTCAGGAGGATCAGGCTTGGAAGTAATGCATTCAGGTGGATCAGGAACTAGCATATTAGGAGACTGAGAGGGTGAAGTAGAGGCTGAAGAGGCTGTGCAGGACTGGCCAGACCATTGGTATGATAGGAAGATCTTTGACGAGAATGTGTGGAGAGTGGAGAACTAGATGGGTGGGGAGTAGACAGACTAGATGAGGTAGAGGAGTTGTGCTGATGAGAGGTATGAATTATGGGGATGGAGGAAGGAAAAGTTGCAGGAATTGAAGATGAAGTTAGAGGTGGTTTGGAGAACAAATGAGAGTAGGGAAATCTGAATTCATTGAAGAGAACATCTTTTGAAATATACACCTTGCCATTGACACTTAAGCACTTGTGACCCTTATGGCTGGGTGACATGCCAAGATATATGCACTCAGTGCTTCTAAAGTCCAATTTGTGATTGTTGTAGGGTCTGGTTAAAGGAAAGCAAGCACAGCCGAAGGTTCTAATGGATAGATAGTCAGGGGATGAGTTGAATAGAGCATGGTATGGTGAAACAAAGTTTGGAAGAGCTGATGTAGGTAATCTGTTTATGAGATACACAGCTGTAGTGAAGCTGTGATCCCAGAACTGAATAGGCATGGAAGCATGTGTGCCGCAGTGTTAACCCCATTTCAACTATTTGTCCGTGTTTTGCGTTCTACAGTTCCATTTTGATGTGAGGTGTGTGGGCAAGTAAGTCTGTGTTGTATGCCAAGCTCATTAAGGAATTTAGTAAAGGGTGTATTCCCCTCCCCAATCCGATTGGACAGATTTAATGACTATGGAAAATTGAGTTTTGACAAGAGAAAGAAACTGCATTTAAAGGCTGAAAGAGCATCAGATTTTTGTTTGAGAAAATAGACCAGGTGAATTTTGTGCATGCATCTACAAAAGCAAAATAGAAATAGTAACCACCATATGATGGTGAAGGAGGCGAGGACCCCACAAATCTGTATGAATAAGCTCAAAAGCAGTAGAGTGAGTGGTAAGGGAAGGAGGAGCATGCAACCTATGTGATTTTCCCAAGAAACAAGAGTTACAAAAGTCAGAGAACTCTTTATTATGATAAGCAACATTACAAGACTGAAGTACAATTTTTATTGCATTAGAATGAGCATGTCCTAGTCTTAAATGCCATGTAGAGACAGAATTTACAGGATTGAAGGGAACACTACTTATAGAACTTGGAAGGCAAGTATTTGTGTACATAACAGGTGCCAAAGTGGAGTGAGGCTTGATGTTGGTAGGCTTGAGCAGAGTAGAAGGTCCCTTGAGCAATGAGAGTTCTTTGGAAGTCGTATAAGCCATCCAGGGCCAAGGGTACCTTTGAGGAGAATTTGCTTAGATGCCTGAGATTTCACAAAACACATGTGAGGATGAAATTCAAAGAATACATCATTGTCTTGTGCAAATTTTGAAACTGAAATAAGATTTCTGGTTATAGAAGGCACATGTAACAAATTTTTGAGAGACATAAATATATGAGGCTTTATATTTGATTGAATTTTAGAAGAGCCAACAGATTGTATGACTAAACCTTGTCCATTGCCCATGTGGACTTGATCAGAGCCCACATAGGTAGAGCTTTGTTGCAAATTGTGACTGTCTGAGGTTAGATGATGTGAGGCTCCTGAATCCAAGAACCAAGACTGTGGATCAGGAATTGCTGGTGCTGCCATTTCTTGAGTGTGACTAAAGTTGCCCATGTTGTGTGCAAGGCTTGTGGTTTGCGGATTTTGAGTAGCCACAAAAGCATTTGGCTGAGAGTTCTGTGAAGTATTGTGTGAAGTCTGAGCAGGTGTGCCACCATGTTGTGCATTATGCTGCTGATACTGATTATGCTGTTGCTGTGAGTTGTGGTTTTGTACAAAGGACTGATCAAAGCGAAACCAGCAATTGAAGGCATCATGTCCATATTTCTCACATAGTTGACAGGTAGGACGGTTACCACGCCCCCTGCCACGACCTCTTCCTCTGCCATATCTGCCTCTACCTCTTGGATTATATTGGTAGTTGGAGGCATATTGATTTTGTGCTTGATGAAAGTTCTCTGAACCCGAATTGAATTGTTGCTGTGACTGAGAGGCTTGTGCTATGTTTGCTGAGACATTAGGGATGACTAACTCCTGACGAAACTTTTCAAGATGAGCTTCTTGAACCAGCAATAATGCTTCTATATCAAATACTGATGGAGACTCAGGCCTTCCATATATCATCATAACAAACTGATTGTACTCTTCAGGCAATCCTTCTAGAATTGCATCAATTTGATCTTGCTCACTGATGGAGTCTCTAATGGCTGAAAGTGAATCAGCAATGGCTTTGATTCGTAGAACATATTCAGAAATTGATCTAGTTCCTTTCTTTGTACTCTTTAATTCTGATTTCAATTGCCTAACCTTTGCCTTTAATTGTGCATAAAAGAATTTGTGTATTTTATCCCAGACTTCCCAAGAATGTTTGCAGCCAATTACTCTAGGTAAAACTGAATCAGAAAGTGTGGATAAAAGCCATGTAAACAACAATTGATCTTGCACGATCCATTTGTCATAATCATCAGATATGGTATTAGATGCACGATCTTGTTCAGTAGTGTATTTCATAGGAATGAGAGGATTTACCACAAAGCGATGGAGCTTATGAGAAGCAATAACACCTTCAACTTGTTGACTCCACAGCAGAAAATTCTTGTCATCCAATTTGATTGTGAGTGCAGGCGCGAAGGAGAACGTGGTTGTGGAATTCGAGCGACCAGAATCATTGCTGAGATTCGAAGGAGCAACTGGAGAAGATGAAGAGGAATTCGCCATAGCTAGGATCTTGAAGGTTTGGACCAGGAAAAGAAAAAGGCTCTAGATACCATAAAAAGTAAGTAGAATCGTAATAGTAAGGAAGTGTTGCATTGCTAAAGCTGCAACAGATTGATTAGATGTATGAATATTACAGCATGTGAGGTATTTATAATTCTGGTGTAACTTGGCAAGCAAGCAACTGAATTTAACTAATCATAACTAACATAACAGACTTCTAACAGATTCTAACTAACTTCTAACAGAATTGGTAGGTATACATGTATGAGTTCAAGTATTACAAGTATTATACTATACTACTCTGATAATATCTACTAACATTTTGACATACATGCTTTTATTTTAATAATCAAGAAGTAAATAACAATAATACTGATTTGTCAAGATATTATTAAATGTCAAGGTAAAAATCTTTTTACACTAACAATGCATAGAAATTAAACTCAAATTTGAATGGCATATCATGCAAATCTAAGTTCTTCCAATGAAATTAGTTCAAACTTGAAACACCACAATCATGTTTTACATAATTAAAACAATAAAACGATAGCTATTAAGTATTAACAACTGCAACCAAAAAGTTCGTCAAATCAATACCACACAAAAAATAAATAAATAAATAAATAACTTGATGACTTCTTTTTTGAAAATCACTGCTAATAGCTCCAAAATGAGGTGAAATTAAGATAAGGCGATCATATTAGAAGGGAAATTTTATCTACAATCAGGGAAGAAACAACTAACAATTAATAAAGTCAACCAACATGTGATTGGTCTAAGTGGTAAATGATTTGGACATCTTAAGTAAGTAGTCAGGGATCCGAATCCTGACTCTTGTGTATGAAGAAAACCTGGTTGGGAGGGGAAAATCCGCCTTGTGTGCCCAACAGGTTCCCGACGAAGATTAGTCACTGCTAACGGTGGTGGATACTTCATACTTATATCATGGTTAAAAAAAAATTAATAAAGTCAATATATTAGAGGATACAGTAGATTAAAAATCATATACTTAATAGTGGATACTGAATCAAATGAAACATGGTTAAAGGGTGTGTAAAATCAAAGCTGGACTATAATGGAACATGGTTTAGCCATTTAGGTTTAACCCAGCGGGAAAGGATGGATAAAGGGAAATGTTACATTGTATATCTGTCTCATCTAGTTAGAGGAGTGAGTTTGTTGTTTAGCATTACAACAAAGAGAAAAGCATAATTATTTATATTTTCCAATAGAGAAGTTGTTAATTCATGTTGTTGGTTAACTATATCACATGTTATTTTTTTTATATAAATTTTGATTATTAAGATGTTCATTTGAATCTGCATTTTTAATTTTTTTAAATATATAAAACTACTTTTTAACTATACTTAGGTATAAACTTTTAAAAAATGCAAACCACTTTAAAATGTTAATGTTTTAAACTAATTTTATTGTACGTATAAAAATCTAAACATAACAAATAGTTTTTTGTTTCGGTAAACATAAAAATATTATTTTAACATGAAAAATGTATTATCCTGTGACGCTTTGTTGTAGTGATGAAACAATATAAGGACCAATCTTGCATAAGAAGCAAGATGGCGACACTCAAGTGTGAAGATGTGGCAACGTGGCATTGGTTTATAGGAAGTAAAATAGAAGTATAACCCTGACAACCGTGATATCGACTCAATTTTGGAAAATGGTTACCCATCACTAAGAAATAGTCACGAGGATTGATTTCTTTGTCTGCAAGTATGAAAATTGGTAATTGTTGTGATTTATTAGTTATCAACCGGACAAAATATGATCTGGTGAGTGATCGAGGGTGATAGTAGTGGTTTGCGGGAGATTTGCAACAATTAGTCTATTGTTGGTAACTATGTCTGTAAGGTAAATATTAGTATGGGAATAAACATTTTTAAGGTTTGTTATAAGTTTTAAAGATTTATTCTCAGATATAAAAGATTTTCGAGAATAAAACATTTCAATACCAAACATTACCTAAGTGAAAAGGTTGGTCATTTCAAAAAAAAAAAAAAAAGTAAAAAGGTTGGTAATTTTTATGATACGTTGGTAACCAAAAAACACGTGGTGGTGAGTAGTCGAGGATAGTGGCAATGACAATAGAGAAGTGAGGAGGTATGGCGGCGGTGCAGCCGCGACAACGATGAGATGGTGGTGAGTACAAAGGAGAATAACGAGGGAAGAGAATAAAACAAGAAAAAACCTAAAAAGAACAAAAATATTGGACCGCAATATAAATAAACAGTGTACCATATTGATGTTCAAAATATTGTTCAAATAATAGTACTCTGGCTTTTATTATATATACATGTTATTAATCTTTTAATGTAAAATCATTTGATTTTCCTTCATAAAATTTTTTTGGATCTAAAAATTTTCACCTAACATTAGAAATATTTTACTTCCCCTTTCATCAAAACCTTGTTAAAAAAAATTTTTTATTAGTGATTTTTTTCGTAAATATTTTCTTAAAGTTTTTATCTTGTATTATTAATTGAGCTCTAACCAATGGTTAGACTTCCATACAACAACCAACATATATATATACAACAATTCTAACATATACCAACAACATTCACATATTCATAATTCATCAACTAAGGCATGTTAATCATCAAAGCAACAAAAACTCTAAATTACTCTAAACCCGCCACAACAACAACAACAACATCAAACAACCACATAAAATATCAACCAATAGCACATAGTCATCATAACTAATTTATCCCTCAGGCATTTTTCCCTTACATTCGCTTGACGAGTAAAAAAGGTCGTAGCTTTTCTGCGTTTTAAAGGAACGAACACTAGTGGAAAATATACATTAGACGGTAAAGGTTTACGTCAGTTAACCAAAAACTAGACGTTAAAAAGGGGGCGGTGGCAGTTTTGTAAATATCAGACTTCATTAATTCAATTTTAGTGTCAGTCCTTACATCAACAGACGTTAAATGTTATTTTAATAATTTTTTTATCTAGTATACGTACCCTTCCGCATTGCCTTCCTCAAAGTTTCAGTTTCACAATTGCTTTGATGTTTTGTGTTTCTGTTTTGAAAACTAAAATATATGTGCGAAGTATGAGTTGAATCAATAACCCAAACCGGATCTCATTCATGAAGTGTAATACAGACTGATACAGATGATTAAAAGGGTTTAAAATCCTATAAAAAGTTACAATGAAATGGTTTAAAATCCTAAACATTAAAGCTACATCCCATCAGAGAGTTTTATGAAATATGCCAAAGGGAAAACTATACTCCAAAGACCTCAGAAAACTGGGGGGCATGAGAGAGCTCAAGAGAGGCAAAAACAGGTGCACTAGATCTGTTTCAAGCAAAGGCAGTGGTTCTAGAGACTTCCATGATGGTCACTTGCTGCCAAAGCTGAGGTTTTGGAACTGTGACGCCCGAGCACCTGATTTGCCCTCCAGCAGCTGATTCTCCGGAAGGATGATAAGGTGAGCAACTCACATAATGTGGTTTACACAAACTTATCACCCATGTAATGTGATTTACACAAACTCAGAAGTTGTTTGACCATTAAGACAAAGATCTTTGAGTCTAGGAATAGGAAGAAAGAGTGATGAAGTTAATCTCCATGGCAGAGCCATATTGTGAAGCCGAAAATTAAAAGGATGGAAGGAAGCTATTTATAGGAGCAGGGGATGAAGTTACTAAGCTATTCTGATTTTCTTGAAAACTTATCTATAAACTTAATGCTCATTAAGAGGATTAAGTTACAAGGTGCATGGGTAAGTAGCACAGTAGTCAAAGGAATGAATGTTTTTGCAGATATATATACACTTTTAACGTCAGTTGTTTTAAAAAATTGACGTTAAAAGTGTTTTTAAAATAAAAAATATTTATTGTTAACGTCAGTTTTTTATACAACTGACGTTAAAAGTGTGATTTTTACTTCAGTTAAATAAATAGCTGACGTAAATAATCCTATATATTATAAACGTGCAGAATGAATATTGGAAATAATGTAATTAATATACGGGAACTTGGCAGTCATAAATTAAGTTGGCGTTAAAAATGAGGTGGTGACAGTTTGTAAATATTAAATCACTATTTGCGTCAGTTCTATAAATAACTGACGTAAATAATTATGAAACTCATTTCATTGGTTGTCATGTCCCTGTTGTCCCTCTTAACACAGATCACTCCATATAGTACTGTGGTTTATTTCTAAACCTTTTTTTTAAACAAGTTTATTTTTAATTTTTATTAATTAGCTTGAATTAGTAAACAAATTCTTGAGAAAATTAAAATAAATAAACACTTAACATAAAACAAGTTATATGTATAATCAAATCGTATGTCATTGAAGCGATTCATAAGTTAAAATTACATGATTAAAAGATAAAAAATTTCTGCAACATAGCCCTAAAATATAAAAAAGTTTCTGCATCAACATCATTTTCTTTTCAGTCCTGTCATCAGAAACTCCAATGGATGCATCACCTCCCTCACTTGAATTCCATGATGCAAAGTAAATCCTCAGTCACTAGCAGCGAAAGCAAAGTGAAATGGATCTTTGCATCTTTCTTCTTCACTGGAATTCCTTGATGCATCGTCTTGAATCCACAGTCACTTGCTTCCAAAGCAAAGTGAAAGGGATGACGGGGATGAAATAAAGTGAGAAAATCACATTACGTGATTCACCCAACCTTACCATCCATGTAATGTGATTTACACAACCTCATAAATTGTTTGACCATTAAGACAAAGATCTTTGAGTCTAGGCATAGGAAGAAAGAGTGATGAAGTTAATCTCCATGGCAGAGCCATATTGTGAAGCAGAAAAAATTAAAAGGATGGAAGGAAGCTATTTATAGGAGCAATGGATGAAGTTACTAAGCTATTCTGATTTTCTTGAAAACTTATCTATAAACTTAATGCTCATTAAGAGGATTAGGTACAAGGTGAATGGGTAAGTAGCACAGTAGTTAAAGGAAATGAATGTTTTTGCAGAAACTAATAAACTTTTAACGTTCGTTGTGTAATACAACTGACGTAAGAAGTGTGAGTGTTTTTAACGTCAGTTTCTTAATACAACTGACGTTAAATATATGACCTTTAACATCAGTTTTTACTAACAACTGACGTAAGAAGTGTGAGTGTTTTAAACGTCAGTTTCTTAAGACAACTGACGTTAAATATGTGACCTTTAACTTCAGGTTTTACTAACAACTGACGTAAAATGTTGTTTTATTTTAATTATAACGTTTACACCCGCGCGCCTTTTGCACTTCTCTGTACGTCTCTTTTCTCTTTTCATCACGCTCAACCCTCACTCTCAACCCTCACTCTCGCTCTCACTCTGCCCTAATCGCGAGCTCATCTCCACCGCAACCACCGCGAGGGCTTCTTCGCCACCACCGTGAGGTACACTCTTAACCCCTAACTCTGTCTTTCCCGCTCATTCTTTGCAATAACTTGACATCTCTCTTTCCCCTTCCCGCGCACTAACTCTCATTGTCCCTCTGCTCTCAGTAACCACATCGAACGTTGGCCACCACTCGAGCTTCCCCCCCACCACCACGCGAGTGCCTATTTCTGGTGAGTCTTTAGGGCACATTTTTTTATTTTTGGTTTTGAGTGCATGCATGTTGCTCTGCTGGTTGAAACTGTAGTCTCAGTAGTTGAAACTTGAAACTGTGAGTTTGAGTTGTTTGGAATGTCTCTATTTTTGGTTTTGAGTGTATGTTGAAACTGTAGTCTCAGTAGTTGTAACTTTAAACCGTGAGTTTGAATTGTTTGGAATGTCTCTATTTTTGGTTTTGAGTGCATGTTGCTCTGCTGGTTGATCTGTCACGGCCGTGATGCTCATCACGGCTAGGCCGTGATGCTCGTCACGGCTAGGCCGTGATGCTCATCACGGCTAGGCCGTGATCAGTTTTGCCTATGAGGGTCTGGTTCAGTTGGAATGTTACGGCCGTGATGGACATCACGGCCAGGCCGTGACCAGTGCTTGGCAATCTTCAAAAACTATAGTTTTCAATCTCCCGTATTGTCCTTATATTGGATATATAGATGTTTTGTATATCTACAGGACCTATCTAGTTATTTTTATTTATACTTCTGTATTTATTTTGAGTTATAACCTATGTTAATACATATATATTGTTTCTGAACAGGCATACATATGGATCAGTCGGATAGCCCACATGCACGGGAGGACACTGTGGGGGTTTCGCAGGACCCGATCACGCCTACGCCTGATTCTAGTGTAAGTTTACATGTTATATACTATCTTTAGTCATTCTTTTTAATGTAAGTTTATAATGTTACAACCCTCTATGTTATCATTTTTTTTTGTCCATACAGACATCACAAGCTCATAGGAAACGGGGTAGAGGAGCCACCTCATTGAAGAAACTAGAGAAGGACAGGCAAAGTAGACAGAAGCTTGAGGTGTCCTTCGATGCTAATCTAAATTCCCAGGGACCCCGTGCTAAAGAATTTAATAAGTGTGTGTTTCTACAAGTGAAGCAGCACGTAAGCATCAACTACAACCACTGGAATGACGTTCCACAGAACGTTAAGGATCAGATTTGGGAGGCTATCACGGTATTTTACCTTTACATTCGTTTGATTTACATTATTAGATAATTATCCGAGTTATAATCCATCCAGTTGTTATGTATTTAATGTGTAGGTAGCTTGGACTGTGCCAAATGACGAGGATCATCGTCATAAATGTATGAAAATGGCATCAAAGCGTTGGAATGGGTTCAAGCATGATCTTACCAGGTACTATGTATCTGGGAAGAAGCGGCTTGATAAAATGTTCTCGGATTATCCCTGGATTGATCAGGATACTTGGGATATGTTTGCCAGGAGTCGACAGGATGGAGAATTTCAGGTTGGTTGATTAAGTTAATTTTGTATGCTTATTATAGATCATTTAACTATATTTAATTATGTGGTTTTGTTTGAATAGGCTAAGGCAAATAAGGGTCGGCAGAATCAGGTGAAGAACGTCCACCGCCACACCATGTCTCAGGGTGGGTACTAGACTCGGATCGAGCAGATGATGGCGGATAGGCTGAGAGCGAAGCAGGAAGAGCACTCTGCTAGGATTGAAAGATGAGAGGTGCCTGAGGGCACACCATCAAGTCCTCCGTCGGACATCGACCGCGAGGATGTCTGGTTAGCCGGCCGCATGACAAAGACGGGATCTTTTAAAGTTGATGCCACTCGCGAAGTGGCAGATAAGATTGTAAGTAAATAATTAACTTGATTTCAATTGATATTTGTATAGATATTTGCAACACTTTTCACTTGCACGTTTATTTATTTTTTTTCATTGTGGATGGATCTTAAAGCACAATCCTCCCAGGGCGGATTCGTCCCTTCTGGACGGCGGGACGTCTTGATGACTGCTCTAGGCAAGAAAGACCATCCTGGTCGGGTTCTCGGTGTCCCTGGGAACGTGACCATCAAAGAATATTATGGCAAGTATGATTCACGAAAGCGGGTGGTCAATGAAGCATCAATTTTGGCTGACATTACTCAGCACCTCATGTCCAACCCAGCTATTACAACACATCTGATGCAAGGCTTAATATCCAACCTAGAATTCAAGCAGGCGCTTGCCAGAGAGCTTTCCTCCGTCGGTACATCCCAGTACACCGCAGGGCATGCCAACCGTTCACATGTGAGCACAAAAGAGAGTTTTAGTAGGGCACATGTGGAGGACGATGAGTTGGCAGCTAGGGAGCGGGAGTTGGAAGTCCAGCGCCATGAGCATGAGTTGGAAATGAAAAGGCATGAGCTTGAGTTGAACTCCAAACGACGTGAGCTCGAAATGTTAACAAAGGTATTTATTAATTATTAATGTCCAAATTAGTCAAATAATTAATTTAGTTTTTTTTAATTATCAACAACTTATCTAATTTATTTTTCCTAAACTGAAGGCAAAGTCGACGTCGGTGTCGTTGTCACCTATCACTCGTTTGTTCTCACTTGGTGAGGATTATGCATTTGATATTTTTGAATGTCCATTGGAGCACGATGGATGGGTGGCACGCCTATATCAACGGAGGATATTTACCTTCTGTGGTGACGATCTCGGGAACGCCTGCAAAAATAACGTCTGGTTGAACAACAATGTTTTCAGTCTCCGGTGCACGTAAGTTAATTTTAATTTTATAACTTATTTATTTTTGGTATTTTTCCATTTAATAATTTATTTTAATTTCAATATATATATTATGTAATTAACATCCACACCTTTTCATATCTTAGGTATCTCCATCGTCTTCAGCTTGATAAGGGCGTTGCATCAGTTTAAGGCTTCTTAGATCCGTCAGTCCTTCTGCCCTAATTCTTTGCTGGTGATGCATTGAGTAAATACATAGGGAACTTGTTGGGAGAAAATCGGAAATAATTATATCTGGCTCCCTACTGTATGAATAACTATTGGCAGTTGTTGGTACTTCACCCGTCTAGGCATACTGTCATATTCTTCTGCTCTCTCCACCAAGATCCGCCATCGAAGGTGGTGGAAGCTGTAAATAAGTAAGTAACTAATCTTAAATTTAATTTAAGTTTTAATATAAGTTGTTTTTAGTTTATTACACACATGATATATGAATTTGTTAATTGATCGACATGATTATTTGTTTATGATAGCGCGCTGAAGGCGAGTAGCATAAGTTGCGCCAACGGGAGAAGTAGGACTTCTAAGGCTAAAGCAAATCCTGTATGGAACATCCTCAAGGTTTGGTAGTTTATTTATCAAATAATTAATATTATAATTACTAATTTATATGTATATTCAACTGACGTTGAAATTAATTTTGTTGGTAGTCTCGATTTCAAATTGACGGGTGGTCGTGCGGCTATTATGTGATGCTTCATATGCTGAACATAGTCTCCGCATCTATTACGGATGGATGGATTAAGGTAATATTTAAACAACTTGTTAAATTATATATTATAGTTTTGAAGATGACTTGCATTGATGTTATTGTTATTGTTATTATTTGAACGTGTGTAGGCATTTAGCGACCAATTGCCTATTCAAGAAGATGAGTTAAGAGACTTGAGGATGCGCTTCGCTGAATTCTTCTTCAAGTATGCGGCTGAAAAAGGAATTGACAAGATACCTCCGCAATACTTAGATAAATAGTTTTTTTTTAGACTTTAGAAACTAATCAATAACATGTATATATATATACCCTTAGATTGGTAGTTTTGTTTTTTAGACATTGGAACTAAAATTTATTTATATATATACATGGGTTTTGGTTTTAAGTCCCCCAATTGTTCCATTTTTCCTTTGCAATTCTGTAATGTGTTGATATTACGTTTCTTGGGATATTTCTTGAATGCGAGGGATAGCTGAGGGGAGTGATATTTTAAAACTGAATTTAAAAAAATAAATCTATTAACGTCGGTTGTATCAAACAACCCGGCGTTAATAGTATTTTATAAAATATACAGATACACTTATTAACGTCGATTGTAATAAACAAGCGGCGTTAAAATTAAACCTTTAACCTCGTTCTTTATAACAAGCGGCGTTAGTTTTAACAAAATTAACGTCCGTTGTCTTAAAGAACTGACGTTAATAGTTTTATGTTTAACGTCAGTTGTTTAAAAAACTGACGTTAATTTTTAAAAAATTAACGTCAGTTGTGTTAAATAACTGACGTTAATAGTTTTATATTTAACGTCAGTTCTCAACTGACGTTAAAATATTAACTATTAACGTCAGCTGTATTTACGTCAGTCAGTATTCTGACGTAAAAAATCAATTTTAACTGACGTAAAAGTACTTATTGCACTAGTGGAACTTGGTTTTCTTGTCATGCTTGCAAATCTAAACAAAATCATGTATAAAATATAAGTTAAAAATTTACAAAAACATCTCATTTCCTCATGCATGCATTCGGCCCTACCAAGAAATTGGTGATAAAATTTTCAATTTTTCCCAAGCTTTTGGATCAATGATCCTTAAACATCATAGAGGCAAAATCAATGTCCAATACATATAAATAAAAACTTAATCCATCTACTCCTCAAAGAGTAGGTTTCAACCTATGTAAAAAAAAATAGGTTAGAAATTTATTTTCAACTTTCTATTTTCATGCATGTAATTAAAATAATAACTCAAGCAAACATCTTTCTTAGAAAAAATGAAACAAGCTTCCTCAACTCCAATATTAGACTTTCGGCCTCCACATAAAATAGTCAAGAAAAATTGGATTTTTCAACTTTATAAATACATGCATGCAACCAACATGATAATCAAGACACTTTTTCTTTCAAATTTTTTTTAAAACAAAGCCATCTCAACTTTTGAACCACATGCAAGTTTAAAATAAAATGATAAAAACCATGTATTTTTCTTAAAAATCAAAATCAAACTTCCTTAACCCTCATAGTTAGGGTTTCGGTCCTGTCAATTAAAATGGGGAGAAATTTTCATTTTTTGTATACAACTCATGAACTTAAAAATCACATGCACTAAGGGTTCTAAGTCATGCTTGTAAAATTTTTATCAAAAACCAAGATTTTCAGAACCGGACCGGTCATTGAACCGGTGAAGGCAGTGGTTCACGGTTCAGTGGTCCAACCGTGGTTGAACCATGGTTGAACCGGATTTAATTAGAATATTTTATTTTAGTTCTATATAATATAATAATATAATAGTCACATATTTAAAGCATGTAGTGGCATATTTTTAAATGAACTTTCTCTTGCTAATCCACTTGCACAGAAGGAGGCCATTGAAGCACTTCCTACCATAACAATCAATGAGCATTCGAAATGTTGTGTCTGGATGATTTTGGAGTTTGTTCTGAAGCTAAAGAGATGCCTTGTAAACATAGATTTCATTGTGGTTGTATAGGGAGGATGAAAATATTAAATACCATACATGATAATGTTGAAGATGGAGATAGTGGAGCGAGAAGTGGAAGTGGGGGTGGAAGATTTTCATTCCCATGGCTTTTCAATGAATTATTTTCTTCATTAGGTGCACCATCATGACAACTCATCAACTAATGCCATGGTAGCTAAATAATTCCAAAATCCCTTTAAATTTAAGAAGATGCTCTGCAAAATATCACAAAGCTTGGAAGATAATTGAGAATCGATACCCAGAAGATGCACCTAATATCCACTATTAATTTTATATAATTGTGGCAAAAGGAAGCTTTTGAAATGGCTCATAAGCTGCCGATGGGAATTGGAGAAAACCCAGGCTTAGGAGTCCCACATGGGTGAAGACAAAATAGAGCAATGTGAAAAGGGGTTATAAAAATAAGGCGGACGTCAGGTCACTTGAATTGGGTTTATTTTCTTGAACCTGCCCAAACCGTTGGTCCTCCGGTTATTAGCGGTTTCACCGGTTTTTAACTGGTTCATTTCCGGTTTTTAAGAAGTCCGATTTTAAGGGCCATCCGGATCGTCTACCTTACTGGTTCACCGGTTTTCCAGTTGAAATGGCTGGTCCGATCCGGTTTTGAAAACCTCGACAAAACACCATCTTTTTATCATAGGGGTTTCGACCACCCCATTAAAATAGGTTTTAGAAAACTCTTTTGTGACATGCAAATGCTTTAAATGATAGTAGAGATAAGTATGAGTTCATATAAATTAGTTTCATACTCAAAATATTTTTCTAAAAATTTACTAAATCTATAAACACTAGTGCAGGAAGTGTTTTTTACTAAGTCAAAGTTGATTTTTGACGTCTGAATAATCCTAACGTTATTAGAGAAGTCGTTAAAAGTGTAACTTTTTACGTCAGTTCAAAACTGACGTCAGTTGATTACAAAACTGATGTTTAAAGTACATTTTTAACGTCAGTTGTTTCTTTCAAATGACGTTACAAACTTAACTTTTAACGTACTAAACAACTAACGTTAAAGGCTTTGTTTTTTTTAAATAAAAAAACTGTTACAATATATCCCCTTCCCCCAGCTATCCCTGCATTCAGTGAACAGTCCACTCCAGTAAACAGTCTAGTAACGGACCAATATTTCACTTAAATTTCATTAATAAAATAAAAGTGTATATATACAAAGGAACAAATGGGGGGATAAAAACATACTATTTACTACATACCTACATATAACTTTCTATATTAATTACTAACTACACATCTTCTATATACTCCTGAGGTATGCTTGCGGGCATTCCTTTCTCTTTAGCATACTTGAAGAAAAATTCTGCAAACAGCATCATCAAGTCTTTGAACTCTTTTTTGTTTAGAGGAGATTGGTCGCTATTAAAAGCCTACACACATTCAAATAAATCACGGTAACATTTATTAATGCAATGAAAATGAAAACTATAATATATAATTAAATAAGTTGATTAATTAAGTATTATTACCCTCTTCCATCCTCCCGTAATAGATGCGGAGACTATGTTCAGCATATGTTGCATAACATAATATCTACACGACCAACCGTCTAGCTGATATCGAGACTACGAAAGAAATGAAATTTAATATTGGTTAAATAAACATATGTAAGACGGTAAATATTAAAATATGTTTTTTGACATGGATACCTAAAGATAAAGATAAATACAAATGGATAAATAAAAATAAATCAAAACTAACATGGATGAATAAGACGTTTGCCTTAAAAGAACAAAACTCACACTATAATCAAGTTTAAATTACCTATATCAATATCGTTTCGTGATGATTGTAACACCCTGTTTTTCCTATATTTTCTGTAGCAATAAATACATATTTAAATGTGTTTATTAAACTCAGAGGATGAGTTTAATTAAACTAGAATCATTTCCTTGTGTTGTTATATCATATGAAGTCACGGTAAAATTTTCGGTGGAAAATTCAGACGGAAGCCGGTCTGCGTTTTCACCGTCGGTACAAGTTTACTGTGTAGAAAACCTAATTTTGACCCGTAAACGAAAAAATTAGTGTTTTTATTATGTTTCCTTCAACCTTGGTTATTTTGAAAATTTTCGTGCAAAAAATAAAATAGAATATTTTATTCGCGCGAAACGTCGAAAAAATTACGATCGGAAATGCAACCGGGTACCAAATGAACCAGATTATGGACCATAAAAGAAGTAAGGAGACATGATGGGAAGGGCTATGACACACTCTAAAAGTACCATCATCACACTTTTCAAATTATAATAATATTTTAATCCAAAAGTCTTTTCTCTCTCTTCTTCCATCCAATCAAGCATTAAACCACCAAACTTGCTCAACAAGCTCTCCCTCTCACTCCCTAGTCGTGAACTCCCCTCCCTATCCCTATATATACTCCTTTCATTTTCACTTCATCATCTTCCTCCTTCAACCTCCATTAAAGTTCATCTTCTTGCTTTCTTCTTAAAGTTCAAGCTCTTAAAGTTTTAGTTTTTATTCATCTTTTCTACTTAAGTTCTTCATTAAAGTTCTTCCTTATACTAAGGGTAATGCTCTAATATAAATCTTTTTGCAAGTTTCATCTTTTATTTCTTAGTTTACTTTATGTGTTCTTTATATGCTTTAAACTTCTAAAATCTCTCTAAAATGGTAGAAAACTCCTTTTGAGTTGAAACCACTTTCTATAGTCTTGTATTAACTTATATTTTCGCATACTAAGAGGTTGTGTAAAACAAAAATCTCTATCCATCTCTTCCAATGAAGGCCGAATGCTTGCATTTGTGATCTAGGAAGTTTTTGTTTCAACTTTTGAAATATGATTATGTGTTTGAGTTTCTAACTATCCCTTGATCTTGTATCTATAAATCTTGGAAGTTTTGATAGCTTGTTCCTATGATGGATGAAAAATATGAATAAGTAGGCCTAGGATACTATGTTTCAACTTTCCAAGTATTGATCATGGATTTAGAACTCTTTATAACTTGTTTATTTCATGTTATTAAAGATAGTATGTGTTACTTTCATTTTTCCAAGATGATCATGGACTTGAGCTCCATAAGATATTTGGATGCTAAGTTTAAGAGATTGGAAAGTTTAAGGATTTATCACTTGTTTATTTCATGTTATTAAAGCTAGTATGTGTTACTTTCATTTTTTCAAGATGATCATGGACTTGAGCTCCATAAGATATTTGGATGCTAAGTCTAAGAGATTGGAAAGTTTAAGGATTTATAACTTGTTTATTTCATGTTATTAAAGCTAGTATGTGTTACTTTCATTTTTTCAAGATGATCATGGACTTGAGCTCCATAAGATATTTGGATGCTAAGTCTAAGAGATTGGAAAGTTTAAGGATTTATAACTTGTTTATTTCATTTTATTAAAGCTAGTATGTGTTACTTTTATTTTTCCAAGATGATCATGGACTTGAACTCCATAAGATATTTGGATGCTAAGTCTAAGAGATTGGAAATTTAAGGATTTATAACTTGTTTATTTTATGTTGTTAAAGCTAGTATGTGTTACTTCCATTTTTCCAAGATGATCATGGACTTGAGATCCATAAGATATTTGGATGCTAATTCTAAGAGATTGGAAAGTTTAAGGATTTATAACTTGTTTAATTTATGTTATTAAAGCTAGTATGTGTTATTTTCATTTTTCCAAGATGATCATGGTTTTGAGCTCCTTAACACATATGGATGCTAAACCTAAGAGATTGGAAAGTTTAATGAATGCTAGCCTATTTTACTAGCCTTGGCCGAATGCCCTATGTTTTTAACTTAGTGGAATTTTAATTCAACTTTGTTAAAAGATCATTGTTTATGAACTCCTAACACTTAATGATCATAAATCCATGAGTTGTATAATTTTTGGGAATCTCTAACCCTAAGAACTAGTCTTGGCCGAACCTATACCTTGTGGTTTAGTGTTCTTGTTTTGATTTTAACTTGTGATTTTGTGTTCATAACCTTAGACTTCCATCGCGGAGGAAACGAGAACGTTCGTGACTTACCTCGTCGAGCATCTAACCTTCTTACCTTCAAAGAAAGTAAGAGGGGGTTGCCTAGAGATATTCAATGACTATATGCATGTGTGTATGTGTTTATTTGAGTGATTTGAATATTATTGTGATATTGAGCCAATACTTGAATAGAACTTTGAAAGTTTTGGTTTCATTTATAAAAGTTCCTTGTTTAAAATGCTTACTTCAATAAAATGAGATTCTTATTTTGAAAAGAAACGTTGAAGTGTTTTTAAGACAATAGAAATTACCTTTTTATGATCCAAAGTTGGTACGAGAGAAAACCTTTTTCAAACTATGTGTTTTATGAAGGAAAACCCCTTTGAAATTAGTTGACTTTATTTCATCAAGGATTTCAAAAGCAAACGAATTTCCTAAATGTTTTATAAAAGAATTTGTAAAGGAAAATATTTTCTCCTAAATGATTTAGAAACGTTCCGGTTACTTGGATAAGTGGCCGAGGTTTTGTTTTGGTTTTTGATTTTCACTGAGCGAAAAGTAAGCACATGTGAAAGAGAATATTAGTTCGCGAGACGTCGCCTCTAGTATTCAGTTTATGCACGTGATCTGGGATCCGTGTCAAGAATTATGGACCAAGGGTCCTAATCGTGATATTATGGGCTAGGAGTCCTAATTTTGGAATTAAGGACCGTGTGTCCTAATTTCATTGTTATGGGCTAGGAGTCCTTGTCATGTTGAAATAAAACATGGATAAAATTATAATTGTTTCTATGACCATAACCTTGGACTGCGGCCACGGTCTAAGGTGTTGTGATTGAGCACTCGGACTGTGCTTCCTGTGTTATAAATTTTCAAGTGATGGAAATTGTGAATAGTCGTTAGCTTCGGGCTTCGACAAACGGAAAAGAGTGAACACAAAGAAAAGTCTTGTCAATGAAAAGTCTTTTATTCATATGAATTTCCCCTTGGCAGACGTGCTTGAGTTACTGAATACCCTCTTAAGATGTGGTATTTGATGATGTATACATCCGAATGGCCGTTATAAGGGATTCGTGATGGTGTTGATCCGGGTACATGAGGTGATGGAGACAACTTGCCAAATGTGGTGTATGAGCCTGATCAACTCTTTATTTCTTAATGATAAAACGGTGATGGTATCTCATGAGATTAAGATTAGAGCCTGATGATTAAAGTGTCATGCATTATCTTTATAAAAATTGATTGATTCGGGTATGGGATCCACTGAAATAATACTTGTTGTTTGCCTATGCGTAATGTTTAAAATGTCAATATGCCAACGTGTTGTATGTATCATGTATATGGTTGTTGTGCGATATATCCATTGTCGGTATCTCACTCTTTCATTTCTACTTGTTATTCTCTCTTCCTTTTGGTATCACCGTATGTACATGAGTCCAGATGGATCCTAATATCCCGCTGGTGCCGACAACATCGAAGACTGAGGTCTTCGACGATGCAGGGGATGCTGGGGCATGGCAGATACACCCAGGGGCGACATCTGCCACATACCACGGAGCCATCACCACGACCGATCTAAATGCTGACGGAGACCCAATCCGTAAAAGTCACACTGTGAAAACTAGGAGGGTAGCTCTGCCTCTGATCTGGTATTACCTTCACACACTGCGAGCTCACGGACTGCTACATGAGCCACCACCTCTTGACGTAGAGCCGGCAGCGCCAATTGAGGAGGACCCCGGGGAGGATCCTGAGGAGGACTTCATGAGGTCATGGAGGAAGATGAGCCGGAGGATCACGTTATGGATCATGATGACGACGACGATTCCATTGATGAGGGCGGCAACGTTATAGACCCATTACCTGAGGCCTCGTCTCGTGGGAGCCCTTGTGGAGACCCTACTTGCAGCCAGTGTCAGTAACCAGTTTGGAGCATTTTGTGGATAATCTTCCGTCATCTGACTTTTAGAGTTATCTTTTGGATATGGTTCTGGACCCTCCTTCCCTGTGTCTTACTTACTCTCTTTTTTTAAGTTGTAACTCCTAGATGCCTACATCTGTTGAAATGGCCATTGATAAGGTTCTATCTTATGTATTGAAACTTGGCTTTCATTGGGACATGTTATATATGTATGATGTCTTCAATTCATGTTATGAGTGTTCATCACCTTTATCCTCCTTCATCTCGAAAAAAAAATTAACTACCGTTTTTAGTGTACTCATCCATCGAGAAAATGATACTTTCAAAAAGTAACCAGCTTTGTAAATCAGAAATATTTCCACAATTGGGTAACCATGTGACGCCGAGTTTAGGGTGTCATAATGATCATCACGAGTGGGATGTACATCGTCCACCTGTGTTTCCTCAATTATAGTAGGCATGTTTGTTGAAAAAGAAGGAGTCTCCAGAATATCAAGAGTTGAATCTTGATTTTCATCACTACCATTATGCATGCTTTTTCCTTGGAGAACCACAGACAACCTTTTTTTAGAAGGATCAGTGATGTAGAACACTTGTTTTGCTTGGGAAGCCACTATGAAAGGCTCATTTGTATGACCTAACTTACAACGATCTACCAATGTAAACCCCCATTCGTCGGTTTGTACACCACCTTTACTATCAACCCACTTACATTTAAAAACCGGCACCATAAGCCTAGTGTAATCGAGCACCCAAATCTCACAAAAACTTAGTCTCTCTTTTTTTGACAAAGTATGATATGCTAGAGGCAAATAAATCCGCTTACCATCCTCAACAGTTGGAGCTAATTGCTCTCGTATACCCATAGCAACGAGGTCGAGACGAGCATTCACACCATCCTTTATCTTGACCTGAATGTTGAGAAGCGTCCCAATCACACTATCACACACATTTTCCTCCACATGCATCATATCAATGCAGTGTCTGACATCAAGCTTGCGCTAGTATGGAAGATCAAAGAATATATACATCTTTTTCCATATGTTTTTCTCAGCAGCCTTACCCTTATTTTTGGACTTGCCGAAGATAACATTGATGTCCTTTACTTTATGATAAACCTACTCTCCATTTAAGGCCATCGGAGCATCTTCAGTCTCTTAGCATCCATTAAAAGCATTTTTCATCTTACGATATGATTGATCATGTCTAAGAAATCTCCGATGTCCAAGGTAAACCGTCTTCTTTCCATGATGCAACTGAGTGTAGCATGTGCCTTCTTCACATATAGGGCATTCTTTATGCCATTTTACACTGTACCCGGACAAGTTCCCATATGCTGGAAAGTCGTTGATGGTGCAAAATAACATGGCACGAAGCTTGAAGTTCTCGTGAGAATACCCATCAACTACATCAACACCTTCCACCCACAGTTTTTTCAAGTCTCCAATCAAGGGACTTAGATAAACATCTAAGTCATTTCTCGGTTGCTTTAGGCCCGAAATCATCATAGACAACATCATGTATTTGTGCTTCATGCACAACCAAGGAGGCAGGTTGTAAATTATCAACAGAATAGGCCATGAACTATGAATACTACTCATGTTACCATATGGATTCATTCCATCCGTAGCAAGTCCAAGCCTTACATTTCTTGGCTCATCGGCGAAATCCAGAAACAAAGTATCAATATTCTTCCATTGTACAGAATCAGCCGGATGGCGAACCTTTCCATCACGTTTCCTCTCATCATGATGCCATCTAAGATTCTTCACATCTTTCACATTGGCAAACAATCGCTTGAACCTTGGAATTATTGGAAGATACCACAACGCCTTCGTAGAAGGACCATTTTTTTCTCACATCACAAATCGAATCATCAAGATCATCACCATCCTTCACTTTGTAGCGTGATAACCCACATTTGGGGCCATCGTGATTGTCTTCATAAACACCAGTTTACAATATGCAATCATTGGGGCATGCGTGTATCTTCTTATACTCCATACCCATCGGACACAATACCTTCTTGGTCTCATAGTTACGGTCAGGCAATGTGTTGATCTCCGAAAGCAAGTCTTTCAACATTTCAAGCAATTCGGTGAAGCTTTTATCGGTCCAACCATTTCTCGCCTTCACACAAACCAATTTTAACACCATCGACAATCGTGTATGAGTAGTACACCCGAGATACAAAGGCTTATCCGCATCACCGCACAACCTATCATACAAATGTGCTCGCTGAAAAGATTCTTGTCCAATATCACGGATCATGTCCACTACTCGATCATCCTCCATATGTATGTCAACATCCTCACTTTGGGAGACACTTGACTTAGTACTTAACAACACATCACCATGCCATATCCATCTTGTATAACTCAAGCAAATCCCAAAACAAATCAGATGTGTACGTATATCTTTCACTGTACATTTCCTCGTATTTAAACACTTAACACAAGGACAATAGAACATTCTGCTACAATTAGGAACATTCCTTTGAGCAAATTCTATAAACTCTCCCACTCCCTTCAAATACTCATTACTTGTGCGCTTACAAACCATCCAACTACGATCCATAGCTAGATAGGTTCTGTAGATATACACACATAAATCCAATATAAGCACAATATAGGGGATATTGGAAAAGTGCACTGGTATTTGAACACCTAACAACCATATATATACACCACTATTTGTTTCTTTTTTATTATTTAGCTTCACAGTATACATTTCAACTAAAAAATAAAAGGAAAACTACCCTTTAACAAAACAGTTCCAAAACTACACACTACACAAACAAAAATGCTTCACCATTGCAAACATCATCAATCTCAATATCATTCCATAAAAACAGTATCATCAACCCATTGCAACCAAAACTTGGAAACACCATAGACCATCATTTACAACAAATATACAGCAACCCCAACTCATTTCATCTTCAACTATCATAAATTAACCCCTCAACCCACACCGAAAACAAAAATGAAAATGAAACTTTGAGGGTTTAGGGAGTTACCTGAGTTCAGAGAGAGAAGGAGAGTGGCTCGGTGGTGATGCTATCACAGGTGGCCGTCGTTCGATGTGGCTGAGAATGAGTGGGAAAGAAAGAGTTAGGGCACGCAAAGTGAGAGAAAGACAGTGTGTGATTCAGAGAGAGAGAGAAAGAGTGTACCTGACCGTGTGAGGGAGGAGTTCGCGTGAGGGAGAGGAGATCGCGTGAGGACAAAAATGAAAATGAAACTTTGAGGGTTTAGGGAGTTACCTGAGTTCATAGAGAGAAGGAGAGTGGCTCGGTGGTGATGTGTGTCGGGTGCGCGTCCGGGGTGGGTGGGGGGGGGGGTGTTCTTGTGGGGTTCCGCCCGGTTGTGGAGATGTTGTGAGAAAAGAGAAGAGGGAAGAGAAAAGAGAAGAGATCGAGTAGAAGGTGACAATGTGTGTGTGGTGTTTAGGGAGAGAGAAAGTTTTCCTTGACCATGTGAGGGAGGAGTTCGCGTGAGGGAGAGGAGATCGCGTGAGGGAGATTAGCCTTCTTTTGTTTTGATGATGGTCGTGATGGGCATCAGAGTGATGGGGGAGGCGTGAGGGTGTTTGGCTTTTTTTTCCGAGAAAAAGATGAGGTGAAAGTGTTGAGATATATATATAATGAGTGGGAGAAAGAGTGAGAGAGAGAGAGAGAGAGAGAGAAAGAGAGTGTACTTGCGGTGGTGAGAGAGAGGAGCTCGCGTGATGAGGAGAATGAGTTAGGGTGGTGAGAAAGAGAGATTTAATATATATATATATATATAGAGAGAGAGAGAGAGAGAGAGAGAGGTTTGGGTGGTGAGGAGAGGAGTCATGTGAGAGGAAATGAGGGCGGTGGTGAGGAAAGGGTATATGTTGTGAACATATATGTTGTGAATGAGTATGAAAGTGATGAAGAAATGCGGGTGAAGCAATTAAGTTGTCCTCACTCAATTTTTTTAATTCAATCACCTTTTTAACGTCAGTTGTTAAAAAAACTGACGTTAAAAGTCAATATCATCACTTTTTACATCAGTTCTATAAACCACTGACGTTAAAAGTCAATATTGTAACATCCTAAAATTCCAACATAATTAATTTGAAAATAATAATAATAATAATATTATTAAGTTATTAAAAAGTGTAGTGCAAATAAAATATAAATGGGAGATTTAGTGTAAAGAAGTGATGGTATAAGGATTTATTGAAATTTATTAACTATTATAAAGAATGCAAAATTTATATATATATATATATATATATATGAAAAAAAGAAAAAAGAAAAGAAGGATACTTGGGCGTTAAGCCCAAGCAGCCATGCTTTTGGCTAAAGAAAAAAAAAAGAATTACAAAACCTAAAAAATCTCACGCGCTAATTGACTTGCCTGATGTTAGGCATATATATATTCGGACACTGTGCATATGGGCTAGTAGCGCCGCACGATGAGTTAGAATAGTGAGGGAGGGACTTCCATTCCTTGTTAGTGCAACCGTAACAATACAGATCCAAGAACGCCACCAAACGGGAGAAAAATTTTTAGGGAAGTGCAAATCCTTATCATAAATAATTTTTAGAGCACATTGGAGGTCTTCGAGAGGTGAGCAACAATATCTTTTAATAACCCTTTCCATGGTACATGTGTTTGTTGTGTTGAGCGATTTACCTATGATTTTGAGGGATTTTAATTGAATGATGCATGTTATTAATAAACTAATTTTTTAGGGGTTTTGAATTAAAATAAAAAAAAGATTTATAAATTGGGTATTTATTCTTGTTACTGATGCTATGAAATACATGATTGGTATTGTATTAGTTGAATGACGTGCTTATCGGTGTATGCTATGCCATGTGAGTTTATTTGACATGCATGATAAGATCAAACATTTTATTTTTGGTAAATGAATTGTTACATGTATGAGACATGAAATTGTGCCTTATGATGATTTGTATGATGTTTGTCGCAATACCACCTATGATAGGGGTATCGAAGAGAAATACCACCTTAAGGGTATCGAAAGTAACATCGCCATGTGGTTGAGATGTCGAAAATGAGTAATACTACCTAAAAAGGAGTATCGAAAGTAACACCGCCACAGGTTGGGGTGTCGAAAAAGGAGAAATACCACCATGTGCACATGGGAGGTATCGAAATGGAAATGTCCCCGACAGGAGGGTGACATCGAAACACTCCTCGTGAGTAGGGGTGGGCAATGGGACGCCATTGTCGTGTGATGTGTGAATATATGGCATGCTGGCAAGAGACCAATTTAATTAGGAGGTCTTCGGACCGCTTGAATTAAACTAGAATTTATCTGGTATATGGAATGTGATGTATTGAGATGAGATTATTATTGACATTAAAAGTATTTTCTTTTATGTATATTATTTTGGAAAATTAGCGGGTGCCATGGATAGTTTTTCCGGTTACCGCGTCGACTGAGAACAATGCTATTTTCGAAAATACTTTTTTAAAACTGTATTGTTGATCACTGAGATTTTATATCTCATTATAAGTATTGTTTTCAGAGCACGAGGAGGATGTCATTGAAACTGAAGAGGCGTGAAGACTTAATGGATTCCATTAGTTAATCTTTCTAGTTTGGTTAGTATTTTCTTAAATAAGGAGCCATATGTGGCTAGACACGTTTATTTATCGTTGGGATTGTAATTAGACGCCTGGTTTTGAGGTTTTTGATTTTTATTTATATTTATATTCACTACATGGATATTTTATTACTACGTTATTTATTATGAGGTATTTTCAGACTTTAAATATTTTTTTAAAATTTTTCTTTATAAGATGTATGTTTTAATTAAATGTTTTAAAGGATTTTTATTGATTTTACCTTGGGATTACTAATGTAACAAAGGGCGTTACAATTATGGTATCAGAGCAGTTCGATTCTAAATCGGACCGTGGTAGTGGGGCTTTTTCAAAAACAAAACTTGGGTGCATAGGATGCTTGTTAGAGTTATAACTCTGAATTCTATTCTTTGGGATATTGGACTTGATCGACCCACTGTTTGATTGGTGGTATGCAGATTATGGCAGCGAACAGGCCAGGGAGAAATGATGCGCTTGCAGCGACATTGGCTCGAATGGCCAGAGTTATGCAGGAGCAGACAGAGACTCTCCGTCAGATGAGGGATAAGGGGGACGTTCTTAACGTGGTACCGGTTGCAGCTCCAGATCCACAGTACAGGGGTCTGTCAGAGTTCAGGAATAATAATCCGCCAACTTTTCGAGGGACCACCGATCCTATTGAGGCTGAGGAATGGTTACTGAAATTAGAGAAGATCTTCCGAGTCATGGGGTGCTCTGATGCTCAGAAGGTGGATTTTGCCACCTATATGTTAGAGTCGGATGCAGAGCACTGGTGGAACTGTGCCAGGGGCGGGTTGCTTGCTTCGGGCGCCCCTATCATGTGGGGCAGATTCAAGGAGGTATTTATGGAGAAGTACTTTCCGCACAGTGTCCGGATACAGAAAGAGATGGAGTTTCTACATCTTCGTCAGGGGAGTATGACGGTAGCGGAATATGTGGACAAGTTTGAGAGGCTTGCAAGGTTCTCCACACAGGTGAGGGATAATCCTGATGGTCCATGGAAAGCAATTAAGTTCGAGCAGGGTTTGAAGCCAGAGCTGCAGAGCCTTATTGGGCTCCTAGAGATTCGAGACTACCCCACTTTAGTGAACAAGTGTAGGGTGACGGAGCAGAATATGCAAGCTGTGCTGGCTGAGAGGTCGAAGGAGAAGAGTTTCAGTGATGGCAAGAGATTCCATGGGAAAGGGGGTAATTTCCAAAAGAGCCTATGACCTGTGCCTACAATCACGAAGGGTAAGCAGGTTCAAAGTGCTCAAGGTGAGAAGGGGACTGCATGTTACAAGTGTGGGTGGCAGCATGAAGATCGTGTGTGCCCAACGGCACAAACCACTTGCCACAAATGCGGGAAGATGGGGTACTTTTCTAGGATGTGCAAGTCAGGAGGACAATCTCAAACCAGATCATTGAACCACGGAAGGGTCTTTACCATCCAAGGAGAGGAGGTAAAGGAGTCCGACGGTTTGATCCAAGGTAAGGGCTTTATTAAAGGTCATGATGTTATCATATTGTTCGATTCGGGAGCAACACATTCATTCATTTCATTTAAATGTGCTCAATTCTTAGAGTTATCTATTGCTAAACTGTCATATGATTTGTGTGTTTCTACTCCTGCTAAAGATAGATTGATTACTTCTTCTGTCTGCCTGCAATGTCCCTTATTGTTTCAAGACCTGACTTATATTGTTGATTTGATATGTTTACCTATGTCTGGTCTGGATATTATTTTGGGCATGGACTGGTTGTCTCGTAATAATTCTATTATTGATTGTTCTAGTCGAACTATTTATTTCATTCCACAGTCCATGTATGTTGACTCTCATAGGACAGAACATCTTATCTCTGCTGCCTCATGTCATAAGTGCTTAGTTGAGGGAGCTCGGGGATATATACTCCTCTTTTCTGCTAAGATAGAGGCTGAAGGTGATATAATGGCGTTGCCAATTGTGTGTGAGTTCCCAGATGTGTTTCCTAAGGATGTCTCTAGTTTACCTCCAGATAGAGAGATTGAGTTTACCATAGATTTAGTACCTGGGAGTGGACCTGTATCAGCAGCACCCTATAGGGTGGTACCTCTAGAGTTGAGCGAGCTCAAGAAACATATAGAGGATATGTTAAAAAGGGGTTCATTAGGCCTAGTGTGTCACCTTGGGGAGCACCAATGCTTTTAGTGAAGAAAAAAGATGGGAGTATGAGGTTGTGTGTTGATTATAGGCAACTGAATAAAGTAACCATGAAGAACAAATATCCCTTGCCTAGGATAGATGATCTCTTAGATCAGTTAAGGGGAGCGTCAGTGTTTTCAAAAATAGATCTAATATCGGGATACCATCAAATTAGAGTTAGAAGCGAGGACATCCCTAAGACATCCTTCAGGACAAGGTATGGGCACTATGAGTATGTAGTGATGCCCTTTGGCTTGACCAACGCCCCAGCCGTTTTCATGGACTACATGAATCGGATCTTTAGGACCTTTTTGGATAGGTTTGTGGTGACGTTCATAGATGATATTTTAATATACTCTAGGACACCAGAAGAACATGGAGAACACTTAAGGTTGGTGTTGCAGATCTTGAGGGACGAGCATCTTTATGCTAAACCGGAGAAGTGTGAGTTTTGGCTAGACGAGGTAAAGTTTTTAGGACACACCATCTCAAAGGATGGTGTAGCGGTTGATTCCTCTAAAGTTGATGCGGTGTTGGGATGGGAACAACCTAAGACAGTAATCGAAGTGAGAAGTTTCTTAGGCTTAGCTGGCTACTATAGGAAGTTCATAGAGGGGTTCTCTAGACTAGCCTTACCTTTGACCCAGTTGACTAGGAAGGGGAAACCTTTTGTGTGGGACCAGGACTGTGAGGACGGGTTCCAAGAGCTTAAGAGGAGATTGCTGTCATCACCAGTCTTAACTATACCGGATCCCTTAGTGAGTTTTGTGGTATACTGCGACGCATCCAAGAATGGCTTGGGATGTGTCTTAATGCAGGAGGGCAAGGTGGTAGCATATGCCTCTATGCAGCTTAGGCCACATGAGGGGAATTACCCTACCCATGACCTAGAGCTAGCAGCTGTGGTTTTTGCCCTTAAGATTTGGAGGCATTACCTTTATGGGGCAATGTTTGAAGTTTTTAGTGACCATAAAAGCCTTAAATATCTGTTCGACCAGAAGGAGTTGAACATGAGACAACGAAGGTGGATGGAGTTCCTTAAGGACTATGACTTCGAGTTGAAGTACCATCCGGGAAAAGCCAATATGGTGGCAGATGCTCTGAGTAGGAAGTCCCTACACGTGTCAAGCTTGATGGTGCAAGAGCTGAACCTCATGGAAGAGTTTAGGGACATGAATATGGAAGTGTTGGATGTGTCCTTAAATGTCATAAGTTTGAAGTTGAATAGGTTGGAAATTAATATTGACCTTAGAGATGAGGTTAGGCGGGGACAACTCTTAGGCCAGGAGTTGCAGTCTCGGTTAGGACAAGAGGGTTATGAGTTGTCAGTTGATGGGCTAGTGAAGTTTAAGAATAGGATCGTTGTTCCTAAGGAGGGGAGCCTTAGAGAGAAGATATTAGAGGAAGCTCATAAGGGGAAGTTTACCATACATCCTGTAATAACTAAGATGTACCAAGACCATAAGAGGATGTATTGGTGGCCAGGAATGAAAAAGGATGTGGCTAGCTTCGTAGCTAGGTGTTTAGTGTGCCAAAAGGTTAAGATAGAACATTAGAAGCCTTCGGGGTTGTTACAGTCCTTGGAGATTCCAGAATGGAAGTGGGAGAGAATTTCTATGGACTTTGTGATGGGGTTACCTAGGACGCGTTTAGACTTAGACGCTATTTGGGTGATAGTGGATAGGCTGACCAAGTCCGCCCACTTCTTGCCAATTAAGGCAACCTATAGCTTAGACAAGTTGGCCTACCTCTATATCAAGGAAATAGTCAAGCTTCATGGGATACCCACATCCATAGTGTCGGATAGAGACCCGAGGTTTACCTCTAGATTTTGGAGAGCTTTTCAGCAAGCCTTTGGGACTAAGTTCAACCTTAGCACAGCCTATCATCCCCAAACGGATGGTCAGTCAGAGCGGACCATTCAGACCCTTGAGGACGTGCTTAGGGCGTGTGTCTTGGATGAAGGAGGGAGTTGGGATAGATTCCTACCTCTCATTGAGTTTGCGTATAACAATAGTTATCATGCTAGTATAGGCATGGCACCCTATGAGGTCCTATATGGGAGAAAGTGTAGGTCCCCTTTATGTTGGTGTGAGGTATGTGAGAAAACCTTGATAGGACCTGAATTGGTCCAGGAGACCTCTGAGAGAATCAAAATGATTAGGGAGAGGATGCGTACGGCGCAAAGTAGACAAAAGAGCTACGCCGACAAAAGGAGAAAGCCTTTAGAATTCCAGGAAAGTGAGCATGTATTTTTTAGAGTCACTCCTAAGACGAGGGTAGGGAGGTCGATGAAAGTCCGCAAGCTAAATCCTCGTTTCATGGGACCTTTCCAAATCCTTAAAAGAGTCGGGCATGTTGCTTATCAATTGGCTCTTCCGCCATAGTTGGCAAACCTTCATGATGTTTTCCATGTGTCGCAACTCAAAAAATATGTGCCTGATGAATCTCATGTGATAGCTCCCGAGTCTGTACAATTGAAGGATAATTTGATCTATAAGCCAAAGCCTAGTCAAATCCTGGACAAGAGCACTAAGACTCTAAGGAACAAGGCGATTCCATTGGTGAAAGTGTTATGGGACGGATTAACTCCTGAGGAAGCCACTTGGGAGATGGAGGAGGACATCGTACGCCAACACCCAGATTTTATTATCTAAGGTATGATAACCTTTTAGTTTTGAATATGACATATGTTACAATAAGTGCGTGTGTATTAGATGAATTTCGGGGACGAAATTCTTTAAGGAGGGGAGAAAATGTAACATCCTAAAATTCCAACATAATTAATTTGAAAAAAATAAATAATAATAATAATAATAATAATAAGTTATTAAAAAGTGTAGTGCAAATAAAATATAAATGGGAGATTTAGTGTAAAGAAGTGATGGTATAAGGATTTATTGAAATTTATTAACTATTATAAAGAATGCAAAATTATATACATATATATATATATATATATAAATATAAATATAAATATATATATATATATATATATATATATATATATGAAACAAAAAAGAAAAGAAAAAAAAGCAAGGATACTTGGGCGTTAAGCCGAAGCAGTCATGCTTTTGGCTAAAGAAAAAAAAGAATTACAAAACCTAAAAAATATCATGCGCTAATTGACTTGCCTGATGTTAGGCATATATATATTCAGACACTGTGCATATGGGCTAGTAGCACCGCACGATGAGTTAGAATAGTGAGGGAGGGACTTCCATTCCTTGCCAGTGCAACCGTAACAATACAGATCCAAGAACGCCACCAAACGGGAGAAAATTTTTTAGGGAAGCGCAAATCCTTATCATAAATATTTTTTAGAGCACATTGGAGGTCTTCAAGAGGTGAGCAACAATATCTTTTAATAACCCTTTCCATGGTACATGTGTTTGTTGTGTTGAGCGATTTACCTATGATTTTGAGGGATTTTAATTGAATGATGCATGTTATTAATAAACTAATTTTTTAGGGGTTTTGAATTAAAATAAAAAAAGATTAATAAATTGGGTATTTATTTTTGTTACTGATGGTATGAAATACATGATTGGTATTGTATTAGTTGAATGGCGTGCTTATCGTTGTATGATATGCCATGCGAATTTATTTGACATGCATGATAAGATCAAACATTTAATTTTTGGGAAATGAATTGTTACACGTATGAGACATGAAATTGTGCCTTATGATGATTTGTATGATGTTTGCCGCAATACCACCTACGATAGGGGTATCGAAGAGAAATACCGCCTTAAGGGGGTATCGAAAGTAACATCGCCATGTGGTTGGGATGTCGAAAATGAGTAATACTACCTAAAAATGAGCATCGAAAGTAACACCACCACAGGTTGGGGTGTCGAAAAATGAGAAATACCACCATGTGCACATGGGAGGTATCGAAATGGAAATGTCCCCGACAGGAGGGTGACATCGAAACACTCCTCGTGAGTAGGGGTGGGCAATGGGACGCCATTGTCGTGTGATGTGTGAATATATGGCATGCCGGCAAGAGGCCAATTTAATTAGGAGGTCTTCGGACCGCTTGAATTAAACTAGAATTTATCTGGTATATGGAATGTGATGTATTGAGATGAGATTATTATTGACATTAAAAGTATTTTCTTTTATGTATATTATTTTGGAAAATTATGGGGTGCCATGAACAGTTTTCCGGTTACCGCGCCGGCTGAGAACAATGTTATTTTCGAAAATATTTTTTTAAAACTGTATTGTTGATCACTGGGATTTTATATCTTATTATAAGTATTGTTTTCAAAGCACGATGAGGACGTCATTGAAATTGAAGAGGCGTGAAGACTTAGTGGATTCCATTAGTTATTCTTTCTAGTTTGGTTAGTATTTTCTTAAATAAAGAGCCGTATGTGGCTAGACACATTTATTTATCGTTGGGATTGTAATTAGACGTCCGATTTTGAGGTTTTTGATTTTTTATTAATATTTATATTCACTACATGGATATTTTATTACTACGTTATTTATTATGAGGTATTTTCAGACTTTAAATATTTTTTTTAATTTTTCTTTATGAGATGTATGTTTTAATTAAATGTCTTAAAGGATTTTTATTGATTTTACCTTGGGATTACTAATGTAACAAAAGGTGTTACAAATATCATCTTTTTTAATGTCTACTTTTTGATTAACAGACGTTAAAAGCCACTGGTTATGCATCCCAATCAGTTATTCATTCTGCACGTTTATAATATATAACTGCATTTATTACTTTATTTGACTGTCAACTCCCTATGCGCCTTGGAACCTAATCCTCTTAATGATAAATTTAATTTTTTAGCAACTTACCACGCCTAGTAACTTCATCCCCTGTTCCTATAAATAGCTTCCTTCCTTCCTTTTATTTTTTTGCTTCACAATATGGCTCTGCCATGGAGATTAACTTCATCACTCTTTCTTCCTATTCCTAGACTCAAAGGTCTTTGTCTTAATGGTCAAACAACTTCTGAGGTTGTGTAAATCACATAATATGTGTGATAAAGTTGTGTAAATCACATAATGTGAGTTTCTCACCTTATCATCCTTCGGTAGAATCGGCGGCTAGATCCAAAACCTCGGCTTTGGCAGCAAGTGACTATTCCAGAACCATTATTGAAACAGATCAAGTGCACCCTTGCTCAGTCGCTCGACTCTCCTCTCTTGCTCACCGTGAAGGGAACGAAGCATCAACAAATGTTTGGGATTTTATATGATTTTAAACCCTTTCAATGTAACTTTTTATAGGATTTTAAATCTTTGAATGTATCTTGTAATTGTATTATTGATACACTTCATGAATGGCAGATCCGATTTGGGTTATTGATTCAACTTATAGCAGTTTTACTTCGCACATATATTTTAGTTTTCAAATCAGAAACACAAAACATAAAAGCAAGTGAAATTGAAACTTTGAGGAAGGCAATGCGGGAGGGTACGTATACTGGCTAAAAAAATTTATTAAAATAACCTTTAATGTCTGTTTATGAAAGAACGAAAGTTAAAAGTTAAGTGACTCACTTTTAACGTTGGTTCAATAAACAACTGATGTTAAAAGGTTCACTTTTAACTTCAGTTGTTTATAGAACTGACATTAAAAGTGAGTCACTTAACTTCTAACGTCAGTCCTTACAACAACTGACGTTAAAATTGAATTAATGAAACCTGATATTTACAAAATTGCCACTGCCTCCTTTTTAACGTCTAGCTTTTGGTTAACTGACGTAGCAGTCTGTTGAGCAATAGCAGCTGCAACATCTGCCATGGCTTGTGCTGTGTAGTCCATTCCACCACCGACATGTCCATGGAAACCAGCAAAACCACCTCTACGGCCTCCTCCGCGGCCACGTCCCTGTCCTTCATCTAGTTCCATAACTGACCTACAAGATGAAATCAGTTAAATGGCAACCAGATAAGAAACACTTGACTTCTTTCTAACACTCATTACTTCTAAGAAGTAATTCAAACAAGCCTACTCAGAGATCGCACAACAAAAACACAACAGGCCTATTCCCAAAGATTCCCGAAAGACTCGACCAGCTCCGATACCACCCTTAATGTGACACCCTTAACCCGAGCATCACATTAACTACTTTGTTAACAAGAAAATAACACATTTAGCGAGTTGTCGATTTACTTTCGGAAACTTAAGATTTTCAAACTTCCTTTTCAATAAAACATTTTCTATCCAAACAATTTTAAACGTAAACAACATACACATAACTAAGGCAAGAGATACTGAAATCCATCACATTCATTAATTCTTAGGCCTTTGTCTTTGTGTGCTCTTTGACAGAATTTACAGAGTGAAAAATTGATGAGATACACTACATAATTTCAAGTTAAAGTTAAAGGTTAAAGAGTCATAGATAAAAACATCAGTTTCTAGAAACAAAATATACCATCCATACCACACTACCCCAAAAGAAAGTTCCTAAAGCTGGTCAGACTTAATGATACCTATTAGGGAGTCCCTGAAGGTCATTCCCGCCTCTGGGATGTGCAGCTGGTGCAGCCACCTCCATCCCTACTCCCTCACCGGGAGCGTCATCATCAACGTCGTCTCCAAGAGGATGATGTTGGGGCACCTCCTCCATCAGCTCAACTGGCTCCTCCTCTACCAACTCCTCCGGGTCCTCCTCTATCGGCGAAGCGAGAGCTACCTCCGGCTGAGGCTGAACCTAGGGAGGATCAAGATCCAGAAGACCCTGGTCTGCCAGATGCTTCAAGTAAATCAATGTGGGTGGTAATGTGATGTGGACAGTCTCGACTGTATGGATGCTTCTCATGGCTGCTGCTTCTGAACCCTCTACAGTACAAACAGGTCCCGTATAGGTCGCTGCATGGGATCCTGGGGGAAAGTCCACGCAACGGGGTCGTCCGCATTCTCAAATAGCAGGGCTCAAGATCGGGAATGCACCAACTGAATAATGGCAAGGTCCATCTATTCTCAAGTATTATATATTTATATATCACAAAAAAAGAAAAACAACAAAAATGCAAGGGTGAGATACCAATATATGGATGAATTATGACGACTACATGTCCAAACACAACACAACAGGTACAGATAAATATTCATATTCAACATAAAAAAAATCAAATAGAGGCAGAACATCAAAGCATCAACGTTGTTTTGGAAAACATATGACACTTCTATATTTCAGCTTTCTATCCTAATCTTCGGAGACCCAGACTTCATTTTTAAAATGAGCTAATCAGGCTTGATTTCCAAATAAGGTACAACGTGTTTTTCCACAACACTGCCCAAAACTCCTGGCACAATGATCAATGTGTGTGGATGTCCATAACATATTGTCCAACTCAAGGCACAGTAATCGAGGCATATGGACTTTATTGTCCATCAAGGCACAATGATACAACGTCTTGAATATCTTAGCCAAGATATCCAGATTAACACCGGTGGCATGTCTGCCGAATAATGCATGTAAAACATTTTGTTTTTGCATCTTTTATTTGTGTTTCATTATGTCCTTGTCGAGGCTCAAGGCTCACGACCACCCGTGAGTTTTCAGTGTCTTCAAACTTGTATTGTCAACACGGGACGTTAAAGTTCGAGTGTCCAATCACAACAATCCTAGATCTGTGCACTAGTCTAGAACTTTATGGTCGTAGAAAAATTATTTTCACCCTTTTACTTCATTCACCATGTTTTTATCACAACGTTTGTAGGACACACAGTCCACAACATCGTATATAGGACACACAGTCCATAACAACATGTATAGGACACACAGTCCACAACACCGTATATAAGACACATAGTCCACAACATCGTGATATGGATCATAGATCCACGTGCTTTAAATCTCCAGTAGCCCGACGTCTCGGTTACTATGTTCACTTTTCAACGTTATTTTTCGTTCAATGAAAACATCAGTCTCCAAGTTATCGGACATTTCCTTTTTGAATAAAATCTTTTAAAGAAAACTTTTCCTTTGAAATTCTTTTGTTTAAAACTTTAAGTTTTTGGAAAAATCCATTCTATTTCAAAAAATCCAAATTGTTTTAACTTAAAATCTTTTTTTTTCTAAAAACAATTGAACTTTCAAAAAGTTTCTTTTAAAATTCCAAAATAAATTTTTGCTTTCTTCTAACATTAAAAAAAGTTGATTCTCATTTAGTGTAAAATAATATTTTCCTTCATAAAATTGTTTTTTGTTCTAAAAATTTTCACCAAACATTAGAAATATTTTACTTCTCCTTTTTTCAAAACCTTGTTAAAAAGAAATATTTATTTGTGATTTTCTTCATAAATGTTTTCTTAAAGCTTTTATCTTGTATTATTAATTGAGCTCAAACCAATGGTTAGTCTTCCATGCAACAACAAACATATATATATACAACAATTCTAACATATACCAACAACATTCACATATTCATAATTCATCAACTAAGGAATGTTAATCATCAAAGCAACAAGAACTATAGATTACAATAAAACAACCACAACAACAACAACATCAAACAACCACATAAAACATCAACCAATAGCACATAGTCATCATAATTAATTTATCCCTCAGGCTTTCTCCCCTTACCTTCGTTTGACGAGTAAAAAAGGTCGTAGTTTTTGTGTTTTAAAGGAACGAACTTGGTTTCTTTGTCACTCTTGCAAATCTAAACAAAATCATGTATAAAATATAAGTTAAAAATTTACAAAAACATCCCATTTTCTCATGCATGCATTCGGCCCTACCAAGAAATTGGTGATAAAATTTTCAAATTTTCCCAAGCTTTTGGATCAGTGATCCTTAAGCATCATAGAGACAAAATCAAGGTCCAATACATATAAATAAAAACTTAATCCATCTACTCCTCAAAGAGTAGGTTTCGGCCTATGTAAAAAAAATAGGTTAGAAATTTATTTTCAACTTTCTATTTTCATGCATGTAATTAAAATAATAACTCAAGCAAACATCTTTCTTAAAAAAATGAAACAAGGCTTCCTCAACTCCAATATTAGAGTTTCGGCCTCCACATAAAATAGTCAAGAAAAATTGAAATTTTCAACTTTATAAACACATGCATGCAACCAACATGATGATCAAGGCACTTTTTTTTCAAAAAAAAATTTAAAACAAAGCCATCTCAACTTTTGAACCACATGCAAGTTTAAAAGAAAATGATCAAAACAATGTATTCTCCTTAAAAATCAAAATCAAACTTCCTTAACCCTCATAGTTAGGGTTTCGGCCCTATTAATTAAAATGGGGAGAAAATTTCAATTTTTTTATACAACTCATGAACTTAAAAATCACATGCATTAAGGGTTCTAAGTCATGCATGTAAAATTTTTAGCAAAAATACCATCTTTTTCACCATAGAGGTTTCGGTCACCCCATTAAAATAGGCTTTGGAAAACTCTTTTGTGACATGCAAATGCTTTAAATGATAGTAGAGATAAGTATGAGTTCATATAAATTAGTTTCATGCTCATAAGATTTTTCTAAAAAATTTTAAACTAAATCTATAAACATGCCACATGAAATAATCAACATGCATGTAAGTAGAAATTCATTTTTGAAGAAATGAAGAGTAGAGAGGAAGATGTTATACCCTTGTTAATGATGATGAGGAGCAAGGACTTGATCTCTTCAAGAACAAGATGATGAAGAACAAGTGCAAGTGTGTGAGTAGAAGAATAGATAGTGAGTGAACTTGAGAGGAGAATGCAAAAGTGAGGCTTGGAGTTTTAAGAGGGTATTTATAGAGAAATGTGGGAGGGGGGGACGCTGCTGCTGCATATGTGAGGAGGAGGGGTTTTCAATTTTTTTCATAATTAAAAACTTGATTCTTATGTTTAAAATAATAGGTTTCTTGTAAAAATTGAAAAAATAATTATGTGTAAGGTAATAATGTTAAGAAATTAATGAGATCACTATTCATGTCAATTCAAGTCTTTTCAATCTGCACCAAATCTGATTTTGGCAATTCTTGCTTGTTCCGGTTCCATTTGTTTCTCGTCGGTGAAAATCGATCGTATTTTCTTTCGTTAATTTTTCACCCGAAAATTTTATATTGGAAGAAAATTTCTAAAATTATGGAAATGGTTATAATTGAGTTAGGAAAAATAAAACTTTTATTTTACTAATCGAAATTCATTTTCCGGATCAGTATAGTTTTACTGACAGGAAAAACTCAGATCGGGATCGTCTGAAATCTCTACCGAAATTTTAACAATAATTTTCTACTATAAAATAAATTATGAAAATTATTTAGATTCATTAAAATAATTTCTCAAATTTAAAATATTAAACACTCAAATATATATAAACACATATTATAGAACAATAGAAAAATGGGAACAGTTCCGATAAGAAAAGAAGTGTCAATGTGTACCTAACTAAAAAGAAAAGAAGTATGAATATGATATTGGATTGATAGTGGTGTTTTAATCTAACTTTTTACCAAACTTGGTCAAAAGATCGAAAGTCACCAAATTTGTTAGCTTCTTTTGCCAACATGGTTAACATATATTTGATTATTGAGCTAGATCTCCCACTAACACTGCCAATGTTGGGTTTTCTTGTTCCCTGCTAAATTGGGGATTGAGTTTAGACCATAGAGGAAGAAAGCAAATTTGGCATGTTTTGTGAAAGCAACAAACATGGAAGTCCTAAATCAAACAAAGTTGAAAAGGCTGACGCAGATACTTTTGTCCCACTTTCTTTGTGCTTGTTTATTTAAGATTTTGAGTAGCCAAACTTGATTTAGTTAAAGTAAAAGTGATTTGGGGATTTTGCGTGCTTCTTTGTTCAAGATTTTAAGCAACTCAAACTTGGTTCTAGGTTAGTAAAAGTGATTTTAGGAATTTGAGGGTATTTGTTCATAAAATTTCGTCGGAAAAAATATTGTGGATTTGGTATAATTGATTTTAATAGAAACAAGAATTTCTAACTTTTATGTTGAATAGAACTGATTATTGGTATATAGGATCTACAAAATTCTTTATATTTATCCCTCAAAAGTGATTTTACATTTATCATCCAAACACAAATAATTCTTCTAAACTCATTTTTAAAATATCATATTACCAAACACAAATCATTTTTTTTTACTTTGATTTTTTTAGAGTCAATTCTTTCAAAATCAATTCTATCAAAATCTAAATCAATTTTAGAATCAAATTGTTTGTTTACTTCCGTTGAAAAAATTGCTTTTGAGTTAGATAGAATTAATTTTAAGAGAAACAATAATTTCTAACCTTTTCATTGAATAGAATTGATTCTACGAATGAGACCCCCAAAAATAATTTTATTTTATCATCCCAACAAAATCAATACTAATTATAAACTCATTTTTAAAATATTATTACCATTACCAAACACAATATTTGTTTAAATTTCAATTTTTTTAGAATTCATCAAAATCAATTCTAAATGGAGCCACAAATCATGTGGTACATGTGATCCATATAGCACTATGACCGAAGGTAGAGCCTTCCTCAGCCATATATTTACTCAAAATAGTTCATCGCAATAAAAATGAATTGCAACCCAGACAGACTTTTATTTGTAATATCAAGCATTTTAATCATGTAGTTACCACTTGTAGAGACCTTATGACCTACCTAACCACTAACTTTAGTTTTACCCAAAAAAATTAATTTCCATATTTAAAATACATCAAATATAGTGTCGGCTCAACATCTATTGATGTCTAATGCAAATTTTGATGTGAAGCATTTTTAAAACTAATATTAATATTTTTTATTAAAAATATTAATTTTTAATTTAAAATTTATCTTTCGAGTTTTTCGTGATGCAAAATTATTTATTAAATCATTGCAATTGATTTCGTTTAACACTTCTTTTTTCAATCGATAATGAATTCAATCCACTTAATCTTTGTTTAGACATTGTTGATCTTAGATTCTTAGATAAGATTTATTAATTTTAGTATTGAAAAACTTCTTTATGCTAAAGCAACAATTACGAAAATTGTTAATATTATTATATAAGCAATATATGCATTTTGAAAATAATCAAATCAAGCACCAAAAAAGAAAATAATCAAGTCTTCTTATATAATTAAGTATATAAATTGGTGTATCATTTTCTACTTGTATAATTTCTATTAAAAAATTTACTTTTAAAACTAAATCCAATCCATGAATATCGAAGTTACCTTTTAGTTTCGAATAACCTTGTTCAAATTTTTGAGTTGCCATTTATATATTTTAAAGTAAAAGCAATGAAAATTAAGATTAAAGAGACTATTCAAACTATAGAGACTATAAATTAAATAAAAGAGATTATAATATTAAGACTAAAGAGGCTATAAAATAAAATTAATTAAATTAAACGACTATAAAAATTAACAAATACTTAGTAACAAATATGTTCACAATTTATCGGTTCACACACTGATAAAAATAGGCCTAACAAATGACAAATGGCTTTTATACATAGTCAAAAACATTAACGAATCTAATTAACTAATGATTCACTATGTCACTATGCTTGCTGTAACATCCTATCTTTTGAAAAATTAAATATTTTAATTAAATGGGAGTGAGGGTTAGATAAATCTAAAATTTATTTAAGAATCTAAACACATATGCAAGTTCAAAACAAAATTCAAGCATCTCAAAATTTTCAATAGGCAAGCACCTCAAGCAAGCACGTCAAAACCCCATTTTGGAAGCTTGTCAAATTAAATCCTTAATTAAGGTGGTTTATCATTAACAAAATTAAAAGATAGTTAGCCATAGATATAGATCTTAAACATAGCTAGATAGTTATAATCGATTTACTCAAGTTTTACTCATCATGATTAATCAGTACTAATCTTAATTAACTATACCCTAGTTACAGGTTTTAACCTAATCAAATTAACTAAAATAACTTTTTAATTTGATGCTTAATTGGCACGATGATAATAGATGACACGTCCATATTGAAAAGTTAGGCCGCATGGTTTTAGATCGCCACCTCCTACTTGTGCCATGTCTTTTCTTCATGCAAAGGGCAAGCTCATTTTATGATTCTCCAAGAGCCACGCCACGCCACATGCTTGCTCTCTTTGTGACTTATTTACTTTCTTTCTCACAAGGTTAGTACAAATAAACTTGATGAGTCAGCGCATTATAAGGGAGAAACCGAGAGATAGAAAAATATAAAGAGAGAATAGGGAGGCCGAGAATGAGAGAGAACATTTTCGAGGGGTTTTTGATCAATCCGTTCCTCCTATCAAAATTCTGATTATGTCGTTGTGATCCTTACAACGTCTACTTCATTATCCTACCTTTCTTTTCTGGATTTGGCTAAGGTAAGCCTATGTCCTTTTTATGCCTAAATGCCGTCGGCGACGGTATTGAGGTTATCTTTCAATTCATTTATCGGTTTCCAATTCCGTCTTCAGATTTGGACTACACGTAACGTGTGCTTCACAATGATGTGTTCAGGTGAATTTTTGGAGCCCCGGAGGGTGTAGAACTGTGCGTGACAGATTTGAGGGAATATAGGGAGTGTCCGTTTCGTTGCCCCAGAGCTAGCCTAAGACATCCCAGGTGGGGGAAAGAAACTATTTAACGTCGGAAACGACGCGGTTACATTTAATTAGATAATGGTGTAGGGCGACCCAAACCCTACACGAGAGCGAATAACGGACAATGTCTATACCACATTGGGAACTACTCAGTGGTACCGATGATGATATTGAAATTGTGCGTTTATCGTCATTACGCTACATACATAGATTATTTTATTACGTGATGATTACATGTTTGACTGGTTGATGTGAACTTGATACTTGGTATATGATATCATGAGTGTGGTAATTATTTTAGAAGTGTTTATACTTATTATTATTATTATTATTATTATTATTTTAATATTATTACTACTACTACTGGGATGATAATGATTATTATTATTATTATTATTATTATTATTATTATTATTATTGTCATCATTATTATTATCATCATCATCATCATCATCATTATTATTATTATTATTGTGATTGTTATTATTATTATTATTATCATTATCATTATTATATTTCGGTATTTATCATTTGGAAATTATATTATAATATGAGGATATATGATGATGATTTTGGATAACATGATGATGATTATGATGATAGAATGAGTGTAATGATGGTACTTAGAGGATTAAGTAAATTATAATTTATGTTGAGATACGAGGATGTATTTAGGGATTGCATACGATATGTGATAGCAGTGCCCAACCAAGATAATTATCGTGAGATGAGGTTGAGATTAATGAGATGAGATTAGTTTGAGGTTATCTATGAGATTAGGATGATCGGTTAGGGCAGTAGGGGTGACCTGAAACATGGTCTGTGATATGAGGGACCTGAAACATGGTCGAGTGGGGTCTATGCCTCAGAAGGAAAATTCCCGGGGATAGGCTAACGGCAGACCGTCCAGAGATGATTTCATTTTAGTCGCATCTATAGTTCATGCATTGCATGAGCATCCTGGATTGTGGTCCAAAGGTGTGCACCGGATTGTGTAGCTATATTGTCATTGCTTTGCATTGGCACCCTCCAGCCACGGACGAGGGTGTGCGCCAGGGACTCTGGGACGTGTCGATTATATTGTTGTGATATCCGGATATGGCCGATACCTGAAGAGATTATTAATATAGAATTTGCATTGCATCATGATGGAGGGTAGAGGAAAGATTATAGATGTGGATTGAGGATAATTATGTTACATATATTTATACTGGGGAGACGGATGTTTAGTGTGCCGTTATTTAATTAAATGTTGCTAAACCCTTTCCACGTTTGATGTTATATGGTTTCTTATCCCTATCTTATCTATATTGCATATGTTTCTTTTTGTGATCGTGGTGAGAAGATCCTATGGGGGAGCCAGTTATGGAGGAGCTTTATGGGACCTCGTATGCGTCAGACGTTGGGGGACGAGCAGTGGATCCTCATAGTTGAGTACAAAGTCCATGGCCAGTGCGTCTCATCTCTTTAGGATGTTGTTTTATTTTTCTGTTTGATTATCAGTTTGTACATTTTGGGATCCGACTGATGGGATTCCCTCTACTGTACTGTATCAGGATTTGAGGTTTATATGTTATGTATGTATGTTACGTTTTAAATTTTTCCGCTGTTTTAATATACTCGCTTAACGATAATAACGAAATTAGGTCTTGATATTTTGGGTTTTCTTTAATGGGACGTCGGGGCGTCTCACTTGCCTTTTTTTTTTACCATGTCATAGGTGCGAAGTATCATTGGTTTCGTTGATGACTAATCTCCGTCCGGAAATCTGGCTGGCCACCTTTAGCTGGGTATCCCCTCCCAACCACATTTTTTCCATTCACAAGACTCAAACTCAATACCTTACTTAAGGGATTCGAGTCCAGTTCCACTCGGACCAATGTAATGTTGGTACTATGCTTGCCTATTAAGATTACCGAGAGAGAGACAAAGAGATCTTTTTAAGAAAAAAAATGAGTTAATAATATTAACTAAAAAAATATTTTGAGGCCTAAAACCCTATCTTTGGTAGATTGGCCTTAGGCGGGCCCACGATCAAATATAATTGAATTTATTTATTTTAATAATGTATTTCTTTATATTCGATTACTTGCGAGTGGTAAAGCAACTAAATTAATATATTGAAAAAGCTTTTCGGGGTTATAAGGTTGGCTTGGTTGTTAGGGTGAGAGAGTTAAGAAGTAAAATGATAAGGAGGTTGAGTATTCAAACATCGCCCACTAACAAAAATACCAACATTAATAACACTAAGATCTGCCAACTAAAAAAATACTGAAAAAACTTTTAATTTAGATACTTGGTCTTAAAAGCAAATTTAGTCCATCTACCAAAAAAAAAAAAAATTAGTCCACTCAAATTCAGTCAAATTTCAATACAACCATACAAGTATATATAATCAAACGAAGTCCATTCAAGAAGTAAAAATACGTTGGTTAAAAAAAATCACCAAAAAAAATACACTGGTTTTTTTTTAAATACAGTTTGTGGTTTGCTTTTTACAGCGGTCATGATAAGATGTTTTAATGGCATGGTGCGATACTACTTTCCAAACCATAATTATTAATGGTTCCACAAACATGTATGGTCTCTTTCGCTAAGCGTAGACACATGTGAGTTGCATGGAAATAATGCCATTGACAGAGCCCCCCAATATAGAGGTGATGCCTGGTGCTAACATTATCGAACGCTCCATCTGAGGCAGGTTCATATTTCGCTCGTATACAGTATAAAAGAGCTCATGATTGAAAACAAACACTAAGTTTTGGGATGTGGATTCCCTGTTGTAGTCTATTTCTATCTCTCTCTTTTTAAATTTTTTTGCCATTTTTTTTCACAAAGCAAATCAAGGATTGGGAGTGTGAGAAACACAAATCCAATTATGTTAAACTGCACAAATGCAACAACTACGTGAATTTGCTACTGCAGTGAAGGAGCATTTTTGAGACCAAAAGGCATAACATTCCATTCGTAATGCCCAAAAGGAACAGTGAATGCTGTTTTGTAATGGTCGCCTTCTTTGACTTCTATCTGGTAGTAACCAGATTTCATGTCAAATTTGAAAAATATTTTTACCGTGTTTAGGCGGTTAAGCAAATCCTTTTTATTAGGAATTGGGTATCTTATCCACCTAAGAGTTTGGTTTAAAGGTTTGTAATTGATAACTAAACGGGGTGTTCCTCTCTCAATTTCTGCTTGTTTGTTGACATAAAAGGCAGAACAGGACCAAGGAGATTTACTTTTCCTGATTAAACCTTTCTCTAAGAAATCATTAATTTCCTTCTGACAATATCTAAGGAGTTCATGATTCATTTGAATTGGTCTAGACTTAGTTGGAATTTGCCTCTCATTGAAGTCTTGTTCGTAAGGCAAGTCTACAACGTATTTCTTTCTATTCCAAAATGCTGTCGGCAAATCAGAACAGATAGATTTTTGGATTTCATCAAAGAGGATCTGGATCTTATCGTTGATGTTTGGTTGTTTCAATTGTAACTCAATATTCTTAAAAGAAATTTCTTCTTTCAAGAAATTGATTTGGTTAATTTTACAATCGAGAAGATTTAAATCTCGAATGATTGGTTTTCTGATGAAGGGAAAACTATGTCTTTTCCCAAATGTTGGGTTGTGATTCCATTATGAGTAATGGAAAGAGGGAAAAGTGATCTGATGAACGGAGTTCCAAGAATCACTTCATTCTTTAAATTTCTAACTAATAGAAAGGGGGTTTCAACTTGGAAACCTTGATTTTCTATTAAAGCTTTTGACAGCTTATAATTGATTCTAAGTTTAGAACCATTAGCTGCACTTAACCTTTCAAAGGTTTTCTCAAAGTATTTGGTAGGAATTAATCCTTCCTGAATACAATTTGAATCAGTACCTGTATCAAAAAGTGTTGTAGAATCAAGAACAAATTCTCCAATAATAATTTTGATCTTGATATGGAACTTTTGAATCTTTAATTGGTTAACTAAATTCAGGAACGCTTCATCTTCTTGATTGTCCTGAACATTAGTAGGATTATCATGCTCGTCTTCTTTGATAGCACTTGATTCTGGTTTATCTTCATAACCAGATTCATCTGATTGAGCCTCTGCTATTTGAGACAAAATCAATTTATGAACAGCTTGTTCTTGTTTGATCTCTTTAACCTCTTGTTTCAGATTCTTAATCTCTTGCTGGAGATCTTGAATTGTAACAGGCTTTGTTTGTTGAGCAGCATCCAGTCGCTTAACAATCTGTTTGAAGTCAAAATGATCTTTGACAACAACTTTGCCTTTTCCTTTGAAATCATTTTCCTTTGAGGATTCCATTGAAGATTTAAGCTTGTCCAGATACTTTCTCCTTACATTTGGGTCAGCTATTGAATTAATGACTTCAAAAAGGAGATTTGCTCCTTATTTAAGATATTAATTTCAGGAGATGAATCGGAACTGAGACTTCCAATATCATCTTCTTGGACTTGATTGATATCATCAGGACTCACAATATGGGAACTCTCAGAACACTCAGAGCTTCTCACTCTAAAACTCTCTAAAAAAATCGGATGTCTAACAACTGAGTCTAACATCCTTTTTATAGAAGATTGAAAATTTACTATTACAACATTATCGGTAAAATTGACCTATACTATTGCAACTATTGAAGAACAGTGCCGATAACTTGATTGGGGCATGTCTTGTCGGTAATGAATAGTGCTAGGTGATGAGCGATCTTTGGTAACTTGATCGAAGCTGTGATTGTCGACAAAGAACAAGATACATAAGGGCGATCGGAACTATTCATGCCGAGATTTGTTTGAGATTGCGGTTGGGTGATTGGAATTATTCATCATCACTCAAGGTTGATTTGTAGTGTCGATTCCATATGATCATCTTCTTTTTGATAGAAAGGATCCGAACAATGGCTTGAATCCTCTTGGTCTTCATCTTCATCAGACTGGGGGAGCTTCTGCCAGCTGAACACCCATGAAAGGGAGAATTTTGAGAAAAATATTAAATTGACAGGAAAATGACTTTCCTTGATGTCAAAATATTTTTCAAATGTTTGATATCCTTCTAGGACTTCTGTAGGAAGGATTTGTTCGATTGGATAAAAAATTCTCCACCAATGGACGAACCAATGAGGAAATTTGTAATTACATTCTTTTTGAAATAAATCAATCAAGAATGTTTGTTTTGATTGTTTTGGTACCAAAAAATATTGTAACAAGCTTGTTGATAATCCCAATAATTAAAACTAATGGGATCAAAAGTTTGAGAAATCTTTTTGAAAACATTCAAATTCTTTTATATATATATATATATATATATATATATATATATATATATATATATATATATAATTAATCTTGAACTATTACTATTAATATGGAGAATATTAAAAAAGATGGCTTTTTTCTTATAAAAAGCCGAGTTATAAGAATAATTTTTCCTATATAGTTTAATTTTTTAAAAAAACATATAAATATAAACATCAATTTAAAACATAAATTATTATAAAATACAATTATTAAAAAAACATAATATTGATGTAGAATTAAATTAGGGCCGACCCAACGTATTTTTAAGTCAAAAGCGAAATTTGCGATAAGACTTTTTAAAACTAATAATAGTATTTTTTTTAAAACAATATTATGTTTTTATTTTAATTTCATCTTTTAGATTTTTATATTTTTAAAGTGTAATTATTATGGTTGATGTAATTTTTTTGTGTGTGCAAATATAACCACACATGTAAGATTTCGTACAGTTTATGATCTAGGGTTTTAAATTTTTTTAAGTTTAAATAACAAAAAATATTAGAGCCCTAAATTTGAAAGCCTAAATAACTAAAATAAAATTGGAGGCCTAAAGCCCTACCTTTAGTGTGTGTTTGGATGAGCGTTTGATAAACGTGATTTTGAATGTAATTGATTTTGTAAAATTGATTTGGTTAAAATTGAGTTTGAAATAAAGTGATTTATGTTTGGATGTTTTTATTTTAAAAGCAAGTTTGTTGTAAAACTTAGTGTAAATTTTTCAACTCAACTTAAAAGCTACTTTTTGTAACTACTAGTCAGAGTCGCTTCTGGATGCAAAATAAATTTTACCTGACCGTAATGAAACATTTCATTTTTAATAAAATCACGTTTGACATAGGGTATAATCAATTCTGGATGTTTCCAACATGAAACCAAACACAAGTAGCTCGGGGTCTGTGATGCGTCTAAGCGGCCGATCCCTCCCAAGAATGGTTTTTCCATACGCATGGATCTAAAGATCTGGTGTAAGAAATCAGCAAGTGTACGGTTTCGTCATCAAGAAATGAAAAAAGATTGAATCCACAAGGAATATGTTTATGAATATTAATTAATTCAATTAAATTAGACAATGGGATATAATTGTTGAGTGATAAGAACGTCGTAACAAAACAATTTTAAATAAATAAATATTAAAGTGAAAAGGATCGAGAACAAGAATAGCAAGTTGTTGGAAAAAGGTTTTGAAAATGTCAAGAAAGCTTTCAGGATTGTGATAACCACAATGATACAAGATAAATCATAATTGCCAATCCCTTTTATTATCATTGAAATTCAATTGAAGGTGAATTACCCCAAATTAAATAATGTTCTCTCTCGAGTTACAAAAATCGTGTCCAATTAAATCAATCCCCACTCTCGTGGTAATTGAATTTAATTTGAACTCTTTATGTTTTGTGGTAATTCATTGGGTCCTCTAAAGGCTAAACCTACTCTCGTGATTTAGGCCTTAAGTTTAATTCTTATTGTTCCAATATTTAGGTTCATCTCTCGATACGTCCTTAATAATTTATGACATGAAAATATGTGGCCAGTAAATCCACATGAATAAGCGCGATAATAACTAATCAAAGATCATTCAAGATTAATAAAAAGGATAAACAAAGTCAATTAATCATTGTCAAGGTACCAAAGGGCATTGCCCATGTAACACCCTGATTTTTGCATAAGGGTATATATTGCTATGGATGCCTAGCTGTTATTGTTATTATTATTTAATAAGATTATTATTATTTTTGTTGTCGTTATTATTATTACTATTATTAATGACATTAGTATTATTATTAATATAATTGATAAGTAATCGTTTCTATTGTTATAATATTTTTATACATATATATGTATGTATATATTACTAGTGTATTAACCCTTGCTATGCACGGGAATATGCTATTTTTTATAATTTCATTTTTAATATGTACTTGTTGATTTCACGTTTTGTGATTTAAAAATTTTCGTGGTGAATTATATATAAAGAGTTGTTAAAAAAATTATTTTGTCTGAAATCCCCACCCTTATAACATCCATATCCCCCTTTTTTATATTTTGAAGTTTCTTTGTCTTCTTTATAATTGATGACTTTGATTTAACTGGACACTCATATCACATGAGAGAATTCATTCCCATCAAGCTAACTTTAGAAAATATACTTATCTATCATATTATTTTTTCTTGTCTTTTAAAAATCTATTTGACTTAATTCTCATTTTGTTTCCCGTGCAAGTTAACCATTTTTAGAAAATATATTTATCCACCTCTTCTCTCTTAAAAATCTATTTGATTTATTTCTCCTTTTTTTCAAGTGCAAAATAACCATTGTTAGAAAATATATTTATCTATCATGTCATTCTTATCTTCTCCTCTTTTCCATGCAAGTTAACCGATTTTAGAAAATATAACCATCTTCCATATTATTTTTATTATTCTCTCTTGAAAATCTATTTGATTTATTTTTTTCTCTTTGCCAGCTGCAAGTTAACCATTTTTAGATAAAATATTTATCTGTCATTTTATTTTTCCTTCTCTCTTAAAGATCTATTATATTGATTTATCCTCTCTTCATACAAGTTAACAATCTTTAAAAAAATATATTTATCTATCATATTATTTTTTTCTTTTTTCTTGAAAATCTATTTGAATTAATTATCCTCTTTTCCCCGTGCAAGTTAGCCACTATCTATTTTGAGAACGAGTTTTTACCATAAAATATATTTATCCATCATATTATTATTTTTCTTCTCTCATAAAATCTAGTTGATTTATTTATTCTCTTTTCCTATGAAAGTTAATTAATCATTTTGAGAAAATATATTTATCTATCATGTTATTTTCTTTTCTCTTTTTCATATGAGAAGCTCATTTCCCCGTGCCTTACACCGGATGTTATGCATATTTGTTTAATAATATTTTTTTTACATCTTTAAATTATAAAATTTTGATTTCTATGCATATTTATTATTGGATGTCATTTTTATATATAAAATATAGAATATTATTAAATTTAATTAACTAATGGGTAAATTAAAACAAAAAATAATTTTTATGTTTTGGAACAAAGTTTTATTGTAATGTAGGACATATCAAAAATTTTCTGAATGATAAGACAAACCCTATAAATATAGTTTATTAAATTAATTACGTCTTTTTTTTTTTTGGTTTGGTACTCACTCTAATTAGTCCTTGGGACCGGGTGAGCCCTCGAAGTATCCCACGGCTTAGATCCTTTGGATCCTCTATGGGACTAATATCCGAGTCGGTCGCATGGTTAATAAAGTTTGACCAATGGTATTAAATCAATTACATCTAAATATAAATTAATTCAATTTTTTATCATGTAATTAATTATATATTAATTAGGTAAAATAAAATTCAAATTTTCTTTGATAAGAGAATATATTCAATAAATTAATTTGCTTCTTATTTTGCATTAATATTTGTATTTGATTTGCATTTGCTTTGCTGCTAATCTGCTACAATTGCATTGGTTATTCCCACCCCTTTTTTTGCTTTGGATTAAGTCACATTAGCTGATCCTACAACTATTTATTGATATAGATTTGTTCCTATGTTTTATTTTTTGATTTCAAAATGGAACCGCCCTTTCAAATGTGAAAAAAAAAGAGTTTAATTATTATGCATTGTCAGTGTAAATATTTTTTATATTGTCAATCAATCACAAATCATTGAATGAATGACTTTTAAGGTGATTTAGATAAGAATCAAAGATTTTCCATGATGTGGTGATTTATTATTGTTTGACAGTATAAAAAACATTTACCGTGACAATATATAATAATTAAACTCTCTTTTTTTCACATTTGAAAGGACGGTTCCATTTTGAAATCAAAAAATAAAACATAGGAACAAATCTATATCAATAAATTAAAACAATCCATAAATTCAATATTAACCCAATTCTCATTCTTGGCTTCGCCCCCCGATATGAAACTTTGTTGGTTTATAATATGTTAAAAAAGGGAATCTCTACATCAGAGAGAGAGAGAGAGAGATGGACCTTATAAACGTAAACCTAGTCTAGTTTTTTTTTATTATTAATCATGACACATCAATGTGAAATATCTACCGGTTTCGCCGTTGACTAATCTTTATCGGAAAACCTGACTGACCACCTCTGGTGGGATCTTCCCTCCCAACCATATTTTTTCCATCACAAGGCTCAAACCTAGTCTAGTAATTGACTTTCGAGTTTAAGTCATGTCTTTATCTTGATATGTTTGATTTTGTTTGGAGCCTCAGAGAGTGACGATAATGCCATACTTTTTGGCTTTAACACGAATCATCGCTATCACACCTCCACCCATCCAATTTAGTCGTCATGCATGAATTTATCTTGAGCTGCAAAGGATATTCTAATCTTGTTACATTCGAGTCTTCAAACGCATTTTGATGACAACGATGGCCACGTAACGAATTATATATCTCCCTAATCAATAATAAACCATCTAAATTACACGGCTCTGAATCCATATACGTTTAGGGCCCGTTTGGTGGTCAGGATAAGAGAGATATGATATGGTAAGCTATCATATCCTATTTGAAATTGTTGTTTGGTGAGCCAGCAAGATAGGATAAGACAATCCTGTCATTTATCATATCCTGTCCATCTAGTTAAAATTCTATCCTGAGGGGATGGTTGGGTTAGCACTCAACAGGATAGGATAATGTATTTTTTTTTCTGGTAACAAATATGATAGGGTGATTTAAAGTATAATAAAATATAAAAATATACAATACATAAAATAATTAAAGTATAATAAAATAATAATTTAAAGTATAATAAAATTTAACATGGTTACCAAAAAAAAGGTATAATAAAATATAAAATAATAAAAATATTAATAACTCATTTTAAAATTTATTTTTATTTTATAAAAATGCTAATTTTGTTATTTTATATTATTTTAAAAAACTGTAAAATATAAAAAAGTATTCTAATAATTTAACTATATGTAAAGTAAAAACAAAAAATGAATATTTAAAAATATAAAAAATTAATTTTAGTAAGACAATATTTAAAAAATTATATATAATTTTATCACAAGGATGATTTTGTCTTTTTGTATAATTTTAAATAATGAAAATTATAAAAAAAAAAACTAAAATCTAATAAAAGATGAAAACATTTAGAATAAAAACGAAAAAATTTAAAATTCATACTTAAATTATAATGCTGTCCGGTTGGTTATCTGGTGGACACCAAACGTCGGATATGATAACAGCTTATCCTGCTCATATCCTATCCTACTCCTATCATGTTCTTTTATCATATCCGCCTCTATCCTATCTTGACCACCAAACGAGCCCTTATAATTATGTACTGTATTTGAGGGGGTGATTTTTAGGGAAATGGCGTTTGGTCAAAAAGGAAGGCAATATTCTTGTTTAGGACAAAGATAGAGAATGAAGAATACCATTTTCTAAGAAAATTGATCAGGCAAAAAATCATTGGCCTCAAAATTCACCAAATCCTTCTCCCTCCTCCTTGTCGCCTTCTTTGTCCAGGTCTGCTTTTTCCTAAGATCCGTCCAATTTTTGTTACCAGTCAGGTCACCGATTTTCTTCAAAATCAGTCAGGTGAACTCGGTTCTCTCCGGGTTGATGTCTTGTCTGGTTAGATACCTCAAGTCCTCAACTGAAATGGCTATATGACTAGCTAGTTTCCGATCTAATCGGTTGGATCGGTTAGTTCGAGCCGATTTTAATAACAGTGGCATTTATAAACAAATAACTATTAACACGTATGTGACAATTATGCCACGTTCCTTTGACACGTTTTGTGTTGAAGAAACCCTGGTAATTACTCCCTATTCAAAATTTAATCTCTTGATTTTAACAAGTGCCATTGCTTGATTTGGAGGAGGCATATGGTGACTCTATACATACAATTTTTGTCATTTTACACATTCATCTTGTAAATATTGAATTTATCTAAGAAAGATTTATTATGTGTGATTTTCCTTTCATTTGTTATTATCCTCAAATAATAAAAAACAACACGGCTCTTTTTTTTTTTAAAATGTTACTTAACCATCAAAAATATAAAAATAAATAAAATTTATTTTTTATAATATATAATTTTTTCCTCATTATTTTTAAAAATACACATCATTTTTTAGTATGAGAAGTCACGTTTGGGAAGCCGACTTTCCTTCTACTACTTTTTTCTTGTTGGAAAATCACATCTCAATTGTCGACTTCTCTTCTTGTCTTTACCCTTCTTTTTTCTCTTCTTTGTTCCCTTGTTACCGTTTTTTTTAAAATGAAAATGTATTCAATTATTTTGATTATCAAAAAGAACATAGGCGGAATTGTTTGAAAAAAGATACGTGCATTAAGAAATAATTGGAGGAAATTGTTTATTTAAGGAAATAACCTTGTCAAACGAGTAACATATGTCGTATTGATTATTGGATCGATAAGTGATCTCCAGATTGTCTATCATTTCTTATAGCAACTCATAAAATTCTTATTTAATTTTTTTTCTGATTCTGTTAAACTAATCTTTTTATTTCTCTTATTTAAGCATATCCTGATATCCATAATGGGTCACCTGCCCCCCTTTTTTCTTTCCAGCTTCACCCAAACTGATTTTAATCTTATTATCTGAGGACCGAGTCAGAATTATTACAATGGTTAATGTTAATTTTTCGGATCCTTTTGAAATTGAATGACAGGTGCCTCCTGGACAGAAGCATATCTAATGTAGGAATAATCAGGTCAGATATTGTGCTCAATCCTTTATCCAAAATAATACTTTGAATAGTTTCCATAACAAGTGACAACCCCACATTGATCACGGCAATTATAAGAAGGTCGACAAATATTGAGGAATTCCACCCACATTGATCGCGGCAACCCCACTTTTTTTTTTTTTTTTTAAGCAAGGTTAGAAGTCATCATAAATTAATAAAACAAAAAAGAAAACAAGAACATGGAATCAAAACCAAAACTCATGCAAAATAAATGAGAATCACGTATATCTAGAATTAGGTTTTTATTCAGTCTCAGTTTAAACTTTTTCTGAGATTTGAACGTAACCACCGTGAAACCATCTTTAGCAACATTATCATTGTTCCGCTCTCTTTCCTTAGAAGTACTTGCATCATTTTGCTTTTCCAACCAAGCAGATAAATTCTTGGTGCAACTTATAGTCACCTCATTGCGATAGATTTCATCAACACAGAAGTACTCCTTCCAGTCTCTATTATAAGAAAAAAATCTCAAACTTTTTGGTCCAATATATAAACAAATTTTAACTACTTCCATCCAATTTAATGATGTTATTCCTAAAATACTTTTCATTTAATACAAATTTTATTTTCCAATGACTCCTTTTATTCTAAACATGAGCTTAATAAATAAGATGAATGATAATTTAGGTAACAAACTTAATTTTTTAAATAAGATTAATAATTTTAAATAAGATTTAGTTATTTCTTCATTATATGAAGAATGCTAATCAGTATCCTTAAGACATTGATTAATGAGTAAAAAAAAAAAGATAAATTTATATGAGAATCAAGCTTATCCCAAACATACGGATTCGAATTAGCTAGAATCACTTATACTACGGATTTATCTTGAACATGTCCCGAGTCATTGGGAGCCACCGGATAGACGCTTCCCTCACTTCCTGTTCAACCTCAATTCCTATATAAACAACCTTGGAACCAAGGAATATTGGTGCAGCTAGTTATCCACAAATTAATTTACCCATCTGAATTAACATACCCGAATAAATCATATTGAAGAGCCATTTACTCGTATAGAAATTTGGTAGCTAGAGAGGAAGAGAAAACTTATAATATATCAAAGTGATTCAACAAATATGGAGCACGGTGGCAAAGAAGACCAAACGACGAGGCTCAACAAATATGCTTTCGCTTGTGCCATAGTGGCTTCAATGGTATCCATCATATCTGGTTATGGTAATATTGCATTCCCTTCACTGTTTTCCCTATTTCTTTCTTAAATTTTACTACCCCTATATTCCCTAATGTTCATCATTTTCTGATCTCTACAACACATGGTAGTACATAAATTTTTGTAAGTCAAATTTTCAAAATATCTTCCTTAAACTTAATCTAGGACTTTTTTTGTTTGTTTCATCTTTCTAATCTTTTGTTTTAGATAAATGCACACGTTGTGAATATTTTTAACTACATATTATGATTTCAGATACTGGTGTTATGAGTGGAGCCATGATATTCATAAAGGATGATATGGGAATCAGTGACACCCAACAGGAGGTTCTAGCAGGAATCTTAAACCTGTGTGCATTGGTGGGATCATTGGCTGCTGGAAGAACCTCTGATTACATCGGTCGCCGCTACACAATCTTGTTGGCATCTATCCTCTTCATGCTTGGTGCAGTTCTGATGGGATATGGACCAAACTATGCAATTTTAATGGTTGGAAGGTGTGTTGGTGGTTTAGGTGTTGGATTTGCTCTTATGATAGCACCAGTTTACTCAGCAGAGATTTCCTCTGCCACATCAAGGGGTTTTCTAACCTCCTTACCTGAGCTTTGTATTGGTATTGGTATCTTACTTGGCTATGTATCAAACTACTTGTTAGGAAAATTGACTTTGAAACTTGGATGGAGATTGATGCTTGGTATTGCAGCAATTCCATCAATTGCCTTGGCTTTTGGCATTCTAATGATGCCAGAGTCTCCAAGGTGGTTGGTGATGCAGGGTCGTCTAGGAAATGCAAAAAAGGTGCTAATGCAAGTTAGCAATACAGCACAAGAGGCTGAACTTCGTTTCAAGGAAATAAAAGTTGCTGCAGGATTTGATGAGAATTGCCAAGATGAGATTGTGAAGCTTCCTCAAGAGTCCCATCACCATGGTGAAGGGGTTTGGGCAGAATTGCTTATTAGGCCCACACCTTCTGTTCGTTGGATGCTTATTGCAGCAGTTGGGATCCACTTCTTTGAGCATGCAACTGGAATTGAAGCTGTCATGTTGTATAGCCCAAGAATCTTTAAGAAAGCTGGTGTTACAAGTAAGGATAAGCTCCTTCTTGCAACTATTGGGGTAGGCCTTACAAAGATCATTTTTTTGATAATAGCTTCATTCTTGCTTGACAAAATTGGTAGAAGGCGCCTCTTGCAAATAAGCACAGGAGGAATGGTTTGTGGATTGGCAGTGTTGGGATTCAGCTTGACCATGGTGGAACATTCCAATGCAAAGCTCTTGTGGGCCTTGAGCCTTAGTATTGTAGCCACTTACACCTATGTTGCTTTCTTTAATGTTGGGCTTGGGCCTGTCACATGGGTATATAGCTCTGAGATATTCCCTTTGAGGTTAAGAGCACAAGGGGCAAGTATAGGAGTTGCTGTGAACAGAACTATGAATGCTGTTGTTTCCATGACTTTTATTTCAATCTACAAAGCAATCACTATAGGTGGAGCCTTTTTCATGTTTGCTGGTATATCTGCATTAGCTTGGGTCTTCTTTTACTTTTTCCTCCCAGAAACCAAGGGCAGGCCCTTGGAAGAGATGGAGATGGTTTTCACCAAAAACTCTCGTGGTAAAAATGTTGCCACAGAAACTGATGCAAGATAGTATGCGTCGTGTGTGTTTTAGTCAGATATGAATTGGAGAATATGGAGGTGTGGTGGGACTTTTTTTGCAAGATATGACAATGGAGAGAATGGATGTGTGCTTTTTTGCACTAACTATTATGATAAGAATTTACTTTTTATAGTTTGTCAGTAAAAAAATTTATACTATCAGTCAATTATAAATTATTATATTGATATCAATTAAATCTTTACATCGATAGTAAAATTGTCTATATGCATATATTGGTTGAGTTTGGTATGATTGTACTGATTGATAGCATGACATCGATTATAGCTTGATGATGGTGGTTAAGCAACTAAAAGCCTTAATCAAAAAATTTAAGGGTTTAATTTTTCGTTAATCGGAAGATTGTCAAAATAATATGATATATGAACATTTTTGTTAAAATTCACGAATTCGAGAAATTCAAAAAGATTTTTAAACAAGATTTAAAAAGTGAGTGTTAGGAGGACGAACAATTAAAAATCGTTTTACTATTAATGTTTCAAAAAAAGAAAAGAAATCTCTAAGATATTTTTACATTGTCAAGGAAAAAAGTCATTTTAAATGAAAAGTCTTTTGTTTTAAAAAAAGTTTGTCTGGATGAATAATTTTAAAAATAAAAAGGTTTTATTGATTTAACATTTCAGAAACGAATTTCGAAGAAAAAGGATTTCTATAAAATATTTTAAATTTTAAAAGAGCAACAATATTTTAAAACGAACCCATATTCATGTGTTGTCTGAATTAGTGTTGAAACCAAAAATCACCATAAATATGATGGTAGCCACATATGTCACTAATCAATTTTTTTGGTTTCCGAGACAAAGGAGCCTTAACTCATTATCACTTGACCACGTGTTGGTATATCTCACTAATCCACGAGAAAACATATCTAAATTATACGGCTCCGAATGCATATACGTTTATAATTATGTACTGTATTGATGGGATGTTTTTGCTTTTAGGTCGAAAAGGCAGCAATATTCTCCAGATTCTCTTATCATCTTTTATAGCAACTCATAAAATTCTATTTAATTTGTTCTGATTTTGTTAAAATACTATTTTTATTTATCTTATTTAGGCATATCCATAATGCCCCCTTTTTTTTTTCTTTCCAGCTTCATCCAAACTGGTTTTAATCTTATCTGAGGACCGAGTCAGAATTATTACAATGGCTATTGTTATTTTTTCGGATCCTTTTGAAGTTAATGACAGGTGCCTCCTACTCCTAGGGAGAAGATTTTTTTTTTTTTTTTGATAAATTAGGCAGAAGCATATCTAGTGTAGGAATAATCAGGTTAGATATTGTGCTCAATCCTTTATCCAAAATAATACTTTGAATATTTTTATTTTTTGACATAATACTTTGAATAGTTAATTTCCATAACAAGTGATAACCCCACATTAAAAGCTCGTGCTGTGGATGTCCAGCCCTCTGCTAGCAATTCTTTATCTGCAGCACCAGTTTTATTTGGAGTAAACTTTCTTTGGGGTTTGTCAAATGCATTATTGATGTTTCGGTTTTTACAAACAGTAATCAGATTGGTATTGGTATGAGCTTTAGAGATGAGTTTGAGACTTTTTTGAGAGCCAAACCCATTGATTTAAGCCAAACTCGGAGGCTCATTTGGGGGAGACTGTTGGTTTTATTTTGCTATCAACTGGGTGAAAGATTTGCAGAGAGAATGTGATTTTTGAGCTAGACTCCAAAATAGTAGTGGATAGTGTGAAATCCGCTCATGATGATTAAATTTAATTATAAGTAATTGATAATTGAATTTAGCAACCATGTTTAAAAAAAATAAAATAAAATCTTATGTTAACACCCCCAAGTCCAACATGGTTTAGAGATGTCAAACTTATCCTAATCATACAGATTTGGATTCCCGGTAATTACGTCTACTATAGATAGGCACTTCCTTTTTTTGGCTAAAGAGATGGACACTTCACTTCTTGTTCAACCTCAATTCCTATATAAACAACATTGGAGCTATGGATATTGAGGAGCCATTTTACTCTTTTAGAAATTTGGCGGTAGCTGGAGAGGAAGAGAATTTTTTTAATATATCATGGTGACTATAATGGAGCAGGGCGTCAAAAATGACGAAATGACGAGACTCAACAAATATGCTTTTTCTTGTGCTATAGTCGCTTCCATGGTATCCATCATATCTGGTTATGGTAATATTGCATTCCCTTCACTATTTTCTGTATTTCTTTCTTTCACCATTTTCTGATCTCTACAATACTTGATGTGGTAGTACATAAATTTTGTAAGTCAAATTTCCAAAATATGTTCCTTAACGTGAACTTCTTTCCTTAATTTGTTTCATCTTGTTATGCGTGACATGAATTTTTCATTTAGTCTCGATATGTAAAAAATTATTAAAAAGGTTCTCATACATGCAATCGTTATACATTTGATCTGTTACGTATAGGGACTAATGAAGAATTGATCAAATTAATACTTTAAAGTAAATTATTGTGTCACATGATAAATGCAGAGTTTGGTTGTGAATATATATTTTGAATAACTATAGATAGATTATGATTATTTTCAGATACTGGGGTTATGAGTGGAGCAATGATATTCATAAAGGAAGATATAGGAATGAGTGACACCCAACAAGAGGTTCTAGCAGGAATCTTAAACCTGTGTGCATTGGTGGGATCCTTAACTGCTGGAAAAACCTCTGATTACATGGGTCGGCGGTACACAATATTGTTGGCATCAATCCTGTTCTTGATAGGTGCAGTTCTGATGGGATACGGACCAAACTATGCAGTTCTAATGGTTGGAAGGTGTGTTGGTGGTTTAGGTGTTGGGTTTGCTCTTATGGTAGCACCAGTTTACTCAGCAGAGATTTCGTCTGCAGCATCAAGAGGTTTTCTAACCTCCTTACCCGAGCTTTGTATTGGTGTTGGCATCTTCCTTGGCTATGTATCAAACTACCTTTTAGGAAAATTGAGTTTGCAACTTGGGTGGAGATTGATGCTTGGTATTGCAGCAATTCCATCAATTGGGTTGGGTTTTGGGATTCTAATGATGCCAGAGTCTCCAAGGTGGTTGGTGATGCAGGGTCGTCTAGGAAATGCAAAAAAGGTGCTAATGCAAGTTAGCAATACAGCACAAGAGGCAGAACATCGTTTCAAGGATATAAAAGTTGCTGCAGGGATTGATGAGAATTGCGAAGATGAGATAGTGAAGCTCCCCAAAGAGTCCCATCACCATGGTGAAGGGGTTTGGGCAGAGTTGCTTTTGAGGCCCACACCTCCTGTTCGTTGGATGCTTATTGCAGCAGTTGGGATCCATTTCTTTGAGCATGCAACTGGAATTGAAGCTGTCATGTTATATGGCCCAAGAATCTTTAAGAAAGCTGGTGTTAAAACTAAGGATAAGCTCTTGCTTGCAACTATTGGGATAGGCCTTACAAAGATCATTTTCTTGTTCATATCCACTTTTTTGCTTGACAGAATTGGTAGAAGACGCCTCTTGCAAATAAGCACTACAGGAATGATTTGTGGATTGGCAGTGTTGGGATTCAGCTTGACCATGGTGGAACATTCCGAGCAAAAGCTCTTGTGGGCCTTGAGCCTTAGTATTGTAGCCTGTTACATCTATGTGGCTTTCTTTAATGTTGGGCTTGCGCCTGTCACATGGGTCTATAGCTCTGAGATATTTCCTTTGAGGTTGAGAGCACAAGGGGTGAGTATTGGAGTTGCTGTCAACAGGACCATGAATGCTGTTATTTCCATGACTTTTATTTCAATCTACAAAGCAATCACTATAGGAGGAGCCTTTTTCATGTTTGCTGCTATATCTGTATTAGCTTGGGTCTTCTTCTACTTTTTCCTCCCAGAAACCAAGGGCAGGCCCTTGGAAGAGATGGAGACCATTTTCACCAAAAATTCTCCTGCTAAAAATGTAGCTACAGAAACTGATGATGGTGCAAGATAGTATGCCATACATAGTGGGTGTTTTAGTGAGATATGACATTCCACAGAATGTATTTATACTTTTTAATGCTTAGAGATTATAGAGATAAGTTTTATCTCTCCCCGACAAAGTCTTTTTTATACAACGGCTGGAATCGAATCTTTGAATCAACTAGAATCAACTATTTACCAACTATGGTGGATATTGTTGATAGTGGAAATACAATTTAAGTAATTAAGTAAATGATTAACTTATTTTAGTAAATAAATTATGAAATAAATTATATCACTCTACTAATAATTATATCTATTTTCCAATAAAATTTAATTATGATATGTTGAGATAATATTAAAATGGAATAATATAATCAATAATTAGTAGATTTAGAAATATATTAAGAATCAAATATAAAAAAATATGTTAGATATACATAAAGAAATATGGTTTAGGTAAAAAAAAAAGAGAGAGAGAGAAAGAAATGTGGCTCGTTGAGGATAAGTGTAGTTGAGGATAATTATTCATGTTATAAAATGATGACACAAATCTAAAATCTATAATCTATCTAGTCAATATATACGAAAATGTTTGCAAGAAATTTTTCTCACACGTGTCGCTCTATGACGCCACCACCTCGTAAGAATCACATTCGTCGATTAAAGCATAAACTAAGGGATGAGTGATCAAGTATTTAATTGGATCTCAACAGGAAATAATTTTTTTTTTTTGTAGATCAAAAGGAAATATTTTATTACATTAAAAAAACGAAATAGTCATCATTCAACATTAACAGGTAATAAATATTAAAACTTAATTTTTTTTAATTTTGAAAGCAATAAAAGTTTATTACTCTATAATAATAAAATGGTATATATAAGGAAAAAAATTCAATATATTAAAAGCAAATATTTCAAATTCAAATTTCAAATTCAAATTATATATCTTAAATTGATTTTATATTTGAAGTGATTATGTATAGATATCGTTTATCATTTATAATTAAATAATTTTTTTTTATTATATATTTTTATAAATTTAAAAATACCATGAAATCCACGAGATACTTAATAGTTGAAAATTTAAAAATTTAAAAATCGTATGCATATCATATTTGTATATTAATTTATTTAAATATTCATTTAATTTAAATGTTATAAGAAAAATATTAACATTACTTGGTTAAAAAAATTAATATCATAAAATAAATTTAAAATAAATTTTATTTGATTATTACTATAAATCGTCATAGTACTTGAACACGCTTACAAATGACACATATTGGACTGTTAAATGACAATCAAATTTAAATATTATTGTAATAATTTCAAATGCCAATATTATTTAAAATTACATTGAAATCAAATGGAATCAGATCACTATCGTATAGGCTGAACCAACACATTGATGATAATAATGATAAATAAATGAGTAGACTGAATCAATATATTAATGACAATAAATCAATAATGATAAATAAATGGATAGGTTGAATCAATATATCAATAATAAAAATAAATATATATATATATATATATATATATATATATATATATATATATATATAATATGAGGCTCATTTAAAAAGATGAGGGCGCAGTATGAATAAAATTTGGTTCAGTGGAAAGATAAGAGTTTTTTTTTTACCACAGTGGAAAGATAAGATAAGGAACCCAAGAGCGCTTCGATGATATGGCATGGATCTCTTCCAGCTTAATCAGAGGTCTCGAGTTCGAATCCTGACCCTAGGAATGAAGTAGCGTTAAAACTCTTGAGGGAGAGCTTTGCCGCCCTTGTGGTCTTACCCGGCTCGAGGGATTAGTCTCTACAGTTACGCGCGGAGGATACCCTAGGAAACCAAAAAATCAGTGGAAAGATAAGGGGTGTATTGGATTAAGATTTTATGGGATTTTAAAAGACTTTTTTATGATAATAAAGTCTCATGATATTCAATCAAGATTTTTGGATAATATAAATAAGTCTTGTGGTATTCAATCAAGTCATGATTTTTTTCAAAAGGAATCCAAATCTAATGGTATTCAATCAAGGCATTTTGTAACTTACAAAAAAATCTGTTGGTATTCAAAAGTTTGCTAATTTTGATAGATTGTTTTGTATAATGGATTTTATGGGACTTTTTAGTGAAAAATATAAATATCAAACCTGTAACACCCTCGGGCATTGCTTTGAAAACACGTGCTGAAATAAATTAAAAAGTAATTTGCTGGTTGTTTTCGGAAAAATTGTTTTATTTTAAGTTCGAAAACTGGAGTATAAAAATTTTCTTCTGCGGATAACTCTGAAAAAAAAAACCAAGATGCCTACATTTAAACAGTAAAATCATATTCATAACAAAGTCACCACGACATACAACTTCTCTCAAAAGTTTCAATTTTCAAAAAGAGAAAAATAAACCAAAGACTAATGTTTAATACCACATTTACCTACCTTTCAAATATATAACCCAACCAAGACTCCTAAGATGGTCTCTTATACAAGACATTTATTGAAAAGACCCATGTGGTCATTCCACGATCAAATACTTCCTCAAACCTCTAGATCTAAGTCTCTGAGTGACTTAGGAAAACTCCTCTACACCATCTGTACTAGAGTACAAAGGTACAATATATAGCGAAACCAGAAGAAACCTGATATATTTGTAAGGGTGAGACACCAATATATGGATTTAAACACGATAACCACATGCTGACATACAAAACATCATATTGACGTATATAATAATATATCATAATTTCTCATAAATAGACAAGCATTTTATCAATGGGTTTCATACCCGAACAATCATCATCATTTTAAAAAATATGCATGACACTTCAATATTCAGGTTCTAACTTAATCTCATGAGATCCCATCATCATTCTATGAGTTGATCAGACTCAATTTCCAGGTATATTAGGCACAACGTGATTAGCCAGGTATATTAGGCACAATGTGATTACCATAGAACACTGTCCAGTGCAGAATGCAGTGATCTATGCTTATGGATTCCAAACACACTGTCCAACCCAAGGCATTGTGAGATGGATTTCATTATCCATCGAGGCACAATGCTGCAACGAGATGTGAATACCCTGCCCTTCGTGGTATCACTCCTCACAACGTGTGGCACGTCTGCTAAAAATGCATGAAAAATAATTTGTTCTCAACGTTTTCTTTGTGTTTATTCTTTCCTTGTCGAAGCTCAAAGACTAACGACTATTCATAAATTTTTCAACTTTTAAGATTATTTAACATCAACATGGGACACAAAGTCCGAGTGCTCAATCACAACGCCTTATACCGATGCATCAGTCTTAGGCTTGTGGTCATAGAAAAATAACATTCACCTTTAACAACGTTCATCACAACTGTTAAGTCTCTAAAAGGTCTGATGTGCATTTTCCTAAGTTTTGATGAGAACTAAACATTGGTTAATGATTTAATTAACCTTCATATTGGTTGCTAACCTGTCTATCGAGTGTGCAGATTAAATAAAACAAGCAGACGTCCAACAAAATAAAACAAGCAGACGTCCAACAAAGTGAAACAAGCAGACGTCCAACAAAGTGTAACAAGCAGACGTCCAACACTGTAGTGTTCGAAGCGCACATCCAAAATGGAAGAGAAACAAACTTGCGTCCACCAAAGTGTTGAAATACAGCGTCTACCTACGTGGCATTCGGAGTGCGTCCAATAAAGTATTAGAACAGTGCGTCCAATAAAATATCAGAACAGCGCATCCATTAAAGTATCAGAACAGCTCGTCTACTAAGGTCAGAATGACTCGTCCAATGATGTGGCATATGGAGCTCGTCCACTAAGGTCGGAATGGCTCATCCAATGACGTGGCATATGGAGCTCATCCATTAAGGTCAGAATGGCTCGTCCAATGACGTGGCAATTGGAGCTCGTCCATTAAGGTCAGAATGTATCCGTCCAATGACGTGGCAAATGACTCTTGTCCACCAGAGTAACTGAGACTCTCGTCCACCAGAGTAACTGAGACTCTCGTCCACCAGAGTAACCGAGACTCTCGTCCACCAGAGTAACTGAGACTCTCGTCCACTAAAGTAACAGAGGCTCTCGTCCACTAGAGTAACAAAAGTGCTCGTCCACTAAAGGTAACAAAAGTGCTCGTCCACTAAAGGTGACAGAAGCGCTCATCCACTAGTCTTTGGATTTGCTATGGAGCTCGTCTACTAGCCCAAATGAAAACTCAAATGACTAGATAGACGTGATTATTTTCAAGATGGAAGCACTTATCTTATGAACGCGAATTCTATAAGGATTATCAGAATCATAGTTCAAGAACCAGAAAGTGACTTGAAGCCTTCTCTCCTACTCAGTTTCACGATTATCAAGAAAAGTCAGAAGTTACTCTCTCAAGCAACCTTGGATAATCTGAACCAAAGACCAGTTAAAGAATGCTTCCAACGTGCTTTATTCCCTAGTACCTTTGGTCCTTACACGAAAAGAGAAGTGTACTCAGTAAAGTACAAAAAGCTCTCTACACAACTTTGATATGGCTGTAACACGATGAATAAAGCCATGATCCTTCATGTTAGAGTACAACCAACGACTCTATTGCATTAATGGCTACCCAGAACGACTCTATTGCATTAATGACTACTCAGAACGACTCTTTTGCAATTAATGAAGTTCTGCTTGAAGTCAACATCTGAGGGGATGTCTCTAACGGATCCTAAATGCTTCAAGACCATAAATACAAAAGTCATTGAAGATTGTATGCCATACATAGTGGGTGTTTTAGTGAGATATGACATTCCAGAGAATGTATTTATACTTTTTAATGCTTGGAGATTATAGAGATAAGTTTTATCTCCCCCTCCACAAAGTCTTTTTGATACAACGGCTGGAATCGAACCTTTGAATCAACTAGGAATCAACTATTTACCAACTATGGTGGATATTGTTGATAGTGGAAATACAATTTAAGTAATTAAGTAAATAATTAACTTATTTTAGTAAATAAATTATGAAATAAATTATATCACTCTACTAATAATTATATCTATTTTCCAATAAAATTTAATTATGATATGTTGAGATAATATTAAAATGGAATAATATAATCAATAATTAGTAGATTTAGAAATATATTAAGAATCAAATATAAAAAAATATTAGATATACATAAAGAAATATGGTTTAGGTAAATAAAAAAAGAGAGAAAGAAATGTGGCTCGTTGAGGATAAGTGTAGTTGAGGATAATTATTCATGTTATAGAATGATGACACAAATTTAAAATATATAATCTATCTAGTCAATAAATACGAAAATGTTTGCAAGAAATTTTTCTCACATGTGTCGCTCTATGACGCCACCACCTCGTAAGAATCATATTCGTCGATCAAAGCATAAACTAAGGGATGACTGATCAAGTATTTAATTGGATCTCAAAAGGAAATATATTTTTTTTGTCGATCAAAAGGAAATATTTTATTACATTAAAAAAACGAAATAGCCATTATTCAACATTAACTGGCAATAAATATTAAAACTTAATATTTTTTGAATTTTGAAAGCAATAAAAGTTTATTACTCTATAGTAATAAAATGGCATATATAAGGAAAGAAATTCAATATATTAAAAGCAAATATTTCAAATTCAAATTTTAAATTCAAATTATATATCTTAAATTGATTTTATATTTGAAGTGATTATGTATAGATATCATTTATCATTTATAATTAAATAAATTTTATTTTATTTTTTTATTATATATTTTTCATCCTTTAAACTAAACATCTTATAATAAATAAGTATTAGCTGCTAATAAGTTTGATAATTAAAATAATTCACTCTCCATTTCTAAAAGTGCCAACTGAGTGACTCACCTCACCTACTATCTTTCTCCAAAAAAAAAAACGTAGTCCTCTCTTCTCCTTCCCGAAAAATAAAAAATGCAGAACCCATTCTCTATTCTTCTTCCTTATTCCCACATGCTCTCTCATTGATAGAGTTTGCCCAATCGTGTTCATCGCTCTCATCATCTGTCTATAAGGTATATTCTCCCCCAGTCTAGTGATAAGGGATGAAACTTGTGTCTTTGGTGAAACTTGTCTTAGGTTGAAATTGAAAATGATAAGGAGTTTTGTTGAATGTTGTCTTTGTTGTCTCGCACAATCCATGGATTTTCTTCGCCGATTTGAATCTCACTCAAGCATGGATTTGATCGTTTCTGTAACACCCCATTGGGTGCTACATGGTGAACACTTGTGGAAATGAAACTCAAAAGAGTAAATAGTTGCTTTCGGAAAATAAAATTTTCTATTATCCTTAACCTTCCTTGAAAATGGTTATGAATTTTCTTTCTTTCTCTCTCCATTCAAACAAACGTCGTCCATATATACCTCATCATACTTACACATCAGGTCCTTTATATAAACAGGTCATATCCAAAGTCTTAACATCAGAAAATAAAAACATAATTATATCTTAGAGATAGTCTGGAACCACAACTCAAAAAAAAAAAAAAGAAGCTCTCAGCGGTCAGATATACATACTATCATCAAGAGAGTATAAAACAACCTAATATCCTAATTGAGCTGGTAACTCTAACCGACATCTACTGGGAAGACCCTCGAGGTCATCCCTATGATCCACGATATCTTCAATTGTCAGGACTAATGTCCTCAAATAAAATATGGAACTCCTCCGCAACGTCTGTATTTGCGTTCCACGGTACAACAGCAAAAACCAAGAAAACATATATATTGTAAGGGTGAGATATCGACAAATGAGTTTCATCATGATAACCACATGCGCGACACACAAACAACAACATATACACATATATACCTCACATGAACTCTCAGAATAAATACAATACTTTAAACAATAGGATTCATACCCGACAGGCATTGCAATTTATAAAAATGCATGACACTTCAACATCCATCTATTTATTTCTTAATCTCTGGAGATCCCAACTTCCATTCAATAAAATCAATTATTTTGTCCGTCAAGGTTCTGAGTTCCAACTATTTAAGTAATGTAACTCGGTAGGACGCAAGCTCCAACCATCATCGTAACGTAATTCACATGAACTCCAATTGTTCCTGCCGAGATCCGATTTGCCAGAATCTCGTCGTAGAACGTTAAACCAAGGGGGTTGTTTTAGATTTTGGCTTGACAGAATCTGATATTCCGGTCCTACGTATCCCAGTGGGAATCAAAGCCAGACGTAGTTTTAAGTTCATCCCTTGTGGGGGCGGTGATCTCGATCCCTTAATTTTGTGGCGTGCCAGGTAGGGGGCAAGGACTGTCTGAGAGTCTCTTGGTCGACGCTAGTTCCTCTAACACGCTTAAGGGAGAGTTACCGGGATTCAGTAAAAAGTGTCTTTCTTATGAGGGGTACTCCTCCTTTTATAATAGGATTCCCCTATCTCTTAGAGATCTGATTTATCTCTTAATATCTGTTAGAGATTTGATTTATCTCTTAATATCTCTTTTGAGATATGATTCCTTAATTTAAGGGATATTATCCCTTTTAACCAGATAAGGCTATTTTGTATAATATCATGAATTAATATCAATATCTTATTTCTTTAATTAAATGATCTTTGATTTATTATCCTTATTTTCCGGACTGGGCCGTGTACTTGAGCTCAGTGGCCGGGTTAATAACCTTGGCTAGTACACAAGCCCCCCAAGCTTTGAGCTGATCACGTGGAAGCTTTTTCGAAGGAGCCGAGGCTAGGAACTTGGTTTCACCTTTTGATCTTTCGTCTCGGCGAGGTGAGTGGCCGAGCTTCATACCTTATATATGTGTTCACAACCTCCAACTCGGTGAGCATCTCGGGTGACCGAGCTTGACGCTTTCGAGGTACCGAGCCGAGGTGGGGATGGTTACTCGTTTCCTGTTGAGGCCATACTTTCTCGGTTCCCGAGATGGAAAAGAGACGTTACTGTGTGTGACGCGTGGCCTTCATGGCATCATTTCTAAGGCTTGCGCTGTAGTTGCGTGCTCAACGGTAAGTCAAGAGCCGGAGCTTAACCGAGTGGTCGGGAGCCGGAGCTCAACCCATGAGGGAACCTGAGCTTCACGTTTCAGGCTGTCGAGCTTTACATTTCGGTCAATTCTTAAGTTCAGCGGGCTCGGTGGGCGAGCCTAGTAATCATTTCCCTTTGATTGTTTGGGTTTGGAGATCTAGCTTTATTTCTCATCCAATATTTTAGTTTGGTGGGCTCAGTGGCCGAGTTTAACATCTCGGTCAGTATATAAGCTCTCCAAGCTTTGAGCTCAGAATAAGCGAAAGAGTTTTATGAATGAAGCTGAGCTTGTCCTTGGTGTTGATAAGGTACTGGATTTGCATAGATCCTCTTACTTTGGTTAATACCTCTCGGGCAGTACTCGAGTTTAGTGGTTGAGGTTCACATCTCGGCCAGTAACATGCTCTGAACATAAGATACTTCAATCTTACCTTTGTTTAGAAGTGGTAGTGAGATTCGACTTAGCAGTGGTTCAGGTTTGAACCGATCTTTTGAAGAGTCAAGTTCAAACTCGGTCATTAGGAATTTACCTCGGTGTTTGTATTTCATCCTTTAACTTTTGATGCTTTCAAGATGCTTATCTTGAGAGTTTGAATTTGACCTGCCTTCTGTCGAATATAGCTTGGTCTTTAAAGTTCTTGAGAGCTCTTAACATTTTCTTTGAGTAGCTCATAACCCTTTTATTTGGTGGATTTTGAAATACCCACTAACCTTGAAACTTGACCTCGGGTTATTTTTCCCGATCTTGAATGTGTGTCTCAGAATAGAATTTCCTAATATCTTCTCCAATTTGTATGAGAAAATAGCTTTCATACAAGTTCTTTGAGTTGTAGGCTAGGGGATATCCTTTCTCTGTACTTTCCGAGAATGCCCTTCCTTTATTCCTACTAGCCCGCCAAGCTCCGAGCTTGAAACAAGTGAAAGAGCTTAAATGTCAACCCACATGTCTTAACACGCTTTTTGGTGTCGAGGACTTCGGACTATGATTCGCGGGAGCATTGCTCTGAAATCTGTTTTTTGTAGAACCAAGCCTTTCTTGGGTTATCGTCTTGCTTGGCCGAGCACTGCGCGGACTTTTGCGCGGAGCCCAGTCGTACCTGGGATTCTGGCTTATTTGGTTGAACACTACCAGGATTTCCCCTGATCCTGGGTTTCTAACATGCATGATCTACTGTGGACTTTGTCTTGGTGCGAAGATGTCGTGGTTGGCCTAGGATCTTTATTGCGAGGAGGGAAACATTGCTCGACTTCGACTTTTTCCGGTGCGTAGTGCGAGGGAGCATAGTTCGACCTCGGCTTTTTGGTGGGAGAGGGCAATGCTCGACCTCGGCTTTCTGGGCTTCTGCCCTTTGTTCTTAGCTAGACAATTTTAACTCTGTCCCTACAGTGGGTTCTCTAGTTGTTAAGCCAGCATATGCTCGGCTTTTACTAGAATTGGTCCATGATGCGAGCAGGAAAACTGCGGTCGCTTACGCTCTTTTGAGTCTCCTCCATTACCTGTTTTTCGAGCTACGAGCTTTCCAATAATGAAAAGTATGAAGGCGGAAGCTGCCCGAACTTTGCGCACTGGGGATGAGCTTGAAAAAGCCATGGCAAAGTGTGAAGATCAAGCTCGGCTAATTGGGCAACTGAAAGCCCAAAAGGTAGAGCTGAAAAAAGGCGATACTACCCTTATGGCCGAGCTAGAAATGGAAAGAACCGACCGGTTCAACCCTCAGAAGGTCGTGGAAGGGCTTCACACCTAGAGGGAAGCCAGTCTCGAGTTGCGGAAGTTGCTGGAATCCGAGAATGGGGAGAATCTGAGGCTCCGTTTTGATCTGGCTGAAGTCGAGGCTTCTATCATGAAGGAGCATGTTAATGGCTTTTCCCGAGCCGTGAAGAAGCTTCGGCATTTTCATCGGAAGGCTGACTTCTCCTGTACTGACGTGGACAAGGATTTTACCCGAGATGGAATCCTAATTCCGCTGTCCGAGCTGGAGGATGAGGAGGTCGTATCTCAAGGGGACGGGAAAGCGGCCGAGGAGGGACCCGAAGGTGAAGGTGGAGTGGGCCCACCTGGACAGATTGACATCACTGCTCCTAATACCGAGGTGGACCTTGAGTCCCGAAGTTGTGATAGTAGTTTAGGTGATATTGTTTTTTGCGCAATCTTTTATGTATTTGGGGACTTGCCCCTTATATCTTAATGAAAATTCTTATTTTAGTTGTGAATCTTTTTGTGTTTTGTAAATTTTCTAACGTTTTTATGGATTCGGTTCGTTAACCTTGGTTGATTAATGCTACCTGATACATCTTTACAGGCTCGGCACTTTGATCTTAATCGGTCGAATGTGGCTCTTGCTTAGGAGTCAAGTGTAAGTAGTTTTTTCTCTTACTTAGGAGTCGAGTAGTTTTTTCTCTTACTTAGGAGTCAAGTGTAAGTAGTTTTTTCTCTTACTTAGGAGTCGAGTAGTTTTTTCTCTTACTTAGGAGTCAAGTGTGAGTAGTTTTTTCTCTTACTTAGGAGTCAAGTGCAAGTAGTTTTTTCTCTTACTTAGGAGTCGAGTAGTTTTTTCTCTTACTTAGGAGTCAAGTGTGAGTAGTTTTTTCTCTTACTTAGGAGTCGAGTAGTTTTTTCTCTTACTTAGGAGTCAAGTGCCTGTTTAGGCTTTATCTCCTGCTTAGGAGTAAGTAGTTTTTTCTCTTACTTAGGAGTCAAGTGTAAGTAGTTTTTTCTCTTACTTAGGAGTCAAGTATGGTGTCTGAGTGCTGAAGCCGATGGAATTTTATTTTCCAAGGGAGAGCTTGATCTTTCGGGAGCCGGAGCTCAATCACTTTGTAGCCGCAAATCTTGTGACTCTGGGAGTGGTATCAGCCGAGACTCTGGGAGTGGTATCAGCCGAGCATCACTTTGCTCAAATAAATAACTTGATATGATGCTACATAACACAAAATTAAAGGCGTGGAGCAAAACATACCAAAACATATTAGTTTTAAGCTAGATTTAAGGAATAATATCACCTGGGCACTTTGCGGCCTCTGATCTAGGCATTCCCTGAAGTTGCTATGGTCGAGCTCTGGGAGTGGTATCAGCCGAGCATCACTTTGCTCAAATAAATAACTTGATATGATGCTACATAACACAACATTAAAGGCATAGAGCAAAACATACCAAAACATATTAGTTTTAAGCTAGATTTAAGGAATAATATCACCTGAGCACTTTGCGGCCTCTGATCTAGGCATTCCCTGAAGTTGCTATGGTCGAGCTCTGGGAGTGGTATCAGCCGAGCATCACTTTGCTCAAATAAATAACATGATATGATGCTACATAACACAACATTAAATGCGTGGAGCAAAACATATCGGATCATATTAGATTTAAACTAGATTTAAAGAACAATATCACCTGAGCATTTCGCGGCCTCTGATTTAGGCATTCTCTCAAGCCCATATGGTCGAGCTCTCCTAATTGTGCTGGCCGAGCTCCGAGGCCGAGCTGTGTCGGTCGAGCTCTCTAAGTCTTCAGCTCTCCGAGGCCGAGTTGTGCTGGCCGAGCTCTCTAAGAAACCTTCTTCCCTGTAAGCTCTATTTTGCTTCTTCCAAGTCGGCTAGGACCGAGTTGTAATCGAGGTTGACGTTGCATCACCTTTTGGATACTATTTCGGAAAAGAACCTTTTGGGTGAGAGGATATGATGTTCGGCTCTCTTCAATTACAGTACATGATCCTACACCAATTGTTACACAAGGTACCATTGCTATTGAAGATGATCTCTATTGATTCTTCACAAGGAAAAGCCAAAACGCTTGTTCTCCTTGCAGCGGCCTGTAAGGATGCCCGTACAAGAGGCCCACGCCCTGCATCGACGACCATCAATACAGTTGTTTTCAAAGATGCCTCTTCATCAGGAACCCTGTCCAGCAATGCTTTACACACAGCTCTTTGGTACTGAATGTATTTCACGACATCTTTCTCATAAGTCTCATAGGTCTGAGCCTCTAAATTATCCATCAGAGGTTGCAACGGTGACTGCAAAAGATCCCTGTAATCAAGCCCAAAACGCTCTTATTCTGGAAGAGGATCCATTCTTTGGCATAGATAACCAACAAAGCCTAGATATGGCCGCAAGGGATGTCTTTGTGAATCTGCAACAAAATGGTTATGGGAAGCATCTGCAGACACCCTTGCTTTTGGATGAACAGGGTCTCCAGGTATAACCAGAGCAAGCATGAGGAGAAACGAAGCAGGGTCGTCAGCGAAGAGAGCAGAACAGAGATTGGTGAATATCTGTACCTCATTCTTCCTACCTTCTTCATCTCTTTCCTTCTATTTGAATGTCGTATAGGAACATGGATCTGGGTTGCAGATCGTGGAGGCGGCGGAGAGAACTGAGGATCTGGGCATTCGGTACCGGCGTCGATGGGACAAGGGGCTCTACTGTGACGCGGCGTTGCCGGAACGCCGGGGTAAATCTGAACAGAGCGGAGCTGATTAAAGCGCGGAGCTAGGTTGCTGATGACGGTGACGGCGGATCCGCGTCGCAACTTTCAGGTTGGCGCAAATCAATCTTCACATTCCTTGCTTTCTGACAGTGTATAGAGGGGAAAGAAGAAAGGAGCTCTACTCTGAGGCTCGGGTACCATCCTTTAAGGTAAGGAATCTGCGGGTGGAGATGAAGCATGAACAATGAGGGGAAACGGTTTTGAGCTTTCCGTTCCACCTCCGATGCCTTCTGCAATACCGCCGCGAATGGTGGTTGTAAGTGTGGCCGGGGAAGAGTTTTACCCGGCCCCACGGTGGGCGCCAAATGTTCCTGCCGAGATCCGTTTTGCCGGAATCTCGTCGTAGAACGTTAAACCAAGGGGGTTGTTTTAGATTTTGGCTTGACAGAATCTGATATTCCGGTCCTACGTATCCCAGTGGGAATCAAATCCAGACGTAGTTCTAAGTTCATCCCTTGTGGGGGCGGTGATCTCGATCCCTTAATTTTGTGGCGCACCAGGTAGGGGGCAAGGACTGTCTGAGAGTCTCTTGGTCGACGCTAGTTCCTCTAACACGCTTAAGGGAGAGTTACCGGGATTCAGTAAAAAGTGTCTTTCTTATGAGGGGTACTCCTCCTTTTATAATAGGATTCCCCTATCTCTTAGAGATCTGATTTATCTCTTAATATCTGTTAGAGATTTGATTTATCTCTTAATATCTCTTTTGAGATATGATTCCTTAATTTAAGGGATATTATCCCTTTTAACCAGATAAGGCTATTTTGGATAATATCATGAATTAATATCAATATCTTATTTCTTTAATTAAATAATTTTTGATTTATTATCCTTATTTTCCGGACTGGGCCGGGTACTTGAGCTCGGTGGCCGGGTTAATAACCTCGGCCAGTACACCAATGATAGTCATAACGTAACTCAGCCTATAAAATATCTCAAATATCTGAGCTCCAGAAATAGTCATAGCATAGTCCGGCCTTTCCTGGACCCACTTTCCAATCCACCAAAGACACGTCTGCCGATTCATTCATCTAAAACATTTATTTTCGTCACTTTTCTTTTTCATTCATTCTTTCTTTGTCGAGGCTCAAAGCACACGACTTAAAGACATACAACCAAATCCTCTTATTACAGGACACACGGTCAACAAATTCAACCACGAAACCCAAGGCTGATACACCAGTCCTAGGTTCACAGATATGAGACACGAAGTCCACCATATCACTTACAGGACATAAGGTCCACAAATAACACCGATCAGTTATCTACGAGTTTTCTTATAGAACACTAGAATTCCAACGACTCGGCTACTAGGTTCACTTTCATCATTCTTTCCTCAATTTCCTTTCAACATATTTTTCATTCTGTGAAACACAAATACCAAAACAAAACTCCGAAAACTTATCCAAGTTTATCGGAAATGTTTTCACTGACTTAAAACTCCTTTGCAGAAAACATTTTTTGCTGAAAATTCGTTTATAAAACCTTAAATCACCCCGAAATACAAATTTTCTCAAATTCCTTCTCTTTTGAAATCTCTTTTCCGACAACACATCAAATCCTTGAAAAATCATTTCTAACCCATCTTTTTCTAAAGTAATAAAATTGTTTCTCATAGTTTTGCCGTTAAACATTTCTCTAAATTATTTTCCACTCATTTATAACTCAAATGACTTTTTCTCTTACAAAAAGATTTTCTCCATCAATATGAACATATTTTTGAAACTTAATTTATTTTAATTACTTTTTATTTTCTTTTTGAAATTATTTTGGAGAAATTGGCGTACATGAAATTTTTGCACGATTCCGTCCTCACTGTCACTCATTGACTTATTTTTTCACCAAAAATCATTAAATATCATTATTTTCCATTTTTTGCTTCCAATTCCATATTTCAAAACCCTTAAGTTTCTACTCAAGCTTTTAAAGCTTTATCCATAATTATCATTGAGCACTGACCACTGTCATGCTTCTCAGTCAATCACTTCAACATTAGTTAATCCATACAACACAGTTATAACATACATCACAGTTATACCATATCTCACAGATAACATTAAAACCACATAAACAAACATGTAAAAAGAATTCAAACGCCACAAAAACACAGCGAATAAATTACAGACAACACACAGATAACATGTAGCTATCAAGAACCCCTTTGGTAAACTCCCCTTACCTCTTGAAGTTTTCGATTTCCTCCTCGATCTTAGTCTCCTTGATTTCGATTTCCCTCTACTACACCAAACTTCAACCAACCACAAATCATTCACAACAAACAACACAACCAGTTAAACTTTGAAATAAAATTCACTAACCTACATGAGAGGACATTCGGCCAAATCAAAAAAAATGGGCTAGGGACCTCTAAAATTTTCATGCTCTTGGATCCATGATCCTAGAGTTTTAAAAAGACAAGATCAAGTACCATAACTCAAGAATTTGAAAAAAAAAAATCATCTAACGTCTAAGGTTAGGGTTTTGGCCTTGATGAACAAAATAAGCTAGGGATTTCAAAAATTCTCAAGCTTCTAGATCTAGCAACTAGAAGTATTATAGAGATTATATCAAGTGTCTAATTTCCAAAAAAAATGAAACAAAAATGATGACTTATTTGCAGTTATGTGCAAGGTTTACAAAACCGAACCGGTCATCAAATCGGTGAAGGCAGCGGCTCGAGGTTCAATGGTCCAACCGAGGTTGAACCGTGGTTGAACCAGTTATAATTAAATAATATTATTTTAATTTTTAATATAATATTTATAACAATATTAAACAAAAAAACAACATAACAACTAAAATTATTAAGCACATTTTTTTTTATTTTGAAATTAAACTAAATAAATATAAAGATATATGTTAAAATCATCTTCATAGGGAAAACCAACCCAAAATCTAAAACCAGTCCACATATGTTAGAAAATAAAAGAATTGAGTTTTGGCTAGGATGACCCAAATCCTTTTATACTAATTTTTTTTTAATTTTTTTTAGGAAACCGGTTCAGGCCGGTTCACAACTGGTTATGACCGGTTTTACCGGTTTTGAACCGGTTCGACGGTTCTGAGACCGGTTTTAAGCAAGGCCGGTTCTGAGGGTCAACCGAACCGGCCTCGGTCCCGGGTCCCGGTTAAACCGATCGGACCGGCCGGTCCGGTCCGGTTTTGTAAACCCTGGTTTTGTCTTATAGTTCTGATGTATGTTATAAACTGTATTATCTGTTATGAAGTTGATGTGAAATTGTACTATTGTTGGTTGTTGTCTGAAAAGCCTGAGAGTGATCAGTGCTCAATCAATTATTGAGATAAAAGCCTTAAAAATCCTTATGAAGAATATTGACAATGATAATATTTAGTTGATGAGTTCTTTTTGAGAAAGTAATGGATAATTACAAGGATGAAATCGTAAAAATATTTCAGTACATTATCTTTTCCAAAAAAAGCATAGATGAAAAGTTATTTTAAGAAATTTATGAAAGAAGAAGAATAAGGATGTAATTGAGAAAGAAATACCTTTTAGCATGTTATCATTTTCAAGAATGAGGTGGAAAATCATTTTAAGAACTAAGCATTAAAATATTTTAAAGTTAGAGGAAAATCATTTGACTTATAAATCATTCTAGTATAAATGAATTTCAATGAAAAAGGATTTTCCGTAAAATACTTTCGTTCAACAAAAATATTCCGGCAAGCTTATATAAGTTGCAGAGGTTTCATTTTGTATTTGTATTTCACTGAACGAAAAATAATAAACACGTTGAAAAATGAATCTAGCATACGAGACGTCAGATACTAGTGTTCTGTAATCTACACGTAGATCTTGGATCCGTGTCACGTTGCTGTGGACTTTGGGTCCTAATCATGTTGTTGTGGACTTGATCTCCTAATCACGTTGTGATGAATGTTGTTAAAGGTGAATGTTATTTTTCTATGACCACAAGCCTAAGACTGGTGCATCGGTAGAAGGCGTTGTGATTGAGCACTTGGACTTTGTGTCCCGTGTTGATGTTGAATAAACTTAAAAGTTGAAAATTTATGAATAGTCATTAGCCTTTGAGCTTCAACAAGGAAAGAATGAACATAAAGAAAACGTTGAGAACAAATTATTTTTCATGCATTTTTGGCAGACGTGCCACACGTTGTTAGGAGTGATACCACGAAGGTCGGGATATTCACATCACGTTGCAGCATTGTGCCTCGATGGACAATGAAATCCATCTCACCGTGCCTTGGGTTGGACAAGGTGTTTGGAATCCATAAGCATTGATCACTGCATCCTGGACTGGACAGTGTGCTATGGTAATCACGTTGTGCCTAATATACCTGGCAATTGAGTCTGATCAACTCATATAATGATGATGGAATCTCATGAGATTAAGTTAGAGCCTGAATATTGAAGTGTCATGCATATTTTTTAAAATGAAGATGACTATTCGGGTATGGAACCCATTGATATAATACTTGTCTATTTCTGAGAAATTATGATATATGATTCTATATGTCTGTATGATGTTTTGTATGTCATGCATGTGGTTGTCGTGTTTAAATTCATATATTGGAGTCTCACCCTTACAAATATATCAGGTTTCTTTTGGTTTCGTTGTTGTACCTCGGTACTCTAGTACAGATGGTGTAGAGGAGTTTTCCAAAGTCACTCAGAGACTTAGATCTAGAGGTTTGAGGAAGTATTTGATCCTGGAATAACCATAGGGGTCTTTTAAATAAATGTTTTCTAGAAGAGACCAACGTAGGAGTCTTGGTTGGGTTATATATTTGAAAGGTTGGTAAATGTGGTATTAAACATTAGTCTTTGGTTTAATTTTCTCTTTTTGAAAATTGAAACTTTTGAGAAAAGTTGTATGTCGTGGCTACTTTGTCATGAATATGATTTTACTGTTTAAATGCAGGCATCTTGGTTTTTTTTTTGAGTTATCCACAGAAGAAAAGTTTTATACCCCAATATTCTAACTTAAAAGAAAACAATTTTTCCGAAAACAACCAGTAAATTACTTTTAATTTATTTCCGTATGTGTTTTCAAAGCAATGCCCAGGGGGGTGTTACAAGTGGTATCAGAGCTAGTCGAGTCTTTAGGGAACCTTGGGGAATAGGTCTGTTATGATTTTGTTATGTGATCTCTAGTTGGTCATCACTTGAATTGTTCCCTTGTTGAAACAATGTGTGTTGACCTATAGGTAGGTGTCTAATCTTGATTGGGTTATACGAGTTTTGACTTGTAGGAACCTATGGCTAGTGATTTGTGTTTCGATCCATGTGTGACATATTTGGTTATCCTTTCTGGATTATATCAGACATTTGGATAGTATGCCTGTTAGGAATGTTCGTTTAGAACGTTCCAAGAGTATCATTTGTGAAAGGACTTTCCGGGAGTGTTCCCTAGAAATGTGTTTGAGTTTGCTGCTAGAGAAGGATATTGAGTTATCAATCGATCTAGTCCCTAGATACGGATTGATCTCTATCACTTTGTGTAAGATGCCGCCTACAAAGTTAGCCAAGTTAGACGACTCGACTCAAACTAGAAGATCTGTGGGCTAAGCAGTTTGTTAGATTGAGTCTTTTCTGTAGGAAGCCCCAAGATTGTTGAAGGTTTGAGACTCTGCGTGAATTTCTGATGACTCAACAAAGTGACGATTATGAACGAGTATTCTCTATCGTGCGTGTTTGATTTAACGAGGAGTTGTCGTCTACTCAAAGATCGACTTGAGGATGAGTTATCATCATATTGAAGTAATTACCTATAAAAGATTTTGCGTCGTGGAAGCAGAAAGGTCAACTCTTCGTATGTCCGACAGGTTGATTAAGCTGTCTGTGATCGTGCACGATTCATGGTAACCATACTAAGCGTGTATGGAAAGATATGTGTGTTGATTGGAACCAAGGCAAATCGAATTGAAATTTCGACCTTAAACGAATGTCTCATGATTAAGAAACTATTCATTGTACTATTCGATTCTTACGAATTTGTAAGTCAACATTTGTTTCTCGAGCCCCATGGCTGTATTAGACAATCACAGCGGTGAAGTTTGTGTGTGTTAGACAGATTCCTTATTTGTGAGTAGTTGTACTCACACTTCTAAATAACCCTTAGTATATTAGACATTTGAGTGGATGGAATTGATATCATCCATTGGTCTGGATATTTTCACGTTTCGTTGAAAGAATTTGTTATGACCATTTCTCGAGTTATAACACAAACAACTTCTTGGTGACGCAAGTTCCTTGATGAAACTTAGTCTAATCACTTTTACTTTGGTAAAGGTGTCCCAGTCTGATTTTCGGCCAGACTTTTTGTTTTAATGTCTTCATTTTGTAAATTCTTAGTACTAAGAATGAATCCTCTCGGGATTAGAAACTATTCACCCTTTGATTTTCAAAATCCGCTGGAAGTTCTTGTGGAAGAATGAACTTTATTAGATTCATGTTTGTAAATATGTATTGATCATGCATTTTTGCACCCACGAAGCTAATTGAAGAATTTTTTTCCTATACTAGATGTTCCTGTATCTTTCAAATTGATAAAATTATTCTCTATGTCTTTGTGAAATTGAGATCAAGAAATTTCTTTTCTTGAAGATTTCTTCCAGTGATCTTTAATATCGTGTCCGGTGGTAGTTCGATAGAACTTATCACTTGTTGATCAATTTTTACCCTATATCTTTTCAAAAACGTCATTGACGTGTGACCTATCTCATGCGTCATGATAATGGGTATCTAATTCATACAGGATGTCATAGTTAATTGAGTATAGTGAAAGAGAGATAACTGGATGTTTGATATCTTTCTTGTTAAGATGATGGCGTCGCAATGAATCTCGTTCTGAGTTTACCCAGGACCTCTAAGAGTTTGTACTTCGTTTCGATGAGCGATGTCATGCTAACGAGGAAGGCACCTTGCTTACCTGTTAAGATCCACTATGCAGTGAAGTAAACCGAAGAATGTATCAGAGGACTGTCCAGACTTCATGGAGTATCTTCCAGTATCATTCTAAATGAAAACCCGAAGTTTACCAATGTTTATCGGTAAAGTTTGCTGTAAGTGTTGAGGACCAAGTTGAGGCTAAGTCCAACTGATCACCCTCAACCCAAGGGGCAAGTAAGGGGCAATCTATCCTTAGAAGGTTAACGGGGAGTAGCTTTAGTACCTAAGTACGATCATTCCTATAGTAGGAATTTTATTAAGATGTAGAGTTGTTTGGAAAGTGAGAACCATTAAGCTTGATGTCACGAGGTAAGACGATTTCAATAGATCTTATCATGATTTGAGGCAGAATGTTACTAAAGGAATCTAGAGTAATGATCAAATGTTTGTAATTAACATTGATTGTATGAGTTGGATGTTTGAAAGGAAAGTATCTATAGTAATTTCACTTAATTTGATTTGAATCGAAAGAGACAAACTCATGTGTTATATAAGTTTGTTAGGAAGATTCAAAGTTAATGAGTTGGATAATCCAACCTGGCGGGTTGTATTTTGATTTCAATTTATCTTAAGAAGTATTGCGATATTTTGATTGGAGACTTGAAGTATGTGATGTTGATAGAATTTGGAAAAAAAACATATTAGGTTCAGAGGGGATAAGACTACAATTGTATACCTTGGGTAGGAAGTGGATACATGTTGCAGTAAAGTTAGTTTTGGCCTTGGAATTAAATGAGAATTAGATATGTGGAAAGCAATTTTCTAATGAATCTGTAATTAAAAATAGAAGTGATTAAGTTTTGATTTTGTTCTTCATGTGGGAGGAACTAAGATACAATGTGGTGGTAGAAAGTCTCGAGGATGAAAGAGAACGACGTAAGAACTGATTTTGTATGGAGTTAGCAATAAGAGGAGGGAAGCGATATAGGATCTCGAATAGAAAATGTGTGTGCGCTGTAAGAGAAGTGGAAATCTTAGTTTGAACCTTGGTGTTAAAAATGAGAGTTAAGGATGTAGAGGAAAATTTTCTAATGGATTAACATTAAAGGAAGAAGAGTATGAATTAAGGATGATCGATTTGATGTTGAGGATAATGGAACGAAGAATAAGTATGAATTTCGCTATTGAGTTGCAAAAATCATCTAAGGGAAAGTGAATGTAGGAAGTACGATGTAGGATCTTGGGATTAGGATATAATTACAAGATCCTATCTAGTTTCGAGTTACGAAATTTTGAGGACGAATTTTTTTTAAGTGAGGTAGTAATGTAACACCCAGATTTTTCTGCTTTTTAATATCAATTTATATATATGTGTATATATATATATATATATATATATATATATATATATATATATATATGAGTTATTTTTCTTAAAATCCAGAAAATGATTTTGGTTTAACCAAAATCATAGTCATGCCCTACCTTACCGTAGAGAGTTACGGTTAAATTTTTGGTTGAAAATTCAGACAAAAACTGATCTGTGTTTTCACTGACAATAAAAGTTTACTGAGTCGAAAACCAAAATTTGACCCGTGAACGAAACGGTTATTGTTTTGTCGTGTTTCCAATGATCTTGGTTATTTTTGAAAATTTACATTTGGGAATAAAATATAATATTTTATCCGGGTGAAATCTTCGAAAATTACGATCAGAAACTTCAACCGGGTAAACAACGGAGCAGTATGGAGAGCTGGGATGACCAAAGTGACTTGATGGAGATTGGAGTGACTGGATGATTGAATTCTAATGTCACATCAAAGAAAGTCATCATTACAGTTTTTGAAATATATTATATTTTATTCCAAAACTCATTAATCTCTCATTTTCCCCAACCAAACAACCCCTAAGAAAAACTTGGAGCCCGAGTTCTTCCTCTTTATCTTCCCTACACGGTTTCAACCCCCTCCCCTGTATAAACCCATCATTTCTTTCCATTCTCACTTTCTTCACATTCTCACATAACCATACTTTACTTACTTCAAAAACTCCATTGATTTTTTTCTTCAAAGAGTTCATTGTTTCACTCATTATTTTCAAGCTTCAAGGGTAATACTTTATTCTCTTACTCATATAAGTTCTTTCCTTCATTTATTTGTTGAGTAATACCATGTTCATCCATTTGATATACTTAGATCTATAAACTTCTAAAATATCTAGAATTTAGTTGAAAAATTCATTTGGCTTGAAACCAATTTCTATGGACTCACAATGATCTATATAATCATTTTCTAAGAGCATGCATCAAGCAAAATCTTCCTTCCCTATTTTCGTAAAGAGGTCGAACCTATGTAGTTAGGGAGCAAGAAAGTTTTGTTTCAATTTTTGAAATATGATCATTGATTTAAGCTCTTTAGTACCTTTTGTTATCAAATCTAAAATATTGAGAAGTTTGAAAATCTCTAGCCTATTTTATGTGTCTTTGCCAAAACCCTAAGCTTGTGGCTCAGAGGAGTTTTTGTTCAATCTTTGTCTAATGATCATTGATTATGAATCTTTAATACTTAAGGATCATTAATTCATGAGTTAGTGAAAGTTGGATATCTCAAACCCTATTTTATCTTCATGGTCGAAACCTATGTCTAGAGAAGAGTAGATGTTTTTGGTTGTTTTAACTTGTGCTATGTGTTAAACCTTACGCAACAAGAAACGATGAACTTTTTTGCTTTGGAATCAGGTAAGGGGAGCTTACCTAGGGATTTTTCCCGATAAATGTATGTTGTTAGTATGTGATCTGTGAAGTTTGTTTTGAGTCTTAATATGGTTGTTTGAGTATTCCTAAGGTGGTTAAATTATCTATTTAAATATCTGAGCTGATGATTTATTTGCGGTTATGTGTTATAGTTCTGATGTATGTCATAAACTGTATTATCTGTTATGAAGTTGATGTGAAATTGTACAATTGTTGATTGTTATCTGAAAAGCCTGACAGTGGTCAGTGCTCAATCAATTATTGAGATAAAAGCCTTAAAAAGCCTTATGAGGAATATTGAGCATGATATTACTTAGTTGATGAGTTCTTTTTGAGAAAGTAATGGATAATTGCAAGGATGAAATCGTAAAAATTTCAGTACGTTATCTTTTCCAAAAAAAAATGTAGATGAAAAGTTATTTTAAGAAATTGATGAAAGAAGAAGAATAAGGATGGAATTGAGAAAGAAATACATTTTAGTATGTTATCATTTTCAAGAATGAGATGAGGTGGAAAATCATTTTAAGAACTAAGCGTTAAAATATTTTAAAGTTAAAGGAAAATCATTTGACTTATAAATCATTCTAATATAAATGAAAACCATCTGGAAATATGTTTTTGAAGAAAAACCTTTGAGGAAATGATTTGTATTATTTCGTTCAGAAATGGATTCAAAAGGATTTTACAAAGTTCTAATGATGCTTCAGGAAAAGGAATAATTTCAACAGAAAGTGGATTTGAGATAAAAATAGATTTCTCTATAAGTTTACATTTCTAAATGAATTTCAATGAAAAAGGATTTTCCGTAAAATACTTCCATTCAACAAAAATATTCCGACAAGCTTATATAAGTTGCGGAGGTTTCATTTTGTATTTGTATTTCACTGAACGAAAAATAATAAACACGTTGAAATATGAATCTAGTATACGAGACGTCGGATACTAGTGTTCTATAATCTACACGTAGATCTTGGATCCGTGTCACGTTGTTGTGGACTTTGAGTCCTAATCACGTTGTTGTGGACTTGATGTCCTAATCACGTTGTTGTGGACTTGATATCCTCATCACGTTGTTGAAATAGACAACTATAAACACAAGAATGGGGGATTGAATTATGTTTATCATAATTTAATCAAAGTTGAAATCTTTTCGCAAACAAAAAGGTTAGATTTGGACGAGTGGAAGAATACAGGATGGACGGTTGACTTTTGCAAGCACACCAATTGATAGACATAAGAAAACTAAGGCAATTAAAGAGTTTAAGGGAAGAGAGATTGACACGGTTATTTATCCTGGTTCACTCTTCAAAACAAAGAGCTACGTCCAGTCCTTGGCAGCACCAAGATTTATCCACTATAACTGATAAGGTTACAGACTCAAGTATTATTTGCACACCTAGCCTCTTCAGGCTCAAGACAAGTATTATTTGCACACCTAGCCTCTTCATGCTCAAGCCAAGTATTATTTTCACACCTAGCCTCTCCAGGCTTACCCTGGTTTGTTTGAGAGATTGGGTTTGTAATAAATACAATTTCTCACAGGCAGATCTTTCACTAACACTCAGAGAGTGGTTTAAATGTAAGGCTTAGGAAAGTCTGCGTAATAACTTCAAAATGATTGAAGAATACAGAATAAAAGAATGAAGAAATAAATGCTCGGAGTAATGGTGTTTTAATGCAGTGTGTATTCTCTTGTTCTTCATCTTCAATGACTTCTGTATTTATGGTCTTCAAGCATTTAGGATCCGTTAGAGACATCCCCTCAGATGTTGGCTTCAAGCAGAGCTTCATTAATTGCAATAGAGTCATTCTGAGTAGTCATTAATGCAATAGAGTCGTTCTGGGCAGCCATTAATGCAATAGAGTCGTTGGTTGTACTCTAACATGAAGGATCATGGCTTTATTCATCGTGCTACAGCCATATTAAAGTTGTGTAGAGAGCTTTTTGTACTTTACTGAGTACACTTTTCTTTTCGTGTAAAGACCAGAGGTACTAGGGAATAAAGCACGTTGGAAGCATTCTTTAACTGGTCTTTGGTTCTGATTATCCAAGGTTGCTTGAGAGAGTAACTTCTGACTTTTCTAGATAATCGTGAAACTGAGTAGGAGAGAAGGCTTCAAGTCACTTTCTGGTTCTTGAACTATGATTCTGATAATCCTTATAGAATTCGTGTTCATAAGATAAGTGCTTCCATCTTGAAAATAATAACTTCTATCTAGTCATTTGAGTTTTCATTCGGGCTAGTAGACGAGCTCCAGAGCAAGTCCAAAGACAAGTGGACGAGCGCTTCTGTCACCTTTAGTGGACGAGCACTTCTGTTACCTTTAGTGGACGAGCACTTCTATTACTCTAGTGGACGAGAGCCTCTGTTACTCTGGTGGACGAGAGTCTCAGTTACTCTGGTGGATGAGAGTCTCAGTTACTCTGGTGGACGAGAGTCTCAGTTACTTTGGTGGATGAGAGTCATTTGCCACATCATTGGACGGATACATTATGACCTTAATGGACGAGCTCCAATTGCCACGTCATTGGACAAGCCATTCCGACCTTAATGGACGAGCCCCATATGCCATGTCATTGGACGAGCCATTCTGACCTTAATGGATGAGCTCCATATGCCACGTCATTGGACGAGCCATTCTGACCTTAGTGGACGAGCACCATATGCCACATCATTGGACGAGCCATTCTGACCTTAGTAGACAGGCTATTCTGATACTTTATTGGACACACTGTTCTGATACTTTATTGGATGTGCTGTTCTGATACTTTATTGGGCGCGCTGTTCTGATACTTTATTGGACGCGCTCCGAATGCCACATAGGTAGACACTGGCTTTCAACACTTTGGTGAACGCAAGTTTGTTTCTCTTGCATTTTGGACGTGCGCTTCAAACACTACAGTGTTGGATGTCTGCTTGTTACACATTGTTGGACGTCTACTTGTTTCACTTTGTTGGACGTCTGCTTGTTTTATTTTGTTGGATGTCTGCTTGTTTTATTTAATCTGCACACTCGATAGACAGGTTAGCAACCAATATGAAGGTTAATTAAATCATTAACCAATGTTTAGTTCTCATCAACACTTAGGGAAATGCACATCAGACCTTTTAGAGACTTAACAATTGTGATGAACGTTGTTAAAGGTGAATGTTATTTTTCTATGACCACAAGCCTAAGACTGATGCATCGGTATAAGGCGTTGTGATTGAGCACTCGGATTTTGTGTCCCATGTTGATGTTAAATAATCTTAAAAGCTGAAAAATTTATGAATAGTCGTTAGTCTTTGAGCTTCGACAAGGAAAGAATGAACACAAAGAAAACGTTGAGAACAAATTATTTTTCATGCATTTTTAGCAGACGTGCCACACGTTGTGAGGAGTGATACCACGAAGGGCAGGGTATTCACATCTCGTTGCAGCATTGTGCCTCGATGGATAATGAAATCCATCTCACAATGCCTTGGGTTGGACAGTGTGTTTGGAATCCATAAGCATAGATCACTGCATTCGGGGACTGGCAGGTGTTCTATGGTAATCACATTGTGCCTAATATACCTGGCTAATCACGTTGTGCCTAATATACCTGGAAATTGAGTCTGATCAACTCATAGAATGATGATGGGATCTCATGAGATTAAGTTAGAACCTGAATATTGAAGTGTCATGCATATTTTTTAAAATGATGATGACTGTTCGGGTATGAAACCCATTGATAAAATGCTTGTCTATTTATGAGAAATTATGATATATGATTATATACGTCAATATGATGTTTTGTATGTCAAGCATGTGGTTATCGTGTTTAAATCCATATATTGGTGTCTCACCCTTACAAATATATCGTGTTTCTTAGGTTTCGCTATTGTACCTTTGTACTCTAGTACAGATGGTGTAGAGGAGTTTTCCTAAGTCACTCAGAGACTTAGATCTAGAGGTTTGAGGAAGTATTTGATCGTGGAATGACCACATGGGTCTTTTCAATAAATGTCTTGTATAAGAGACCAACTTAGGAGCCTTGGTTGGGTTATATATTTGAAAGGTAGGTAAATGTGGTATTAAACATTAGTCTTTGGTTTATTTTTCTCTTTTTGAAAATTGAAACTTTTGATAGAAGTTGTATGTCGTGGCGACTTTGTTATGAATATGATTTTACTGTTTAAATGTAGGCATCTTGGTTTTTTTTTTTCAGAGTTATCCGCAGAAGAAAATTTTTATACTCCAGTTTTCGAACTTAAAATAAAACAATTTTTCTGAAAACAACCAGCAAATTACTTTTTAATTTATTTCCGCACGTGTTTTCAAAGCAATGCCCGAGGGTGTTACAGGTTTGATATTTATATTTTTCACTAAAAAGTCCCATAAAATCCATTATACAAAACAATCTATCAAAATTAGCAAACTTTTGAATACCAGCAGATTTTTTTGTAAGTTACAAAATGCCTTGATTGAATACCATTAGATTTGGATTCCTTTTGAAAAAAATCGTGACTTGATTGAATATCATGAGACTTTATTATCATAAAAAAGTCTTTTAAAATCCCATAAAATCTTAATCCAATACACCTGTTCCTGCCAAGATCCGTTTTGTCGGAGTCTCGCTATAGAACGTTAAACCAAGGGGGTTGTTTTAGATTTTGGCTTGACAGAATTCAGTGATTCCGGTCATACGTATCCCAGTGGGAATCAAAGCCAGACGTAGTTCTAAGTTCATCCCTTGGCGGGGCGGTGATCTCGATCCCTTAATTTTGTATTGGACGAGTACTAGGGAACAAGGACTGTCTGAGAGTCTCTTGGTCGACGCTAGTTCCTCTAACACGCTTAAGGGAGAGTTACCGGGATTCAGTGAAAAGTGTCCTTCTTATGAGGGGTACTCCTCCTTTTATAATAGGATTCCCCTATCTCTTAGAGATCTGATTTATCTCTTAATATCTGTTAGAGATTTGATTTATCTCTTAATATCTCTTTTGAGATATGATTCCTTAATTTAAGGGATATTATCCCTTTTAACCAGATAAGGCTATTTTGGATAATATCATGAATTAATATCAATATCTTATTTCTTTAATTAAATGATCTTTGATTTATTATCCTTATTTTCCGGACTGGGCCGGGTACTTGAGCTCGGTGGCCGGGTTAATAACCTCGGCCAGTACACAAGCCCCCCAAGCTTTGAGCTGATACGGCGTAGAAGCTTTCATGATGTTTTAGCCGAGCTCTGTATCTCGGCCCATACACAAGCCCCCCAAGCTTCGAGCTGATCACATGGAAGCTTTTTCGAAGGAGCCGAGGCTAGGAACTTGGTTTCACCTTTTGATCTTTCGTCTCGGCGAGGTGAGTGGCCGAGCTTCATACCTTATATATGTGTTCACATCCTCCAACTCGGTGGGCATCTCGGGTGACTCGAGGTACCGAGCCGAGGTGGGGATGGTTACTCGTTTCCTGTTGAGGCCATACTTTCTCGGTTCCTGAGATGGAAAAGAGACGTTACTGTGTGTGACGCGTGGCCTTCACGGCATCATTTCTGAGGCTTGCGCTGTAGTTGCGTGCTCAACGGTAAGTCAAGAGCCGGAGCTCAACCGAGTGGTCGGGAGCCGGAGCTCAACCCATTAGGGAACCTGAGCTACACGCTTTAGGTTGTCGAGCTTTATATTTCGGTCAATTCTTAAGTTCAGCGGGCTCGGTGGGCGAGCCTAGTAATCATTTCCCTTTGATTGTTTGGGTTTGGAGGTCTAGCTTCATTTCTTATCCAATATTTTAGTTTGGTGGGCTCAGTGGACGAGTTTAACATCTCGATCAGTATATAAGCTCTCCAAGCTTTGAGCTCAGAATAAGTGAAAGAGTTTTATGAATGAAGCTGAGCTTATCCTTGGTGTTTGATAAGGTATTGGATTTGCATAGATCCTCTTACTTCGGTTAATACCTCTCGGGCAATACTCGAGTTTAGTGGTTGAGGTTCACATCTCGGCCAGTAACATGCTCTGAACATAAGATACTTCAATCTTACCTTTGTTTAAGACAAGTTTAGAAGCTGGTAGCTGAGATTCGACTTAGCAGTGGTTCAGGTTTGAACCGATCTTTTGAAGAGTCAAGTTCAAACTTGGTCATTAGGAATTTATCTCGGTGCTTGTATTTCATCCTTTAACTTTTGATGCTTATCTTGAGAGTTTGAATTTGACTTGCCCTTTGCCGAATGTAGCTTGGTCTTTGAAGTTCTTGGGAGCTCTTAACATTTTCTTCGAGTAGATCATAACCCTTTCATTTGGTGGATTTTGAAATACCTACTAACTTCGCAACTTGACCTCGAATTATTTTTCCCGATCTTGAAGGTGTGTCGCAGAATAAAACTTTCCTAATATCTTCTCCAATTTGTATGATAAAATAGTTTTCATACAAGTTCTTCGAGCTGTAGGCTAAGGGATATCATTTCTCTGTAATTTCCGAGAATGTCCTTCCTTTATCCCTACTAGCCCCCTAAGCTCCGAGCTTGAAATAAGCGAAAGAGCTTAAATGTCAACCCGCATGTCTTAACACGCTTTTTGGTGCCGAGGACTTCGGACTATGATTCTCGGGAGCATTGCTCGAAAATCTGTTTTTTTGTAGAACCAAGCCTTTCTTGGGTTATCGTCTTGCTTGGCCGAGCACTGCTCGGACCCTTGTGCGGAGCCCAGTCGTATTTGGGATTCCGGCTTATTTGGTTGACAACTACCAGGATTTCCCTCGAATCCTGGGTCTCTAACATGCATGATCTACTGTGGACTTTATCTTGGTGCGGAGATGCTGTGCTTGATCTAGGATTTTTATTGCGAGGAGGGAAACATTGCTCGACTTTGAGTTTTTCCGGGGCGTAGTGCGAGGGATCATAGCTCGACCTCGGCTTTTTGGTGTGAGGGGGCAATGCTCGACCTCGGCTTTCTGGGCTTCTGCCCTTTCTTCCTAGCTAGACAATTTTAACTATGGCCCTATAGTGGGTTCTCTAGTTGTTGAGCCAGCATATGCTCGGCTTTTACTAGAATTGGTCCATGATGCGAGCAGGAAAGCTGCGGTCGCTTACACTCTTTTGAGTCTCCTCCATTACCCGTTTTTCGAGCCGCGAGCTTTCTAATAATGAAAAGTATGAAGGCGGATGCCGCCCGAACTTTGCGCACTGGGGACGAGCTTGAAAAAGCCATGGCAAAGGTGAAGAAGACGAGGCTCGGCTAATTGGGCAATTGAAAGTCCAAAAGGTAGAGCTGAAAAAAGGCGATACTACCCTTATGGCCGAGCTGGAAATGGAAAGAATCGACCGGTTCAACCTTCCGAAGGTCGTGGAAGGACTTTAAGCCGAGAAGGAAGCCAGTCTTGAGTTGCGGAAGTTGCTGGAATCCGAGAAGGAGGAGAATCTGAGGCTCCGTTCTGATCTGGTTGAAGCCGAGGCTTCTATCATGAGGGAGCATGTTAATGGATTTTCCTGAGCCGTGAAAAACCTTCGGCACTTCAATCTGAGGCTGACTTCACCTGTGCTGACGTGGACAAGGATTTTAACCTAGATGGAGTCCTAGTTCTGTTGTCCGAGCTGGAGGATGAGGAGGTCGTATCTCAAAGGGAAGAGGTCGACGGGAAAGCGGCCGAGGAGGGGCCCGGAGGTGAAGGTGGAGTGGGCCCACCTGGACAGATTGACATCACTGCTCCTAATGCCGAGGTGGACCTCGAGTCCCGAAGTTGTGATAGTAGTTTAGGTGATATTGTTTTTTGCGCAATCTTTTATGTATTTGGGGACTTGCCCCTTTTATCTTAATGAAATTTCTTATTTTAGCTGTGAATCTTTTTGTTTTTTGTGAATTTTCTAACGTTTTTACGGATTCGGTATGTTAACCCGGATTGATTAATGTTAACCTGTAGAGGCTTCGGTTGGCCTCCTCAGGGTTTAGCACCTCCTTAGGTTTTAGCTCCTGCTTAGGAGTCAAGTACCTTTAGAGGCTTCGGTTGGCCTCCTCAGAGTTTAGCTCCTGCTTATGTTTTATCTCCTGCTTAGGAGTCAAGTGCCTGCTTAGGCTTTATGTCCTGCTTAGGAGTCAAGTGCCTGCTTAGGCTTTATCTCTTGCTTAGGAGTCAAGTAGTTTTTCCTCTTGCTTAGGAGTCAAGTGTAAGTAGTTTTTTCTCTTACTTAGGAGTCGAGTGTAAGTAGTTTTTCCTCTTACTTAGGAGTCGAGTGTAAGTAATTTTTCCTCTTACTTAGGAGTCGAGTATGGTGTCTGAGTGCTGAAGCCGATGGAATTTTATTTTCCAAGGGAGAGCTTGATATTTCGGGAGCCGGAGCTCAATCACTTTGTAGCCGCAAATCTTGCGACTCTGGGAGTGGTATCAGCCGAGCATCACTTTGCTCAAATAAATAACTTGATATGATGCTACATAACACAACATTAAAGGTGTGGAGCAAAACATACCAAAACATATTAGTTTTAAGCTAGATTTAAGGAATAATATCACCTGGGCACTTTGCGGCCTCTGATCTAGGCATTCCCTGAAGTTGCTATGGTCGAGCTCTGGGAGTGGTATCAGCCGAACATCATATGTTGGCCGAGCTCCGAGGCCGAGCTGTGTTGGCCGAGCTCCGAGGTCGAGCTGTGATGGCCGAGCTCTCTAAGTCTTCAACTCTCCGAGTTCGAGTTGTACTGGCCGAGCTCAGATAACTCAGATGTAGAGACCTCCTGATTCTTTCCCTCTAACATGGAGCAGAATGCGTCACAGTATTTTGAGAGAATATTCAAGAGAAGATCACCCTGAGCAGCCTTGGACTCTGTGATTTCTCCATAGCTTCCATGTTCTTTGGCAAGAGCGACTAGTGAAGTGTTTATACGCGCTCTCACCCCTGGTAGCACAGCCTTGATATGCTGTGCAAGAATCTGGTTCAACTTCTTTGCCAATTGTGGAATACAACATCTATCTGCTAGATCGTTGTATATTGGATGACTGCAGAAAAACTTCTCTTCAGCAACAAGAGCGTCCTTTATACTCCGGTTCATTAGAATATCCTCCTGACTACGATTTACAATACCCACATAACCAAGTCGGAGGGGAACTACTTTTCAATCTGAAGAGCATCTGAATTGGCCCAATCTGAATTTGCTGGTGTGACAGCTAGAATGAGGCAGGTGGGAGTTTTGATCGGAGACACCTTTGTTCCCTCCCACTTCCCTGTCAGTCTCAGCCTGGATTTCTCTCCGAATTGTGGAGAAATCATGGATCCTGCGGCCAGGCAAGTGGAGGAACTCCCCGAATTCCTCGTTGGAGCCATCGGGGTTGCGCTTGGTCTGGACGAGTTGTAGCCCGAGCGGGCGCCTGGTACAGATGTCACTGCCGCGAGGGAGGAAGTCGCTGCCGACGAGGGATTCAAGGACGCTGGACTTGCTGCTGCTCTGGCTTCCGACCACCGCCACCTGCGGGAGCTCGATGGTGGGCTGGATTCCCACGCGGGAGAAGATGTCCTGGAGCCTGTTCACCATCGAGATGACGGACGAACCGAGAGGAGTGACGGCGGAGGAAGAAGATGGTGCCGCCGATGACGGCGGAGGAGGTGTAACCGGGTCACCCGCCATGAGGGAGTCCGTCATCGGTGGAAAGGAAGAGGGTTGGGGTTTTTTGGAGAGGAACATGCCGTGATTGGAGTGGGGATGCTAACTCATTACTATGTCATAGTTTTGATTCTAATTAATCGTTTGATAGATGTCGATGGATGTGCGGCCGGGGAAAGTTTGCCTCGGCCCCACGGTGGGCGCCAAATGTTCCTGCCAAGATCCGTTTTGTCGGAGTCTCGCTATAGAACGTTAAACCAAGGGGGTTGTTTTAGATTTTGGCTTGACGAATTGGTGATTCCGGTCCTACGTATCCCAGTGGGAATCAAAGCCAGACGTAGTTCTAAGTTCATCCCTTGGCGGGGCGGTGATCTCGATCCCTTAATTTTGTATTGGACGAGTACTAGGGAACAAGGACTGTCTGAGAGTCTCTTGGTCGACGCTAGTTCCTCTAACACGCTTAAGGGAGAGTTACCGGGATTCAGTGAAAAGTGTCCTTCTTATGAGGGGTACTCCTCCTTTTATAATAGGATTCCCCTATCACTTAGAGATCTGATTTATCTCTTAATATCTGTTAGAGATTTGATTTATCTCTTAATATCTCTTTTGAGATATGATTCCTTAATTTAAGGGATATTATCCCTTTTAACTAGATAAGGCTATTTTGGATAATATCATGAATTAATATCAATATCTTATTTCTTTAATTAAATGATCTTTGATTTATTATCCTTATTTTTCGGACTGGGCCGGGTACTTGAGCTCGGTGGCCGGGTTAATAACCTCGGCCAGTACAACACCCCTTATCTTTCCACTGATTTTTTGGTTTCCTAGGGTATCCTCCGCGCGTAACTGTGGAGACTAATCCCTCGAGCCGGGTAAGACCACAAGGGCGGCAAAGCTCTCCCTCAAGAGTTTTAACGCTACTTCATTCCCAGGGTCAGGATTCGAACTCGAGACCTCTGATTAAGCTGGAAGAGATCCATGCCATATCATCGAAGCGCTCTTGGGTTCCTTATCTTATCTTTCCACTGTGGTAAAAAAAAAACTCTTATCTTTCCACTGAACCAAATTTTATTCATACTGCGCCCTCATCTTTTTAAATGAGCCTCATATTATTTATATATATATATATATATATATATATATATATATATATTTATTATTGATATATTGATTCAACCTATCCATTTATTTATCATTATTGATTTATTGTCATTAATATATTGATTCAGTCTACTCATTTATTTATCATTATTATCATCAATGTGTTGGTTCAGCCTATACGATAGTGATCTGATTCCATTTGATTTCAATGTAATTTTAAATAATATTGGCATTTGAAATTATTACAATAATATTTAAATTTGATTGTCATTTAACAGTCCAATATGTGTCATTTGTAAGCGTGTTCAAGTACTATGACGATTTATAGTAATAATCAAATAAAATTTATTTTAAATTTATTTTATGATATTAATTTTTTTAACCAAGTAATGTTAATATTTTTCTTATAACATTTAAATTAAATGAATATTTAAATAAATTAATATACAAATATGATATGCATACGATTTTTAAATTTTTAAATTTTCAACTATTAAGTATCTCGTGGATTTCATGGTATTTTTAAATTTATAAAAATATATAATAAAAAAAAATTATTTAATTATAAATGATAAACGATATCTATACATAATCACTTCAAATATAAAATCAATTTAAGATATATAATTTGAATTTGAAATTTGAATTTGAAATATTTGCTTTTAATATATTGAATTTTTTTCCTTATATATACCATTTTATTATTATAGAGTAATAAACTTTTATTGCTTTCAAAATTAAAAAAAATTAAGTTTTAATATTTATTACCTGTTAATGTTGAATGATGACTATTTCGTTTTTTTAATGTAATAAAATATTTCCTTTTGATCTACAAAAAAAAAAAATTATTTCCTGTTGAGATCCAATTAAATACTTGATCACTCATCCCTTAGTTTATGCTTTAATCGACGAATGTGATTCTTACGAGGTGGTGGCGTCATAGAGCGACACGTGTGAGAAAAATTTCTTGCAAACATTTTCGTATATATTGACTAGATAGATTATAGATTTTAGATTTGTGTCATCATTTTATAACATGAATAATTATCCTCAACTACACTTATCCTCAACGAGCCACATTTCTTTCTCTCTCTCTCTTTTTTTTTTACCTAAACCATATTTCTTTATGTATATCTAACATATTTTTTTATTTGATTCTTAATATATTTCTAAATCTACTAATTATTGATTATATTATTCCATTTTAATATTATCTCAACATATCATAATTAAATTTTATTGGAAAATAGATATAATTATTAGTAGAGTGATATAATTTATTTCATAATTTATTTACTAAAATAAGTTAATCATTTACTTAATTACTTAAATTGTATTTCCACTATCAACAATATCCACCATAGTTGGTAAATAGTTGATTCTAGTTGATTCAAAGATTCGATTCCAGCCGTTGTATAAAAAAGACTTTGTCGGGGAGAGATAAAACTTATCTCTATAATCTCTAAGCATTAAAAAGTATAAATACATTCTGTGGAATGTCATATCTCACTAAAACACCCACTATGTATGGCATACTATCTTGGACCATCATCAGTTTCTGTAGCTACATTTTTAGCAGGAGAATTTTTGGTGAAAATGGTCTCCATCTCTTCCAAGGGCCTGCCCTTGGTTTCTGGGAGGAAAAAGTAGAAGAAGACCCAAGCTAATACAGATATAGCAGCAAACATGAAAAAGGCTCCTCCTATAGTGATTGCTTTGTAGATTGAAATAAAAGTCATGGAAATAACAGCATTCATGGTCCTGTTGACAGCAACTCCAATACTCACCCCTTGTGCTCTCAACCTCAAAGGAAATATCTCAGAGCTATAGACCCATGTGACAGGCGCAAGCCCAACATTAAAGAAAGCCACATAGATGTAACAGGCTACAATACTAAGGCTCAAGGCCCACAAGAGCTTTTGCTCGGAATGTTCCACCATGGTCAAGCTGAATCCCAACACTGCCAATCCACAAATCATTCCTGTAGTGCTTATTTGCAAGAGGCGTCTTCTACCAATTCTGTCAAGCAAAAAGTGGATATGAACAAGAAAATGATCTTTGTAAGGCCTATCCCAATAGTTGCAAGCAAGAGCTTATCCTTAGTTTTAACACCAGCTTTCTTAAAGATTCTTGGGCCATATAACATGACAGCTTCAATTCCAGTTGCATGCTCAAAGAAATGGATCCCAACTGCTGCAATAAGCATCCAACGAACAGGAGGTGTGGGCCTCAAAAGCAACTCTGCCCAAACCCCTTCACCATGGTGATGGGACTCTTTGGGGAGCTTCACTATCTCATCTTCGCAATTCTCATCAATCCCTGCAGCAACTTTTATATCCTTGAAACGAAGTTCTGCCTCTCGTGCTGTATTGCTAACTTGCATTAGCACCTTTTTTGCATTTCCTAGACGACCCTGCATCACCAACCACCTTGGAGACTCTGGCATCATTAGAATCCCAAAACCCAACCCAATTGATGGAATTGCTGCAATACCAAGCATCAATCTCCACCCAAGTTGCAAACTCAATTTTCCTAAAAGGTAGTTTGATACATAGCCAAGGAAGATGCCAACACCAATACAAAGCTCGGGTAAGGAGGTTAGAAAACCTCTTGATGCTGCAGACGAAATCTCTGCTGAGTAAACTGGTGCTACCATAAGAGCAAACCCAACACCTAAACCACCAACACACCTTCCAACCATTAGAACTGCATAGTTTGGTCCGTATCCCATCAGAACTGCACCTATCAAGAACAGGATTGATGCCAAGAATATTGTGTGCCGCCGACCGATGTAATCAGAGGTTTTTCCAGCAGTTAAGGATCCCACCAATGCACACAGGTTTAAGATTCCTGCTAGAACCTCTTGTTGGGTGTCACTCATTCCTATATCTTCCTTTATGAATATCATCGCTCCACTCATAACCCCAGTATCTGAAAATAATCATAATCTATCTATAGTTATTCAAAATATATATTCACAACCAAAGTGTGCATTTATCATGTGACACAATAATTTACTTTAAAGTATTAATTTGATCTTTATATGTGATACAAATTCTTCATTAGTCCCTGTACGCAAGATTTAACGTATCACTAGAGACGACAGGATAACGGGAGAGATCAAATGTATAAGATTGCATGTATGAGAACATTTTTAATAATTTTTTACATATCGAGATTAAATGAAAAATTCATGTCATGCATAACAAGATGAAACAAATTAAGGAAAGAAGTTCAAGGTTAAGGAACATATTTTGAAAATTTGACTTACAAAATTTATGTACTACCACATCAAGTATTGTAGAGATCAGAAAATGGTGAAAGAAAGAAATACAGAAAATAGTGAAGGGAATGTAATATTACCATAACCAGATATGATGGATACCATGGAAGCGACTATAGCACAAGAAAAAGCATATTTGTTGAGTCTCGTCATTTCGTCATCTTTGCCACCCTGTTCCATTATAGTCACGAATCACGACGATATTTGATTAAATGGCTCTTCAATATGATTTATTCTGGTATGTTAATTCAGATGGGTTAACTAACTTGAGGATAACTAGCTGAACCAATATCCTTTGTTCCAAGGTTGTTTATATAGGAATTGAGGTTCAACTGGAAGTGAAGGAAAATTTGAGGATAACTAGCTGTACCAATATCCTTAGTAATTAGGATTCTCTCCGGCCTCTCCAGTCACCTTTTTTGCTTTTTTATTTAAAAAGGTGATACCGCCGGAGAGATAGGAGATAATCCGTATTGTCTCCTTAGTTCCAAGGTTGTTTATATAATAATTGAGGTTGAACAGGAAGTGAAGGAAGTGTCTATCTGGTGGCACCCAATGACTCGGGACATGTTCAAAATAAGCCTATAGGATACGTAATTGTAGGCTATCCAAATTCGTATGTTTGGGATAAGTTTGACACCCCTAAGCCTTGTTGGACATGGGATGTTAAAATTGGATTTACTTTAAAAAAAATAATATAACATGCATGGATGGTAAAATTAATTATGAGTTATTTATATTAGTGATAATTCATTGTCTTATCATGTTTTATCTATTATTTTAGAGCAGATTTTATCAATTAAATTTTGTTGAATGCTTGATTTAGCCCAAATTAGACTTTGTTTTCCTATTTTGGTTATTTTAGAGTCAATGTGTGTATTTAATTAATTTTAATTAGATTTTGATTAATTTTCTGATATTATTCTTATTTTTGATTTTTAGGAAAGTATCAAGAAGAAAAGAATGGAAATCAATTAAATTGAATATTGCCAAGTAAATTGCAAGGGCACACATGATGGATTTGAATCCAAATCAATTTGGATTTGAATTATTATGATTGAAAGATAATTCAATTGACATTGATATAAAAGATTGGATCCAAATCAATTTGGATTTGGATAATAATTGCCTATCACAACAATAAAGGATATGATAAGATTTGGCAATTAATTTGGAGATATTGATTTAGAAACGAAGATTAAAATGCTCAGGATCAGTTATGTTAGAGCTTGCATGAAGACAGAGCTTGAAAAGCAAGAAAAATGAGCCAAACAAGCCCATCACGGTCTAGTCGTGACAGCCATCACAATCATGATCGAGCAAGGCTGAAAAGAAAAGTACGCAAAAGTCATAACCTGTTATGGCCAGGCCGTGATGGCCGTCACGGCCAGGCCATGATGGCCATCATGGTCGTGACAGGCCAACCAACGCCAAGTTTTCCAAGACGACCTGGCCGTGACAGGCATCACGGCCGTGACGCGCAATATCTGAAAATTTAATTGTTGATTTGATCTGATTTTGTAACAGCTTTGAATTCAAGTTATCCTATATTATAAATAGGATTCTAAGGCTCGAAAATAGGGATCCGATTGGCTGCTACCTTAGGCAAAAATTAGGATTTCTCTTCTTCTCAATTTCTTCTTTTCTCTTAGGATTTTTATGCTTTCGTTATTCAAGGTTGCCATGACCATGGCAATGCTTATGATTTTTATGCTTTTCTAGGAATTGGGGCTATGCCCAAGACTTGTTTTATGTTATGAATTGGTGTTTTCCCTTTGTTAATTCCAATTTGCTTTTGATTTAATTCCTATTGCATGAATTACTTGTGAATTTGGTGCGCACTTATTTGCATGTCATAGATACTCTAAGGAGTAACCTAGCGGTGAACTTAGGTATTGGATCTATAGGGATTGAACTTATGACTTAAATCACGAGAGTTAGAAGCAGTCCTTCGAGGGTACCATTGAATTGTCACGAATCTTAATGGGTTCAATTTAAATACAATTACCACGAGAGTAGGGGTTGATTTAATTGGACACGGTTCTTGTATCTCGAGAGAGAACATTAACATTAACTTATTTAGGATAAATTCACCTTCAAAGCAATTTTGATAATTAACAAGAGGGGTAGTCAATTTAGTAGCACGAGCAGTCTTGTTGGTAATCCAACTCCTGGAAATCCCTTTTAATTTAAAATCCCAAAAATATTTGATTTTATTTTATTGTTTCTTTTATTTTCTTAAAATCTTTTCACACCTATTTCTCAGTCTAAATAGTTGTTTAATTTGTGAAGTGACACTTGGCTTCCCAATCCCTGAGTTCGATACTCGTTTTCTCACCGTTTTATTATTACTTACTTCGATTCGATACGCTTGCCAGAACCTATCAATTAGCTATATATACTTTGTTAATAAAATCAATTTAATGCTTAAATAAATTACACTTTCAAATTTTTGTTAGTTATTTTATAAGAACCTTAATTCGAAGTGTTTCCTTAAATATATCAAAATCAAATATAAACTTGAATCAGATCATAATATTATTAATTATGTTATTAATAATTAGTTGACTTATATCAAATAAAAATAAAATTTAAATAATATTAAATTATACATAAATTATCAATCATGCTATTAATAACCATTACTTTATTATCATTAAAATTATCGTTATTATTATAAAAAAATGTTATGCAATATAAATCACGTCACATCAACACGATATTCATTCCCTTTTTGTTTAAAAAAACTTTATCTTTAATTAATTTTCTCATGAATTTAAACTGCATCATTCTATAAATATCACAAAAAATTTTGAGTATCAAGTTTTTTGTTGAATTTATTGGATCTAATCCATCATCATCACAATAATAATTTTATTCCACAAAATTATCAATAATTTAAAATATTTTTATCAATTTAATTAATTAAAAAACAAATTTATATACGAATAATATTTTAACTTAAATCAAATAAATTACAATTAAAGTAACTCATACCTAAAATATCACAATGAAATTATCAAGCTTATATAAATAAAGTAATAAAGAAATCATTTAATATATTAAAATAACAAATAAAGTATAAGTAAATCATTAAATTTTTGGATTAATGTTTATCACTTCTAATATAATTCAAAGTCAAATCTTATTTATCTCGATTAATCCTAAAATTTTAAAAATAAAATTAATATTAAGTCAAATCAAATTAAATTCTGACTAAATCATTTAAATGTACAATATAAGCACCTTTTATATTTAAACTAGTGATTGATATGTGACCAAATGATAGATAAATCATAAATATATTTTTTGAAAATGATTAACTTGCACGAGAAAAAATCGAATAGATTTTCAAGAGAGAAGACAAAACTAACATGATACATAAATATATTTTCTAAAGAAAAAACTTGTTAACTTGCATATGAAATAAAAGAAATAAATCAAATAGATTTTTCAAAAACAAGAAAATTAATGTAATAGATAAATATAAATTTTCTAAAAACGGTTCAAGAGGAGAATTAACTATTAACATATTTTCAATAGAGAAGAAAAAATGATATATATAATTTTTTTAGCTCAAAGCAAATCAAGGAATTTCATTCATGATAGTGTTCTAAATACAAGTAGGAATATGACGAAAAATGCTGCCATTAGCAAACTTGGTAGACTCCCTAGCAAGGGTATGATCACTACCATTAACTATTAGCCTGGTAAAAACAACCTTAAAATTGTTGCAACAAAGTAAAAAGTTCCTATAAAGCTGTGATGAGAGAACCATACTCAGAGAGATCAGATTTAGCAGTGAGAATAACATCCACAACTTGTTTGCTTTCCAAATCTATTATGACATTTGAGATGTTGACGGATTGAAGCCAGATGAGAACTTGAAATAACCCCACACTAATTTCTGCCTCTGGAGGACTCATATGCGATACACACCAAACTGTGTGAGCCATAACAAAGTGCCCGGTTTCATCTCTAACACAAGCACCAGCGCGCCAACCTTGTTCTGGTTAGAGAAAATCGCAGCATCAATGTTGCATTTGTAATGGCCGGCTGGAGGCGGGATCCAAGTTTCCCTTGGAACAGATGCCGAGTTCTGCACATCATGGGGAGATCCACGAGCATGTCTCCAAGCTTGAAGCATCTCAACAATATTTGCAGACTGCTCCTTGTCTTCCCATTGCTTCATGTTCCTCTTCCTCCAACCATATAAGCTCCACATCTGCATAGCTAGCATCTCTAACTTGTCAACCTCCAACCTCCTGCATGCTTCAAACATAAACTCCTGAACACTCTCTGCATTTTGCATCAGCATTTGCATGGAGTTCCACAACTTAAGTTTCTGCCAAACCTCTACGTTGTTAGGGCACATAAGAAAAAGATACCACCTCTCCTCCGATTCCTTACCGCAACAAACACACAGATGGACATTCCACACTCTTGAGGAAAGAATTGTTACCAATCACACGATCAAAGTGACGAAGATTAGCTTCATAAGAAAAGTAGTTCTTGGAAGCATGAAAGCTTGTAAGTGAGAAGAGTTTCTCGTAAGGAATCATATTGAAAAAGATGATTGATTGTGTACATTAGTCTCTTATTTATAGGCTAGATTAGGCTAACCATATGTAACTAACTCCTAACCAGCTCACTAACCATATATTCTATTATAAATGATATGATAGACAAATATATATTTTAAATATGATTAACTTGCACGGGAAAAGATGATAAATAAATCAAATAGATTTTCAAAGGAGAAGAAAAAAAAATATAATAAATAAATATATTTTCTAAAAATATTTAACTTGCACAGTGAAAAGAGAATAAATAAATAAAATAAATGGTTAAATATGTCTTTAGTCCCTTATTTTTTTACAAAATTTTGGTTTTAGTCCCTCGTTTGGAAAACATACTTTTCTAGTCCCTCATTTTTTAAAATGTGTCGGAAGTGGACCCTAAACCAATATTTTTAGTCCCTCAATTTTGACAACCACACATTTGTAGTGCTTCTTTTTTTACAAAAGTTCGATTTTAGTCCCCCGTTTTTCAAATGGAAGTGTGTTAAAAAAACGGGGGACTAAAAAATACATTTTCCAAACGGAGGACTAAAACCGAACTTTTATAAAAAAAATGAGGGATTAAAAACATATTTAATCCTAAAACAAATATATTTTTATGGTTGAATAAAAGTTATTAATATGATATATATATATATATATATATATATATATATATATATATTGTTTCTAAAATTGGTTCACTTGCACGAGAAAAATAGAAGAATTAACTCAAAAATATTGTCAAGAGAGAATAAAATAATAATATATAGATAAATATATTTTTTAAAGATGGCTAATTTATACGGGAAAAGAGGATAAATAAATCAAATATATTTTCAAGATAGAAGAAAAAAATATTAAGTTAGATAAATATATTTTCTAAAAATTGTTAACTTGCATCGGACAAAGAGAAAAATAAATCAAATAAATTTTTAAGAGAGAAGAAGAAAAATGATATTATAGATAAATACATTTTCTAAAAATGGTTAAATTACAAAAAGGAAAAAAAAAGGTGAAATAAATAAAAATTTTTTTTTTTTTTTGGGGTACAAGGAGGGGCTTGGAGCCCAAGGAGGAGAAACCTAGGTAGACACTATAACAGCTTGATTTCCTAATATGTTTTATGATTAATGTTTAAGATTAAGACTTGGATTATATGGTTAAAATGTTAGTTAAAGTCTAGGAATTTTTTTGCATTGAAAGTAAGCAATCATCGGGAATGAGTTTAAGTGTGAGCAAAACTTGGGGTTTTCCCGATTATCGTCTTTAGGACGTTTGAATGAGAAATAAGAAATTTGGAGTTAGGATTGAGATTAGCATTTTTATTGGTTGGAGGTTGTTCATTAGGTCTTAATGAGCCTATATCTCAAATTTGAGGTCAATCAGACTTTAAACGAGCTCAGAACGCGAAGAAACGCGCGAAGTCAACGTTGCTGACCAAAGGCCAGAGCTGAGCGCTAGGAATCTACGCTGAGCACTAGAAGCGCTGCCATGCACAACGACGCGTGTACGCTGACGTGGCATCGATGCAGGAGCCATCTGGTGCGACCAGCCGAGGCCCCCAAATGGGAATTTGAAAAAAAAATAAGAGGTTCAAAGAGGTAAGTTACCTCATATGAACCTCAACAGAAAGAAGGCTTAGAGGTTCTCTTATTTTTGTGTCTTTCAAAATGTGATGTTTAAGTGGAATTTCAGAGATTTGGGGACCTCGTTCAGTGTGAGGCAGATTCGAGAGGAGTCGAGACAGAGTGGTCTCGTAGCGTTTTCGTGGTCGTACGTTTGTCAGGTGGAGGAAATAAATTATTTAACGTCGGAAACGACATGATGACGTTTAATTCGATAATGACATAGGGCGACCTAAACCCTACGGGATAGCGAGTAACGGATAATGTCCATATCACGCTGGGGACTACTTAGCGGTACTCGTGATGATATTGAGATTGTGTGTTTATTGCTGTTACGTTTATTATATATTATTTTATTATTTAATTGTTGCCTGCTTAAACTGCTTGACTGGTTGAATGAATATTGGTGATTGATGGATGATGATGTTATGAGTATTGTGATTATTTTATGAATATGTTATATTATTATTTTATTAGATTTTGATAATGATTATATTTTGGAAATGATAATATGAATGTAATGATGATTTTATGACATGATGATAATGATGACGATTTTGATGGCATGGTGGTATGATGTGATAAGTGTAATAATTAGGCTTAGAGGTTGAGTAAGTAATAAGTTATGTTGAGACATGATGATGTACTGGGGAATTCATACCATATGTGTTAGTAGTGCCTAACCGAGATGATTTCTGTGATATGATGATGATGAGATTATTATTGAGGTTATCTATGAGATTATGATGAGCGGTTAGGGCACTAGGGGGTGACCTGAAACATGGTCTGTGATATGGTTGACCTGAAACATGGTCTGGTGGACCTGAAATATGGTCGTTGGGGCCTATTCCTGGGAGGGATAATTCCCGAGGTTAGGCTAAGCGGACCGTCCCAAACATTATTTCATTTTAGTTGTAACTATAGTTCATGCGTTGCATGAGCACCCTGGCCGGGGTTTAGAGGTGTTCACCATATTGTGCAACTATAGTGACATTGTTTTGCATGGGCATCCTGTTGATGGATCTGGGCAAGTATACCCAGTCGTGCAAGTAATACGGTGGTGAGACCGGTTATCGTATCCACGGGGATTGGATGTCAATTACCAATTCACAAACTCAGTAACTATCTAGACTAAACTATAAATCAAGAGAAATCAAAACAAACAAAAGAAAAGGAAAAGTTCTTTGAGGAATTCTATCGAACACTTGGAGTGCGAAAGGGATATGTTGGGACTAGACTTCACCAAACCTCTAACTCGTGTACTATTAGGACTAGATACCTCCCATTCATGCTTCAGATATTAAAATAAATCCACTAAATTACTCAAACCCCGATTCCTCGGATGGCAAGAGCCTAAATCCACTAATAGACCCTAATTCCTTAGGTGGCCTAGATTAATGAATATGCATTAAGATTAGGGATCATGCGATTACTAGTAAACCTAACTCCATTCCTAGATGAAAGGGTTACTAGGTGATTAAATTCAGTTTCGGTTCTGATACGAATTTCCCAATTGCATACCAAAACACAAATCGAGTCATGGGGGTGCTAGCCACAACAAGCATTAAGCATGAAAAATCAATCACTAATATGAAGACATGAACACAGAATAATCAGTCAAGGCAAATACATAATATGCAGTTTGGTTACATCTAATCCCAACAACAAGATTTAACTACTCATTATTACAGAGAAATCCAAACCAGAGAAATAGGAGAAGAGGAGAGAACAAGCTCCATGGGAGCTTTCCACCGTCGTCACAGCAGCCCCTCTCAGCAACTCCCTTCTAGGGTTGCAATCCTCCCTCAGCCGCAGCCTCCAAGTGCCTCTCTAGTCAAAACCCTCAAACTAAAACTCAAAACTAAAAAACCTCCCTCTTTCTGCCCTAAAACAGCAACTTATACCAATCAGTTCTGCGCGCGCTCGCGAGGCGAATGTCTTCTCGCGAGGCGAATATTAAAAATTGGCTTCAGAGATTGGATCTCTCGCGAGGCGAGAGTTGCTCGCGGGGCGAAACTGAAAGGTTCTTCTCAAATACGCCCGTGATGAGTATCAGGGCTTGGGCGTGATGGCTTCTGTTCCTCAGACTCGCGGGGCGAGAAATGGTTCGCGTGGCGAGACAGAAATGGTTGCATTTTCTGGCACAGTTAGCTTTCAGGGTCGCGAGGCGAACTGTGATTCGCGGGGCGAATCTTCAGAATTCTACATGACTCAATTTCTTCTCTTTTCTAGCTCTAAATTCATCCAAGCTTCATTATGGCCAAATCTGCACAGTTTTCCTTAAGTTCCTGCAAAACAACACCAAGAAACCGCTTCACCCGTTCTAAGGGAAAAAGTAGCTAAAATCAAATAAAGAATGCCTAATCTATATGAAAAATGCATGCAAAAGTGTACAGAAAACATGATGTAAAATCACACTATCAAATCACCCCAAGCTTATTCAATTTCTTGTCCTCAAGCAATCACTAAGGCCAGAAGAAGAAACAGAACATGGATAGTGAACTAAGAACCCGAGTAATTGATCCAAGTAATAGGCAATTCAAACAATTCAGCAAGAGACAATCAATTCAAGTCCAATTAGAGGCTTAGGTTCCTTAGACTCATGTTCTCACTGATTTGGGGCACCCTTTTTTCACCTGAAGCTCACCCCAAGCTTGTTCTTTTGCTTGGCTCTCTTTCTCACCTCACTCAAGTGTTAGGGACATATGACAATTCACTCCAATTTCCTCAAGGAATGAATCCTACCATAGGCTTGACTATCAACCAAATCTCTACTTTATTAATGAAAACAATTTAGAATCAAGAGGTCTTTTACTTTGGATGTAACGTGGCCATGGGATTAATCGTTAGGTGGGGAAATCAATAAAAGGAAATTTTCAAAAGGGCTAACAAAGTATCAACATTGCAAAGCATGCACCTTCTAAAATACCTTTTTGGGTTTTGATTTATTTTTCCACCTTTCTTTTCTTTCTTTTCATCTTATTTCTCATTTCTTTTTGTCATCCCCTTCTCTATATATTTTTCATTTTCTTTTGTTTTTCTTTTGTTTGGTGAAGGGGAAATTTTCAATCCAAGAGAAATATTTTTATGATTCTTTCATCCCAAACTTTCAACTACCTTTTTACCCTTTTGTGCAATACTTTAGAAGGTCCCTTATCAAGCATCATTTAACCACATATTTCAAGGTACCAAGAAAAGTATTTCATTCTTTCAGGCTCAAAATTGGGCAACTAAGGGGTAGCATTTAGTCATTCAAAGCTAAGAAGGCCAGAAAAATACCTATTGCCTCAATCATTTTCAAAAATGTTTTCAAAAATTTTTAAGCTTTAAAATGGTTTCAAGTCAGGTTCTAGAGAAAACAATCCAAGAGGAATAACACTCTAACACAAAGAATCGGGTATATTTAGTGAGTACCCCTTTGTGGCTCAAAATCTCACATTTTAGTAGTTCAAAAATCAGTGAGCAACACAAATCTATGAAACCATATGTTAATTATCAACTATCACAGATTATCTCAAACATTTATATTTGCAGCCTTATCACAAGAATGAAAAAAAAAATTGGGTTCAAAATTTCACTATCACAATTTAATTGGCACTCAGTTATCACAATTTGGATGCAAAATCTAAGCAATGGCAATCTAATTGTGTGATCATGCAAAGCTATCATGCAAAACTATATGAATGCAACATGCAAAATGCAGCTGCAAAATACCCCTACCCCAAGCTTAAGAATTTACATTGTCCCCAATGTAAACAATCAAGTTGGAAAGAGGAGAAAAATTGGAACGACTTACCGAGGCGGTAGCGGGTGCTGGCTCTCATTCCAGTCAGAAACTTGCTGGGAAATGTGTCACGGCCTGGGCATGATGGGTTCTGCCTTTGCTTCTTCTGCCCTTTTTGCTTCTCCTTCCCTTCTTTCCCTAAAATCACTTGGCAGATCTCAATTTATTATTTTTCCTCTTGATCTTCTCAAATTATTCAAGAGGTTAAAATCAAAAACAAAATCTAACTAAAGAGAAGGATTAAGAAAAGTTGGGTTGCCTCCCAATAAGCGCTTCTTTAACGTCACTAGCTTGACGTACTAGGATCCTCCTCCCGGATCAAATGGTATCTGGAGTGGCAATTGCAGAAGTAGTATGACTTTATCCATGGTTCCACCAAGCCATTGTGTGAAAACACCATTGACCTCTTTAACTACAATAACGCACTCACTTCCTAGCGGGTCAAATGGCATTTTCACCAGGAAGTTTGATAGATAAGTGGAAGGGGCTAACTTACCAGTGTCCACACATGCATGCAAGCCAACATATTTTTCTAATGCAGTAAAATCAAATTGCTCAACAAGCATGGTGGATTGAATGCTTTCCAAATGCCCTGCCTTCTCACTTGTTCCTCCCCAAGGATGCGTGAAAGGTAATTCCTCTTCTTGTGATTCGCTTACCACCACCACTTCATCTTTAATTTGATCCATTCCCACAACCAGATTCTACTCAACTTCTGCTTCGTATGGCTCTATGGGAATCACAATACACGGTGGTGGAGGTGGTAAATATGACAAAAAGGTTTCCCAATCCTCCTTGGAGTATATATATATAAGCTCACCAGTCATAGGATCGACTCGTGATGGAATATTATGAGATAGAGAAAACTCCTCGAAGAATTCTCCCAAATTTATATCGTCTTCCCAACACAAGTTATCCTCCAAAATATGACTAGAAGCTTCCTCATCAGGTGGATAATAAAAATTTTCCATGACTCTCGTACACCTTGCAAAAACATAACTCAAAACAAAAATATCAAATATATATAGAAAAATAAAAAAGAATTAAAATGTCTAAATTAGTTGCCTCCTTTGTTACTAATGATATTGGCAAAACCAATCCCCGGCAACGGCGCCAAAAACTTGTTGACGGTTCTGGGCAAGTATACCCAGTCGTGCAAGTAATACGGTGGTGAGACCGGTTATCGTATCCACGGGGATTGGATGTCAATTACCAATTCACAAACTCAGCAACTATCTAGACTAAACTATAAATCAAGAGAAATCAAAACAAACAAAAGAAAAGGAAAAGTTCATGCTTCAGATATTAAAATCAATCCACTAAATTACTCAAACCCCGATTCCTCGGATGGCAAGAGCCTAAATCCACTAATAGACCCTAATTCCTTAGGTGGCCTAGATTAATGAATTTGCATTAAGATTAGGGATCATGCGATTACTAGTAAACCTAACTCCATTCCTAGATGAAAGGGTTACTAGGTGATTAAATTCAGTTCCGGTTCTGATACGAATTTCCCAATTGCATACCAAAACACAAATCGAGTCATGGGGGTGCTAGCCACAACAAGCATTAAGCATGGAAAATCAATCACTAATATGAAGACATGAACACAGAATAATCAGTCAAAGCAAATACATAATATGCAGTTTGGTTACATCTAATCCCAACAACAGGATTTAACTACTCATTATTACAGAGAAAGTCAAACCAGGGAAATAGGAGAAGAGGAGAGAACAAGCTCCATGGGAGCTTTCCACCATCGTCATAGCAGCCCCTCTCAGCAACTCCCTTCTAGGGTTGCAATCCTCCCTCATCCGCAGCCTCCAAGTGCCTCTCTACTCAAAACCCTCAAACTAAAACTCAAAACTAAAAAACCTCCCTCTTTCTGCCCTAAAACAGCAACTTATACCAATCAGTTCTGCGCGCGCTCGCGAGGCGAATGTCTTCTCGGAAGGCGAATATTAAAAATTGGCTTCAGAGATTGGATCTCTCGCGAGGCGAGAGTTGCTCGCGGTGCGAAACCGAAAGGTTCTTCTCAAATACGCCCGTGATGAGTATCAGGGCCTGGGCGTGATGGCTTCTGTTCCTCAGACTCGCGGGGCGAGAAATGGTTCGCGTGGCGAGACAGAAATGGTTGCATTTTCTGGAACAGTCAGCTTTCAGGGTCGTGAGGCGAATTGTGATTCGCGGGGCGAATCTTCAGAATTCTGCTTGGCCAACACCACCAAGAAACCGCTTCACAGTTTTCAGAATTCTGCACAGTTTTCCTTAAGTTCCTGCAAAACAACACCAAGAAACCGCTTCACCCGTTCCAAGGGAAAAACTAACTAAAATCAAATAAAGAATGCCTAATCTATATGAAAAATGCATGCAAAAGTGTACAGAAAACATGATGTAAAATCACACTATCACATCCTCCATCTACGGACGAGGGTGTGCACCGGGGACTCTGAGACGTGTCGATTGATGTGGATATACAGATATGACCGATACCTGATGAGATGATTCAGACAGTATTTGCATTGCATCATAATGGAGGATAGAGGAAAGATCCTAGATGTGGATTGAGGATGATTGTGTTATATATATGTACTTATACTTTTGGAGACGGATGTTTAGTGTGCTTTTATAGAATTAAATGTTACTAAACCCTTTCCACGTTTGACGTTATATTGTTTCTTATCCCTTTTCTTCTTGCTGTTGTGTGTATTTTATTTATGTGATCGCTATAAGAAGAAGCAGTGGAGGAGCCAGCTATGGAGGAGCTAGATGAAACCCCTTATGAGCCAGATGCTGGAGGATGAGCAGTGGACCCGAGTAGTTCAGTAGAGAGTCTACGGTCTGTGCATTTTTTTGAGGCGTTTTATCTTCTGTTGTTTATACCAGTTTGTACGTTTTGGGATCCTACTGATGGGAATCCCTTATCAGTACCTGTATCAGCATGTATGTATATATTATAGTTGTGTTCCTATATATATATATATATATATATACACATATATATATATATATATAGATATATTTATATTTGAAGTTTTTAATTTTTCTGTCGTTTTAATAGATATGCTTAACGATAATAACCCGTTTAGGTCCTAAATATTATGGGTTTCTTTTAGGGGTGTTCTCGATTCGGTTTGGATCGGTTTTGAGGGAAAAAATCATCCGATTCGAAGATAAAATTAGCATGCGATTCGGTTCGGTTCGGATGGCTCCCTTAAAACAATCCGATCTGATCCGATTAAATGCAGTTTGGATCGGTTCGGTTGATTCGGATTTGTTTATTTGCCATGATATCATTGTTACTCATACTGTGGATGGGTAATTAGAGGGTGTAGGTGGTGGGTACATATGTATTGAGAACAAGTGTGATTTATTATGATTGTAAAAGTTCATCTTGTATTGGGAACAATCCTTTTATCTTGTAACTTATTTTTGTTAATGTGAAAGGAAATGATTCTTTCTAAGCATAAAAAGGAAATGAATTTTTCTCAAGCATAAATCAGTGAAATGAGTGACAAATTTAAAACAAACAAGAACAATAGAACTCAAACTTGAAACAAACAAGAACAAGGGAACTCAGGAATTTAAAACAAACAAGAACAAGAGTAATCAAAAACAACAATAAAGCGGGTGACGCGAATAGGGAGCACTCACCAAAACAGGGAGGAGTGCGATCCGGGAGGGGACGAAACTGTCTGACGCTGGCAAGAAGGTGATGCGAGGAGGCGGCGATGAGGGTGCGATGCGGCAGCGATAAGGCTCAAAAGCTGCGATTTGCAGCACACTATGACTCAAGGATGGGAGCGGGGAGACAAACAAGCAACGCGGCGACAAGCTGGAAGAAGATGGGGGCAACCAGATGGGAGGGAGACTCACAAGTTAGGGTTAGGGCTGCTTGGACTGAAGTCAAGAAAATGATATAATGAAACGAGGGAGGGAATTCGTGATATGAGGGAGTGATGGAGTGGGAGTGTGGAACACAAACAAAATGACAGAGGTAATAATAAAACACACATAACAACTAAACTTTCAGTTCGATTCGATTTGGTTCCTGTAGGTAGAACCGAATACCGAACCGATCGGTTCTCCCCTAAACCAGTCCAAAAAATTCCAATTAGGTTCGGTTTCGATCGGTTTTCGATTTTTTTGGATAGGTTATGCGGTTTTTTTTTGGATCGGAACACCCTTAGTTTCTTTAATGGGATGTCGGGGAGTCTCATTTGGTGGTATCAGAGCGGTTCGGTTCTGAAACGGAGTGTGAGGACTGTGATTAAGGTGAACTGACCATTTAGTTGAATCCACATCGGATAACGACTATGCTTAGAAGTTGGGTAGAGAGTCCGAACACGACATCTATATGACATATAGTATTTATATTCCAGTTTTATGTAGTATTCTATGTCATATTGATGTGGGCTAATGATTTCTTCTAACAGGACCATGGCTCGAGGCAGAGGCAGAGGTCGAGGACGTGGTAGACGTGGTGGTAGAGCAATAGAGGGTGTTGAGAATGAGCATCAGCCTGAGGTAGGGATTGGAGGTGGAGGAGAGTCATCCGAGACTCTTCGGACTATCCGCGAGTTAACATCCGTTCTGTTGCAGCAGGCACAACAGAATGCTCAGAGGGTGTAGAGAGAGGCAGAGTTGCAGGAGCGACAGGATACGAGGAGAGCTGCGGAGGCGGAGGATGCAAGATTGGCTACATTCTCAAAGGTAAGTCACCACAGTTTGGAGGAGAGTATGATCCAGAGCGAGCTGATTGGTGGATACAGGAGCTCGAGAAGATCTTTGACACCATGCAATGCAGAGATGACAGGAAGGTGACTTATGCCGCCTTCATTCTGATCGGAGGGGCCGAGTCATGGTGGAGAGGCAAAGGAGATTGCTTGAGGCTGGGGGCAGGTTGATCAGTTGGGAGTTGTTCAGAGAGTGTTTCTTCGAGAAGTACTTCTCGCGATTTGTCAGATGCGAGAAGGAGAAAGAGTTTGAGTCTTCAGCAGGGAGACATGTCTGTTGGTGATTATGCAGCCAGATTCTAGGCCCTGATTCAATTTTGAGTTTTACCAGAGGTTTTCGGATGAGGACTGGATGTGTCAGAGGTTTCAGGAGGGTTTACGGCATGAGTTGAGGAGAGCTATAGTGCCCCTAGGTATTTTGAGCTTTCCAGAGATGGTGGAGAAGGTCAGTACTATTGAGAATATGGATCGGAGACAGGCTATAGAGCAGAGACAACAGCGTAGAGGGGGTCCTACCCGAGCAGGTCATCAAGGGAGAGGGGACAGAGGTTCCTAGTGGAGGAGAGGACCAACAACACCAGTTAGCAGAAAGGGCCAGTAGCAGAGAGGCCCAGTATGTTTCAGATGCGGGGGTCCGCATTATATCAGAGATTGTACAGATAGATCTGGTTGCTACATCTGTGGCAAACCAGGTCATTTTGCTAGGGATTGCCGACATAGAGCAGTACCGCAGCAGCCAACTGCCGGCAGAGGAGCCAGTAGTTCTAGAGGTGGAGCTGGGAGAGGAGTTCCAGCGGCAAGATGACAGACGGCCAGACCTCAGGTCACGGGGAGAGTGTTTACAGTGAAAGGATCTGAGTCCTCTCAATATACAGATCTTATTGAAGGTATGTGTTTACTATCTGGTAGACTCTCGTCTGTGTTGTTTGACCCAGGCGCTACACATTCGTTTGTTTCACATGAGTGTGTGGATCATTTACATTTACCCATTTCTCAACTACCATATACTTTGACAGTATCTACCCCTATTGGTGATCCTTTGATCACTATGTCCGTTTCCTTACAGTGTCCTATAGTTGTTGAAAATAGGACATTCCTTGTAGATCTTATTTGTTTGCCTATGCAACAGATAGATGTTATCCTTGGCATGGATTGGCTTTTGGCTAACCATGTAGTGTTAGACTGTGCCCAAAAGACCCTTTCTTTTCTTGAGCCTTCTAGCATAGTATCTGCCAATGAAGGAGCAGCTATGAGGAGTGACGATTCTCAGTAGTATGTGATGCTTTTCTCTTTGGAACCTAAGGAGACTCCGAGCATAGATTCTTTGCCTAATGTGAGAGAGTTTCCTGAGGTTTTCCCTCCTGATGTTCCAGGTTTGCCACCAGAGAGGGAAGTGGAGTTCGCTATAGATCTCATTCCAGGGACCAGACCTATATCAGTAGCTCCTTATCAGATGTCACCCATGGAGTTGGCAGAGTTAAAGAGACAATTGGATGATATGATGAAGAAGGAATTCATCAGACCGGGTATGTCACCTTGGGGAGCACCAGTCTTGTTTGTAAGTAAGAAGTATGGAAGCTCTAGGTTGTGTAAGGATTATAGGCAGTTGAACAACATTATAATCAAGAACAAATGTCCGTTGCCTAGAATAGATGATCTGATGGACTAGTTGAAGGGAGCCTCAGTGTTTTCTAAGATAGATTTAAGATCGGGATACCATCAGATTAGGGGGAAGAAGGAGGATATACCTAAGATCGCTTTCAGGACGAAGTATGGACACTATGAGTACCTAGTTATGCCTTTTGGTGTAACTAATACTCCAGCGGTGTTCATGGATTACATGAACAGGATTTTTAGACCGTTCCTCGACAAGTTTGTAGTGGTGTTCATAGATGATATTCTTATCTATTCCCGTAGCCGGGAAGAACACGAGGAACATCTGAGAGTTGTGTTACAGGTGCTGAGAGATAGGCAGTTGTATGCTAAGTTATCCAAATGTGAATTTTGGTTAGAGGAAGTGCAGTTCCTAGGTCATATAATCAATAAAGAAAGGATAACAGTGGACCCGGTTAAGGTAGAGGCAGTGATTAAGTGGGAGAGGCCTAAGTCGGTGAGTGAGGTGAGGAGTTTCCTAGGTTTAGCTGGTTACTATAGGAGGTTCATCGAGGGTTTCTCAAAGATTGCGTTGTCTATGACGCAGTTAACGAGAAAAGGTACGGCGTTTGTTTGGACGGAGAAATGTGAAGAGAGCTTTCAGAAGCTAAAGGAGAAGTTGACTACATCTCCAGTGCTGACATTACCAGATCCTTTAGGACAATTTGACGTGGACTATGACGCGTCATATAAGGGTTTGGGTTGTATTTTGATGTAAGAGGGAAGAGTTGTGGCTTATGCTTCCTGACAATTGAGGGTTCATGAAAGAAATTAACCGACACATGATCTGAAGTTGACAGACATAGTGTTTGCATTGAAGATATGGCGACACTATCTCTATGGAGCTAAGTTCAATGTGTTCAGCGATCACAAGAGTCTTAAGTATTTGTTTGATTAGAAGGACCTGAACATGAGGCAGCGTAGATGGATGGAGTTCAGTAAGGACTATGAGTTTGACCTTCAATACCATCCAGGGAAGGCTAATGTTGTATGGATTTTCTTGAGGATAGAATATGCTTAGGTATGATCACCATCAGTAGTGAGTTTTTGAGAGATCTTAAGGCTAAACAGGTTCAGGATGAATATTTGCTAGAGGTGAGTCGAGGCATAGATGAGGGAAAGGTTTCAGAGTTTGGGTGAGGATCAGATGGGGTGTTAAGGTTTAGAGATCGGATATGTGTGCCAGAGGACTTAGGGATTAGGAAGATGATCTTAGAGGAGGCATGTCACAACCAAAAAGAAAACCTGCTTTTCTTTTAGAGAATAAACATGGAGTCGCCACCAACATTATTTAATTTCGGGAAAGTTGGAAAACCCTTTTAAAAAACTTTGGGTTCGGGAGTCAATTACGTCTTGGGAAGGCATGGAGACCTAACCCCACGGCACCCTAGAACATTCATAAAAATGGTTACCCAAAATTAGTTGTGTAAATTATTAGTAACTTTGAAAATATTTTTTTTACCCTGAAAATCATTTAAAGGAAAAAAACATTTTTTAATTTTAAGATCTTTTGGATTTTTTTTATCGGTTTTATGTTTGTGAAAATTTTTGATTAAACCTAAATGTGGTTGAACATGGAACGTAAGTCCATATGGCAACCTCAAAATCTAAAGGGTTCAGCATGACTCTTGTCATAGAGCAACCCAAAAATAACATTGATTTAATTAAGTATTTAGAACCGGTTGAAGGGGTAAAATTTAAGTGATCATCTTTTATTTTTACGTAAAAATAGTTTTGCCTTATGAAAATAGAACAAAAATGAAACAATTTAAGTGTTTAGTAATAGTATAGCCATATGAAGACTACTAGTGTATCATGCATTTCAGAATATGACAGCAAACAATGAAATAGGAACCCTACGATACACCATTTCTGAAACAGACATAAGAATTCATATAGCAAACATCATACTAACTCATTCAGTTTCAATATCCATAGATTTTCTTTTTGTCACAAAAGGAGATACAGAAAAATAAGAATGTCAAGAGAAACTCATTAATAATATCAACAAAGAGAACAATGATTACCAAATGAGAGTAGAATAACAATGATTTTGCTTTCTCCCAGTAGTAAAATTTTAAGATCCAAACCCTTACATTTCAGTTTCACTGACTCTTTTGACTCTCTCTTCTTCTGAAAATTTGGAACCACTCTAATGACAGAGAAGAGAAAAAAAAACTCAAATCCCTAACCCAAAAATCCCCTCTTTTCATTTTTTTAAAAAAACGAAGATCCCCTCCATTTCTACCTCAAACCCAATCTCTTTTTCTTTACAAAGAAAACATCAGATAAAAAAAATCTCTTTCCCTCTCTCTTCATATCCTTTCTCCGCATCTCTCTATATCTCCTTTCCTCCCTATCTCCTTGGGTTTTTTCGTCCCCTTTCTCTGCTCAGAACCGACCAAGCTCCGGATTTCGTGAATATCAACATTGGCTTCTGTTTCTGATTCATCAAACACACCTTCTTCAATCGTTCCTTAACAATTTTGCCCCAAGATACCTCAAGAGGACAAAATTGCCCCAGTGTGGTGAGTGCTTGCAGAAGTGTTAGACCATATCTTCCCTCTAGGCCGTCTTTACAGGTTTTCAGCCTAAGATTTCTTTACCCTAACTTTTGCCTAGGTTGCCTTTTCGGGTTTTCAACCTAGCGGCCCTTTTCTTTTCTTTTGTTTTCATTGTTCTTTGCCCTAACTTTTGCCTAGATTGCTCTTTCGGGTTTTCAACCTAGCAGGCTCTTTTCTTTTCTTTTGTTTTCATTGTTCTTTGCCCTAACTTTTGCCTAGGCCGCCCTTTCGGGTTTTCAACCTAGCGGGCTCTCGCTTTTTTTTTTTCAAACATAGAACTTTTCACAGCATCAAAGTTTATTGGCCTTGGTAACTCTTCCCCATACATGTTATGCAGAATCAACGCTCCTCCTAAGAATGCTTGTTTGACAATATGAGGACCTTCATAATTCGACGCCTATTTTCCTCGGGCATCCTCCTGATTAGGGAGAATTTTCTTTAAAACCAAGTCTCCCGTGTAAAACTCTCTAGAGTGAACCTTCTTATTGAAAGCTCTTGTCATTCTGATTTGATACAACTGCCCGTGACAGATAGCTGCCAGTCTTTTCTCTTATATCATGTTACAATTTCTCATATCGAGTTTTCACCCTTTCAGATTCTTCTAAATCTGCTTCCATCAAGACTCTTAGCGAAGGGAGTTCTACTTCGATAGGTGAGACAACCTCCATCCTGTTCACCAAAGAGAAAGGGGTTGCCCCAGTGCTTGATCGTATATTAGTCCGATAAGAATGTAGAGCATATGGCAGCATTTCGTGCTAGTTTTTATAATTTACAACCATCTTGGCAACTATCTTCTTGATATTTTTGTTTGCTGCTTCAACTGCACCATTCATTTGAGGTCTATAAGGAGCTGAATTGTGGTGTTTGATTTTGAAACCATCGCAAAACTTTTGAATCTAGGCACCATTAAGATTAGCAACATTATATGTGATTATCCTCCTTAATTTTTGCTTCTTTGGAACCACATCTGGGTATAGAGGAATTTTATGTGATGCTATCTCAGGATCTAAACCTGGCATATCTCTGTAGGACCATGCGAAAACATCCAGATACTCTTTGAATAGTGCAACCATTTCTTCACGCTCTGGGTTATCCATTATTTTCAACTCCTTTTTGTCTTCCATGGTTCCCATATTGATCACTTATGCAACCTCATCATTCGAGCTAATCCCTTCTTCTGATTGTTTCACCATCTTTATGAATTCTTCAATGTCTTCTTCTTCCTCATCGGATTCCAGGTTGTATTCATCAACGACCGCGAGGGAATCAATAAATGAGTATTCAAAGTTCCTCTCCTGAGGTAAATCTTAATAGAAGAAGTATTCCTGGAAGAAAAAGTCGGGAATAGGAGAAGTATAGGCGAGAGTCTTATTCACGAAATAAAAGCTTAAACAAAGTAAAGAAATGAAAGAGAAAGAAAAGAAACGATGGAACCAAAAGGAAAACACCTGACAAAGTGCTACATTCTCATTCATGTCTCAAACAAAGTAAACATCAGTTCATAATTAGTACGATAATATAATTACTTCATGGAAATAACATCAACAAACGGTTCAGATCGCTAATTATTGAGAACTTCAATGCTAGCAGGGAGATAGATGACATGGTTCTCGTCCAGCTCCTCTTAAAGTTTGCTGATATTGAAGTGAGGGGAAAATGACTTTTCAGGACTGATAACTTCAGCAGCTACTGGGAAAATCTCTGTCAGAAGGGGAAGGCACTTTCTCTCATCATCTTCTCCTTTCTTGTTTTCGAGAGTCATGAATTTCGTCTTTTCTGCCAAGTAGGGTTGATACCCCAATCCACGCCTTCCTTCTCTCATAGCTGCTTCAATTGGTTGAGAGATCCCTTGAAGCTTAGGCCCTAGACCTTTTCCTCTTTGATACCCATTCTTTTCTATAATGAGGATTTCTACTTCATTCACATTCTTCATTGCGGGCTCCCTTTTCTTGTTCTCTGGCTTCAATACCTCAAAACTATGCAGTGAATCATCTTCCATTTGCTCTGTACTTTCTACATAAGGTATTGAAGCGGGCTTTGTCAGCATAATTTCCTCTTCACCACAGACAGTAATCACGGACCCATCTTGAATATAATTCAAACACTGATGCAAAGTCGATGGAACAACCCATGCTTCATGAATCCAAGGCCTTCCCATAAGCATAGTATAAGCTGGTTGGATCTCCATGACTTGAAAGAGGACAGAAAAACATTCAATGCCGAACCACCATCTACAAGCACCTTTGCAATCACAAACCTTTTACACTTTAGGGTAATGTGTAAGGCTTTGGTGCTACTGCAGGATTTCGAAGCCACTTCATCTTCCGAGAAAGTAATCATATTGACACGCCTTACGATGCGACTCTGATGTTAAGACAGGCGATAAAAGAGATATCCTTGACGGGGTTTTCTTTAACTGTTCTACCACATCAAATTCACTTTGCTTCATGATCTTCCTAAACTCTTCTGCTTCTTTTCCTTTTCCTTCATCCATGGTTTCCTTTTCTTTAGATTCCTTCATCATTTCTTCTTCAACAGGGCTATAGCATCGACCACTCCTTGTAATGCCTCCAATTCTCACAATATTAGTAACTTGGGCCTTCTAGGTCTCTCCCACAGCTCCAGCTAGTTCAACCTTCTATTTATAATTCCATGGTACAACATGTGTATCATAATAAGCAAAAGGAGTTGGCTTCTTCACCCTTACAATGACTCTTTCTGGGGCTGATGCTTTGTTCATGGGTGGTACTCGGAGTACAACTTTTTCAACTACATTGACTTCCTCGGCAGCACCCCGTCTAGCTTGAATCACCCCCAAGGGGAGTAATCCCTGAACCCGGACTTTGAAATCCAAACAAGGTTTGATGTCGTGCCCCACTTGCCCATGATGATAGCCACACCTTAGAACTTCGGCATACCTCATTTCTTCTCTTGGAACTCTTACTAGTGCAACAATGAACATGCATGACAATTTATGCTTATGATGATACAGAGAGGAAAGTAAAGTACGCCCCGTTTTGTCCTAAGCCAGGTAAAACCTAAGGATGGACACACCCTAAGGTTAGGACTCTAAATAGGTCGGCCACTAGGTTTGCTCTATTATTGAAAATTGGGACAGGTCTAGACCTCCAAAAGCCATGGTCCCCAGATTGCCCTTATAAGGATCCGATTCATGAATCTAGCCACAAGTAGGGATAAACCCTCTCAATATAACTATTCAATGATCTCATGTACAATCTGAGTGGTGAACCGACAAGTATCAGGGAGGTACAAGACCTTTTCAATGACAATGTCGGGGCACGGCCTAATCCTTGGGTTTTTGAGCAAGCTCGGGTATAGAGCGGAGAGTGTGTGCAATATGTGATAGTGATGTGTGTGAAGGGGGACATACAAACTTGTAACACTTAAAAAATAAAAAGAAAAGAAAAGACAAGAAAACCCTATAAAACAAAAACATAGGTATATATGAAAATAGTTAAAAGTCCTCTACCCTATTGTTAAAATATAGGAAAAAGGAAACGAAAGGAGGAGGAAACAAAAACATTGTTAGTGAAACATATACAAAAATAACATGAGTTAAAATGTATATGCAACTAATTTTTCTCATTTTTAAATAAAAGGAAAACCCAAACAAAAAGGACAAACCAATCAAAAATCACTAAAAATAAAAATATTTTTTTGTTTTTGTTATTTAATTATTGTAAGAAAAAGAACAACAAGATATAGCAATAAAAGGTAAAACAAATAAGCTACAAGTTATTAAAAATTTGCAAAACTAATTTTTACGAGCTTGACTCTCTTAAAAGTACTCCCCAGTGGAGTCGCAATCTGTCGCGACCAAAAAGAAAACCTGGTTTTCTTTTAGAGAATAAACATGGAGTCGTCACCAACTTTATTTAACTTTGGGAAAGTTGGAAAACCCTTTAAAAAAACTTTGGGTTCGGGAGTCGATTACGTCTAGGGAAGGCATGGAGACTTAACCCCAAGGCACCCTAGAACCTCCACAAAAATGGTTACCCAAAATTAGTTGTGTAAATTATTAGTAACTTTAAAAATATTTGTTTTACCCCGAAAATCATTTAAAGGAAAAAAAACATTTTTTAATTTAAGATATTTTGTATTTTTTTTTTCGGTTTTATGTTTGTGAATTTTTTTTATTAAACCTAAATGTGGTTGAACATGGCACGTAAGTCCATAGGGCAACCTCAAAATCTAAAGGATTGAGCATGACACTTGTCACAGAGCAACCCAAAAATAACATTGATTTAATTAAGTATTTAGAACCGGTTGAAGGGGATTTAAGTGATCATCTTTTATTTTTACATAAAAATAGTTTTGCCTTATGAAAATAGACCAAAAATGAAACATTTTAAGTGTTTAGTAACAGTATAGCCACATGAAGATTACTAGTGTATCATTAATTTCAGAATATGACAACAAACAATGAAATAGGAACCCTACGATACATCATTTCTGAAACAGACATAAGAATTCATATAGAAACATCATGCTAACTCATTCAGCTTCAATATCCATAGATTTTCTTTTTATCATAAAAGGAGATACAGAAAAATAAGAATGTCAAGAGAAACTCATTAATAATATCAACAAAGGGAACAAGTATTATCAAATGAGAGCAGAATAACAATGATTTTGCTTTCTCCCGGAAATAAAATTTTAAGATCAAAACCCTTACATTTCAGTTCCACTGACTCTTTTAACTCTCTCTTCTTCTGAAAAGTTGGAACCACTCTAATGACAGAGAAGAGAAAAAAAACTCAAATCCATAACCCCAAAATCACCTATTTCTGTTTTTTTTTAAAAAACGAAGATCCCCTCCATTTCTACCTCAAACTCAATCTCTTTTTCTTCACAAAGAAAACATCAGATAAAAAAAATCTCTATCCCTCTCTCTTTGTATCCTTTCTCTGTATCTCTATATATCTCCTTTCCTCCCTATATCCTTGGTTTTTTTCGTCCCCTTTCTTGTTCCCCCCCCCCCCCCCCCCCCCCCTCTTTTATAGATGGAGGAGAGGGCTTCATGCTTCTCCTTACCCAGCGGCTTCAAGGTTGATCTTCATGAAATCCGGAGCTTGGGAGGTTCTGAGCATAGATCGCGTGTGTCCAGATGGAGGTGGCACGAGCAGAAAAAAGGAGGCGATATCATGTGAAGGTTGCGTGTTTGAAAAGAGAAGGAAGTGTGGTGCGGTTAAGATAGTTGAGGGGATGAGGGAGAAGAAGGACCGATGGGTAGAGGAGGTGTAGGGGTGGTTGGAAGTGTGGTACGGTTAAGAGAGTGGAGGAGATGAGGGAGAAGAAGGACCAATGGGTATAGGAGGTGTAGGGGCGGTTGGAAGTGTGGGAGGAGGAAGAGAGGTTTTGTCTGATATGTAAAATGGGGTTTTTTAGGGTTAGGAGTGGTAACTCAACATTCTTTCTTCTCTTTCTGCTGATTGTTCTTTTCTCCTTCTTTTCTTCCTCCTTTCTTCATTATTTTCTTTTTCTTCTTTCTTTCTTCACTATTATTTTTTAGTCTCCAGTTTGAAAATAAAATTGCAGTGGACGGAATCACCTCGTCCAACAGAAAATTAGATCATTGCAGTGGATGGAACCTCCTCGTCCAACAGAAAATTAGATCATTGCAGTGGACGGAACCTCCTCGTCCAACATTAAATTATAAAATTGCAGTGGATGGGACCTCCTCGTCCAACATAAAATTAGATAATTGCACTGGACGGAACCTACTCGTCCAACATTAAATTATAAAATTGCAGTGGACGAAACCTCCTCGTCCAACAGAAAATTAGATCATTGCAGTGAACGGAACCTCCTCGTCCAACAAAAAATTATAAAATTGCAGTGGACGAAATCTCCTCGTCCAACGGAAAATTAGATCATTGCAGTGGACGGAACCTTCTCGTCCAACAGAAAATTAAATAAATGCAGTGGACGGAACCTCCTCGTCCAACAAAAAATTAGATATGAACCTCCTTCATTCTTCATTATCTTCTTTTTCTTCCTTCTTTCTTTACTATTATTATTTTTTAGTCTCCCTGAAATATAATTACATAATAATAAAATTAGAATAAAATAAAATGAAGACGAACAAAAATGGGTGTTCACAAGGCACATAAATGTAAGTTGAGTTTTCACCCAGGAGCCACCAAGATGTATCAACACTTGAAGAAGATGTTTTGGTGGCCAAAGATGAAGAAAGAAGTGGAGGAGTATGTTCTATCATATTTGGTGTGTCAGAAAGCTAAGATAGAGCATCAGAAGCCCGCAGGGTTGTTGTAATCTTTGGATATCCCATAATGGAAATGGGATAGTATAGCGATGGACTTTGTGGTTGGATTACCTTGAACTCCTAAGAGATTTGATGCGATTTGGGTTATCATTGATAAGTTGACTAAGTGTGCTCACTTCTTACCTATAGGTGAGAATTATAGTCTTGAGAAGTTGACCCAGATCTACATCAAGTAAGTAGTGAGGTTACACGGAGTGCCGTCGAGTATTGTCTCCGACCGAGATCCTAGATTAACATCTAGATTTTGGAGACAGTCACACAATGCTTTGGGAACAAAGTTGAGGATGAGTTCTGCTTATCATCCTCAGACGGATGGACAATCAGAGAGAACCATGCAGTCATTGGAAGATCTTTTAAGAGCTTGTGTATTGGAACATGTTTGTAGTTGGGATGAATTCCTACCTTTGATTGAGTTCACATACAATGATAATTTCCACAGCAGTATCAGGATGGCACCGTATGAGGCTTTGTATGGGAGAAAGTGCAGGACTCCGTTGTGTTGGTATGAGACTGGCTAGAGCCAAGTGTTGGGTCCTGATGTGGTACAACAAATAACGGAACAAGTTAGGAAGATAAGAGAGAAAATGAAGGAAGCACATGATAGGCAAATGAGCTACAGTAACAAGAGGAGGAGACGCTGAGAGTTTCAAGAATGTGATCACGTGTTCTTGAGAGTCACTCCGAATACCGGATTTGGAAAAGCTATAAAGTCTAGAAAGCTCACTCCCCGATTCATTGGACCATTTCAGATTCTTCAACGAATTGGTCCAGTAGCCTACCAGATGGCCTTAGCGCCTAACCTTTCCAACCTTCACGATGTCTTCCATGTTTCCCAATTGAGAAAATATTACCCTGATCCTTCTCATGTAATTGAGCCTGAGTCCATACAACTCCGAGAGAATCTCGAATATGAGGCTTTACCGTCTAAGATTGCAGATAGAAGGATTAAAGAACTCCGTGGTAAAAAGATTCCCCTGGTTAAGGTCATTTGGGATAGTGTTACTGGAGATGCTACTTGGGAGCGTGAGGCAGACATTCAGCAGCAGTACCCCCTTTTGTTTTCAAGTACGTAAATTCCGAGGACGGAATTTCTTTTAAGGGGGGTAGAAATGTAACCGCCTGATTTCCTAATATGTTTTATGATTAATTTTTAAGATTAAAACTTGGATTATGTGGTTAAAATGTTAGTTAAAGTCTAGGAATTTTTTTGCATTGAAAGTAAGCAATCATTAAGAATGAGTTTAAGTGTGAGCAAAACTTGGGGTTTTCCCGATTATCGTCTTTAGGACGTTTAAATGAGAAACAATAAATTTGGATTTAGGATTGAGATTAGGCATTTTTAATGGTTGGAGGTTGTTCATTTGGTCTTAATGAGCCTATATCTCAAATTTGAGGTCAATCGGACTCCAAACGAGCTCAGAACACGAAGAAACGTGCGAAGTCAACACTGCTGACCAAAGGCCAGTGCTGAGCGCTAGGAATCTGTGCTGAGCACTAGAAGCGCTGCATCCACAACAATGCGTGTACGCTGATGTGGCATGCATGCAGGCGCCATCTAGTGCAGACCCAGCGCTGGGCGGGGGAAACCGGCACTGAGGGTGCAGCCGGGGATTTTGAAGGAAAAAAAAAAAAGCTCAAAGAGGTAAGTTACCTCATATGAACCTCAACAGAAAGAAGGATCAGATCAAAGAAACACCAGAGAGGGAAAGTTAGAGAGAGGGGAAGAGAAGGCAAGAGAGAGAGAGAGAATGAGAGAGGAACGTAACCAAAGAGCCCCAAACCACCATTTTTTAGAGTTTGAAGCTGGAACAGCTTCTGTAAATCTATCATCGCACCTTCTTCCACCGTTATATCATGTTGAAATTTCATAGAGAGGTTCTGGGATGGTAGTATTTCATATCCAACGGTTGAAATTTCATAGGATCCTTAGAGTGTGAGTTATCTGACTCAGAAGAAGGAGATAAGCTCAACTCGGGTAGCTCAAGACAAGTCACGTTGAAAGGTTCATCCTAGGTTCATCCACCATTGGATCGAGCTGAAACTTTTGGAGAATGTAAAAGAAATGTAGCTCTTTAATCTCATCGTTCACTTTTTTAAACAAAGGTCTGGATTGTCAGTTATTGGGCCAAAACAGTGGCGGATTTACTAATGTTTTCTGGAGATTTTGGCTAACGGCAGACCGTCTCAGACATTATTTCATTTTAGTTGTAGTTATAGTTCATGCGTTGCATGAGCACCCTAGCCGGGGCTCAGAGGTGTGCACCGGATTGTGCAGCTATAGTGTCATTGTTTTGCATGGGCATACTCCATCCACGAACGAGGGTGTGCACCGGGCACTCTGGGATGTGTCGATTGATGTGGATATCCGGATATGGCCGATACCTGATGAGATTATTCATACAGCATTTGCATTGCATCATGATTGAGGGTAGAGGAAAGATCCTAGATGTGGATTGAGGATGATTTGTTATATATATATATAACCCTTTCCACGTTTGATGTTATATTGTTTCTTATCCCTTTTCTTCTTACTGTTGTGTATGTTTTATTTATGTGATCGCTATAAGAAGACGCGGTGAAGGAGGCAGGTATGGAGGAGCTAGATGGAACCCCTTATGAGCCAGATGCTGGAGGACAAGCAGTGGACCCGAGTAGTTGAGTAGAGAGTCTACGGCCACTGCGTCTTTTTGAGGCGTTTTATCTTCTGTTATTTATATCAGTTTGTACCAGTTTGAACATTTTGGGATCCTATTGATGGGACCTTGACAGTACCTGTATCAGCATGTATGTATATATTATAGTTGTGTTCCTGTATATATATATATATATATATATATATATATATATATATATATATATATATATATATATATATATTTTAAGTTATAAATTTTTTCGCCATTTTAATAGATACGCTTAACGATAATAACCCGTTTAGGTCCTAAATATTATGGATTTTCTTTAATGGGACGTTGGGGCGTCACAGACACTAAACGGGGTGTGGGAGCCCCTATTACATCAGTTAGCATAAACATAACTATGCTAGCAGAAGGAGAAACCAATTTATGAAACCCAAATTCTAGGAACAAACTATAATTTGCCAACCAATCCGCACATGAATCAGTCGCTCTCAATACATGGAAAAAGGAAAGCTGCCAATCCCAATTCGCCATCTGAACGATCCTTCGTAATACAGGGTTGTTGTTGACACATTTCTTATTGGAAAGAATTTGAATCAGAGCAGATGAATCACTCTCAATGATGACTCTTATGCATCCCTGGTCCCAAGCCAATTGAAGACCTCTCCAAACGCCCCAAATTTCAGTTGTGAAAGCCGAGCAATGGCCAATATGGCAGCAAAAACATGCAATCCATTGTCCAGCCTCATCTCTAAGCAGACCACCACATCCACCATCTCCTGGATTCCCTTTAGAAGAGCCATCAGAATTAAGTTTGATCCGGCTAGAAGGAGGGCAAGACCACCGCACATCCAGAGACTGCCTGCAAACAACATCCAACTTCAAGAGATTTACAGAGCCTGAAAGATGCTTGATGAAATGCCTTACAATAGTCATTCGATTGTGAGGCATAGCAAAGCCTTCCTCAAATACGATCATGTTCCACCATTTCCAAGTAAATAAGCAGACAACTCAGAAAACATTCTCCCAATCCATCTCAGAGTTGTTTCCAAGATTCTTAGTTAAACAAGTTTCGAACCAAGCATTATGATCAAGTGAGAAGAATTCAACTGGACGATTTGGGTTAACCAAGTGAATCCATAACCCACTTGCATATGGACAGTCCCTAAGGACATGAAGAGTTGATTCAGGAATCATATTTGTCTTCGTTCTCCACGGCTTCAATGGCTTCATCCCAATCTTCAAAGCAAAACCTTAGAGCTCATGTTTACCTAAATGACCCGGTTTTGGAAAAGTCAAAATTTTATCAAAAGTCCAAGGTAATATTTCCTATTCCTAATGCTTCTTCTTATCATGATCCTCCCGCTGCATTTTTTGGAGCTGCTTATTCGAAGAAAACCTTTCCTTCGGATATTGCAAATAGTTTTCCTTGCACCCCAGGGGAAGAAATTCTTGCTTCTTCTCCTTCCATTCACATTCATTGTTTTAGTAAGAAATGGTGTGTTTTTAGGGCTCCTTTAGAGGAAATAAAAGGTTATATTGCTTGGCTCAATATGATAGAAGCAAAGAAAGACCAGTATTGGAAGGATATTGGGATCTTTGATTGTATTCAACTTTCCCGCTATGTTGTAACACCCCAATTTTCGCTGTTTCGTAATATCGATGATAAATATATAAATATATATTTTTATCCGAGACTTAGAAAATGATTTTTGGATAAACCAAGGTCATTTCCTTGTTATACTTATTTTTATAAGGTTACAGGGAAGTTTTTAGTTGAAAACTCAGACGGAAGCCGGTCTGCTGTTTTCTGTGTTTTCACTGACAGTAAAAGTTTACTGCTCAGAAGATCTAATTTTGAATCGTTAACGAGATGAAAAATATTTTTATCATATTTATTATAATACTGAAAGTTTTGAAAATTTTGGAAAAAAATTAAAGTGTTATGTTTGTTGCGGGCCTATACGACGAGATGTCTCTAGGCAGAGCCTGAGTCAGATGGATCGGGAAGTCGGCAAAGTAGCAGAGACATTGGATTGACCAACTGGACAAGCATTCTTGACAAGTCTATCCTATCATAAATGGCAATAATAGCACATTTATGGCAACATTGAGTTTTGTTATGAAATGACCAAAATACCCTTGTCTTTTTATGACAATTCCTACAAAATGCCATTTGACAAATTGACCCAAAACTCTTGCCAATCCACACGGCTCCAACCTTGTCTTCTTCTCCAAGTATTTGAATACTTCTCCATTAAGCATTTGACATCTTCTTCATCAAGTTTTGACTTCTTCTTCATTAAGTTTTGAATGCTTCTTAAACAAGTTTTGCTTCCTTCTTCTCCAAGTTTTGACTCCTTCTTCATTAAGCATTAGTTCCTTCTTCAATAAGCTGATTGCTTCCTCATTTAAATAGGATGTTTCCTTCCTTAAGTCATTTTTTTTCCCAAAGTCTTGATTCTTGCTCTAAAGAGTTCATAACTCGTCCGATTTTGCAGAGCCATTCTGATCAGTTTCTATTTTTAATCTCGAAAAACTTTCAACATGAAAGTTGTTCATATTTCTCTCTTCTTTCCAACGACATAAAGATCATCCAAAACGGATAAGTATGTTGAGAGATATACCCAAAATACCGAAACTGTTCTGAAACCCTAACTTGGTTCATCTTCTTCCTTAAGTTCTCAAGAACACCATGAGACATTCTTGAAGAACATCATCCAAATCATCATTTTCTTTGATCATCAAGAGGTAGTCTCTCTTAATCTTGCTATTCTAAGATTTTCTCTTCATAAGATTCATGAGTTTATGCCTTTGATCAATATGTTCTTCATTTGTTCAAAGTTCTTGAAACTAAATTGAAAAATTCATAACTAATTCTAGAAAAATCCTTTTGACATGAAACCAATTGCTATGATCTTATAATCATCTCTACTTTCATCATCTAGAAGCACAAGAGCATGTGAAATTTCTTTCCCTAAATTCTGGACTGGGCCGAACCTAGGTTAACTTTGAGTTCTTAGGTTTTGTTTCCATGTCATGTCTTGATTCATGATTATATCTTGAAAGTTCTTGTATTCAAGTATATAGAAGATCAAAAATCTAACTTTAGCCTATTTGATTCTTCAAAAAACCGAAACCCTAGGTATGAGCACTTGTTGGTTTTATGATTCAAAAGTTGTTTGAAACACTTGAATCTAACTCTAGGTTGTGTATGTTGATTTAATCCAAGAGTTTAGAAATTTTAGAGATTTCTAACTCCAAACTCAGTTCTTGGCCGAAACCCTAGTTCTTGGAACTAGATGAGTTTTAGTTCATGTTCTTGGTTCATGATCATGGTTAAAGTGATTAATCATGCTTAAGTAACTTATGGATCATTAATCCCTAAGTTAATCAAATTTTAAGTTTCCTAATCTAGAAAATGGGGTAAAGCCGAACCCTAACCCCCATTGATTTAAGTGTGTTGTTGTTTGATTTGATTTATTTTGGTTGCAATTCGTTTGAAGGAAACTACGAAGTTAGCTGATTTACACTGACGAAGAGGAATCGAATCGAGTTCGGGAGATTATTTAGTTCAAGTCTTCAAGAGGTAAGGGGAGCTTGCCTGATGGATTTTTCTCAATAACCATTTGCTTGTGACCATTTGTTTGTTGTGTATTCTGTATAATTGATGTGGTTGTGGTTATCTGATTATGTGGTTTATGTTGTGTTGTATATCTGAGTATCAATGTTTGATCTGTTTTAAATTATTTATTTGAATATGATATTGCTATGGTATATGATTTGTATAGTGGTTTGTTGTTGAATGTTGCTTGTGAGTGTTGTTTGAGAAGCCTGACTGTGGTCAGTGCACAACCGACTAATCAGATAAAAGCTTTAATAAGCTGTGTAAATTATATTCAATGTTTTATGGGAAACGTTGGAATATAATAGTAGTGGAAAGTATTATTTTGGAAAAGTAAGGAGTTTTGATGATGATAATTTATTAGTGTAATAGTAACTCGAGTCACAATGAGAGCGAAATTGTGAAAATGTTTAAGTACTGCTAATTTTTATGTAATAAAGTTTGTAATACGATACAAAGTTATTTTATGAAATTAATTGTTAAAAAGAAGTTAAGATAATTTTAGAAAGTGTTTTCACTGGAAGAAGTTAAGTATTGGTTTGAGAAGCTCTAAAAGTGATAATTGATGATTGATTTGGAAAAGTATAGAAGGAAAGTATTTTGAAACGGCAGTACATATTTTAAGGAAGTGAAAACCTCACGTGACTCATATTTGTGAAAACCAAGTTTTATTATTTAAGGAGTTTATTGATGAATTTCCAATTTTTGGAAAAAGAAATTATGAAAGCAAAACTGATTTCGTGTTAATAGTGGTGTGGAACTTAGTAACCGAGACGTCGGGGTACTAAGGTTCTGTGTTGTGATGGACTCAGTCATTTGGACTTGGAGTGCCTATGTGGTATACATGAGGTATACTTTGATGAATTGTATACATGAGGTATACTGTGTTGAAACATTGAAGATGTTTCTAGTGCCACGAACCTACGATTGGTGCACCGGTCGAGAGGTGTCGTGATTGAGCAATTGGACTGTGAGGTCCTATGTTTTGATAAAGGTGTTATGGACAGTGAGGTCCTATGTTTTGATAAATGTTTTATGGACAGTAAGGTCCTATGTTTTGATAAATGATTTATGGACAAGGTCCTATGTTTTGATAAATGATTTATGGACAGTGAGGTCCTGTGTTGTGATGAAAGTTTTAAAAAGTGTTTTAAAACTATGTGAGTCGTAAGCCATTTTGAGCTTCGGCAAGAGAAAGATTGAGCACAAAGAAAAGAACAAAACAAAAGTGTTTTGCATGCATGTGGCAGACGTGCCTGCGATTTGTGGTTTGTGACACAAATGCATCAATTACCATCGGCGAAAGGTAATTACGACGTGCATTATCTCATTGTGCCTTGGAGGACTTTGGGATCCCCATCTTACTTGCTAATGGCGGAGCCACTGATTGTGGGCATTAGCAATGTTTGGCCTTGTGAGTGCCTGGCTGTGTATGCCTTTGTTGTTTTCAAGATGGGAAGAGGTCGCGGACCTGTTGGCAGTTGGCCAAGTTAGCCAGTGTGGCTTTGGAGTCTGATCAACTCATACGATGTTGGGATATCTCATGAGATTAGGACGAAAATTAGATGATGAATAGAAGTGTCATGCATAATTTTATGGATGATGTTTGGGGTGTTAAACCCACTGAGAAACTATTAGCTTATAAATGTTCATGTGGTAAATGTATATGTGTTATGTGGTGTCGAGCATTTAGTTATTGGGTTAAAACCATATATTGGCGTCTCACCTTTACACACACATTTCAGGATTCTTCTAAGTTCGATATTGTACCTTGGGTACTCTATCACAGATGGTGCAGAGGAGTTTGTCTAAGTCACTCGGAGACTTAGATGTAGTTGATTGATGAGGTATTACTTGCGGAATAACTTTTAGAACGACCAGCTTAGGGTTAAGACTTAGATTATTTTGACAGTATGTATGAGTTTGGCTTAGAGAGCCTTTATTTTATAATGGAACTTTTGAGGCTCGGAGAGCGTATCTTTTGAATGAAAATCTAAGCTATTTCTTTTGGTTTTGTAAAGCTTATGGCTATAACTATTATTTTTATGTATTGATGTCTGGTTGAATTTAGTGTAGCTAGAATTCTGGAATGAAAATGTAATCATTTTAACAGGTGTGATTTTATTTGGGATGTCCGAATTACAGAGGAGGCTCTGTCGAAATTTTTGTAAAACTACTAATCTTGTATTTAAGTATATCCTTTAAAGTAAATAGGCTTGCCAAGCTATGATAGTAAGGTTGTGTGTGATTAGGGCTTAAGTGCGGAGTCATGACAAAGAAAAAATTTTATACCCAATTTCAGAAACTTATGTACTTATATATATTATTTTCCGAAAGCACCAGCAAATTATCTTTTAATTTTATTTTCAAACTAGTTTAGAAAGTAATGCCCAAGGGAGGGTGTTACATATGTCATCAACATGGTTTTTACCTTATTAGGAGCCTCAGTTTTCTTTTGGAATAAGACCACCAATACTTTTCACCTTCCTTTTGGTATGGTTGGTCCAACCATATTTGACATTTCAGCTATTACTAGTCTTAGGCCAGATGGCAAAGTCATTCACAGACTTACCAAGCCACCTTTTGATATAAAAGTTTCCACTCAATCCCCTGCTTTTTCTACCTTCATCAGTTAGCATATGAAAGATACTGATGAAGTTTTTGATGAGGAACGTGTTGCTTTTTTAACTCTTTGGCTATCTGCTTACTTATTTTGTAGCAAATCTGTCCAAATTTCCAAATATTATATTCCCCTGGCTAACCTTCTCCTTGAAGGTAAACGATGGGCTCTAGGCCAATTGCTGGTATCTAATCTTTATTATAGTATAGGGCACATGGTTAACAACATTGGAGCTCAATCAGCAAAGTCCAATCCGGGTGGCCCAATTTGGCTTATGCAATTATGGCTAAATGCCATTTTCCCCAATAACTTGTCAATTTTCCAGCTTCTGCCCCCAAGTGGCCTATTGGCATAAAATTGTGCCATCATGCCTTTCCTCATACTTACAATGCTCTGCATAAGTCTTTCTATCATTTTTCTCTTATTTCCACAAAACTACCTTCCATTGTTCTGATGTTGAGTTCGCCCTATTCATTGATCGTCGACATGGACCTGAATGGTTTACAAGACCACTCAACTCTTCTGATCCTGTCGCTAAAGAGGAAAATATCTCCATTTGGTATCATTTCCTCTGTCGATCGTTTTTATGGGTATCCCCGACTCTTCGAACACAGAAGCCTATACTCATCTTCCAAATTGTATGGCCAGACAATTTGGTCTCTGTCAAGCCATTCCATCTCCTTTCAAGGTTGACAAAGAGGATCCTGACACTCTTTACTTTATTGTTGATCAGGAGGAGATTGAAAACTTCATTCACTCCAACAATATTCACAAGCAACACTTCCAATTATCTCCCTTCACCCCTGTTTTAGCAGTTACTAGGGATTTTGTAGATTGGTGGTTCAACTATTTTGAGAACCTGCTGCCACCCCTCAGAGCTTGTTTTGATTGAATTGTGTCTTCTGTGCAGGGAACTTATCTAGGTACCAAAACTTTAAAAGAACATATTGATGACATCCGAAGCTTTGAAAAAATTTACAAGATGGAATGGGATCATCGCTGTCCGTCATCCTTCATTTGAGTAGTGGAGAAATTCGTGGCCAAATGGAAACAAGCACAACGGAACAAAGGTTCAAGGTGTAAAATTGTTGTCGAACCAGTCTATAACCTTTTAATACCTCACGTAAAACCTAACGAATTTCCTGACCTTGTTCCTCTTTCTTGTACTTGGCAGAAAAGATGGTCTGACCAAACAAACCTTTTTGAAACTACACTAAAGAGCTTACCTTCACCCAGAAGTTTGGAGAATGGCATGATTCCTATCATCAAGTCATCCGTGATGTGACTAAATATCAAATAGGTACTTCACCATTTATATTTCTTTCATTGTCGATTTCATTATTAAGACTAACTTTTATCTTTTCAGCTCAACCCCTTCCACAGGCCCTAAAATACAAAAAGGAAGAGCCTGTTGCTTCTGTCAATGAAGAGGATGATGATGAACAGCCTTTTATCAGCAAGAAAAATAAAGGTCAAACCTTTCAAGGCAACAAGAAACCTCCAACCTGCAAGCCTTCCAAAACAAAACAAGGTGCCAAGACTGAAAAGATTTATATTTTGGCTAAGATAAAATCTCGACAAGCTAGTGTTTCTCCTCCTTCTTCCAAACTCAAAGTAAGTTTTCATACTTGTGTTATTATCTCCATACAGGAATATTCGACCATTCTGATTCAATGATTCCAATTCATTTGCAGAAAACTAAGACATCCAGTAGTAAAGTTCTCACTACTACATCAGATTCTTCTAGAGGCGGCAAAATGGGCCGGCCTGACCGGGCTAGCCCGAATAAACCCGACGAATCGTAGGGTTTGAGTAGTCAAATTTGAGCCCATTTTAATTCCGGGTCTTTTTGGCCCGACCCTATGGAGCCCGAATTCACACCGGACTAGCCCGCATCAGGCTCGGGTAGCCTAATTAGTTTTATATATTTGAATTTTTATTCATTTTTATTTAACTAAAAACATAAAAATATGAAAATTAAAAAAAATCATAACCAAGTCTATTTTTTATTCTAGATTATGATAATGAAGATGATGATGAGCAAGAGGCCATCAATTTTGAAGATGTAAAGCTTTCTCTAGGAGACTTAAATGACAATGTTGATGTCAAAACATATGATTTTAAATATATCGTTGTTACTGGTGGACTTTCATTGTGATTTGTGAAGTTCGTTTTCGTTGGACTTTTTCATTGTTTCTATTGTTAGACACTTAGACTTTTAATTATTGGACATTTTCATTGTTTCAATTGTTAGACTTTCTCTTCTTTTTTTATGTTCTCATCTTTTCATTGTTGGACATTTTCATTGTTTCAATTGTTGGACTTTCTATTTTTTTTATGTTCTCATTTTTTCATTGTTGGACATTTTCATTGTTTCAATTGTTGGACTTTGGCTCAATTAACATTTTTTTAGAAGAATAGTAAGCATGTCTGAAGTTACAAGGATTTAAGTGTTAATGTCAATATACATAGCATAGTTGGTGAATGTAGTGATATTTTTTTTATTAAAAAAACACCATAACATCTTTGTAATTAGCATCTTTGTTTAAGACACTTAAGCAGTTTTTTTTAATAAAAAAATACTAGTTGGAATTCGTTTGGGGAAAAACCCAATAAAAATCAAAATGACTGAAAAAACATATAAAAAATACCGGTCCGTCCCAAAAAAGCCCGCAACACGCATAGGGCTGAGCTTGGGAACCTATTTTGTAGCCTATATTGATTCCAGGCCCTTTTAGCCCGACCCTATAAAGCCTGAACCCGCGTCGGGTTAGCCCTCGACGGGCCAGGTAGCCCATTTTGCTACATTTAGATTCTTCCATGGAGACTCACGACACTTCCTCTAGGGTAATCTGTCTTAAAATTCTTCTCTTTTCATCATTTTCTTTTGTATACTTATGCCTGAAAATTTTCTCTCAGGAATCCCATATCCAATTTATTTCTGAAATTCCTGAAGCCGATGAAGGATCCAAAGAAAAGGAAGCTCCTTCTGCCAAGAGGTATTCATTCTGTCTCAACAGAATTTAATATCATAAGCCTTTTTATTCTACTTATGAGTTTACCTACTCAACAACATGAAGTAATTGTGGACTCTACTGAGAAAGATCCTCCTCACAATACTGCAACCAGCATTGCCAACTGTTACTCTTGAGGTTGAAATGCCCTCGAGGATTGTAGATACGGTTTCTGTCGATATTGTCGATACAGAAATCGTCGATGTGCAACCTATCTCTATGCCAGAAGCACTTGGTCAGCCTACTGCTCACCAAGTAACTCCCACTCCTGTAGAAATTAAGATTGCTAAACAACTTGAGAAATTCTTTGCAGATGATGCTGACATGGATGCCTTATTTGGTGAATTGGGCATTGCCTTTGATTTGCCTCCTCTCAACCTTGATCATGTCTAAGGATTAGCCACCAATGCTGAAGTTGACCCTATAAGATCGGAGACAGCTGGTCTCCTCGGTCTCTTGTCAGGCAGCCATAGAAGTTCTCCACACTCGGCATGATTGTCGATCGTTCAAGGTCAAGACTCCAGTGACTCTAAGGCTATCACCTTGGTTGGTGAACTCAAATCCCTCCTGCATCATTCTTTTAAAGATGACTTGCCTGATTCTCAAATCTATGAGAAATGATGGCTCTGGCCAACGAGATAACTCCTCTGAAAGATCATTTACCCCAGAATCAACAAGGTGCTCTGAACCAAATCAAGGCATTTCTGTCAAACCTAACTGATAAGTTACCAATCTGGAACCGGATAATTCCTCATTTTGATAAGAGAATAGAGGATAAAACTTGACTGGCTAATCAGGCCACCGCATCACACAAAAGGATTGAAAACTTTTCCAAATCCATTACCAAAAATAATGTCGAGCGAACTGCAGCCCTTCAAACCATTTCAGATTTGGAAACCAAGTTGAAAATAGAACACCTTCGATTGCAAAAAATTGATCTGGTAACCCAGCATTTGATCAAGAAAAAGATTGAAGAAGGATGAGAGGTCAAAGGGTTAATTGTCGAAGCTAAAGCTGTTGTTGATGATATCGACATGCTCACCCTTGAATATCATAATGACATTGCCAACAAAGAGACTTCTAAGAATGCATGGGTAGCCCTTAAGGACTTAATTTAAATTTTTTTATGTAAACCTTTTATGTCATTCTTGACAATTAATAATATGCAGTTTCATTTTGATGTCTTTTCACCTTCTTTGCATCTTAAATTTTAAAACTATGCATTTATTGGAATTAACCGCTAACTCCCCATGCGTCTTGTAACTCTACACTCTTAACTGTCATTTCATATTTTGCCACGTTACCAAGTCTAGATAAACGAAACCACCATAACTCTCATTGTTACTATAAATACTAATCTATCAAGACCACACACTTTACCATTATCTCCAAGAATGGACTTATGCAAAAAATCTCTCTTTTTCCTTTATTTTTCATAGCATCGCTCTGCCATGGAGGTTTCTGCACTTTCTTCCAATCCCCAGACTCAAAGGTAGGTCTTGATGGTCAAACAACCCCTAAAGTTGTGTAAATCACATAATGTGAATGATAAGGCTGTTTAAACCACATAACGTGGGTTGCTCGCCTTATCATTCTTCGGGAGAATTAGATGATAAAGGGCTGGTTAGATGTCTAGGCGACATAGTTCCAAAACCTTAGCTTTGGCAACAAGTGACTGTTCTTGGAAGTCTCTGGAGCTGCTGCCTTCGCTGAAACAGATCGAGTGCACCTGCATCTGCCTCTCTTGAGCTCTCTCATGCCCACCACCTTCATGGAGGTTTAAAGGATGAGAGAACACGGCTGCTTGACTCCACTTCTCCCCCTCTGCTCACCTTAGGCACATGAAGCAGATGAAGCCTCATCAAGTGTTTAGGCTGGACAAAAACAATTTCAATTTTTCTAGGTTGTAGAAATATGAATTTTGAGACACCCCGTTGTGCCCCATTGTATTATTAAATTAGAACCTTATTATTTATTTACTTAATCGCGTGCTTATCGTTGAAAATACGTAAAAATTAAAATTTTATTTAAACAATCATATAACTTCTGCAAATTAAACACACCAAGGTTGTAATATATAAATACACACATGTTTATTTATTACATTACCAAAACACTGTTGAGGGTATCCTCTCAGTAGGATCCCTCACAGGCATATACTTAAACAAAAGTTGTGCTTAGCGGAAAATATAAAACGTCTCACGAGACGCACTGGCCATAAACTAACTAGACCCTAATCACCATGGGTCACGACTCGACCTCCGGCTTCCGGTTCATAGGGAGTTCCATCCAACCCCTCTTCGTTCAGCTCAGTCACAGGGTCTTCAAGTACGGTCCCATAAAAGATAAAATAAAACATACCGAAAGATACAAGGGATAAGAAACAGTTCTATCATCAAAAGCGGAACATAATACATAGCACATAATATAATAATAGCCACAGACACGCATCAATTAAAATCAACAATCATCCTCAATTCACTATATCATCCTCTACCCTTAGCCCCTGCAACTAAGACTTTATACTGATGTGGCCATCTTTACTCCTGTCACATTAGTCGATGAGTCCGAAAACAGTCCAAAGGCAAATAACTTTTGAACGCGTCAACGACTAAGCGAGTATTAGTCCAAAACGGTTCAGTGCCAAGAATATGCGAACGCGTCAAGGAGTATCAATCAAGAACGGTCCAGTGCCAAGATTATGCGAACGTGTCAAGAACTAAAAAAATATTACGGTAGTCTACCTCGGCATCCACATCCGTAGGGCACTCACCCGTAATATCCGATATCCCAAAATAGGATATCCTGACCTCGTGTGTTCCACTCACACGACTGTGAATAACAATACATCTATAAATGAATCTCCCTAAATTACATCAATAACAACCTAGTGCCTCACCCTTCCATCAAAGTCTCAACACCTTTTTCCTCATAGATAAAACCACTTAATTAGGCTAGGCACCTCTAAATCACCTTTATTCTCTCACCCAAACAATTATCTCCCGAGCAACACATATCCTTACTTAAAAATCAGCTAAGCACAATATTAAAAACCAGGCAGATCATGCATAACACAATATCAGAAATTAATTCAAATACCACAACATATCACATAAGCAATGCAATAATAATAATAAATTCAATCTACCTCAGATAAGATAAAATCATCCTAACGTCGATAAATCTACAATCCCCAAATCACCATTGGTTTTACAGAAAAAGTTTCCAATATGATTTTGGTCTTGTTGATTACTCAACTACTAGTAGGGTTTAGGTCACCCTACACAATTATTATATAATATGCTACTTATCGATTTCGACGGTAGAATGATTCTTTCCCCCACCTGAGTTATCACCGGAAACACGAAAACGACGATCCTCGTTATCCTGCCACGAGTTAACAAAACCACCTTCAATTAAATCAACAATAAAACAAATGAATCAACAAATCTAAATATGGACATATGGTACTAGGTTCGGCCAACTCATCCAAATGAGGGTTAGAGTTCTTTTCTCAACCTAAGCTTTTGGATACTAATTACTTAGGTCCTAGGTAGCCTAGATACATTGCTATGACTTGAAAACATGAATAAAATATTCCAAGCCCTATTTAATTGAATTTCGGCCTCACAAAGAAAATTAGGCTAGGGATTTTTGCTGAACCTAAGCTCTTGGATTTAAGCTATACCAGTACTATAGAACTTAAATCAAGTACTAACTTTCAAACAAAACAACAAAACATGAAAACCACTTTTATACTCAGTTTCGGCCTCAATTAGAAAATAGGGAAGGAAAATGATTTTGATCACATGCTCTTGGATAAAGAAAGTAGGGATCATAACTAGATCATAGAAATTGGTTTCACATTTTTATGATTTTTCTACAATTTTCTAGAATTATTACAACTTCTAGATCTAGAAATGGAAAACTATAACATATGAAGAACAAAAGCTTAAACAAGGGATGAGATGATCATGTTACCTCAAGTGTATGAAGAATATGGAGAAAAGATGATGATCTTGACAAGTTCTTCAATGGAAGTACTTGGAGCTCTTGAAGAAGAAAATGGAGTTTTGGTGATTTGTGAAGAAATGAAGAAAAATGAAGAAGATAAAGAAGATGAGTGAAATAGTGAGGGGAGGCCACGGTTTGGGGGGCTTTTATAGGGAAAATCTTAGGCCTTGTTTGGTTTTTAACTTTTAGATTAATGGGTTTTGTTATTAATTAATTAATATAAGCTTCACCATAGTTAATAATTAACTTAACTAGGGTTACTTTGCTTAACTATGGTTAATAAATATGTGGCTCACATTTGATGGAGGTGAGGCTGATTTTTGGGCCACACAAAGTGACTCATCATGGATCTTGAAACTTCTTCATCAACTTGCTACTATGTTCTTAGGAAAAAGCTAGAATGCTTTGGAATAATGGAGAACACTTTAGAAATTTTGTGAAGATTGGAGAATGTTGTGGAATGAGCAAGAATGAGCTTGGCTCATCCAAGTTAAGGGCAGCCACCACTCCTCCTTGGGCTTGCGCATGGCCATGGAGTTTTGGGCTTGGATTTAATTGTTTTGGCCCACCAAAATGCTTAAGGCATAAACATAATCTAGGAAACTTATATGATTTCAAATGCTTCATGAAATTTAATCCATGGAAAAATAATTTGGGCCTTAAGGCCACGGTCCTATAATGGGTTTGGAGCAAAGATTCTGGCCCAATTGACTTGGAAAACATAGGAACTAACTTAGGGCCCAAAGTATAATTAAGAGAAAGTTCAATGACTTAAGTGCAAAATCCATAAATTGCCACTTTGACTTGTAGAATCTTCTAGACTCAAAAGTGTGACTCATCCCCATGAATCGTCATGTATGAATCGTTATCCCGATCTCTTGACGGGTCTCTGTAGTTTTCCGACTGACGTCGGTTTCCTGATTAGGGTTTTACGTCTGCGTAAAAGCGTAATATTTCGTTTTCGACTGAAAATTTTCAAACTAACCAAACTTGTTGGAAATATGATTTAAATATAAACCATTTCGTTCACGAGTCAAAATTAGGTTTTCTGCTCAGTAAAATTATACTGTCGGTGAAAACGCAGACAGGTTCTCGTCGAATTTTCAACCCAAATTTTTATTGTAAGCTTCTACCCTAAGATAGAGTATGAATATGATTTTTATTTCATAAAAATCAATCTCCATGAACTCGAATAAAAATATAAATAAATATATTTATACCGGTTAATACAACGAAAATATTTTTACTGATAAAAATAAAAATCGGAAAATAAAAAGTAGGGTGTTACAAATTTCTTCTTGTGTAACCTTAGGGTTTTAAACTTCTGGAAGTAATTCGATAGACAATGCAATTTGACGATGTAACTTGTATCTACCAAATTACTTCAATAAAATCCAGTTTGGACTCATATTTAATTTATCTTTACTTCGTACATTGTCGATATATATATATGACTTTAAATATTTGCCATTAATAGACTTAATTCTAAAATTTGAATTTACATCGACAAGCGCGTAAGCATTTCCAGAAAATAAATTAGTAATTTTAAATGGTCCTTCCAATTTTGGTGACCATTTCCCATATTTTCGACTATGCTTATTCATGGGCATAATAGCTTTCCATACCAAATCACCTTCTTTAAAAGACTTGTGTTTAACTCGACTGTCATAAAACCTTGCAATCCTTGTTATTCAATATGGCACCTTTTTGTTGGGGGGGGGGGGGGTGAATTGAGGTTTAATCTATTTCTTGAAAACTTTGCTAACTTTAGAAAATTGTTCAAGAAAGACTATATATGATGCAAAGAAATTGAGTAGAAGAATAGAGTGATTATGAATGAATGACCTCAATTCCTGGTTCGATCACAACCTGAGTGATCTACATCTAGCTCTTAAGAACCATTGAGAGATTCCACTATTTTTGAATATTGTTTACAAGATTAGAATTTACCAAAAACTAAAGGATACCCCACCTTTACCTTGATTACTTTGAGATGCCCCACTCAAAGTAATCCTTACCTCCTAAGGATGCCTCACCTTAGCTTCAAGGATTTCCCACCATGGCTTCAAGGATTCCCCACCTTGAAATTGATTTGGATGCCCCACCAAATCAATGAAGCAACTCTCTTATTGCTTACAAGAAAAATTGTTTCCAAAAATAAATACAAAAGAAACTATAATTACCTTTTACAAGATGAAGTATGAAAGCTCTAATGATTTTTGTGGAGGTATTTTGGCAGAGTTTTGTTAGCTCAAAAAGTCTTTATTTTTGTGCCAAAGTAACCCCTATTTTTAGAAAAAAAGTTTAGAAGAGGTTTTGAAAATTTTAAATTCTGTTTTTACTGAAGTAGTCGACTACTTTAATGTAGTAATCGACTACTTTAGTGTAACAGAACCAAGATTCAAGAATTTCAGCTGAGTAGTCGACTACCTGACTGAAGTAGTAGACTGTCTGACTGAAGTAATCGATTACTCAACAAATTAGTCGACTACTTTGATTCAAACACGTTTCTGGAATGCTGAAGAACAAATTAGTTGATTGCTTAACACAAGTAGTCGACTCCTTGCCTTTTTCACATGAAAAATCAATTTTTTCTTTTCAAAGGCAAGTCCAGAAACTTGTTTTTAATATCTTGAATCAAAGTGTAATAATCTTCTAAACATTTTAATTCTAAAACACTTATTACATCACTTACAACTTATACTTCAATCTTAAAGGCAATTTTACAAAATATTCCTTAAGAAAAATTAAAGCCTTCAACAATTGGAGTTTCTTCCTTGGTGCATTTGGAGATCAATCATCAAAACCATATATTGAACTTCAATCCTTCCTTTTTATCGAATCAAATAATCCAAGGCAATTAATATCTCACCTCCTAACTCATTAAACTCATCAAACATCAAGTTCCATTAATACTCGAATGGTAACTCATTCTGCTTTTGAATTTGTATGGACTGGAGATTAATCTCGACAGGTAGAACAACATCATGACCATACACTAATTTATATGGAGATGTCCCTGTCAACTCTGTGGGTAAATTTATGTATGCCCATAAAATCTGATCAAGGGTGTTGTGCCAATTTATTGGTTACTGGCCAATATGCTTCTTGATCAATCCTATAATTATTTTATTCACCACCTTGACTTGACCATTTTCTTGAGAATAATAAGGTGTCAAGGTCAACATTTTAATTCTTCTGGACTCAGCATATTCGACAATATGCTTTCCAATGAATACAAATCCTTAATCAGTTGTCAAGGTTTGTGGAATGCCAAACCGACAAATAATATTGTTTTCAATAAAATTAATCATATCTTGCTGAGTTACCTTTTTCCAAGGCCACGGCTTCTGGCCATTTAGTGAAGTAATCCACTCCAACTAAAATAAACACATGTCCTTTCCACGAGGTGGGGTGTATCTGTCCAATCAAATCTATTGCCCATCCCCCAAATGGCCTTGGCTTAACAATGGAATGTAACTCACTAGCTGGCACATTCTGAATATGACCATGTTTTTTACATTCCTCACATGACTTAGCAAACATTATGCAATCTCTCACCATGATAGGCCAATAACATCTTTGTCGATGAAGAACCCACTTCATTTTGTCACTTGTTTGATGTGGACCACAAATTCCTTCATGAACTTCTGCTAATGCCAAATAGACATCTTCCTCATTCAAGCAAGTTAGTAACCCTCTATCTGGGGACCTTCTTCGTAATTCTCCCCCCGGCATAACAAAATGCATTGTTTTGTATGTTAACTTTCTGTATTCAATTATTGGCCTTCTCCATTCATTAGCTAATACCACATTATTTTGCATAACATCACGTTCTTCCAAAGGATAAAGTAATTCCCTTATCTCCATTAATTCGGAAAGAACTCTCTGTGATATTTTGTAGGGGTGGACAAGTTGGACCGACCCGACCGGAACCCAAAATACCCATGAGAAGAATAAATGAAACAGTCGAAATATTTTGGGTTAAGGGGACATTTTTTCAGGTGTGTTTGGTTTCCTTCGGGTGGGTTCATATTTCAAAAATGAAACCCATCGGAACCGGTACCTGGCCGATGGACTGCAAAACCAATACAATTGCACGATATAATAATATTAAAGCTGTTGCGTAATTACATATATATTGGCGTGTTTCCAGCCCAATCCCACTGCCCAAGGTTTCTGATATACAATATACAATATATATTAATATTAAAAGGTAAGACTTGTGTTAGGGATCTAATAGTCTAATCACTAATGCTATATCTATCCCACTGCCCGATAAGGTGTAAAGGCTAAAGACTTTTGTAATATTTTAGCAAAATAACAATTTTTTCCTCTTAAATATCTCCTTCACTCGAAAAAACCTACGGGGCTCTACTCTATCCCTTATTTTTCCAAAATGAAAAATCTTCATCTCATTCATTATTTCATTCTAAGTTCTAACAGTTCTCTCCACCTCAGACCCTCTCCCAAACTCTTTCTTCTCCCCCTCCCTCCTCTAATGACAGCCGCCGCCAGGTCTCTCCCTTCCCTTCCTCGCCTATCCTCACCTCTCCCTCATTTTGCCGTCGTCGCTTGCTCCCGGATCCCCTAACCGCTGCATGTGTTTTCTTTTAGCAAAATAGTACAGATTTTAGCATCAAAGAAGAAGACACTTGCAAATTTTCAACCTTTTTGTTTGAATTTGATTTCTGAAGGTGTTTGTTGAATGTTTTATTCACTGATATGTAAATATGGATACAATTTCTTGGTCTTTGTTGTTGTTCTGTCTTCTTCTCTTCATACTTCTTTTTTAAAATAAAAAAAAACCGAGAAAACCCGCTTGTGTACCTGCCGACTCGCCGGCTCACCGACCGAACCCGCCCGTTGTCCACCCCTAATATTTTGTACCCATAGGCCATTTGAGCTATGATCATTATCCTCTCTGTTTAGTTCTCTTAGAATGTTTTCGACAATTACATCATCGAACTTCTTCAACAACTCACTTGCCACGAAGTAATATTTTGTTAAGTTATAGCTAATGCATTTGTATTCATGTGTAAGTTGCTTTATTACTAGTTGTGAATCCCCAAAAATGTGGACATTCCTTGCCCCCGTTTCTATGAGCATTTATAATCCTACTATTAAGGCTTCATACTCAGCCTCATAGTTTGAGCAATTATATTTTAACTCAAACATGAACTTAGTAAAGACCCCTTTTGGTGATACTATCAAAACCCCAACTCCAGTGCCATTTTAATGTCTGGAACCATCAAAGTACAAACGTCAATGTTTTAACTCTACAAGTTTGACCTCATCTATATCTACACATGGATGGTCATCTAAAAAGTTAGCAATTACTTGACCTTTGACTGCTCTTAATGACACATATTGTAAAGAAAACTCAGACAAAGCAATGATCCAACGACCAATTCTTCCATTTAAAACAGGTTTGGACAACATATGCTTTATTATATATGTCTTTGAAAAGACTTGTACAGTGCATGGTATCATATAATATTTAAGCTCGGTACAAGAAAAATATAATGATAAACACAATTTTTCTATAGCATTGTATCTTTTTTCAGCATCATTCAATACCCTACTAAGATAATACACTACCCATTCGACACCATTTTCATCTTCTTAAGTGGGCATGCTTCCTATAGTTTCTTCTGATGCTGAAATGTACAACTCCAAAGGTTGTCCCGATCTAGGGGTTGTCATTACAGGTGGAATTGTCAAATATGCTTTAATCTCGTCGAAAGGTTACTGATGTTGTGATTCACAACGAAATTCCTGCTCTGCTTTCAACTTGAGCAAAGGAGCAAAGGCTCTAGTCCTTCCCGACAGATTGGACATGAATATCCACAGGAATTTGACTTTACCTAAGAAGTATCGAAACTCTTTCTTATTCCTTGGTGGTGTTGCCTCAAAGATTGCTTTAGTTTTGTTCCTATCGACATTAATCCCTTTCTTGTGAACCAAGAAACCTAGGAAATTAGCTATCAAAACTCCAAATACACACTTTAAGGGGTTCATTTTAAGATTATGCTTCCTCATCCCAAAATTGCTCCAAGTCAAGCATGCTTAACTGTGGAGTTCTTAATTGATGGGCTTCCGAAAAGAAGATGCATCTTGTTGTTATAGGTAGTACCAATTAATTCATATAAGCTATCCTCAACTGTGTAGTCCCACACCTACACAGTCTCAGGATCCACCCCATTCTGGTGTGTAACATCCATGTCTGCTTTATGGATTGACAATTGTCCCCACAAACGGGTCTTTTCAGCGTGCTTTGTCCTCACTCACATGCTTCCTGGGAAAACTTCCCATGAGGTCTCCCATCTCATAATTGCTCCAAGTCAAGCACACTTAACTGTGGAGTTCTTAAGTGATGGGCTTCCGAAAAGAAGATGCATCTTATTGTTATAGGTAGTCTCAATCAATTCATATAAGTCATCATCAACTGCATAGACCCATACCTACACAGTCTCAAGATCCCTCTCATTCCGGTGTGTAATTGGTTCATTCATGTGTCCATCCTCCTAGAAGCCTGCCAAGAGCCGCTCCTTGTCCATGCCTTCTTGCACTGGCGACCACTCCCCACCCTCGTCAACCCCGGGTATCACAACTTCACCACCACATCATCTATATACAACTCCAGAAACTTTCCAATCACATCATGGAAAATTGTATTCATTGCTCGTTGGTACATAGCCCCTGCATTAGTCACACCAAAAAGGCATCACGACCCATTCAAAGGTTCCAATTGCCCCCAGGCATCTGAAGGCGGTCTTCGACACATCTTCTTCTGCAATGAATATTTGGTTGTACCCTGCATGACCATCCATTACACAGTAATTCATGACTCGACGTCGAATCTACAGCATGTCGGCTATGGGCATGGGATATTCATCTTTAGAAGTGGCTAAATTTAAATTACGAAAATCTACACACGCTCTTAAAGTACCATTTTTCTTAACAACAGGTACAACATTACACAACCATTTGACATACCTGGAAGTGCGGATGAATTTGGCTTTCAAAAGCCATTCTACTTCTTCCTTGATCCTGAACACTACCTCTGGTGCAAACCGTCGATTGGCCTACTTCATTGGTTTGCATTTCGGTCTTAATGGCAACCTATGTTCCACTAATGACCTACTCAATCCTGGAATTTCATCATCGTCCCAGGCAAAACAATCTTTATATTCCTTGATAACTTCTACAAGTCTCTCTCTGAACTCTGTCGGCAGCAAACAATCTTGATATTCAAGAAAGCACAGTCCCCGACAATGGCGCCAAAAACTTGATAGTGTAAATCCTCAAGTGTACGGTTTCGTCGTCAAGTAATAAAAAGATCGAATCCACAGGGACTGTGATTATGAAAATCAATTAATATCTCAATCAATTAAACTAAACAAGAAAAGATTTGATTTTTGAAATTGGTATCAAGTAACAAATCAAATATTTAAAGAAACAATTAAACAAAATAAAGAGTAAAATAGGAAAGTAAATCAATTTGGGTGATTTCAAATTTAAAAGGAATTTTTAGGAATTGGGTAACCAACAAGACCGTTCATGCCATTAAATTGACTATCCCTATATTAATTTTTCAAAAACACTTTAAAGGTGAATTTATCCAAAGTAAGTTAATATTCCCTCTCGAGATACAAGAATCGTGCCCAATTAAACCAATTCCTACTCTCGTGGTAATTGTTTTTGAATTGGACCCTTTAACGTTTGTGACAATTCAATGAATTCTCGAAGGACCGCTTCTAACTCTCGTGATTTAAGTCCTAAGTACAACTCCTATAGATCCAATACCTACGCTCACCCCTCAGTTCCCAAGTAATCTCTGTTGGAGACATCACTAAACCCAGGGATGTCTCTTGCAATGAAGAATTCGTAGAGAATTTCCCAGAACCCAGTCCAGCCTAATCGACTTATATAATCTAGAATCCTACTCTCCACCCTTCTTAGTAGTAGGCGAATAATGACTCTCTTTATATGTGCATTTACACGACGGGAACGTTTAAAGATCTCAGGCCTTTCAAATCAACGGTGGAAGGAAAATTCTTTGCCCTGTTTGTTGGTGGTTACGTTTGTTTAAATCTCTAGTACGTTGCCCGCCTAGTATAAGCGCCCCCTGTCTGTCCCTTTTATTGGTGCCATAGGGAGATAACACACCAACTCGAGGAAGGTGCTCGACCTAACACTCTCAACCCATATGAGACAGGGTAGCCGCCTATATTGTTACTGATGTTGAGCCTACAATCCTGGTGAGGCATCCCAAGCCCCTGTAACATTTGGCTTTTTGCATCCTTCTGCCCTTTTTTCCTTTTTCTTTATATATATATATATATATATATATATATATATATATATATATCCGATTTGAGATTTAATCTGGGACCTTAAAGAGCAGGATTCGCATCAAACTAGATCGACACTTGAATTTTTTTTATAGGCTCAAGTGACTGAATTAGCATGTTGCTAGATTTTTTTTATGATGAACTGACTTATTTTAAAAAAAGATGAATAATAGGGCGATCACCCTTTGCGGTTGGATTGCTAGAAATGGTGTCGACTGTCCATGAGGTAAAAAATCGGTAGCGAGATACAAATCCGAAGAGATCTGGGTCTTCTATCTCAACATTTGGTTGTTTAACCTCACTCCACGACACATGGAGTCCTATTTCTTTGGTTTGGTTAACTAGGTGCCCCCCCACGATCGATGCGACATTCGATCCCGTAAGCCCACACTTGTGTAGAGTAGATCGTTCAACACCTGCGGCACAAACCCATTTTTGACCTATTGGTCCTAGTATCATAGGCGGCCGAACGGACGCCCCCTAATTACTAGACCAACCTGCTGTAATAATTCCATAAACACCTAACGAAGATGTGGCAAACAAATAAAGTAGCCCTATGTTCGACTCTGACAATACCATACCATAATCAAAAGGTACAACGGCCCAAGTGGATAGACTTAACATAAATGTAGCCACTAGAGCCATTCTAAAAAGGGAGAAATTAGCACTACTTGGTGAAACGAACAAATCTGGTGGGATGGGATTCTTCATTGATCTTCAAATTTCATCGCCGCATGAACTAGACCCCGGATTAAATATAGCATCCGGTCGTGATTCAGTTGTCAAGATCGAGACCCACGTCATAGTTTCTCCAATCTGACGGGGAATTAATTATACTCATGGCAGGCGCTCAGTAGGCCATTCTCAAAGCACACCCACGGGTGTAGCAAGGTCGTCGGCTCATGTTAAAGCAAAAGACCCATTTCAGTTTCTAACCAACGTAATTAGTATTGAAAACATATCAAATGATATTCATCCTAATCAAATTCCCATTACTCTATATGCCTCTGCAAGTGCTTATCATATAATTGAAATTGACACAGGAAAACACAAGAAGGGGGGTTGAATTGTGTTTCTTAACAGTTTTTCGACAAAGCCTTTTCTCAAACCTTTTACAAGTGAATCAAAAGAAACAACACACAAACAAGAAAACCTTTTTAAATAGTTAACAAACTCATATCCAAAACCCCACAATTAGTATCACCAAAATCTGTAAAAGGTAAGGGTTAGAAGATTCACACAAGTGTTTTATCCTGGTTCACTCTCTTCCAACCAAGAGCTACGTTCAGTCCCTTCAACCTAAAGGTTTTTCTCTACTATTTTCCAAAATAGATTACAAGTATTCAACACCTCTTCAGGCTACAAGTATTCTTTCTCTACCAAGACTCTTCAGGCTCTAACTCTAACAAAGAAATTAAAACATTGATCTAAGAACTCACTAAGTGTGAGAATATGAAAGTTTAAGATCAGCAAGTTTTACAAGTAAACTTGTTCTACAATTTCAACAGCATTTTGCACTTTGATATCAGAGCTTGTATCTCTGTTTTTGAGGTTCTTCAACTCTTTATATATGAAGTGCTTCTAAACCTTGATCTTCTTCAACGGTCTTCTAATGGTATCCATTTAGACTTAGCATTAAATGGTTGGATCCGTTGAAACATATAACTTGATATGCTTCATGGAGAAGTGTTCTTGTTTATCATAGGAATGCTCAAAGTAGAGATGTCACTTCCCTGTTATACCGAAAGTTGCTTTCTGACTTTTCTTATTTGTACTTGACTTGATCTTTACAGCAATGTAGTTGACACAGTAGAAAGGTTTATGGTTTCGATGGTACTATGTTCTTTTATCCACAAGACAAAGAGTTTATCAATAGAAATAGCAAGGGTAAAAAGACATATATTCTTTTGAATTAAATAAGTAATCATTTAAAATAAATATGCTTAAGCTTAGACGGGTTCACTTTTAATACTAGTGGACGCGCAGGTCTTTGGACGTGCAAGATTAACTTATCAGTGAGACGGGCTCGTCTACTGATACTGCGTCTATAGACTTTTGTTTAGTGCCAAGAATTGGACTCTCTATACTTTAAGAGATCGTCTATTGACGTGGTGTCTAGTGAGACTACTCGTTTGTCAAGTCTTTGGACTTGTTATATTTCATTGTCTAGTCTACTTGACTTTTGTTAGACTTAGATATTCGTCTACGTTAGTCAATTTTAAGACCTTGTTTAAACGTAAACTTTTCACAGACTCGGATATTACCAAGAGTTGCAGACTCGTCTAGAGGATCGAAATAGAATTACTTAGTTTTAAGTTCCTCTGACTAGTATAATTCAAACAGTCCCTGCACTCTTATAACAATCAAGTTAGATCTTTGACAACACTTTGCCATACAAATTTAACCTTTTTGTTAATATCAAAACTTAAAAGATTATTTAATCCAAAACCACTTTGGTTCTAACAATCTCCTCCTTATTGATGATGACAAAAACTAATTAAATTTGAGTGAGAAAAGTCTAAGAGAACTACGGAGCTCCCCCTAAGACAAAGCATTCAAACTTAAAATAAAACAGATAATCAGCAGCACATATCAGATTAATTAAGCATTGACTTAGTCATATTCAAAACATAGTATCAGAGCTCATAAGAATTTAGCATAGAGATATATCAAAAGCAGCAATAAGCAATAAAGTATCAGATCATATCAAACACAGGTATGCAAAAAAACATTATTCATGTGAAAGCAAATATGTATGCCCAAAAACTGACTTTATAAATTTAATTCTCAAATCCTTTCTCCCCCTTTTTTGTCTTCAGACAAAAAGGAAACAGGAGTGGACCATCATTGTCAATTTAAGGAGATAAACAAAGTTAAGAAGATGGTGGAGGGGGTTAAGGTGGGTTTTGATTTGTTGGAGGTGGAGGAGGTTGAAAAGGCAGATTATGACTCTATTGGAAACTTGTGAGAATGCTCATCATTTGATTTATCATCACATTTGTTGGAGCCAAAGCTTCTGAAACTTGTTCTTTGACATGTTCCTTCACTTCTACTTTCACTCTCTCCTTTATTATCTTTCCTATAATCTCTTCAAAATTTTGTGGCAGTGAAGATCTTGAGCTTTCAGCACTATCATGAACGTTTGCTTGACCCTGAAAGGTGCTTAGTGCTCTTGAAAGTTGAGGTTGATCATTTGGATGGATAACTGCCAGAGCCAGTGGTTGAGATGAGTGCTTTCCATAAGTACTTTGTCTTGGAGCAGACTCAGCAACTTCCTCATGCCCAGTTACTGGTTGAACAATATCAGCATTCGTATCTGGTCCTTCAACTATAATTTCTTCTTCAGTATGCTCAGTAGAAGAAGATAAGTCTTCAAACGGTTGTGGAGATGAAGCAAGAGTGAGCACAGGAGGAGGCAACTCTGGAGCCCAGTGAATAGGGTCCTCTTCATAAACAGGACTGGTGAGAGGAATTCCAATAGTGTCCTCATGAATGTAAAATCTAACTCTGGAGAGACCACACTTTCCTCTAACTTTTGGAGTGTTTCTTTTATCTTGATCACTCAGTCCAGAGGATGATGTTTCCTTAGTACAAGTCATCATATGATGTCTCCAAAAATCAACTACAGTATCTTCAGGTATATCCTCAACAGGTTGTGACATCCATAAATCTACTAGATTCTGATCAACAGAGGCATCAGATTATGTAATCATACAAGATTTGTCAGCTGGCATCTTTGCAGTACTCCTTTGCTTCTTCGAATCCTTATCCTTGTTCAAGTCTATCATCTGCAGTCATGGATAAATCAAATAAGGTCTCACTCCAAACCTTGTTTCCTTCAAAGTGTAGAACAGCCAGGTTGGTGGAACAAAATTGGCAACTCCAATGTATATGGGCGGCTCAAATTCAGCCTTCAAATGAGCATACATGATGTGATCCACAACACCAGTAGCTTTACCATATTCCCTTGGATGCACAAAGGTTTTCTATTTAGTGTTTCTGTCCAATATGAATTGAGGTCTCCCATAAGTTCTTGACCTTCTGTACTCAGCTGACTTAGCTTTAGCTTTGTAAGGATCTTGAGTCCAGTCGGGAACAATGTGTCTATCCACACCTTCTGTGAAAGGTTTGAAGGGAGGGAATTTGATGAGATTGGGGTAGATCTTTCTTGGTGGGAATTTCTGTAGTGGAAGGTGAATAAGGGCAGGTCCATATGATTGTACAGGGTGGATGGGAGTGGGTTAGTCTGTACAAAAGGAATGGGTGCATGCCATGGAGTGTATGTAGTTTCAGGTTCATACTCATATTCAGGTAGAGGGTAAAAAGGTCTGGTTGACTCTGGTTCTGGTTCTGGTTCATGTTTGTGATAGAGAATTCTCCAGTCTCTTTTGACTTTGACCCAGCTTTCAGCTTTGCCATCATGGACAACTGAAGGGTTAGTGTAGGGAAATACAGTCTTGGGTAATTTAGGAAACGGGGCACCAGGGTTAATCCCTACATCATCTGGTTGATTGAACCAGGGATCATCTGCAGGAATGATTGGTTGAAATTGTGGTCTAGTTGGAGATGTTTGTAGTGGTGAGTGGACATGTAAGGCTATTTGTGGTGAAGTGGTTTGTGGTGATGTGTCAGGTTGTGTTGGCAGTGTGGGCCTATATACATCAGTGTGAAAAGGTTGTCATGGTGGTAACACAGATAGTGCAGGTGCAACAGCAACATTATTCCTATTTTCTAAAATGTCTACCCAGCATCCACTGCTAATTGAACAGGATCTTTAGCATGGATGCTTACCTTAGTATCCATAACAGACTTGGTCTTTCTCTGAGGTTCTCTTCTTCTTGTTGGGACAGCAGCAGTAGACACTTTCTGCTTCTTCAGCACAATTCCAATAGGAACATTATCCTCATCGTCTTCATCATCACTATGAGACAAGATTAGATTCCTAGTTCTCTTCTGAGATGTAGCAGGCTGAGGTGCTTCAAAGAAGTTGTTCCCTGATTACAATTCCAGCAGTTGGTTTCTTTGCAACAGGTTTCCTTGCAGCAGTGGTCTTTCTTCCAACTGTCTTCTTTCTCAACCCTAAAGTCTCAGCATTGCTGAGCTCTATTTGTTCTTCCTTTATCTTGTACATATCTTCTTCCTTAGCCAACTCAACTTGAGCAACAGTGCTCAGCTTCATGTTGGTGAGGTTCATCTTGCCAAACACTAAAGCAGACATGCCTTTTTCTTTTAGTATCAAGGCTTGCTCTTCAGGGGATTTGGCCTCTAAGAAGGCATATAGTTGTTGAGCTTTGAAAATATTTGACAAAAGATGACAGAAAGGAATGGCATTTGATTTCTCCTTATTGTTGACGTAGTCTCTAAATCTTCCAAAAATAATATGTCGAAGGTTGATTTTGGTTTCTGTGACAAGATTGCACAAACAGAACTTGTGTAATGCAGATAGGTTGTCCTTACCCCCAGTTTTATGAAGAACCGTCTTGTTCAACAACTGATGAAGGATTCTGATCTCATCCTTCATCTCCACAGTTCCATGAGTGAGTCCTGACTTTGTCAGACCTCATCAGCAGAGAAGCAATGACCTCTGATCCTCCTAGGTCTTGCTCCCAAGTATCAGCAATCATTAATCCCTCTTGGGCACAGTTGATAGCTTCTTAGATGGTTTTCTCATACACCACCACTCTCCTACCCAGCACAGTAGCATACACCTTAGTATTTGTAACCTGAGGGTTTCTCCAGAAGGCCCTAATCAAGTTGGGGTACACAAATTTTCTCCACGAAGAGACCATCTCAGCCAGCAGCGTTGATGTACTTGCTTACATCAACATTATATTCCTGCAGAATTCCAAACTCGAAGTGGTACTTAATACCAATATTTAGCTTAGTAACATCAAGAGTTGAAGAGGAAGCCGTTGTTGAAGATTGAGAGTTTAGGGTTTGGAGATAGGGAAAACAAATTACACGAGGTTTCAAAGAGATTGTGAAAGGTTTTTCAGAGGGAAGTTCCTTTTTTAAAAAGGTTTCGAATGTGAGGGGTTTTCTTTTGAAAATAATTTTAAAAAAATCTGAAAGGACATGTCATCAATGGTTACCATGCAGGTTTTTTGAAACTGTAAAAAAACTATTGATGGGATTGATGGAAATAACAGACTCAGCAGAGAGAATATAAATTGAATTTTTCTTTGAGACAAAATAAATGGATTTAGTTAGTAAATATATGGACGAGTCCATTCAAAGCTCAAGCAAGCAAGACGCGTTATGCATTGGACGTGGCAAGTAAATACACCGGACGTGCATAAAACATGTAATAGACTTGAAGTACAATATACGCACATATATATATCATAAAAAAAATGCTCATAGCTGGATGACTTCATCGATCAACACAAATCATATTTAGACGCTTTCTAATAAAAATAAATCTATCATCAGCAATAGGTTTAGTAAAGATATCTGCCCATTAATGGTCAGTATCTACAAATTGTATATCAATAACACCTTTTTGAACATAATCTGTAATAAAGTGATGTTTAATCTCTATATGCTTAGCCCTTGAATGCAATATTGGATTCTTAGATATATTTATTGCAGCAGTATTATCACACATAAGTGGAATACTACTTACAAACACATTGTACTCCTCCAATTGATGTTTGATCCATAAAAGTTGTGAGCAGCAACTAACAGCTGAAATATACTCAGCTTCAGCAGTGGATAAGGCAATAGTACTTTGTATTTTGATTGACCACGAGACTAGATTAGCTCCAATGAAGTGGCATCCTCCACTGGTACTTTTTTTTTCAATTCTATCTCCAGCATAGTCTGCATCACAAAAACCAACTAATCTGTAATCACCATTTTTCTTAAAGCACAAACCCAGATTAGTAGTACCTTTTAAATATCTAAATGTTCTTTTAACTGCTGATAAATGAGATTCTCTTGGATCAGATTGAAATCGAGCACATAAACATGCACTGAACATTATGTCAAGTCTAGACGCAGTAAGATACAAGAGAGATCCTATCATACCTCTATATACCTTTTGGTCTACCTTTTTATCTTTATCATCTTTGTTCAGTATGGACGTGGGATGCATAGGAGTGTTCATAGGTTTGCAATCATCCATCTTGAATTTCTTTAACAGATCCTTTGTATATTTAGTCTGATGGATGTATACCTCGTCCACTGTTTGTTTAACTTGAGTCCAATAAAGAACTTGAGTTCTCCCATCATGCTCATTTCAAATTCTTTCTGCGTAAGCTTAGAGAATTCTTTGCATAGAGATTCATTAGTAGCACCAAAGATTATGTCATCAACATATATTTGAACAATAATAAAAGCGGACTTATGGATTTTCTAAATGAGGTTGTATCAACCTTTCCTCTACTGAATCCATTGTCCATTAAGAATGAACTTAACCTTTCATACCAAGCTCTAGGAGCTTGTTTAAGGCCATATAAAGTTTTCTTTAGCTTATATACATGTTCGGGTTGGGTTTCACTTTCAAAACCCGGAGGTTACATAACATACACTTCCTCACTAATAACACCATTTAGAAAAGCACTTTTTACATCCATTTGATTTAGCATTATATTGTGATGTACAACAAATGATAATAAGATACGAATAGCTTCTAGTATAGCAACTGGTGCAAAAGTTTCAGTATAAACTATACCTTCTTCCTGTGAATAACCATGTGCAACAAGTCTAGCTTTATTTCTTATTACCTTACCATTTTCATCAAGCTTGTTTCTGTAAACCCATTTGGTTCCAATAACTGATTTTTCCTTTGGTAACGGTACAAGAGTCCACACATCACTTCTCTCAAACTGCTTCAGTTCTTCCTGCATTGCTAGAATCTAGCCCTCGTCCAGTAGAGCCTCATCTACTGTCATTGGTTCTAACTCAGACTAATGCAGAATCATCCTGTTCTCTGAATGTAGATCTGGTTCTTAGCCTATCATTAGGATTCCCAATTATTTGATATTGTGGATGATAATTTTTGAAGTACCAAGATCTCTGAACATTTTCCTATTGAAGTTTCTGATTCATGTTGTTGAGGGTCGTCCACTTGATCATCGGGTTTGACATTTGCTTGAATTTCAGAATCTTTGATATTCAAATATGCAAAAGCTTCATCAAGCTCTGATAATTTCTTATCAGGCTGCTTGTCATCAAACTTAACATGTATACATTCTTCTACTACTAATGTTCTAGAATTGTAAACTCTAAACCCTTTGGATGATTTAGAATATCCTAACAGAATTCCATTATCTACTTTAGCATCAAACTTACCAAGTTGATCTTTAGTATTTAGTATAAAACATTTACAGCCAAAAGGATGAAAGTAAGATATGGTGGGTTTTCAACTTTTCCATAATTCATAGGGAGTCTTATTCAAGATTAGTCTAATATATATTATGTTATGAATGTAGAAGGCATTATTAGCAGCTTCAGCCCAGAAGTGTCTAGGGACAGAGTTATCATTGAGCTTTGTTCTAGCCATCTCTTGAAAAGATCTGTTCTTTCTCTCTACCACACCATTTTGCTGTGGTGTTCTAGGTATTGAGAAGTTGTGAAGTATACCACTTTCTTCATAGAACTTTTGAAATTGCTCATTTTCAAACTCTCCCCCATGGTCACTTCTGATTGAAGTGATACACATGCCTTTTTCATTCTGTACACTTTTGTAGAATATAGAGAAGACCCTGAATGACTCATCCTTGTGAGCTAGGAACATAACCCAGGTCCATCTAGTGTAGTCGTCTACTATGACAAGACCATATTTCTTTCCACTAACAGAGGCGGTCCTAGTAGGTCCATACAGATCAAGGTGTAGCAACTCTAGTGGTCTATTGTACTAACAATATTCTTAGATTCAAAAGAACCATTGACTTGTTTTCCCTTTTGACATGCATCACAGAGAGCATCAGATTTGAACTTAAGGTTTGGTAATCCTCTTACGAGGTTATGCTTATTTAGCTTTGAAATTAATTTCAAGCTTGCATGACCTAGCCTTTTGTGCCAAATCCATCGCTCATCTTCAATGGACACTAGACATGAGACACTTTGATTTGCGAGTTCCTGCAATTCAATCTTATACAAATTTTTTTGTCTCTTGGCAGTGAATAAGAGTGATCCATAAGTTTTCTTGACGTTACACATGTTCTTGTCAAAGGAAACAGTAAACCCACTATCACATAATTGACTTATACTTAGCAGATTATGTTTTAAACCATTAACTAAAAGAACATTATCAATGGATGGAAAAGGATGTTTACCAATTTTACCTACTCCATTGATCTTTCCTTTCTGATTACCTCCAAAGGTAACCCAGCCACCATCTTTTTTTCTAATGTCTTGGAACTTACACCTTTCTCCCGTCAGGTGACGTGAGCACCCACTGTCGAAGTACCAAGATGCGTGTTTCTTTCCTGTTGTTAAGCAAGTCTGCAACAGGTACAATCTTATCTTTAGGTATCCATATTGGCTTGAGTTCTTTCTTGTTAGCAGTCACTGGATGAGCATGTTTGATATGCTTATGATGTATGCATCTAGATGTTATATGACCACATTTTCCACATACTGTACAGTAAGTGTTGGACGAGCTCAGTTTAGTTTTAACATGCTGTGTTTGAACTTTTGAGGTTCTATTATGCATATGTGGTTTTGACTTTTTATAAGATGCTTCATGCTTTTCTTTGTCATAACCAAGGCCAGACTTATCATGCAGTGACCTAAAGTACCTTAAAATTAAACTTAGTTTATCTGAGCCACCTACAAATTTAGACAGAGTGTCTGTCAAATATGTCACATCTTATTTCAGTATTGTAACTTCAAAAGAAACAGTTGGCTCACACTTGAGTTTGTCAGTTAGACTGACATTCTCTGATTTTATTTATCAGTTTCATTTACAAGACTTTATTTCTCCATGTAAACCCTATCAAATTCTATAGAAAGTTTTGAAAATTTGATTTTGACACTTCTATATTCATGAGACAGAATTGATGAGTTGTACAATAGTTCATCAAATGCATCTTGAAGGATGGATGGGTCAGAATCCATTACCTCAGCATCAGTGTACTCACTTTCTGATGATGTATCAGCCATGAGACAGATGTTTGCCTCTTCCTCTTCCTCGGCTTCATCTTCTTCATCTGATGAAGACATATCCAAATCCTCCCAAGTAGTCATCAAACCCTTCTTCTTTTTGAAGAACTTCTTTTTGTCCTTCATATCAGGGCAGTCAGCTTTGAAATGACCAGGCTTTTTGCACTCGAAGCACAGAGGTAGACCTTTTTCCTTGGAGTCTGATTTCCCCTTGGAAAACTTTTTGTTGAATTGCTTCCTTCTAAAATCACATTTCTTTCTGCACATATGTTTAATCTTTCTGGATATGAAGGACAGTTCATCCTCATCAGATCCTTCATCACTGTCAGAAGGGTCTGCTTCATCAGAGGATTCCTCAGCTTTAAGAACATTGGAAGAGCTAGCCTTCTTTTCCTTTAGGGCAACGGACTTTCCTTTTCTAGAACTTTATTCTTCATTGAGCTCAACCTCATTAACTTTCAAGGATCCAAGAAGTTCCTCCAAAGTAAGAGTATTGAGGTTTTTTGCTTCTTCAATAGCATTGACCTTAGGTCTCCACTGTTTATGTAAGCTCCTCAAAAATTTTCTGACATGACCTCTATTTTCATAGGTTTTTCCAAGAAATCTAAGATTTTTGGTGATGGTTTGGAATCTTCCAAACATTTGATCTATGGCTTCATGTTCAGCCATTTTAAATAGCTCATACTGATGAACTAGCATGCTTATCTTTAATTCTTTGACTTGGGATGACCCTTCATGAGCTAGGGCAAGAGTATCTCATATTTCTTTAGTAGTGTTACAGCTATGGACTTTATCATGCTCAAATCTGGTGATAGCACACATCAAGTAGTGCTTGGCTTTCAGATTGAGCTGATGTTGAGTTTTCTGCTCTTGAGTCCATTGAGCTCTAGGAATAATAGATCCAGCATCACCTCTTGGCTCAGTGCAGCCAGATTCAATCAGCTCCCAGATATCCATATTTTGTGCATCAAGAAAAGCTATCATTCTCTTTTTTCAGTAGTCATAATCACTACCATCAAAGAGAGGAGGTATGTTGATTGCTTGCCCTTTTGTATCCATGTTTGTTGGATCGTACTCCATTAACACTTGTTAGATGCTCAACCCTTTCGAGACCGAGCTCTGATACCAACTGAAATTGCCACAGGGAAACACAAGAAAGGGGGTTGAATTGTGCTTCATAACAGTTTTTCGAAAAACCTTTTCTCAAACCTTTTACAAGCAAATCAAAACAAACAACACACAAACAAGAAAACCTTTTTAAATAGTTAAAAAACTCATATCCAAAACCCCACAATTAGTATAATCAAAAACTGTAAAAGATAAGGGTTAGAAGTTTCACACAAGTGTTTTGTCATGGTTCACTCTCTTCCAACCAAGAGCTACGTCCAGTCCCTTCTACCTAAAGGTTTTTCTCCACTATTTTCCAAAATAGATTACAAGTATTCAACACCTCTTCAGGCTACAAGTATTCTTTCTCTACCAAGCCTCTTCAGGCACTAACTCTAACAAAGAGATTAAAACATTTGATCTAAGAACTCACTAAGTGTGAGAATATGAAAGTTTAAGATCATCAAGTTTTACAAGTAAACTTGTTTTACAATTTCAACAGCGTTTTTGGACTTTGATATCAGAGCTTGTATCTCTGTTTTTGAGGTTCTTCAACTCTTTATATATGAAGTGCTTCTCTGCCTTGATCTTCTTCAACGGTTTTCTAATTGTATCCGTTTATACTTAGCATTAAATTCTTGGATCCGTTGAAACTGATAACTTGATATGCTTCATGGACAAGTGCTCTTGTTTATTAGGGGAATGCTCAAACTAGAGTCGTCACTTCCCTGTTGTACCGAAAGTTGTTTTCTGACTTTCCTTCTTTGTACTTGACTTGATATTTACAGCAATGTAGTTGATAGATTACAAAGGTTTATGGTTTCGATGGTACTGTGTTCTTTTATCCACAAGACAAAGAGTTTAACAATAGAAGCAACAAGGGTAAAAAGACATATATTCTTTTGAATTAAATAAGCAATCATTTGAACGGGTTCACTTTTAATACTAGTGGACGCGCAGGTCTTTGGACGTGCAAGATTAACTTATCAGTGAAACGGGCTCGTCTACTGATACTGCGTCTATAGACTTTTGTTTAGTTCCAAGAATTGGACTCGCTATACTTTTAGAGCTCGTCTATTGACGTGGCATCTAGTGAGATTACTCATCTATCAAGTCTTTGGACTTGTTATATTTCATTGTCTCGTCTACTTGACTTTCGTTAGACTTAGATATTCTTCTACCTTCGTCAATTTTACGACCTCATCTAAACGTAAACTTTTAGTAGACTCGGATATTACCAAGAGTTGCAGACTAGTCTAGAGGATCAAAATAGAATTACTTAGTTTTAAGTTCCTCTTACTAGTATAATTCAAATAGTCCATGCACTCTTATAACAAACAAGTTAGATATTTGACAACACTTTGCCATACAAATTTAACATTTTTGTTAACATCAAAACTTAACAGATTATTTAATCCAAAACCACTTTGGTTCTAACAATCGTGAGTTTTTTATTATCAGATAGGGAATTAGCTCAATATACAAATCTCATTTCTAATCCTAGTGGGAAAATCAATGATATATACAACATCATTCTATCTGAACTTAAGACTTACTTGATAAAACAAAATGAAAATGATGAATTAAATAACATAATTCTTTCTCGTATAGATCGAAAATTAATCAAATTTATCTTCATGCCAATGATATATGGTAAGACAATAATCAGCATATCAAATTATATTTATCAACATTTTTCTACCTTATTAGGAATGAAAGAATGTTCAACAATAGCAAATATTATAATGGGGGGTGAAGGGGGGTTTACATACAACCGAGGCAAAGTGGTTTATGATTGAATCTCAGAGGCATTCTTATCATTTGGTAGATCCAAGTCCATGGCCTAATTCGGGTTCACTCGGAGCTTTGGCAACCACCGTAGGAGGTGTGATGTACATGCACTCATTTCAAGGGGGTGCAACACTATCTGGGTAGAGTATCGCTCAGTAAAGAGAGTTGTAGATTCTTAAGATCATGATAAATTCCACTCCCCAGGGCTTCCACCGTACACTCGAAGAAGACGAAACACCTTACTATACCATCTCCAGCGATCCACCATTAGTAGGAACAGATGGCAGAGGTAAGCAGGAAAGCTACAACACGATTCGTACGATCTACACCACCCAAAGAGACCCTTCCTCAACAATGAATAGTCCTCCCAAAACACATCCTATTTCCCAGGCAAGTCCCCCCGCTAGGCCCAATTTTAATAAAGCAAAGGAGAGGACTATACAAGCAGTACTGTCAGATCCCATAATCGTATCATTTTGGGCTAATCTCAAAGCAACCGAACTGCCTTAGGCTTTAGCACTAAATTGTTGTAGAGAGGCAGTACCCATAATAACAACAACCTTGAATAGGGAAAACATGAAGCAAGTCTTGGGCATAGCCCCAATTCCTAAAAAAAAAAGAACTACTTAAGCATTGTCATAATAACAACAACCTTGAATAGGGAAAACATCAAAAACAAATAGAAAAGGGGGAGAAGAGATCGAGAATAAGAGCAATCATAATATCAAGCCAAAGCCTCCATTCTATAAGCCAAAAAGTTCTATTTTCGAGCCTAAACAACCTATTTAAAGGTTAGGTTAAGAGTGGGTCAAAGCCCATTACAAATCAGATCAAAAAAAGATAAAATTATGTTTTTCATCGCATCATGGCCATGACAAATTTCATGGCCAGACCATGAACGCTTCTGTTTGAAGAAATCCATGCGCTGATTGGCCGGGACAACTTTCACGGGTAGGTCGTGAACAGTTCTGGTTCATTCATTTCTTCTTTTTCTTCAATTCTGAGCGATCATGGCCTTGAATGGTTTCATGGCCATGCCATAACAGCCTCTGCCTTGCATCTTTTTCATATTTTTCAAGCTTCATCTTCAAGAAAACTCTATGGTAACTTGACTTAAGCATTTTTTACAAAATATTCCTGCACAAACACTACACAACACTACCTTATCCGTTCCAAAAGGAAAATTAACAAATAACTAAACAAAAATGCCTAATATACCATGAAAATGCATGCAAAATGACAGTGAATTATGATGTGAAATTACACTCATCATTATTCTCTAAGAATAGCCAATCATCTTCCTGATTGTCGGTATCTTCCTCATTGTCGACCTCGTACTTGACCTCATGATTTTCTGCGAACTCAATGGGGATCACTAAAATCAAATTAACACTGATGCCCTTCAACCAATCTTCTTCATCTGATGGCTCTTCCTCATATTCACCTTTTTTGAATCCTTTAGTAACTGAGTAGTCTTTGTTGAATATGTCATCATCAAAAGATTCAATGTTGGCCATTACCATGATCGGAGCATCCAAATCTGCTTCAGTATTAATATCCATCCCCATGGGGATGTTTTCATCCAACAAATCATCATCTTCTTGCAAAGCATAAATCAACTCCTCCATAGAGATTTTTCTTCTTGGGGCTGGCTTCACCGGCTCGACAGGCATGTCGGTTGATCTTCTTACTTGCGTAACTGTGGGTTCTGAATCCACCAAGGGTTTGTTAATCCCACTGTTCAGTCCAACGGTACCAACTTCTTGGTGACTGCCTTGGTGTTTATTCATCCACTCCTCGATCTCCTTATCAAGATGACGACTCATTTCCTAGCTTCTTCTTCCAATTGGCTCAAACCTTTTGGCCACCTGCCAGTTGATTTGGATAATGGTGATAGGTTTTCCAACTCTTTCTATTTTTTTTAGCATTCAATCTCTGGCCAGCCTTACCTTGAACCTTCTCCCTTGTAACAACGGGCCTTTTTGGTTCCTCGATAACCTTTATCACCCACACATCACTTTTAGGCTCGACAGCCACATCCTGTGCATGCTGTTTAACCACTCATTGTTTCCTCCTTTGCTTTCTATTCTACTTTAACTTTGGTGCTTCGTCAAATGCCCCCTTTCTGACTGTCGAACCATTTTGAAATATACTCTTCATTTTTCTATTATCCTGATCTCCACCTGGAAAACTCTTTTATACCACCAAACAGCTTTTATCTGATGGTAGTTCTCTCATGGCCAAACCCTTAGGCATCTGATGCTTTCTCTGCATCTGTCCAATCTGTTGTGACTTTCTTCTCTAAGACTTGGATTTAAACCCATTCGACGGCCCTGCAGCTTGAAATTCAGGATTAGGAACACCTAACCTTCCTTGAAAGTAGTCCTCATTCCAGAATGGTTGGTAGCCACTCCTTCCATAAGGACGCGTCTGTCGACCTCTACCCCACTTACCTCTTCCCTTCACCTGAGGGTTACGAGCTTCGGTAGAATTTCGAACCCATTGGTCGACAGCTACATCTGAGGGTGGTACCTTTGTCTTGATGTACCTGCCTGGTGCCTTAGGGAATGAATTGCTTCCAACAGATTCATTGCGGTAGTATCCAGATGGATTCCTACTTGGTCCTCCTGACCAAGTGCCTCTGTTTACCCTAGTCGGGAATAGAGGTGTCGACATAGGTTGCCGAGTGACTCCATTAATAGCATCCGCAAAGTCTCTCCGAACATCATTCTTTGGTGATTTCCATTTTAGCCTCTCCTCTTCAAACTTCTATTTTTCCTCATCAAACCTCTGTGCTTCCTCATCAAAGAAACTGCAGCACCTGGGGCAGAGTTTCATCCTAGTGGGATTTACCCTAATTAGGAAGTCCTCCAATTTCTTCCCTGGACAAATGAGTGTATCAACAAGGTCCTTCTGGTTGATACAGCAATGATGTTGGCTTCTCACACTTATCATTCCATATTTAGGGGTATCTGTGTCTCGAAATTGGTTATCCCTGCTTGAAAGGGATCGGTATCCACTTTCATATCAGCCTTTGACTTATCAGCAAACTTCAATCTTCCATCCATTAGTGCCTTTTGAATTAGGTCCCTAAAACTTACACATTCATTAGTAAGATGATCAAATGTATTATGATACTTATAATACCTACTCTCCTTTACATCTTCAGGCTTCAATAACTTATGATCATTCGACAATTTGATTTGCCTATCTTTTAATAAGACGTTGAATATTTGATCAGCCTTAGTTATATCAAATGTGTATGTTTTCTTATTAACATAATTCATTTTCTCTTTTGCTCTAGCAGGTTTTAGGGCCTGACATATATAAGGTAGCCCAATTTGAAGCTCTGCTATATTTACTTCATACTCTTCATTGGTATCATCATCCTCACTGGACTATTCATACTTGACAAAATTGATTTTTTATCTTTTCAGAAATTTCTTGTTTCTAATTCTTTTCTACTTTCAGCTGTTCAAACTGTCGAACCTTTTCACTCAATTGTGCCAAGTCGATGAGGTGTTGGTTTACTAATTTTTTTCTTGTGTAGAAATCTAACCACCCAGCAGCAATCTTAACGATCTCTACCTCAAGAATTGGGGTGAAACACCTACTTCTTATTTGTCGGAACCTACTCAAGTAGTCATCGACAGACTCATTAAACATTCTCTTTATTGCAAACAAATTAGTTAGACCTACCTTGAGGTCACCCCTGAAGAATTGCTCGTCGAAGCTTCTTTCTAATTGAGCCCACGTATGCACAGAATTAGACCTTAAAGTCGAAAACCATAAAAAAGGCATTCTTTGTTAAGGAACTGGGAAAGTACCTCATTTTCAAACCTTCATCCAAGGCTAACTATCCTATCTCTATTGTATATCTAGCAATGTGTTCGACAGTTGATTCACCACTATCTCCAGAGAATTTAGACAATTTAGGGACCTTGATCCCCCTAGGTAATTCGGCTTGCTGGACCCAATCAGGGAAGGCCGACATAAAATATGGTTAATTTACATAGCCCACATTGAAACCAAAACGGTTGAGGGCTTGTTCGACCACTTGATTCACATCTTGTTCTACCCTTGGTCCTCCAAGCTGTTGTCGAAGGAACCTCAGGGCCTGATTTGGAACAACTCTATGATCTCCATTCCTTTGGAACAAGTTTACGTGTTCCTCTTATCAAGATTTTTCAACTTGTATTTGTTGTTGTGGTCCTTGATTAACACCTTGATTCACACCTTGATTCATACCCCAGTTAATACCTTGGTATACATTTGGCTCTTGCCCTCCATCCTGGTTAGCGACCACAACTTGTGGTTGCACAACCGGCTGGTTGACAGGAGGCAATTGTACCCCAAGGGCCTGATTCAATAATGCCAATTGTTGTGCTAATATGATGCAAACATCATTATTATTTTGCACCATTGGTGTCATTACATCACCCATTTGTTGAGTAAATAAATAGACCATATCATGATTGCTAGCATTCATTTGTTGGTGCAAAACAGCCAACGAAGTTGGTGTAAGGGCTCCATTTCCAAAGCCCGGGGGTTCCACATTCACTATTTCCTGTCGATTTGTGATTGGTGTATTTGTCGAACCCAAAAGAGTTTGATTATGCAAACTCGTAGATGTAGTCCCAAAACCAGAGGTACGCCAATTTGGCATCCGATATTGGTATCTAGGTTCATTACTAGCCTGGGCAGGGGATGAATGCAGACCTTGCCCAGTCTGCCAAATGTTGCATGAAACGTAGGGGATACTATTTCTAAAACAATTGGTGCTGTGAGGGCAGACATTGTAGACCCTATTACCCCTGCTGTAGTAACAACAACACTTCGTTTCGGGACAGTGGTACTCACATGCATTGGTTGTGTCTGAAAGCTAGTAACGTTACTCATGTTTCTTATGTTTTAAGATGAATCAGATAATGATATAATTTTTACACTTCTCAAACGCATGAAACTACTACCATATATGACACTATAACTACTACCAATTTGTTTATGGTGATTTTTGGTTCATTGCCTAAAACCCACAACAAATGGATTTATATCAAACGAGTGCGAGATTCTCGAGTTATGTGGTAATCTCGCTATAAGTTTAAAAAAGGATCTTCATGCAAGTTCAATGATCAAAATCAATTTAATGCAGGAATGTAAAAACAAAGTATTTAAAGTTGCATGAAACTAAATGAAAGCATGTAAATAACATAAATTTAAAGAAAAGCAAGTAAATAAGCAATAAGTTAATAAAAGGAATGTAAATGACTTGAAAAGTAAATGAATATAAATTTAAAGACTTGAAATGTAAATGACAGAAAATAAAATGACAAGTAAATGGATGCATACTCGACGTCAATCTGTAATCTGCTTGAATTGAGATGTAAAAGATTTTTTTCAAGTATCCAACCCTTACAATGGCTTAAACAAGCTTATTTATAGATAAAAACAGGAAAAACTACCTATCCTATTACTTGTCACGTGTACTTGGCAGTTTTAACTGTCCCTATTACTAATAACATAAATACTAATACAAATATAATAACATACATCAATACTATAATATTTACAATATTTTCGACAATCCTATCGAATCTAACATACTCGACCGTTCTGTCGAGACTTCGGTCACCATCGTTTTGTCTTCAATCGTTCCATAACTTGTGCAAACTTTCACCATCCATTGATTTCTCGACTGTCGAAGATATTTGTATATCTTTTCATCAAATATTCTTAATTTCCAACGTTGATGGTCAATCTTTCACTATCGAATGGAACACTTGTTTCCTTCGTGCTGGATCATCACTCTTTCTCTATCTTGTTGTCGAACTTCCAAAATTACCATTTTGGCCCCAACATCGGGTAACCCGAAGGTCAACCAGGACTCATCCTTGACCCGACACCGAGTCACTAAATAGGACACAGGTTCATACCTTCTCTACTGTGGGTTAGGGTCAGACCTAATCCGAACACTACATATTGGGATAGGTTCTAGGGACAGTTCGGGTTTTGCGCACCCCTGGCTTGTTTTTTTCCTTTTCTTCTTACTACCTTCTAGCTCTATCCTCCTTTAATTAAGTTCTATTTTTTTGCACCACAAAGGAAGCAACATGATGTCCACGTGAAAAAGAATTGAAGAAGATGAAGCACACTCGAAATACTTGGGAGAAAAATTACACGAGCAGTACGAACATAGAAGAAGCAAAAAAAAGAAAGATGAGAATTGATATACGAGAGAGGAGAAAAATTCTGAGAACTCCGGACCATGGTACTTAATCTATTTCTAGAGTGAGACTAGGAGGATATCAAACTTATCCAAATAGCTATATTGATTAAATTCATAACCACTTTTTCCTATTTATTCATAGAATTTAATTGATATATAATATTTTTTATATTGCCAACGAACCATAAATTAACACATCACTAAAATTATTTTACTTTTATAAAAATCGCTCTTGATTTCTAATTGATTAACAATATAAAAAAAATTTAAAAAAGGTATAAAAAAATTTACATTACAAATACATATCAATTAAACTCTTATTCTTATATGTTAGACTTATTTATCTTTTGTTGAATATCCAATTCTTTTATTGTAACACCCCGATTTTTACTGTTTCTCAATATCGGTAAAAATATGATTGTTTATATTTTAATCCGGGACTTAGAAAAAGTGATTTTGGATAAACCAAAGTCATATATAGACTCTACTTGATAGTAGAAGTCTATAGTTAAGTTTTGAGTTGAAAATTCAGACGGAACCTATTCTGCGTTTTCACTGACAGTAAGATTTTACAGCTCAGAAAACATAATTTTGAACCAAAAATGAAACTTTTTAGATTTTTATCACCTTTCAAGTGATATGAATCTATTTCAAAACTTTCGCTCAAAAATAAAAATATTATATTTTATTCGGGCTAAGTTTCGAAGAAAATGGCGTAAGAAAAAACCCTAATTTTCGTCCCAAAAATGGAAAAATTAAAAATGTTGCCACTTTTTGGGGACAATATATATTTCAAGAATTTCTACCCAAAAATATTTTATTTTATTTTATCGGGTTAAATTTTTGCGAAAAACGGAGAAAAATGCCGATAAACAAAGGAACCAGATGCGGATGTGCAGAGATACATCGGGGGACAGAATGGTGAGTCATCCATGATGACTCAGAGGGGATGAGTCATGGTAGTGAGTCACCTCCCTCATAAATGCCCATAAATACCCATAAATACCCATAAATGCTAGAATCAAAATATCTAGATATTTTGGACCTTAACCTAACCAAGGCTTAGTTAACTTCAACCAAGGTTAACCAACCATGATAAGCCTCAAAAAAATATGTTCTCCTCACTTGGTTAACCATATGGCAGTCATCATCACTCACTCCTTTCATTTTGTTTTCATTTCTTCACATTCTTTACACAAAATACCCTTTGATCTTTTAATGAATTCCTTTGATGTCCAACAAGTGTTTTGATAAGTTTATCCTTCTATTATATATAAATTCGACCAGCCACCTTCACCATTGGTTATCCGTCCATTTTGCTTCACCTTATCATGATGATTAATTAAAAATACCTAAATTATAATATATTATTTCTTAACTTAACCTTGACCATGATTAAATCAACCATGATTCAAACTAAAATATCTCTTTTTTTCTTTGTGGTGTGTAACACGACCACACCTCCTTAATCACACCATCACCACACATTTTCTAAGGCTACAAGGATGCCCACCCTTCACCACTCTTAACCATCTGTTCATTTTTCTCTTCAACCACAAAATTTCACAAGGCTACATGGCTCACTTCTCTACCACACACCATCTTTTGATTTCATTTAACACAAAATTTCCTTTGTTTATTCCCCTCTCCTCCCTTGTTTGTGCGCCCGCCTCCCCCCTACACAATCACATAACTCTCTTCTTTTTCACACTTTATCATTTTGTTCATCCAAAACACTAATAACACCATAGTTAGATCTTGCAAGTTTATTCAAAAAAAATTCACCTCATTCTCTCTAATCACCCAAGAAACTTAAGTCAAGAACATCACTCTTAAGGCAAATTCATCTCCCTCTCCTTGCTGTTTCACGTCACCCTCAATCCCACAACAACATCTCAAAAACTTCATCTTCAACCTTAAGCTTTTCTCTCCAAAAAGCTTAGAAACTCCATAGTTGAATTCTTAAAGAACCTTGATCCAACTCTTCATTTCTTAATCAAACAAGAGGTAACCGCTTCTCTCCATGATCAATCACGTATTCTCCTTCACCTATTTTATGCCATGAATCATCATCATCCAATTTCATGAAGCTTTCTTCAAAAATCTCTAGAAAATTTTAGAAAAATCCATTCGATTTGAAACAAATTGCTAAAGAAATTTCCTCCTTATTTCTCCATTAATGGTCGAAACCCTAGGTTTTTTGTGTAAATGGGTTTTGCTTCAATTTTTGTCATATGATACTTGATTTCATCTCTTTAATACTTATGGTTATTGAATCCAAGTGACTAGAAAACCAAATCAAATCCTAGCCTATTTTTTTCTCAAGAGGGCCAAAACCCTAACCTTGTTGGTTGGATGAGTTTTGATTCAAATCTTTGTCAAATGATCATTGACTATATCTTTATCATGCTTAAGGATCATTGATCCAAGAGTTTTTAAAATTTTAACATCCCTAGCCTAATTAATTAGTGAAGGCCGAACCCTAGTTCATAGGAACTAGATGAGTATGTTTGATTTTGTTAATTTTTTATTTTTATTTGTTCTGAAGGATCAAACTGTGTTTGATTGTTCTGAGTTGTGCGGAGGAAACCGGAATTGAATCGGAAAACACTTCGAGAACGAGACTTGAAATCTTCAAGAGGTAAGGGGAGTTTACCGTAGGAGTTTTAGATAGCCATATGTTTTCTTAGTGTTGTCTGTAATTTATCTGTTGTGGTTTTCTGTGGCTTTAAAATTATTTATTGTTTAATTTGTTATATGTTTTTTATGTGGTTTATTTAATTGTGTGGTTATAATCTTATTTTAAAGTTATAACTGTGATGCATGCTATAACTGTGATGCATGCTATAACTGTGATGTATGATATATTGTGTTGTATTGAATTTATCTGTTGTTGAGTGATTGACTGAGAAACCTGACAGTGGTTAGTGTTCAATTTAATTTGAATATACAAGCTAAATAAGCTTAAATATTTAATCAAGGTGATTAAATTGTGGAAAATTGAGGAAAAGTGAAAAAAATAATATTGTAATACTATTTTCGGTGAAATATGAGTCAATGAGTGACAGTAATGGTGGAACTGTGAAAAAATTTCACAGGCGTTAATTTTCCCAAAATAAATTCAATAATAATATAAAAAGTTATTTCAAGTAATTAAGCTACGAAAATAACGTAATAGTAACGTCAAAAAATTTATTTACAACGGAAAAGTCATTTTGAGTTATAAAAGGATTTTTATGGCAAAATTTTGAGAAAACGGTTTTATTTTTAAAACGGATTGATTTAGGAAGTAATTTTCAAGAGTTGATGTTTTCATGAGAAAGATTTTCGAGAATGAAGTAATTGGGAGAAAAAGGACTTTATCTACGATTTAACGTTTTATAAACGATTTTAACGGAAAAGATTTTCTATAAAGGAGTTTTTACTCAGTGAAAATAATTCCGTTAAACTTGGATAAGTTTTCGGAGGTTTGGTTTTGTATTTACTATTTCACATAACGAAAATGTTTCTAAAGAAGAAAAGTGAACCTAGTAACCGAGACGTCAGAATTCTAGTGTTCTGTTAACACATGGATCATGGATCCGTGTTAGTGGACTGTGTGTCCTGTAAAAGTTTTGTGGTCTATGTGTCCAATAATTGATATGGTGAATGTTGTATCCCATATACACGAGCCTAAGACTGGTGCATCAGTTTAGGGCTTTGTCTTGTGTTGAGTTTAAAACACTTGGACTGTGTGTCCTGGGTTTGTTGAAAGTGGAAAAGACTTGATATTAAATTAAGCATGATCGTGAGCCTTTGAGCTTCGACAACGGAAGAATATAACGAAAAATAAAACGAGGCGAGAATAAAAGTTTTTCCATGCATTATTTGGCAGACGTGCCAAGTGTTAAATTATGGATCATTGAGTCTTGATGTGTTGGCCAATGTATCTTTATGGAAAATGTTTCCATTTATCGCGATAATCATTGTGTCCTGTGTGTTGGCCAATGTGTTACGGAGAACATTTCCATTTATCTCAATGACCATTGTGTCCCGTGTGTTGACCAATGTGTCATATATATTTGCGCAATAACCATTGTGTCCTGTGTGTTGGACAATATGTTATATATTTGTTGGACATTGATTCTTTCGTTGACAATGGTGAAATGAACAGATATAAAATACTAGAAAGGGGGGTGAATTGTGTTTTAAATACTTTTCTGAAAATGTTGCAGTTTAACCTATAAGACACAAGAATGCTTCTTGTAAAAAGAAAATATACTTTCCAACCCAGTTAGCACAGTTAAATTAAAGTGAACTGAAAAGATTAAGCTAAGAAAAGGAGACACAGATTTATACTGGTTCACCCTAAACCTTGGGCTACATCCAGTCCTTGGCTTCACCAAGTATTTGCACTATAACTGATCAGGTTATAGAAGGTATTATTTGCACACCTAGCCTCTCCAGGCTCAAACAATTATTCTTTCTTCAAGCCTCTACAGGCTCTACAGACAGTAGGAGTTGGAATTAAGCAGCAGCTTCATGGATTACAACTTTGCATATTTACCGAGTAACACTCACAGAGTGATTAAGTATTTAAGGTGTGTGAGATCGCAATAAAGACTTCTCAATACCTACAAATGATTTGATCAAAGAAGTTTTCTAACGAAGAACTTGAGAGAGAGCTTTGAGAGTATTGAATGCTTGAGTTAATGAATTCATGTGTGTATCTTCAATGATCTTCAAAGTCTTCTATCTATACTCAAAAGAGATAGGTCCGTTGAGAAGAGTTCTTCAACTGAGCATTATTTTGTTCTTCGTCAATAAATGCCAATAGATTAGTTCTGGTCTTGCATTTAATGTTTGTGATCGTTGGTGAGCTTCAAGATAAATTGAACGTATAGGTTGGCATAGCTTTATCAGAGTGCAATTTGATTCAGAGAAGCATTTGCTACTTTTCAGACTTGGGCAGCACGACTTTCCTTATTTGTGCAAAGCGGGTTTGAGTTTAAGTAAAGTTCATTTTGCTTTTTGCAACAAATAGATTATTCAAGCACGGAATGGTGCTTTGAGCTTTCTGATATTGAATTTATTTATTAGAAATATTCTAATAATATTCGTCGTGTTTAAATTTTGTTGAAGCGAGGAACTTTCTGTCACTTGATCAGAATTTGTTAGTGACCATGTCATTGTTCAGACGGATCACACTACAGACGCATCATTAAGACTTTGTTTCTTTGTCATGAGACTCTTGTATACTGATATGCGCACTTAATAGACATATTAGTAAACTTCACAAGGTTCACTTAAAATCATTCTTTGTTTGGATTCATCAAAATCAGAGATGTCTAAAGATGTGATCTTAACAATCTCCCCCTTTTTGATGATGATAAACATTGTCTTATGATTTTAATGAACTAAGGATAAAAGTAAATTTAAACACAAAAAGTCATATCAAGTTTATAAGAGTATTAAAATTATGTTTCATAAGCTCTATAAAAAGCTTCTCAACCTCCCCATGAACTAATGCTTCTATAAAGAACTCAGACGCATGATTAAGGTAGTGTCTTATCTTTTGAAAAAAAAATAACAGATAGTTATTTGATTCCAGATATACGAATACATACTTATTGTTCTATTTTCTCCCCCTTTGTCATCGACAAAAATATAAAGTAACACAGTAAAATGCATCTGAAAATAACATTTATTGATTTAACCATCATTGACTGTAGTACATTGCAGACAAAGGTAATGAAAACTAAAATTGTTGTTTCTCAACAATCTTGGTGAGAAGAACCACAACAGTTTGCATGGTCTCACGAAGACCGCTGATTTTTGCATGAGCTACTGGATCTATTCCAATGAAATTGGATGCCGGTGCATCAGGATCATGAGGTGGAGATGAAAAAGAGGGTCCAGGGTCAAAAGAGGTGGCAGTCATGGGTGGTTCAAATGGAACAATTTCCAGACAGTGCCAGGGAAGAGAAAGACCAAAAGAGAAAATAAAAGTGAGATTAATAAAAATAGGGAACAAAGAGAGAGTTAAAGGAAAGACTGAATGCAATGAACCAAAGGGTTGCAGACAGGGAATTCAGAAAGAGGGGATTTCTAGATTAGACAAAGAAATGAAAAGAGGGGAAAGATATTTGAAAAACCAAATTAAGTTTTCAACAGAAATTGGTAAATCAAAATAGTAAACATAAAAAGGGTTTTCATAGAAATATAAAGGTAAAATGAAAAGAAAAATAGTGAAAATAAGAGTTGGTTGGAAGGGATAGAGTTACCTTGTTTTTGCTCTGTTTTCATCTGGATATCCAATCTAGGGAATCTGATAAGAACAGAGTCAGGCACTATCTGAAGGCATCTTGATTTTGTCAAGCAGAGATAGTCCACAGTGATGAGCTGGGTCTTGAAAGACATGAGGCTCAGGGTGACTCAAGAATGAAGTAGACCATCGAGGGAACTTCAGTTTCTGATATTTTCTTTTCAAGAAGACAAAGGGCTTTTTGGATCTTGGATTCAGCTTTGGTTTCGGACAGACAGATCCTTTGTCAGGATAGATTTTCAAAACTGTATTGGGCTTCATGCACGTAGATGGAATAGGTCAATGTTTCCAAGAGGCTTGATTTAGCCTTACTGCAGCCTGTTCAGTAACAAGATTGTTGATTGCTTTTAAATCATCTAGGCTAAGAAGATTAGGATTGATTTAATCTGCAGGTACAGGACCATAAGTGTTCAAAGAAGTAGGTAGGGGTCTTTGTGGTGAGGTTTGAGGTGTAGATGAAGGGTGAGAAATAGGTGATAGAATTGAATCAAAAATTCTTGAAATGGGAACAAGAGATTGAATTTCCTGAGTTGGTGAGGGAGAAAGTGATGAATGGTTGGATATGTGATCTGGTGAGTTATGAAGAACGGGTTGTGGTGAAGTGTGATCTGGAGTGAGATTTAAATTGAAATCTCGAACAGATAAAGCAAGATTTTCAGCATTTGAAATCTGATTGTGTAGAGGGGAATTATGGGAGGAAGATGATGATGAATTAGATGGTGAAGATAAAACAATGGGTGAAGAGGGTGAGGGTTCATATGACTTGGGAGGTTATGCAGTAGTTTGCAAAGAAACTTGCATAGATTCAGCCAGCTTCAACCTTGTAGATCTTCTAACTGGTGTAGCTACAACAACAGCTTTCCTCTTGAGTTCCTTCTGAGAGGCAACAATAGGTTTTGAAATTATTTCCTTTTTCAAAACCTTTGAAATAGGTTGGTCATCATCGGATGCTTCTGAGATAACCAACTTCTTTTTTACTTGAAGCTTTTTCTGACCTTGAGATTCACAAGTGCAGACACTTCTGTTGCTTTTGAGTCATCAGACTCATCAGTTTATTCTTCAGATTCTTCTGACGATTTCTTCTTCTTATCTTCATCAGAGTTTGGAACTTTTCCTAGTGCTCTTTGTGACACCCTGCCACCCCGTATGTTATAAAGCAATTTAAAGATAAAGATATAAAACAAAACATGCATTTACTGGATAAAATAAAACATTTGTCCATGGGTAGAAAGGTCCCACATGAACGAGTTCTCAAAACGCAGAAAATAAAACAAGTTTAAAACAACTAAATCAAAAGATAAACAACATAACCCAACCCGATGCCACAACAGAGCTGGTATAACCATTCCGGAATGAAATCCTTGGAATGCAACTGAACTAACTAAAACATAAGGAAAAGTTCTAACTATGAGTGGTGGCTCCTCAGAGTCACTCCTCTCCTGACTGCTCGCTATTCTCTACAAGGTGTCAATCAAGCCAAACAAACAAACAAAGAACGGGGAGTAAGAATCATGTAAACATATACGGAGTTACATGATCCGCTACTCCATTATGCATGTGGATCCAAACTAACTCGGGATGAACAACTTCAGAGTTACATTTCCGTATTGGCCATAAAAGCACCACCACCGGCAGTTCATCAAACCATCGAGTGAACCCCATGGATAGCCAACGCACCAAACCATCGGATGCCTCATCACGGGGGCGCACGGTCACCAAACCCTGGGTAACCTACCGTGGATGATCAGACCGCCGTACTCTCGGGCAATCACCCCTATGTCGAACCTCCCCCTCAACATCAACTCCGATGCTCTATGTAAATGGCACAACAATCAAACAATATCAACCACCTCCTTTGCTCGGGCCAAAAAGCTCCTTAGACTTCAACATCAACTCAGCGTACTTGGGCCAATAAGCACCCAAGACTTCAACATCAACGTGCTTAGGTCAATCGGCACCCAAGACTTCAACCTCAACATGCTCGGGCCAATAAGCACCCAAGACTTCAATAACATGCGGTAACCCAACAGGTACTGGCTTAATCATCTTTCATCTTAATTATCTTAATTAATCTTTAATTAAGTCATCAAGTCTTCATCGTTGATTAGCTATGTTATCATAACGTTATTGGGAAAGATCGGGGTTAAAAACCCATATTCAAACCTTTAATTCCATCTGTCTGATAGGGGAGCACGGGCGTGCTTGTCCCCTGCACGGCCGTGCTGATCACATAAGTGAAGCATGGTCGTGCTTCCATTCATGCACAGCTGTGCTCAGCAACACAATCGTGCTTCCTATTTAGCAAGGCCATGCTCAGCTGCACGGTCATGGTCTTCTGCTGCACGGTCGTGCTGAATGCGCGGCCATTTTCCAAACTTCAAACTGGGAGCACGAGCATGCTCCTGTTCAGTGCGGTCTTGCTTAATGCACGACAGTGCTGTTCTAGGCAGAGTTCCAACTTAGGTTTTTGACCAATTTTTAGGGTACAATAGTCCTTTAATCTTAACTCGTTTTTAAGCCTAATTAGCCAATTAACATCTTAATCATGAAACTCAACAACGACAACATTCATCATCTCACCCAAATATCAATCCATCATCCAATCATATCATCAACATAGCAACATATTCATAGGCAATCCCTTTATTCAAAACACCTATATTCAAAACAACAACGGGGTTAGGGAATCCCTTTACCTTACGCTACCCCCAATGCCTAATGAATACACTACCCTTCTCCCTATACCTGGATTGAAGGTTGCTCTAACGTAAGATCCTAACAGCAAACCGGTTCCTTTCTTCCAAGCGGATCAACCCAAAATCAAGCCTTAGCCAAACCAAAACACAAACTCATTAGTTTTCAATTCCATAACCAAGAAAGGAAACCATAAGGGAAGGAACGGTACCTCTAAACTGACACAGATCAAAAAAGCTTCCCACAAGGCTTCCAAAACTCCACTATAGCAATGGATGAATAGGAAACAGGGAAAAAGGTGCTCTCAGCCGCAAAAGAGACTACTGCAACTGAAGGAATAGGGTTTCACGTAAACCCTCGGGTTTTGTGCCAACTATAAAAAGGATGCACCTGAGCACGGTCGAGCTTACCCTGGAGCACAGTTATGCTGACTTAGAGTCGGCGAGACGTGGTCCGCTCATTGAGCACGGGCATGCTCAATGTTCAGAACGGGCGTGCTCAACTTAAAAATTGAAACACGCTTCAGTCTTTAAGCACAGGTGTGCTCATGCACCATAAAGGGACTTTTGAACCAAAAATCCCACTAAGCCCTTAACCAACCAAACAAACTTAACAAAACAAGCTTAAGGAAAGCACATAGCGAAAAGCAAGGTGTTACAGTCTTAGCTTCATCTGAGAGAGAGTTCTTTCATCAACGGCAGTAGCCATATCAACCTTTCCAATGAGGGGATTGCCCTTGAGATTTAGCAGTCGAGTAATCAGCATCCCATAGGTGTATGAGGTCTGGATTTTGGGCTTTGCCATCCTCAGCATATACTTGAAAATCAAGTCATTGATGTCAACCTTCATCAGACTCAGGAGATGGAATAGTGCAAATCTATCCATCGTGTTGACATTGTCACGAGAACTTGTTCTTGGCATCACACGGTTTATCAGCAAGACATGCAGAAATCTTCCTTTTGGAATTAGTTTGGATGCAACTTTGTTTGTAGGGTTGGATACCCCATAGAGAACTTGGTGAACAATTTCGTCACCATATTCAGCTTCCCAATCATCTGTAAAGGTGGCACCTTGCCTAGGGCAGCCGGTTGCTTTCTGAATACTGTTGAGAGTGAATGAATAGGGTTTTCCATTACACTTGGTTCGAAGAGAAATTTGAGTCTGAGACATTCTTTATTCAGCATTTTCCCAAAAATCTTGAAGTAGCAGAGGGTAAACGGGTTCATGTAGTGAGAAAAAATTGACCCATTGTGAAGCTTCCAGTTCTGCCATAACATTCATTCCTCCTTTAATGATCTTGTTCATCTTGACAAATCGTCCAGGAACAACCATAAATACATCTTCCACACTCATCCCTAACCGAGCAGCAGCACGACCAATTTTCTGAGAGGGTGCTTTGAGTGTCATGGATTTAGGTTTGAAAGAGAGATAGAAACGAAAGGGTTTTGAAAAGACTCGTTCGTAAGAGAGAGAAACACGTTTTGAAACAGCAAAGTGTTTTGGAGAAAGAGATTAGGTTTTAAAGAAAGAGGTTTCGAAAAGAGTTATTGAGAAATAAAGACAAAACGTTTTGAATTCAAAAACATTTTAGATAACTGCAATGTAAAGTCTCAGTAAATAATCTACGTCAGCAGACTCTTCATCGAAGATCGGACGCATTATTCATTTATGAAATGCATGTTCAAATTATCTCTAATATAGGTGAATCTTTCTTCAGCTAGGGGTCTTGTTAATATATCAGCCCACTAATATTTAGTTTTAACAAACTTAATATCAAAAACACCTTTTTGAACATAGTCTCTTATGATATGATGTTTAATTTCTATATGCTTGGACTTAGAATGCTGAATGGGATTCTTAGATAAACAGATAGCACTAGAATTATCACACCAAACAGATATATTATGTTCAAAGATAGCATAATCTTCAAGTTGGTATTTTATCCATAAGAGTTGTGAACAACAGCTTGCAGCTGAAATGTATTCTGCTTCTGCAGTGGATAGAGAAATTGTAGCTTAACATTTGTTTGTCCAAGAGACTAAGCTTGCTCCAATAAATTGACATCCTCCACTTGTTCTTTTCCTTTCTATTCTATCTCCAGCATAATCAGCATCACAGAATCCTACTAATATGTATTCTTGTGTTCTTAAATACATCAAACCAAGATTAGTGGTTCCAAGCAAATATCTTAATATTCTTTGGAACCCCTTGAGATGTGATTCTCTAGGATCTGATAGGAATCTCGTAAACATACAGACACTGAATTGAATATCAGGTCTACTTGAGGTTAAGTACAAGAGAGAACCAATCATACCCCTGTAAGTAGTTTGATCTACCTTTTTACCGTCTTCATCTCTGCATAATTTTGCATTTGCTTCCATGGGAGTTTTCATAGGTTTAGCTGTATCCAGCTAGTATTTCTTTAAGATCTCCTTGGTATATTTTTGTTGATGAATGTAAATTCCATCATCTGTCTGTGTGATTTGCAGACCAAGGAAGAACTTCAATTATCCCATCATGCTCATCTCAAATTCATTCTGCATAATGAAATCCTTTATAGACACGATTTGGTTTGTCACTATTCTCAAATCCCGGTGGTTGTTTAACATATACTTCTTCTTCAATAATTCCATTAAGAAATGCACTTTTAACATCCATTTGAAATAAGGTGATTGATGTTATGCAAAGCATACGACATAAGTATACGAATTGCTTCTATTCTAGCTACTAGTGCAAAAGTTTCAGATGTAATCAATACCTTCTTGTTGATTATAGCCTTGAGCTACTAACCTTGCTTTGTTCCCGACAACCTTACCGTATTCATCAATCTTGTTTCGAATACCCATCGTGTTCCAATAATTGACTTTCCTTTTTCATTTGGAACTAAGAACCATACATCATTCCTTTTGAATTATTTAGCTCTTCTTGCATAGCTAAAATCCAGCTTTCGTCTTCAAGAGCTTTTTTGATATTCTTTGGTTCAATCTTAGATAGGAATGCCATGTTGTTTGAATCCTTGAATGTTGATCTGGTTCTAACTCCTTGAGAGGGATTATCAATGCTCAACTGTTCAGGGTGATGAGTTTTGAACTTCCAGTCCTGTATGGGTTCTATATCAGACGATTGTTGAGGAGATGGATCAGACGCTTGAGTAGGAAATTCTGAATCCTCATTATTCAAGTCATCTTTAGTCTGATTGCTTTGTTTTCTAAGATCCAATCCTGTAAGATCATCTTCAAGATCTGATAATTTCTTATCAGTCTTTAATCCATCATTAAACTTGACATGAATAGATTCTTCAACCACTTCTGTTCTAGAGTTGTAAACTCTAAAAGCTTTCCACAATTCATAGGGATTTTTGTTCAAGAATGGTCTCATCAATATTTTGTTCTGTACATAACAAGCAGTGTTTACTGCTTTAGCCCAGAAGTACTTTGAGAGTTTATTTTCATTGAGCATTGTTCGGGCCATCTCTTATAGAGATCTATTCTTCCTTTCTACTACTCCATTCTGCTGAGGAGTTCTAGGAGCAGAAAAGTTGTGAGAGATACCATTCTCTTCACATAATGTATTCAAGTGCTCATTTTCAAACTCTCCCCCTGCTCATTTTGAACTTTCTTACAAAATATAGAGAATATTTTGAATGACTCATCCTTGTGGGTTAAGAAGAGTACCCATTATATCTAGAATAATCATCGACTAAGACAAAACCATATTTCTTTCCTGCCTTACTAGCAACACTAACTGGACCAAACAGATCCATATGTAACAATTGTAAAGGTCTAGAGGAAGATACTAGATTCTTGGATTTAAAGCTAGATTTAACTTGCTTTCCACATTGGCAAGAATCACATAAGACATCCTTTTTGAAACTTATATCAGGTAGACCTTTCACAAGTCTATACTTTTGAAGCTTAGAAATCTGTTTCATACTTGCATGTCCTAGCTTCTTATGCCATACCCATCTTTCATCTTCTCTTGACACAAAACAAGTCACATTTGGATTAGTTAATTCAGTTAGATAAATCTTATAAAGCTTTTTGTTGCATGTTTGCTGAAAATAAAACTTTGTCATTAGTGTCTTTGACTACACATGCATTCTTAGTTAAGGAAACATTATATCCATTATCACATAATTGACTTATGCTTAGTAGATTATGTCTTAATCCTTCAACTACAAGAACGTTAGAGATAGATGATAGAGGTGATTTCCCACCAATTTTACCTATCCCGATGACCTTTCCTTTTTTATTTCCACCAAAGGTAACATGTCCACCTTCTTTAGGTTGGAGGTCTAGGAACGTAGACTTTTCTCCTGTCATGTGTCATGAGCAGCCACTGTCCAGATACCATGATAGGTGTGCATTTTGTCCTATTAAGGATATCTGCAACAGGAATAATCAAGTATTTAGGTACCCATATTCTTTTGGGTCCTTTTTTGTTAGTTCTTGAAGTTTGTGACAACTTATTTCTTGTATGAATACACTTAGACGTGATATGTCCAGTTTTTCCACAGTTTTTACAACTACTTTTATAAGTAATGACTTTATCATAAAGAGTTTCAGGTTTTTGTCCTAAGACCTTGTTAGATACTTTATGATGTGTCTGGTCAACGAATCCTATACCAGTTTTATCAAGAGAGGGTCTCTGACTTGCTAACAACTTAGTCAGGTTATCTCTTCCATTGACAAAACGGGCAAGATCATATGTGAGCTCTTCAACCTTCCATTGAGGTTTGACAACTTCTTCAGATTGTGGTGTCTCAACTGTGATCTTAGACTTGAGCCTTTCAGCTTTAAGCTCACTGTTTTCCTGAGACTGTTTGTCACACTCTTGAGTCTTATGTTCATGCTCTTTTAGGAATTTCACATATTGCCTCTTAAGTGTTCTAAAAGCCTTAGTTAAACAGTTAGATTCTTCAATCAATTCATCATAGGCATCTTGTAAATTCTTAGAATCCGAAATTACCTCAGAGTCTGAGTCGTAATCTGCCATGAGACATAGATTTGCTTCTTCACCTTCATCATCATCAGATGAGCTGCCATTAAGATCTTCCAAAGTAGCCATCATCCCTTTCTTTTTCTTTTTATATAATTTTTTGAAGGGTTGCTTTTGCAGCTGAGGACCTTCAAATTTGAAGTGTCCTGGCTTCTTGAATTCATAGCATACAATAGAGCTTTTGTCAGAACTATTGTTCTCTTTGAAGGATTTTTCTTTGTTGAACTTCTTGAAAGGTCTATCCTTTCTGAAATTCTTCTTCTTCCATAATTTTCTCATATTTTTGGTCAGTAATGACATTTCGTCATCACTGTCAGAGTCTTCTTCAGAGGTGTCTGACTCTTGATCTGATTCTTCAACCTTTAGAGCTTTTGAACATTCTTTTTCTGCCTTTAGGGCAATGGTTTTTCCTTTCTTATTTGAGTTGTCTTCATTCAGCTCCTACTCATGAACTTGTAAAGTTCCAAGAAGGTCACTCATTTGAAGCGTCGTGAGATCTTTGGCTTGAGTTATTACTGTAACCAGAGGTCTCCACTGTTTGGGTAGACTTCTTAGAATTTTCCCAACTTTCTTAGCATTGGTATAGATTTTTCCCAGTGACTATAGATTATTTGTGATAGCCTGAAATCTTCCTATCATTTGAGCAATGCTTTCTCCTTCTTCCATGATAAATAACTCATACTTTCGTACAAGCATGTTTATCTTTGTTTCTTTCGCTTTTGTTGTTCCTTCATGAGTAACTTCGAGAGTATCCCAAATTTCTTTAGCGGATCCACATGCATGGACCTTTTCAAATTCTTCCTGACTGAGAGCACACATCAAGGAATACCTTGCTTTATGATTTAGCTCCCACTTAGTCTTTTCTCTGCTGATCCACTGAGCTTTGGGTTTGTCAGTGCCATCATCATTCTTTGGTATGTAGGGACCATCAGTGATAATATCCCATAAATCAGAATTTGTTAACATGATGAACCATTGAAACCTTTCTTTCCAATAGATGTAGTTTTCTCCATCAAAGTAGGGAGGTCTCACCATAGATGCTCTTTCTCTAGTGTAGATTCCGCTTGTGCTAGCTCCAGCTGTCATGATGTCTATTCAACAGGATCTTTCCTCAACACTGTTAAGTGGTCAACCTAGAGGTTAAGCTCTGGTACCAACTGAAATGAACAGATATAAAACACTAAATGGGGGTTGAATTGTGTAAATACTTTTCTGAAAACGTTGCAGTTTAACCTATAAGACACAAGAATGCGTCTTGTAAAAAGAAAATATACTTTCCAACCCAGTTAGCACAGTTAAATTAAAGCGAACTGAAAAGATTGAGCTAAGAAAAGGAGACGTGGAGATTTATACTGGTTCACCCTAAACCTTGGGCTACGTCCAGTCCTTGGCTTCACCAGGTATTTGTACTTTAACTGATCAGGTTACAGAAGGTATTATTTGTACACCTAGCCTCCGCAGGCTCAACTAACAAGTATTGTTTGCATACCTAGCCTCTCCAGGCTCAAACAAGTATTCTTTCTTCAAGCCTCTACAGGCTCTACAAGTAGTAGGAGTTGGAATTAAGTATTTAAAGTAGGTGAGATCGCAATAAATACTTCTCAATAAATACAAATGATTTGAGCAGAGAAGTTTTCTAATAAAGAACTTGAGAGAGAGCTTTAAGAGTATTGAATGCTTGAGTTAATGAATTCAGGTGTGTATCTTCATTGATCTTCAAAGTCTTCTATTTATACTCTAAAGAGTATAAATCCGTTGAGGAGAGTTCTTCAACTGAGTATTCTTTTGTTCTTCGTCAATAAATGCCAATAGAGTAGTTCTGGTTTTGCATTTAATGTTTATAATCGTTGGTGAGCTTCAAGACAAATTGAACGTATAGGTTGACATAGCTTTATCAGAGTGCAGTTTGATTCAGAGCAGCATTTGTTACTTGTCAGCCTTATGCAGCGCGACTTTCCGTATTTGTGCTAAGTGGGTCTGAGTTTAAGTAAAGCTCATTTTGCTTTTTGCAACAAATAGATTCTTCAGGCGCGGAATGGTGCTTTGATCTTTCTGATATTGAATTTCTTTATTAGAAATATTATGAGAATATTCGTCGTGGTTGAATTTTGTTGAAGCGAAGAACTTTCTGTCACTTGATCAGAATTTGTTAGTGACCGAGTCATTGCTCAGACACATCACACTACAGACGCATCATTAAGACTTTGTTTCTTTGTCATGAGATTCTTGTATATTGATATGCACACTTAATAGACATATTAGTAAACTTCACATGGTTCACTTAAAATCATTCTTTGTTTGGATTCATCAAAATCAGAGATGTCTAAAGATGTGAGCTTAACAAATGGTCCATGTAAAGAGCTTGATCTGCTCAAATGAAAAAAAGTTTTGGGATCTCCAGAGATTAGATATCAAATTAGAGCCTGAATATTGAAGTGTCGTGCATTTTTATAAAATCCTGATGACTGTCGGTTATGAATCCCTTTGACAAATTATTATGTTTGTTTGGATAATTCTATAGATATTATTGATATCATTTATATGTTGTTATGTGTGTCGCGCATGTGGTTATCTTATCAAAACTCATATATTGGTATCTCACCCTTGCGATATATCTGTTGTTGTTTTTTTGCTGTTATTCCTTGGTACATGAGAGCAGATGGTGTAGAGGAGTTCCAGTTTGCTCGAGGAGGTTAGTCTCGATCCTTGAAGAGGTCGGTAATAGTGGTAAGGATCATGAAGGTCTTTCCAGTAGAGGTCTTATAGAGTGACCAGCTTAGGATTTTTCTTGGGCTATGTGTTTTTCATAAAGTTGGTGTACGTAGTCTTGAGAACTTTTATGTGGCTTGGGTTTCAGTTGGGAATAATGAAGTACTTTTAGAAAATCTTGTACGTTGTGGAAGATTTTGTTTATAAATAGGATCAGTGTATGTGTGTTGACAAATATGACATAGTTTTATTAATGTGTGCCTCACATTTTCCGAAGTATTAAGAAGAATTTATTTTTTTTTACTCTCAATTTTTCTGACTTAAAGTATATAAATTTCCGAAAGCAACCAGCAAATTCCCTTTTAATTTATTTCCGCACGTGATCACGATATAACGCCCAAGGGGGGTGTTACATTTATCTCCTTTTTCTACTTATTCATTTTCTATTTATTTATCTCTTTTCATTTATTACCAACGGAGGTTGGCACAAGTGGGGGTGAACTTGTGTCCCTTAACCAAATGGCTGGGGTTCGAATCCTAGCTCTTGCGTATGAAGCGAATTTCCGCTGGGAGGGGGTTTCCCGCCATCAAGTATCATTCATTCCCCCAAAGGAGATTAGTGCCCGCTTCCGACAGGGGATACTCCTGATCAAGGACCAAAAAAAAAAATCTCTTATCATTTATTCAATGAACAGTATAATAAAACTTTATATTAATAATACATATCAATTAAACTCTTATTCTTATATGTTAGACTTATTTATCTTTTGTTGAATATCCAATTCTTTTATCTCTTTTTTCTACTTACTCCTTTTCTATTTATTTATCTCTTATCATTTATTCAATGAATTTAATTGTTATATATTATTAGTGTAAATATTTTTCACACTATCAAATCAATTATGAATTGACACATCATTAAAAATATTTAACTCTTATTATAATTATATTAAAAATCATAAATATAATAATTTGTAATTAATTAACATTGTGAAAACTTTATCCTATATCAAAATTGAATTCTTATCAAATTCCCTATCTAAAAAAATAATTCAAACAAATATAGTTTTGATTGAATTTCAATTTTCACTTTATTTTCAATTCGAATTGAATTTATACATCCATAGAACAACAAGATAAGGAATCGAAGGATTGTGAGAGGGTGAGTGGAGTGGTACCAGCAATTAAAGTTGAAAACTTGAAAATGAAACGCCTTTCGGACTTAATTATAAGCAAAAAAAAAGTATTTATATTTTATGGATTCTAATATGCTAATAAGCAAAACTCAATCAATTCAATTCTATTTAATGTTAGTGTTTCAAAAAATAAGAAAGTTAATCAATCCAACCAATTTTTCTTTTACTTTTTCAAGAGCATTACATCCTCTCGAGGCAATTAAAGAGTATATTAGTTATTCTAACTCTTTTTTTACATAAATCAAGACAATTAAATAAAATTAACTACCCTGTGTATTAAACAGTTATGTTATTCTAACAACCCACATACGACAACTCCAGCGACAACTCCACTGTGTAGTGACATTTTCGTAATTTTGACCTTTTTTAAAAAAAATAGATTTTTTGAGTACTAACATTTTTAGTTAATTAGGTGCAAATATTTGGTTAATTTAGTTCATTATATGGTTAATGAGTCATCTGAAGCTTACAATCATTTTCCACAACCATATAAATATTTGGTTAATCACGTGCAAATATTTGGTTAATTCAATTCATTATATGGTTAATGGGTCATCATGAAGCTTACAATCATTTTTCACAAACATGTAAATATATGGTTAATCACGTGCAAATATTTGGTTAATTCAGTTCATATTGACCAAATACTTGCACGTGATTAACCATATATTTACATGTTTGTGAAAAATGATTGTAAGTTTCAGGATGATCCATTAACCATATAATGAATTGAATTAACCAAATATTTGCACGTGATTAACCAAATATTTACATGTTGTGGAAAATGATTATAAGCTTCAGGATGACCCATTAACCATATAATGAATTGAATTAATCAAATATCTGTACGTGATTAACCAAATATCTGCAAGTAATTAACAAAAAATGTTAGTACTCAAAAAAGCTAAATATTTTAAAAAAAAAAAAGATGAATCATTGTTCATGTATACGGTTGTCACCGTATAGTTGTCGATATAGGTATCAGAATAACATTTTTCCATATTAAAATGCCAAAAATGTTTTTTTTACAACCGATTTAGACAACTATACGCGACAACCGTATATATGAACAATGATTCGTTTTTTTATATTAAAAATATTCATTTTTTTAAAAATATTTAGCTTTTTTTGTACTAACATTTTTTGTTAATTACTTGCAAATATTTGGTTAATCACGTACAAATATTGGTTAATTCAGTTCATTATATGGTTAATGGGTCATCCTAAAGCTTACAATCATTTTCCACAACCATGTAAATATTTGGTTAATCACGTGCAAATATTTGGTTAATTCAGTTCATTGTATGATTAATGGGTCATACTGAAGCTTACAATCATTTTTCACAAACATTTAATATATGGTTAATCACGTGCAACTATTTGGTTAATGCAGTTCATTATATCGTTAATGGATTACCCTAAACCTTATAATAGTTTTCCACAACTATGTAACGTGATTTGAACGTGATTAACCATGTATTGAACTATATTAAAAAAATATTTACACGTGATTAACCAAATATTTACATGGTTGTGGAGATTGATTGTAAACTTAGGGATGACCCATTAACCATATATTGAACTGAATTAATCAAATATTTGTACGTGATTAATCAAATATTTGCACGTAATTAACCAAAAATGTTAGTACTCAAAAAAGTTTTTCTTTCAAATTTTTTTTTAAAATAGGTCAAAATTACGAAAATGCCACTGCACGATGGTCAAAATTACGAAAATATCACTACACATTGGTAAAAATTACGAAAACACCACTGCACAGTGGAGTTGTCCATTGGGTTATCGTATGTGAGTCGTCAAAATAACATAATGTTGCGTAGGGGTGTGCAAAACCCGGCTCGACCCTAGAACTCGTCCTAATCCGTGGTGTTTAGGTCGGGTCTGACCCTAACCCGCATAAGGGAAGGGATGAACCCGCGTCCCATTTTGTGACCCGGCGTCGGGTTAGGGACGGGTCTGGGTTGACCTTCGGGTCACCAAACCCATCCCATATAATAGAAATCTCCTTTTATCCCTCCCTAACATACGTTTCACGCTCGGTCACTAAAACAGAAGTATGAAGTAAATTTCTAAACATCTACTCTCATGTCTCATGTCTCATGTCTCACGTCTCACACTAGCCCGATATGTGGCTTTTATGGAGATTTTTTGGCTTTTATGACCTTGAAAAATCTTGTTTGATGAGAGTATTTTGTTTTCAACAATGTGACTTTGGTAACATGAGCATCAAGAAAACATCTAGCAAAATGATCTATTGTTTATATTTTGTAACATTTTCTAATTTTCGATCAATTAGTGACTTTTAGGTAGCATCTTTTGCTTATATTTTATCTTACAAAAAATTAACATTTTATCACTCATAAAAATTTGTTTATAAAGAATCTATTTAAATTCGGGTCAATCTGGTCCCGTCCCATTTACACCCAGTCTTAAACCAACCCGCATATGACCGGGTTTCTTCGGATTTAGGGATGGGTTCAGGTTCAAAGATTTGGCTCTATCAAAGTTTAGGACCGGATAAAAGACAAGCATAATCCGTCCCAACCAGTGTTTTAAAAACCGGACAGGCTGGTTCATCCGGTTGAACCGGGAACCGGCTGTATCTACGGTTCGATTCACACTAGAAAACCGATGGTCTCGAAGAATCGAGAAAAAACCGTTCGAACAGTTTGAACCAAAGTAAAATCGGTTGAATCGGTGAATGAGATCCGGTTACGAAAAACCCGCCGGTTCCCCCCATTGCCAGTCACTGCACCAGAGACTTATCAGGTATGCAGTGTTGGGTTGCTTTTGTGATTTTTCAGTGACAGATCTTTGGCTTCTGCATTACCCTTCAAGCACCACCATCTCGTCCCCCCGTGTACGAACCAGCAGCTCCGCCATGTATAGTCAACGCGTCTGTGAAGCAAAGGAGAGTATGCGAATATGCAAATTTGTGTGATTGGAGAATTTGTGGGTATGCGGCTGCCAGGATTTGGAGAGAGAAGAAGATAAGAATATGAATGAGGTTAGGGTTTGGAATGGGAAAGAAGTGCATCCAGGTTTGGGCATGAAATTGGACAAGATTTGGCCAATAAATTGAGCCCAACAAGTTTTTTGTCCCCTTTAATTTATTTATTACATCTTAGTTTATGCTTTTACCTGGTTTTTAAACATTCAAAAGATTGGGTTGGATTATGGTCTACCATCCACATTTTATATTACCTACTATATCATTCATGTGATAAATTTTGGGCCAATCAAATTGTCACATAGGTTGGTCAAAATTTCAAACTTTCTAGTTGTATTATACTGCAGTCAAACTATATGAATACAGTATATTGTAGTATTTATGTTTTTTGTATTTACAAATTTAACTTATATTAAAATAATGTTTTGTGATTAAAAAAACTGATTATATTGCGAAATATTATTGACAACGAACATTATTTTAATTCATATTAAAATATTATTTTGTAATATAATTAGTTTTTTTAATCAAAAAACATTATTTTAATAGGGTTAAATTTGCGAATACAAAGAGTACTATATTATACTACAATATATTGTATTCTTATATTTGACTACGGTAGAAATACAACTAGAAAGTTTTAATTTTTGACCAAACTCATGTGACAATTTGATTGGCCCAAAATTTACCACATAGATAATGTAGTAGGTGATATAAAATATGAATGGTGCACCTTAACCCAACCCTAAAAGATAATTCTAACTAATTGATTTGTTTGGGCTAGTTCTTTTAGTGGATCAACTCCATGTTTCTCATTAAAAAAAAACATTTATATTAGGCTTCGTTTATTTTTTATATATATACACATACATTATTTAATCTATTTATTTATTTTTAGTCATTCGGTTCAACCAATGGTTGAACCAATAAAATTATGACCCACAGGTAATGTTAGTTTGATATTCGATCCGATTTTTAAAATATTGGTCCAAACCCGTCCCACGTTCACCCTTAATATTGTGGTGTCAACTGTCACTCGAACAGAAGTCAACCTAATTAAAGGGGCAATATAAGGCAATACAAAAATGCTAAATGGACACATTTTTCCGGACATCATACGGTGACACCGTATGAACAGTGCCGCACTGTAGCTGTACTGTACAGCACTGTATCGGATCTTTTTTTTAAAAAATTTAAATTTTTTTTGTAAATAAATTCTTTGATTAAGTATGTGTCAATATCTGATGAATCGGGTACAAATACCTGGTGAATTCGGTTCATTATCTGGTGAATGTGTTTTTTTGATAAATAAATTTTTTGATTAAGTATGTGCAAATATAAGGTGAATCCGGAATAAATATCTGGTGAATTCAGTTCATTATCTGGTGAATAGGTTTTTTTGAGAAAAAGATTATGGTTTAAGTATGTGTAAATATATGGTGAATCATGTATAAATATTTGGTGAATGTGTTTTATTTTATAAATAAATTTTGTTGGTTAAGTATGTGTAAATATCTGGTTAATTGGGTACAAATATCTGGTGAGTTCAATTCATTATCTGGTGAATGGGTTTTTTTGAGAAATAATTTTTTTGGTTAAATATGTGCAAATATCTGGTGAATCAGGTATAAATATCTGGTGAATTCAGTTCATTATCTGGTGAATGGGTTTTTTTGAGAAATAAATTTTGGTTAAGTATGTGCAAATATATGGTGAATCAGATATAAATATCTGGTGAATTCAGTTCATTATTTGGTGAATGTGTTTTTTTTTAATAATTAAATTTTTTGGTTAAGTATATGTAAATATCTCGTGAATGAGTTTTTTTGATAAATAAATTTTTTGGTTAAGTATGTGCAAATATCTGATGAATCATGTACAAATATCTGGTGAATTCAGTTTATTATCAGGTGAATGGGTTTTTTTAGAAATAAAATTTTTATTTTTTAAAAAAGTCAAAATTTAAAAAAAAAAATGTTGCTACAATAACGTTACAGTGTGCTACTGTAACAGTATCGCGTATGTTGTCAAAAAATCGTGTCCGTTTAGCACGGCTCAAGGCAATAATATACCGTGGTGGTGATCCCACACCCAAACCCCGTTAAAAAAATCTTAATTGATTTCTGGTTTCACAATTTCGTAAATTTTTTCCATATTTTCAATTATTCAAATCTAGTTATATAAAAAAATACAGAATACAAAACTGAATTAGAAAAACCGAATAATAAAAAAAACGCCTTAGATCATTTCCATGATTCAATTATATGTTATTTATTTTTTAATTTTCATTATTAAACTAATGAAAATTGATGCCATCAAACACTAATGTCACATTATAAATAGTTTGTCAGGTCAGTAATTACCGTTAAATATTATAGGTTTAACTATTGAGTAGGTCCATAAACTATTTGAGAAATTTTAAATAGGTCCTTATACTAAAAAAAATAATTGGGTCTCCGAACTTTTATAAAGTTTTTAATTTGGTCTCTAAACTAAAAAAATTCTAATTGGGTCCTTGAACTTATATAAAACTTTCAATTGAGTCCCTGCGGTAGGGTTCCTCAAAGAGGTCGTTAAGTTTGCTGACGTAAAACGTATCTGGAATCCCTTCGAAATTTGTATTTAGGGTTGGAAGAGACCAAAATGTTGAACCAGAAAACCAAAACGTGACATGTGATCGTTTCTCCTCCATCTGAACAAATAGTCCCCTCCTTCCCTGATTTATGTTTCACGATTGCATATTCCTCTCTCGAAATAATTTTGTCCAAAATAGTTACCCCACTTGCAGCTTACTACATCTGAGTTTATCTTGTTATATATTGCTGCATTTTATTGTGACAATGTCTCATGAAGGTTCATCTTCCACCCAAATCATTCCTAAATGACTGATATGATTATCCAACTTGGATGGAATCAACAGTATTCCGTCAAATTCAACCTATCACTACACAAATTTTATACTTTAGGGACCCCATCGAAAATTTTATATAAGTTCAGGGACTCAATTAAAAACTTTTTAGTTCAGGGACCAAATTGAAAATTTTATAAAAGTTCAGGGACCCAGTTACACATTTTTTCAGTATATGGACCTATTTGAAAATTTTCAAATATTTCAGGAACCTACTCAATAGTTAAACCAATATTATATGCTAGGTTGACAACAAGACCAAATATGTTCCATTTTAATAATAACGGAATTTTATTTGAGTAATTAAAACCATAAGGATACTAATTGAGTGTTGATCTAGTGGAAGCAAATAGCCCCCCTCCACACATTGCACACTTTGTTCATCCAACAAGGACAACCTGGAGAATCCTGGTTCGAATCCTTGGGGAGTCACTCCTTGGGAGGCTGAGAATCAATAAGTAAAATATTGCTCAACCAGCCGAACCAGATATTAGTCCCATAACGGGCCCAAAAGACCTAAACAGTGAGAATACTCTGATGGACTCATTCAATCCAAATGACTAATTACAATAGGTTTCAAACAAAAAATAACTATAAAAACTAGAAGCACTCATTTGAAAAATTAAAATGATCAAAAGTACAATTAATTTATCAAAAAATAAGAAATCTTTAAGGTGAATTTGACTATACAACCAAATCAAGGTATATTAATACTTAATTTGACAAAAGAGTTTAATTTTGACTTAATGTAAGTGTAAAAGATTTTATATTATCAATTAATAACGATTTATCTTATACATGATTTTTAAAATAATTATAATAAAAGTCAAATATTTTTAATAATATAAAAAATTATATTTTTTAATAATAAAAAATTTTATACTATTAATACATATATCAACTAAATTGTTAATGAAATACTTAAAAGTTTGTCTTACTAAATACCAGCATCCATAAAATAAAGGTAAAATTAGACGTTTGATCTCTTAAATTATTTGTTTTGTTTAAATTGGATCCTTAACATATTATGACAAATTGATCTCATAAGTTAGATTCGAATAACAACATTTTCATTTTCAATCCATCCCTTCAATTCCTATCCTACATGGTATTAGGGATGGCAACGGGGCGGGGCAGGCACGGGTAGCACTCCCCCCGTCCCCCCTACCCATCGGGTAAAATCCGTACCCGTCCCCGTCTATTATCCACGCGGGTATCCTTCGGACGGGTATCCATCGGGTTTCGCGGATATCCATGGGTTTACGGGTATCGGCGAATTATTTTTTCCAGAAAAAATATATACTCTTTTTGCTTGAAAATTTGCTAAAATATACAAAAGTTACTAACAAAAGTTACAAAAGTTAAAATAACCATGTTCATATAAATAGATGTTAAGAAAGCATCAAAGCATTATCCAATTACAAAAGTTACTAAAAAAGTAATCAAATACATTTATCAATTACTACATATATATAATAAAAAGCATTTTAATAATTTAAGTAACGGGTACGGGTATCCGTGGACACGGATAGTGTGATACCCGGCCCATTTATAAACGGATATTGAAATTATCTATCTAGCTTGTTTCTGACTAGACATCCAAACAAAATTTTTTAAACAAAATATAATTAATAAATAATAATAATAATAATAATAATAAATAAATAAATAAATAAAAATTGATAACTCTTCATCTTAATAATAATAATAATAAATAAATAAAAATTGATAACTCTTCATCTTCTTCCTTCCCCACATGTCAGATCTCACCTCCTTTTGTTCTTCTTCTTCCACCTCCCACCACTCCTTTCTTTCTCTTCTTTCTACACGGCGTTGGGTTTCTATCTCTCAATTTACCCCAAATCAAAAACCCTAGCCCTAACCCCTCTTTATCTATCTCAATCACTGCATATTGCAAGAACTCTTTGATGTTGTTATGTACTCTCAGAATCTGATACTCTCCGAGTAAACCCCAGACCCGCGGCGTTTCAACAACCACTCTCTCCGGCCACCACCGCAAAACCCATGAGCAGCAATGAAATCACCGCATAGAAGCCTCCCCCTTCAATCCTCGTGGGTCGCTTCAAGGCTCTGCTCAAGCAGCGTGACGACGATGAAGCAGCTTCAAGGCTCTCATCTTTTTCTTTTTACCCCATCAAAATTTGTAAAATACCATTGGATTCGGTAAGTGATGGATTTTGTGGAGGTCCAGTTTATGATTCAAAGGAGGAGCAGATCTAAGCTACCCATTTGGCTGAGAATGATAAAGGTGGAATGTTTGAGATTTGAGGTAATGAGAGACAGGGAAGACAAATATGAAGCTGAAAACGTCGTTTCCCAGTCGCCGCCGCTGCCCAGTCGCTGCCACCGCCAGAGAAGACATGCCAGTGGGGTTCTTGAAGAAGATAGACTTGGAGAGAATAATGAAAAAAATTAATTATTTATTTATTTTCTTTTTAAAAATATTAATTTATTATTTTAAATAATGTATCAGCAAACCAACTAGGCTCGAAAATGCAAAAGGAGAAGGTTTTATCCGAACCTAACTTATAGGATCAATTTGTTACAAAATAAACTTAAGGGACTAATTTGAATAAAACAAATAATTTAAGAGACCAAAAGTATAATTTTGTCTAAAATAAATTATTGACAAAGATAAATATATCTTTCTTTACTCTTATTTTGGAGGATTTTTTTTTCTTAATTGCACATTTTATCTCGATATATCACGATTGTGTAATTTTGGTATCTTGTTTTTAATTGTAACAATTGGATCCATCAACTATCACAATTATGCAATTTTAATCCCTCATGTTCCAAAATCCGCCAATTGAATCCCAAGTATCTCTATTGTGCAAATTTGGTCCCCAGATATCACGATTGTGCAATGTTCAATGCCAGGAGCCTACGTGGCATATGAGACTGATTTGACAATTAGTAAGTCCGATTTGCTAGTTTATATGACATTTCTATGTGGCATTATTGATATCGCACACACTTTAATGGTCATGTGACATCACGTGAGTATATGGTCGTCCAATTCGTCTTTAGATGCAAGTCGTAGCCCTAGTTTCTGAAGATGAAGAAATGTCCTTTGCAAAGAAATATTAGACCCTTGTAGTCATGTGATGTACATGTGACTATCAAAGTGTGACGTGTCAACGATGCCACATAGAAATATCATGTAAGTTGCGAAACTGACCTCACTTAATGTCGAATAAGTCATACTTAGGCTTCTGGCATTAAAAATTGGATGACACAGTGACAACAAAATAACCTGATTGATTGTAACAGAGGGATACTTTGGGGACTCAATCAGCACAATTGAAATATGAGAAATCAAAATCGCACAATCATAATACCGGGGTACAAAAGTGTAGTTCAACTTTTAAAAAAATATATATTTTATCTGTACTAATAGAAAATTCTCAGATAAAATAAGGAAAGAAGAATAGAAAATCTTCCTCATTCTCATTCTCTCTCTCACTGTAATCTGTATCTCAGTCACACGCTCACGTTCACATACCAGATCGGACTCGCTTTCCTTTTCCTCAGATCCGAGTCCGATTGATAAAACCGACAAAGCAGCAGTCACCACCACCCAAATACAATCATTAAAGCTACCCTCGCCCATTTTTTCTTATCTCTCATAAATTGCATTCAATCAAATCAATTTAATTCAATTCAATTGGGATCGAAGAAAGAAATGAAGGATGATGACGCACTTCCAACAACACTCAATTCTAAAAAGGAAAGTTCAGATTCAGGTGGTGTGTTGGGTAAAGGTAAATATAAATTCTGGGCACTAGCTGCCATCTTGCTCCTTGCATTCTGGTCAATGTTCACCGGCACCGTCTCTCTTCGCTGGTCTGCTTCTCTCAACACTTTCTCCAATGAATTTTATTCTCCCATCCACGATGACCTCGACGTCCTCGTAAGACTAACTAACTTTCCATATTTGTTTTTGCTGTTAGCACTTCAAGTTATCTATTCACATTCCATATTATTTAACAACAGTGGGATTGACTTTGATAAGATAATAGATGTAAGGGTCTGTTTACTTTGTTTCCTGCTATTTATTCTGTTTCGTGTTTTCAGTATAAATCTTTGAAAATAGAAAACGGGATGACATCAAGGTTTTAATTTACGGTCGCAGTTGCAGTCATATTGCATTTTCCATTATTGTGGGAAAATACTGTCGATGTGACCGCAATGCAATTTTAGAGACTATCAAAACCGTAACGTCATACCTCAACTGAAGTTTCTGACTTAGTGTGTGTTTGGATGAGCGTTTGATAAAAATGATTTTGAATGTAATTGATTTTGTAAATTGATTCGGATAGAATTTAGTTTGAAGTGAAGTGATTTATGTTTGGATGTTTTAACTTTGAAAGCAAGTTTGATGTAAAACTTAGTGTAAATTTTTCAATTCAACTCAAAAGCTACTTTTTTTAGCTTCTAGTCAGAATCGCTTTTGGAGGTAAAATCAATTTTATCTACGGTAACCAAACATCTCATTTTCTCTAAAATCACGTTTGACAGGGACCAGAATCAATTCTGGAGGTTTCAAACTTGGAACCAAACACACACTTAGATTTAAAACCATGGATAACATTTTTGCAATTTATAATGATAATAGGAAATAAAAAGGGGAAACAAAGCAAATGAACCCTAAATTTTCATTCATTTTAGTTTATTTTTTTATTTCTTTTTGTGGGTTTGTTTTGTTTTGAATTCAAATTTGGATTTTAGGAAATGGAGGAAAGGGAGAAGGTTGTGAGGCACATGTGGGATGTGTACACGAACAGTCGAAGGATAAGGTTGCCGAGGTTCTGGCAGGAGGCGTTCGAGGCTGCATATGAAGAGTTGACAGGTGATGTAGCTGGGGTTAGAGATGCTGCCATCAATGAGATCGCTAAGATGTCTGTGCGCTCCATTAATTTCGAACCACCTCCTACACAGTCTATAGTTCGTCCTTCTTCTTCTTAAGCTTCGTTTTCATCTCAATTGTGATATAGAAAAGTTTAACTGCATATTCGGAAACAATTAATTGTTAGAGAATAATCACTTATGTTGTGAATATAAAATAAATTAATTTAAACATTGATTAGTAGTGTTTGATATATACGTCAAAACAAAGATGAAACAGAATATATTGGTTTTATTTTGTGTTTGGTGGATTTTATTAATAGAGCAGGAGACTAAAAAAGTGAAACATTTTAATTCTGCCAGAAGGTTGAAAGTGAAATCATAGAGAGTAAAACAGAACATCATGTTCCATCCAGTTTTGTCCGCACGTGAAACACTACCTATTACTCAAACCACCGGTATACTCCAGCACTTGTTTCAATTTTGAAAAGGTTTTTTCAAAGGAAAATTCCATTGACCTCCCTTGAAATTCGTCTTAAGTACATTCGTCACTCTTCTTGTTTCAAAAGTTACGCTCACCTCCCTTTAGGCCTTTAGGGGAGGTCACTTATTACCCTTCAAAGAGATGTAAGTATAATGATAAGATGAATATTAAGTTGGTGTAATTTCTAAAACAAAAGAAATATTGGGTGTGCCTAAGCCAAATCTCGGGAGAATATAGTGAAATTCCCCTTTTTTTCAATGTGAAAATCTGTCCATGTGGTGGAAAGGTATGCAATCTTTATGTTATCTACAAGAGAATGCACCAAAGAACGGCTTTAACTGAGCACGGTTGTGGAATTAAGCCCTACTTTAGTTTTACAAAAACTTTAATAATAGGCCATTAAAAACTACTCCAATGAAAAGGAAATATTCAATCCTCAGCAAGAACCTCAAAAAGATTGTTCTATAGCAAAGTAGCCACTTTACTTGAATTGGATTTATTTTTCCATCTTATTAATAATGTTGGAATCTGAGTTATCGAGTGTTCAAGCCCTCTGGAATCTGGATATTTTCCCCTTTTTTGTAATTTGTATGATGAATTTCATCTAAAGAATCATTTTGGATTATATCACAATTCACAAGTTAACAATTTTCACTGATGAATTTTGGAGATCTTTTACCAATACTTGGTTTAGTGGACATTTTGTAGTTCTATCTCAAAATACAAGCTTGGCTTAACTTTTTCACAAAGTTATAGAAATACTGTGACTTTTTGGAGTGTTTCCAAGTACATGCAGGTATAGAAATCATTGTTTTAGGCGTGACTAGCATCTGAAATACACACATGAAGTGTATATAGACCTTTTGGTATCATCTTGATGTCTGCACATTAGCTAATTCTTTAATAGCATCTTTGCTAGAGAAGTCTTATCAGAATGTGTGGTGGTTGTTAATTTTCTAGCTATCCCTTTATGTCTTATCATATGCAATTAGAAGTCTTGCTCAATTTACAAAGTAAACCTGAAGTCGCCTTCTGTTTTCATGTAGATCAAACAAAAGTACAGAAAAGTGAGCATATCATAAAAGACTGCTTTATGTGAGTTTTTCATGTCGTGTGAAAATTAGTTACTATTTTCACTATTTTCCTCCAAGGGATAATAATGACCATTGATTACCAGTAATAGTTATAGTTTCCATTTTTATCTTCATAAAAACGATCATATTGTATTTGTTCAACTATTACCCAGTATCTCAAGGTTTTATGTGACGGAGAGTAGTTTATCAGTTTATTTATATCCATAGAATTTGTTTAATAGTCCATCGTTTTGAATTGAGACGAGTCCCTTTTAGGTATTGTTCTTTGATTAGAGGTTTTGGCGCATTGTTGACCCTATTAGCACATGTAAGCTTTATGGGTTTTTCCTTTTTGGATTAGAGGTCACGAGAGTGTACTTAGGAATTAATACAAATTAATTCCCTTTGTGTTCCTCTGCTATGTTAGCAAAGGTATTTCTACGTCAGCAAAATTGGCTGATGTCATATTGTCTTTGCTTAATGTGGCTCTCTTTTTTTCTCACTTGGCACCAACTTTACTGACATAGAGATGGCATGGCACAACTTCATGTTGGCAACAAATGGACAATTTTTAATGGCAAATAGCAAATAGGAGGCCAAAATCAAACTTTAAATAAATTAGAGGTCACGAGAGTGTACTTAGGCCTTCCTTTTGTTCCCTCTCCCGATGCCCTTGCCTTGCCCAGTAAGAGTTGATTTGCACTGCAAAGAAGATAAGTGATGGATTTCTTAGTCTGGTATCTACTATTCTAGATTGTTGAAAGATGCAACATCGGCTTGCATGTGGATGGTTAAATTGAGTGATTCGCTAAGATAATGAGGAAACGGTGTGGTGCGATATGGTGTGGTTTGGAGGATAGACTTCTTTCGAGAGAAAAATTGACAGAAAAAGGATATTGATAGTTGTTGAATTGACTTTCTTGTTATTGGTTGACTAATTTACTAAATTGCCCTCCCCAAAGGATGTTTTTGTCAATTTTCTTTCATTACTAGTTAATTTAGGTAATATGATCATCATGACTCTCAAGGGGGGAAGCATTTATGAAAAGTAGACAGTAAATTGTAATTGTTTAAGGCAGCTTGCAGAATCATGGTGGTATTGTGATGTGGATTACCCGATCCTTTCATGTCTTAATATGTTGAGGACACTCAACATTAAAGTCATGGTTTGTAAGGGTTTGTATTGTTCTTTTTCAATTGTTCTCACAACTCTCTTTCTCGTGGGTTCCTAACAATTTGGTCCGGCCTACCGAATTGAGAAGATGGAGGCCAGATTTGCGGCCTTAGAGGATTCTGTCGAGTTTAGAAGTTAGTAACCAGCAACCATGGAGGACAACTTCATTAATTGAATACCACTTTTTTGAGGTCAAGAAAAGCGTGGAAGGTATCCAGAGAAATCAAGCAAATGTTGGGTCGATGGATGAAGAAGCAAGGAGTGGGAGGATGACAGCAATGATGAACGGCAAGCGCGTGACATAGCCACTTACCAGACGACAAACAAATAGGCAATGAATACACCACAGTTTGGAAAACAGAGCTTCAGGTCGGTTGTCAAGGGGAAACCCTCTATTGAAGGGGCAACCCTTTGGAAGGAGATCACTCTCCTTTTCTGTTGACGATTCAATAATACACCACAGTTCTTTTCTCATTCCCTCCTTCTTTCTTCTTCAGTTGCTCTTGAAATTCTCTTTCTTGTGGGTTCCTAACGGTATGGGGATTACAAATACACAGAACTTTGGCTAAGGCTTTTAAATTGGAAGTGAATTCAGCAGTAAGTTTAAATGTTCTTGGTAAGTTGGCATAACTTTATTTGTGTTTACCTTGGGGTGGGGGTGGGGGTGCCAAGTAAAGGTGAATTCTTTGATTTTATATATGTCTCTGAGCTTGTTTGCCTAAAAGTATGGATAATGATTGTCAATGATGTTATTTATTAACAAATATTGTTAATAAAATATGTCTAACTACAACTCTTCAAATTCAAATACGATCGCACTAGTGCACAATGTAAATGATCTTTGCATATATTATGGCCTTATGACTTCACTATATACTATTCCAGAGAGCTAAGGAACTTAGTAAGAGACTCCAGGAAGTTGAGAAAGGCAAAGAAGGAGCAACCTCTAGACGTGCTTAAAGATTTGAATGTGGAACATCCAAGGGGCTGCTTTACACTTGAAAATTCTAGTGCTACCAGAAGTTTATGAAGTGGTAGTGCTGGGTGTAGCCATACCCCGATTTTCATGCTTTCATAACAGGAAGATTATGTATTTTATAGGTCGTGATTCTTTAGAATTTTTCAGTCCAGTTCAAAGTCTTCAAAATGTGAGGTTTAGTAAATTGGATTGTAACACCTTTTGGTTCAAAGCAACTTAAAAGAATATTTAAGGTTTATTTCACAAATATCCTTATAAAAGCAAGTCTTAAATCTCCTATTACTTTTGTTGTGGCACTGTATTTCTTTTGATTGTGACTCTAGCAATTTTCATCTGATATCTTTACAACTAGATTAATTTCTCAGGCGAGCAAATCTCTATTTTAGCAGCTTAGCAATGGCATAACGTTTCTTTTTAAATGTTTAAAGGGAGTGTTTGAAGATTGGAAGTGGAAGGAATCAAAATTTGGGGGAGACTATAGGTAATAAAGGATGGTGCACCACCCAGAAAAAATTGTCAGCTTAAAAGTCTTTTTTCTTTTGTATTTTTTGATAGGGAAAAAGATTCTGTACATGAACAAAAAAAATCACTCCTTCTATCTTACCTCCTTCACCCCTTGGTTTTGTTTGGAAGTTGGGAGGGAAAGGAAGAGAAAGGATCGGAGGAGGAAGGGAGGATGAAAAGGATGAGAACGGGAGGATAGTCCTCTACCATGCATGAGAATTTATTTTTTAACAAAAGAATCAAAATATTTCAATTTAGGGGAACTAAATAATGAACTAAGAGGGGATTTTGGAGGGCTTTAGAGGGTTTCTAAAAGTTTCTCATATCCTTCTTCTCTTTTAAGAATCTCTCAAAATAAGAAAAATGTTACTCATAAAAGTTTCTCATATCCTTCTTCTCTTATCAACGGAGGTTGGCATAAGTGGTGGTGGACTTATGTCCCTTAACCAAGTGGTTGGTGTTCGAATCTCAGCTCGTGCGTATGGAGCAAATTTTTGCTAGGAGGGGGTTTCCTCCCTTCAGGCGCCATTCATTCCCACGCAGGAGATTGGTACCCGCTTCTGGAGGGGATACTCCTGGTCAAGGACAAAAAAAAATATCCTTCTTTCCTTTTAGGCTCTACTTACGAGTAGGGAAATGAAAGGGAGGGGATCAAAAAGGAAGGAGGGAAGGGGAGGAAAGGGAGAATGAGAGCATTATCCACTCCTTGTTTGGGAGTATATATTATGTGAGGGGAAGGAAATGAAGAGTATATGACATACTTTTACAATTTTACCCTTACTTGTGAAAATTAACATAACTAATATTTTATGAATAATATTAATGCAGGGGCAAAAAAGTGTAAAATTTGAAAATGTATAAGAGAATATTAGTAATTTATGTTCGTTTTCCTCCCAAATACCCCAACTTGGGGGAACCTAGAAAATGGGTTAAGTGAGGGTTTTGGAGGATTTATGAAGATCTTCAAAACCTTCCTCTCCTTTCTTATCAATTCCCAAACAAGGGTGTCACCTTCATAAACCTCCCAAAAATCAACTTGCAAACAAAGCCTTAGGTTATGTTTGGGAGGAAGGAGTGTGGTGGTTAGTAATTGAGTGGAGTGGTATAAAGAGGTTAAACCATTGTTTGTGAGTTCTTTCATTGATAGTGTGGGATGGTTGAGGGTGGGAACCCAAACCACTCCATACCTCTCATTTATTTAATTTTTCATACCCTCCAAATTGGGGGTTTGAGATCTCCTCCAAACTTTCAAACTATGGAATGTTATACTTTTATCACTTCACTCCACTCCACTCCACTCCACTCCAAGCACTCCATTACTAACCACTACACTTCATTCCCTTTAAAACTCCCAAATGTAGCCTTACTATCACCATCCACGGCCACCATAGCATAGTTTTGAGAATTCCTTGATTAATATTACATGGATTTAATTGATATACACTAAGTGTAAAGATCATTTTATGGAGTGATATACTTTTATCACTCCATTCTACTCTAAATCACTCAATTACTAACCACTCTACTTCATCCCCATTAAAACTCCCAAATGTATCCTTACTATCACCATCCACAATCACCATAGCGTAGTTTTGAGAATTCTTTGATTAATATTACATGGATTTAATTGATATATATTGTCAGTAAAGATCTTTTATATAGTCAACCATTCGGAAATTGACACATCATTAAAAATGTTTGAATCTCTTCCTAACCACCTTAAAAATCATCCATATCCTAAATTTTGATTGATTGACAGTGTAAAAAACTTTACAGTGACAGTACACAAAGCTCATATTACACACCAAAGACTATTGTGGTATATTTCATATTATTATCCTTGCATTATACATTGATCGTGATAGAATAAACAGAATAAAAAGTTGTGTTATGACTTAACTATTATTTATGATGTGTTGTTCTGTCTTTGTTTTCCATGAATATGCATCAAAAGCAATCATCGATGAGTTGTTATTTGGATGTTTTAAATCCTCTTTAAATCTTTCTTCTTTATTTATTTTTCGATGAAACAATCTTGCGTGTTTGTTGTTATTCCTATTTAGCTTATTTTATTTTATTTTTGTTCGGAACCCGCCCTAATTAGTCCTTTAGATCGAGTAGGTCCACTAGAGTATCTCCACGGCTTAGGCCCTTTGGACCCGCTATAAGACCAATCTCTGGTTCGACTGATTGAGCAGGATTTTACCCCTAGGTTCTCAGCCTCCCAATTGGGGGTGACTCCACAAGTATTTGAACCCGGGTTCTCCAGATTCTCATCTTTATCGGGTAAGTTGCTTTCACTTGACCAACACCCCATTGGTAGCTAATTTTATTTAACTTCAATACAATACCCATGTTTTTTTTTTATCAAACTAATAATCTATTAATTTTTGTTGTCGTTTCTAAGTTCTAATTTATGAAGTACTCATCATTAGTTTAGCGAACAATTAATTTTAGAAAATTAAATCCATTGCCTGTTTTAAATTTATGTGGGCCCCGAATCTTCAATGTATGAGTTTGTATATATATATTTTTTGGTGAACAAAAGGGAGCTAAAACACTCAAAACAAGCTATAAACCAGGATGGAAAACAACACCCCTTCTATCAACAAGTAAAGCCAAAGAAAGGGGAGGGGGAATAACATCATAGATTTTGAACGGAGAAGAAATCTCGGCAATCTCCTTAGCAAGAATATCCATAATCTGATTGGCTTCCCGCAAAATATGCTTCCATCTAACATTAGCCGGCTGGACAATGATATTCTTAATAGCTCTGATCAAATGAGAGCAAGCATGACGATCATTATCCATCTCCCAATTATGACAGATGCCTCTCCAAAGGTTGGACCCAGGCTTGTTAACATTTACCTTGGGGAAGCCCATCATTCCACATTTATACTTACTCCTCATAAGCGAGACCCAAAGAGAATTAGGGGAATTACATAGATTCCAAGCCGTTTTCATCAACAGAGTAGAATTAGCATTTCTAGTGGAACGTAGACCCAAACCACCATCTCTCTTTGGTTTACAAACGTGTTTCCATTCCAAGTGATGAATTTTCCTATGATTCTCCTCATCACCTCAAATAAAGGAACGTCACATTATATCAATATCATTACAAACTCTTTTAGGGAGCATGCTAGATTGCATCACATAAATAGGCATAGCTTGTATGATAAATTTGGCTAGAGAAACCCTCCCCCGCAAAAGAAAGGTTTCTAGCCTTCCAAGAGCTTAACCGTTGGTTAACTTTCTCAATAACAAACCTAAAGGTATCTCTATTAACTCTTTTATGAAAAATAGGAACCCCAAGATATTTGCCAAGGTCATCCGTCATGTTAAAACCCAACACATTACAAATATTTACTTTCAAATCCCAGTTCACATTTTTTGAGAAATAAATTCTAGTTTTTTTAAGACTAACCTTCTGACTAGAGCTAACAAAAAAAAAAATCAAGGATTTGGCTCATGACTCTAGCTTGATCTACACTTGCTTTAGCAAAAAGAATAAGGTCATCAACGAAGGCAACATGAGATATTTTAGGGTCTCCCCTAGCAATCTAAACCGGATTCCAATCCTTGCTTGACAGACACTACCACCTCAATTAACTGGAAAAGGCGCTCAATGCACAAGACAAAGAGATAAGGAGAGATAAGATCTCCTTCTCTTATACCTCTAGCCGGTTCGAAATCATGAAGAGCTTCCCTATTCCACAAGAGCCGCATACTGGGAGTAGAAATACAAAACCATATAAGCTGAACAATTCTCATTGGAAAACCAATGTCTTCTAGTGTTTATTTAATGAAATCCCATTTAAATCTGTCATAGGCATTTTCCAGATCAATTTTGATAGCTAACCATCCTTTCTTCCCTTTTTTCTGCTTCATATAATGAAAAATTTCCTGAGCCACAATTTTATTATCATGGCTGTGATGCATGGGCACAAAGGAGCATTGAGCAGGGCCTACTAGCATGTGCAAAAAATTCCTTATTCTTCGCTCAAGAATTTTAGTGATCAATTTATAGGAAACATTACACAAGCCAATTAATAGGTCTAAACTGTTTCATACTAACCACTACATCCAGCTTGGGGATCAAAGTTAAAAAAAGTATCATTTATTTCCTTGGCTTTCCATGATTCCTCAAAGCAATCACGAACCAATTTGAGCACAGAGTCCCCAACTGTATTCCACTGGTTCTGAAAAAATATAGCCTGAAAACCATCGGGTCCAGTGGCTTTAAAGGAACCAATACTCCTCAAAATACTAGTCAACTCTTCTTTAGACACATCTCTATCCAGCATACTAAGCTCATCTACTTCTAGCTTCGCAAAATGGCCTTTTAAACAAAAGGGAACAAAACTGGAGTCTTCTTTGAAAAGATTTTTGTAGTACCTTGTAGCCAATTCCTCCAATTTATCAGGATCCATCACCCACATGCCATTATCATCCTGGAGAGTGCTAACATAATTTTTCCTGCGACGAATAGCAGTAACACCATGAAAAAACCTAGTGTTTCTGTCTTCAAATTCTCACCATTTCGATCTAGATTTTTGGTGTTGAAATCACCCATAAGAGCCCAAGGACCAACAACATCTTGATACACCTCCATTAACTCATCCCACAAAGCTTGACGCTGAGCAAAATGGGGGCTTCCATAGATAGCTGTAAGGAACCAAGCATTGTCATTATGCCACTTAACTTTCATATGAATCAGCTGAGAAGAAGAACAAATAACATCAACAGACCACACCGAGGAGTCCCACAGACACCAAATACCCTCAGCGTGACCAGAATCCTCTTGGATAAATTGCCCAAAGGTTTGTATAGGGCACAACTTTTGCTTGGAGTCTGTATCTCGTGGGCATGCATCCCCTCTCCAGATCAAAATCTTGATTTTTTGTGCCAAATACACATCCATTCCCAAGGGACTTTAAAATGATTGTTATCGATGAGAGCCTCCATAATATAATACTATGCTAACCTGACTGATTAGACCTCATTCTTGCATAAATTCCAAATTTTTTCGTCTACACTGGTGTTGCTCAAAAGTGGGATGCTCACAATCTCATCTATATCACATTGTTGGAAACAAGATTCAAGGACGTCTCATCTCCAATCTTGGTTCTCATTATGTCTCCACAGAAGATCCAAACCGCCATCCCTCCCCAATCCCCACTCTATCCACAGCAAAAGAAGCATCAAACCCCAGTTTCACTCTTATCTCCTCTATTTTGTTTGTATGTACCAAAATCTTGCACAAAAAATAACATCTGGTTGGTACGTCCGAACGAGGTCATGAAGAGTAGGAACTACTCTCGGGGTTGCCAAAACCCATGCAGTTCCAACATAAGAAACTCATGATCCCTTTATTTTTACAATCTTAAAATCTTAAATTTTGTAAATGTTAAATGGAATATTTTTCCCTTTATTTTTACATTTACCTTGACTTTACAAACACTTTTTTATATGCATATCTTATAACAATAGAAATATAAACCCTTTTGTGATATTTAAAATTTGATATTCAGCACCAATTTTGTTTTTTTTTAGAATTTAATTTGGATATAATGTCAATCAATTATATATTATTTAATGTCTTACTTTTAAAGTAATTAGTACATAAGAAATATTTATAACGATAAGTCGATATATGATTAGTTATCATTATAAAAAACTTGTATACTTGTATTCTAATTAAATCCTTTTTGTGATATGGTTGCATTGAGAACATCTATTACTAAATAGGAGGAGGTAGAATTTCTCTTTAACCAAAAAATTGCCTAATGCTCGTTTTACCTCATTAGTTTCATTCACTTGCATTAACATAACACAAACAGTTCACGTTTTTTATGCTATCTTTTCACGATCTTCCCCCTTTTCTCTTTTATGGTGGCGTTTGGAAGAGCTTATTTAAGTTCCTTTTGACTTATCTGATGTCATAAGCTCTTATGCAATATGTTTGACAGAGCTTATAAAAATAACTTATGTCATCCCATAAGGAGTTTTTGACTTATTTTCATAAGTCACTGAGAGAAGCTTATGGAATTATCATAAGAGCTTATGCACTAAACACCCTCTCCGTGTTTTTCACTATTCGAATCATCTCATGTCTCTTTTTTTCTTTAAGTGTTTATGACATAAGCTCTCATGCGATAAGGTCTTATGTGATAAGCTCTTAATTAAGTTGTTTACCCAAACACACCCTATATTTACTTATAGCATTTCTTGACATTACAAGACCTCGAAATGTAGGTGAGATCTTGCGGTAGACAACAAATCCGTTAAAGAAGCATTATAAATGGACCTATTTGAAAGTGAAGAATATTGACAAGTGTTTTTAGGGTATTGGCTAGGAATTAAAAGAAATAAATTTTCATTAGAAAGTGATGTATTTTTTTTTCAAAGTAAACCACTGAAACTAACAATACATAAAACAAGTTACAAAACAATTGTTTGCTTGGTATGGGACACACCCCGTCCAAATCCTGGACCCAACAGACTTTGATAAGGAAACAAGGCTATGAGCCATAGTATTAAACTGACGCCTTACATGGATAACATTGACCCAATTAAAATCACTCATCAACATAATACAGTCCTGGATGATATGATCAATAGCAGCCACAACAGACTTTAAATTAATACAATTAACAATAGCTACAGCATCAAAAAAAATTGTGATATTTTGCATATTCTGGTCCTTTGCACATTGTAGTCCCCAACGAATACCAAGTGCCTCAGCTAGCATTGGATCTGTTTCAGCATTTTCGTACCTGCAAGTTGAGAAAGAAATGGAATCAGGTTGGTCATAAGCCACCAGACCCCACCCTGTAGACCCATTATAGAAACAGCCTGCATCAACAAAAATAATATGGTTTCCTGGGTTGAAATCAAGTTGAGGATGCTGATAGGCCTGTTCTGAACTAGCTTCAGCTGAGCATATTGGGTTTGAATCTTGGACAAAATTAGTTACGGACATGGCCACTTCAATAGGATTTAGGAGCTTTTGATTAAAAACAAACTGCTTACGGGCTCCCCAAAATTTCCATAACAGAACACAGAAGAACTGAGTACCCATTTTATCATTAATAGATAACCCTTCAAGTAACCATTGGTTGATATCCATATTTTGAGGCACCCTGATACCAAACTGAGAAGAAAACCAAGTAAGTTTTGCCAATTGGCAGTGCATAAATAGGTGATCAATGGTTTCCATCCCAAGCTGGCATAAAGGACATTGAGTATCAATTTGGATACCCTTTTTATGGAGATTATCACGGGTAGGGAGGATATTTTTTCCTAGCCTCCACAAGAAATTCCGAACTCTATTTGGGACTGGGGCTTTCCATATTTCTCTCCATAGCTTTCCAATTTGAGCATTTGAAGCTCCCGGGATATTTCTACAATTGTGGTCTTTTAATAAGTGGTAGGCCAACCGAATTGAGTATTCTCCATCCTTTTCCCAATGCCATATGAGTTTGTCATTGGGCAAACGATGGGAGATAGGAATACTAAGGATCTGTTTGGCCACAAAAGGATTAAAAGAGGAAGTGATCAATTCCCTTCTCCACTGCTTAGTGTTTGAATCAACTAAATCGCAGGCCCTTTGTGTATCAGCTCTCCTATTTGTATTATTCTAGATTCTGAAATCAACTTCGTTTGGCAGCCATGGGTCTTCCCAAGTTCTGACACTTTGTCCATTCCCAATTCTCCAAATGAAACCTTTATTTATCACTTCCTTAGCACTGAGAATGCTCATCCATGCATAACTTGGTTGGTATCCCAGTTTTGCCTCCATTAAAGAGCTCCTTGGGTAGTATCTACTCTTGAAGACCTTTTCCATGAGAGACTCAAATTCCTATGATTAATCTCCAGCAATGCTTGCCGAGAAGGGCTATATTGAATTCACTAAAGCCCCTAAAACCTATACCACCTGCTTTTTTAGCCTTTGACAATTTATCCCATCTCAACCAGTATAGCTTCCTTTTCCCATCCTTTGCTCCCCACCAGAATCTAGCTAAAAGCGCTTCTGTCTCCTTGCAGATTCCTTCAGGAAGCTTGTAATAACTCATAATATAATTAGGAATTGCCTGTGCAACTGCTTTCATCAACACTTCCTTTCCGGCTCTTGAGAGACACTTTTCTTTCCAACCTTTCATTTTTTTCCAGACACGGTCAACAACAGTGGAAAAGATGACCTTTTTGGATCTCCCAAAGATCACTGGGAGTCCAAGGTATCTAGAGTGAGTGTCAACAGTCTTTACTCCCATCCTGTTACAGATTGATGAGTGTGATTTCACCTCATATTTCATGTACATTTTGCATGCAATTTCGTATAGTTTAGGCACATTTAATTTGATTATTAGTTAGTTTTTATCTTGGAACAGGTGAGGCGGTTTTGTGTGTTGTTTTGTAGGAATTTATGATTTAATGCCCAAGATTTAGCCATGATGAAGCTTGGATGAAGATAGAGCCTGAAAAGAGAAGAAAATGAGCCAAGCAGAGCCCATCACGGCCGTGATGGAGCAATAACTGAAGAGAAAGAAGCCAAAAGTCAGAAGCTGTCACGACCTAGCCGTGATGGCTATCACGGCCGTGATCTGCCAGATGAACCAAACAGAACCGATCATGGCCTGCCCGTGATGAGTGTCACGGCCGTGACAGATCTTAATTTGAAGGCGCGCCCAAGGCGTAACACGTCACGGCCTGGCCGTGATGGCCATCCACGACCGTGACGCGCGCACTTATTCTATAAAAAGACCTGCGGGCAGTAAACGGAAAGGGGATCGAGAACCCTAAATCATACCTCACGGATCTTGTGGTCGCTGTGCTTCCTTCCTTCCATGGAGTTCCTTCCTTCCCTTATTCCTATTTCTTTTCCTTTGGTTTGCTATATGATTATGTGTAGCTAAACCCCTTTTGTTGGGGTTAGACATGGCTTTTCTGAACTTGGTTGTAATATGATTTGATTGTAATGCAATTTCCTCTTTCTTTATGAGTATTTGATTCCATGCTTAATGCTTTCCTTGGTCTGATCATCCTGGGAATGATTTGTTGCTTTGATAGACAATTGAAAGATTGGTGTTAAGGCATGCTCATGAATCAAATGCCAAGTAGTTCATGAACCTATACATAGGTCTTGGGGTGCTTGTAATCTTGTAAATCTTGTTTCTTCATGCAAAATCTCAGGTTAATCCACCTAAGACATTAGGGTTTAATTTGGGGTTTTAGGCTCATTCCACCTAAGACAGTAGGGTTTTAGTATTTGAGAAGCTTTGATTGTCGTAATTGAATTAGGAATTGTGTTATTAATCATGTCACTGCAGTCAAGGGATGACTAGCGTACTCTAACCCTGACAATTTCATTCATTTGTTAATCTCATCTCTGTTGCTTGTTAAGTGTTTGTCAAAATTCCTAAAAGAACAAAAATATTTTATTCTTGTATGTTTTGTTTTATTTACTTTTGATGGGCTTAGTACTTAGTATTGAGCTCCCTTCCATCCAAACACGATTTCCTAGATAGTAGTCCAATTTGCGAAGTGGTACTTGTCCACGATCCCTGAGAACGATATCCGGTCTCACCACTGTATTACTTGTTTGCGACTAGGTATACTTGCCGAAATCGTATCAAGTTTTTGGCGCCGTTGCCGGTGATCGGTGTGCCAATATCACAAGTACCTAAGGGGACTCCTAATTTAGGCATTTTTTTTCGTTTTCTTACTGTTTTCTGTTTTTCTGTAAAGCTGCATAATTGTCCATTTGTTGCTTAGCTTGTACGTACTGTTTCGTTGCTGTTCTACTGCTGTTTTTCTGTTTTTCTGTTCTTTTTCTGTTATGCTCTGTTTGTTCCTTGTATGCGAGGTACAATTGACCCAGGTGAACTTCAATTCGACCCTGAGATCGAGAGGCTTTGTAGACAGAATAGAAAGGAAGCCAAAGCAAGAAAGAACAGAGAAGAAGCATCCTCTACAGTGCAAGAACCACAAGTTGAGTTACCAAGTGTGCAAGAATCGCAAGTTGAAGTATCAATTGTCACCATGGCTGAAGACAATGCACCAAGGAGGACAATGGGGGACTATACTTCCCCTAGAGTCGATAGATGTGGAACTCCAATTGTTAGACCTGCAGTGGCCTGTAACAACTTTGAGATAAAGGCATCACTTCTCAATCTTGTGCAGCAAAATCAGTTTGGAGGTTTAGAGAGTGAAGACCTTCATTCTCACAATGGCACATTTATTGAGCTATGTGATACTATCAAGCTAAATGGAGCTTTCGATGAGGCTATTCGTTTAAGGCTTTTCCCTTTCTCTTTGAGGGATAGAGCTAAGTCATGGCTTCAATCTCATCCTCATGGGAGCATCACTACTTGGAACGATTTGGTGAGCAAGTTCTTATCGCGTTTCTTCCCCCCATCAAGAATGATCAAGTTGAGATTGGAGATTAATGCTTTTGCACAGAGGGATGGAGAATCACTTAATGAAGCATGGGAGAGGTTCAAATCTTTGCTTACCGCTTGTCCAAATCATGAGTTGGAAACATGGCAGCAAGTTGCAACCTTTGTCAATGGGCTCAACCGCAATTCTCGAAGTATGATTGAAGCGGCTGCAGGTGGAACATTGAGTCAAAAGACACCTGATGAAGCAAAGGACTTGATTGAAACTATGGCTAATAATGATTATCAGATGCCTAGTTCTCGATCATTGGTCAAGAGAGGTGTTTTGGAGCTTGATGAAATTGGTACTCTTAAGGCGCAAATGGCCATTCTTACCAAGAAATTGGGGTCCGTTCAACTACAGAATTCTCAATTACAAGCGGTCCAAGTTCAAGCTGCCTCAGTGTGTGACTTCTGTGGAGGTAACCATGCCAATGGCAATTGTGAGATTAATGTGGTTGGAAGTTCAGGACAATAAGAAGTGAACTATATGGGAAACCAAGGGCCTAAGCATGATCCTTTCTCTAACACCTACAATCCGGGGTGGCGTAGCCATCCTAACTTTGGTTGGAGACAAGGGCAAGGCTCAAGTTCTCAAGCAAAGCCTCCTCAAGAGAATTCAAGCAATTTGGAGAATATGCTAGCCCAATTCATGTAAGTAACTCAAGATAATATAAAGAATCAAAATGCCTCCATCAAGAATCTAGAACACCAAATAGGCCAATTGGCAAAGCAAATGATGGAGAGACCTCAAGGACAATTGTCGGGAGATACCGAGAAGAATCCAAGGGAGGATTGCAAGGCAATTACTACAAGAAGTGGGAAAGTGTTAGTTCCACATGAAAAACAGAGGGAAGAAAAGAGAATTGGTGAAGGAGTTGATGAAGTGATCGTAGAAGATGTAACCAATGAAGAACCAGAGACCTCCCAAGCCACTACCTCTAGTCCTATTGTTGTTGAAGCTGAAAAACCATAGAGGGAAAATTGGTGGATGAAGAGTTTGCAAGAAAGAAGACTAAAAGGCAAATTCTTGAAGAAGTTGACAATCCTAAGGAGTTGCCACCGTATTTCAAGATACCCTATCCTCAAAGGTTGAAGAAAGAGGTAAAATATCAACAATTCTCTAAGTTCTTGGATGTGTTCAAAAAGCTGCAAATCAACATCCCTTTTGCCGAACCTCTTCAACAAATGCCTTCCTATGCCAAATTTATGAAGGAGATTCTTACTAACAAGAGGAAGTGGAAGGAGGAGACGGTCATGCTCACGGAAGAATGTAGTGCCATACTACAAAGGAAGTTGCCAGTGAAGATGAAGGATCCGGGTAGCTTTACTATCCCATGTGCTATTGGTCATTTGAACATTGGAAGAGCCTTGTGTGATCTTGGTGCAAGTATCAACCTTATGCCTCTCTCCATCTTCAAGAAGTTGGGAATCGGTGAAGTCAAGCCAACCGGGATTTCTCTCCAACTGGCGGATCGCTCCATTACATATCCTTATGGTGTAGTGGAGGATTTATTGGTAAAAGTAGACAAGTTCATCTTTCCGGCAGACTTTGTGGTGTTGGATATAGCGGAAGATAGTGAGACTTCATTGATTCTTGGAAGACCATTCCTAGCCACAGGTAGGGCTTTGATCGATGTCAATCAAGGGGAGTTGGTGCTTAGAGTCCAAGATGAAAAGGTCACCTTCAATGTTTTTGAATCAATGAGACATCCAAGTGACAAAGACACATGTATGAGTGTGGACCTTGTTGATTCATTGACTGACAAGAGTGTGCAACAAACTTTTTAAGATTCATTGGAAGCGGCTCTTATGGTTGAGAATGAAGAAGAAGAGGTATGTGAGGAAGAAGTTGAGTTCATGGTTAAATCCCTTGAGGCTTGTCTAGTTGTGAATAATGATGAAGACAAAGTTGTGGAGGATGTGCGGATTGAAGACAAGGGTGAGACACCCAGGCTAGAGTTGAAGGAACTTCCGTCCCATCTCCGTTATGCTTTCCTTGGAGTGAATTCTTCATTCCCGGTGATCATTAGTAACGGGTTGAACTCTTTAGAGGAAGAGAAGCTGTTAAGGGTGCTTAGGGAGCACAAATCTACAATTGGGTGGTCTATGTCCGACTTGAAAGGGATAAGTCCCTCATTTTGTATGCACAAAATTCTTTTGGAGGAAAACTTCAAGCCGGTTAGACAACCCCAAAGAAGACTTAACCCAAACATGAAAGAAGTTGTGAGGAAGGAGGTTGTAAAGCTTTTGGATGCGGGTATAATTTATCCAATCTCCGATAGTCCTTGGGTGAGTCCGGTCCAAGTTGTTCCAAAGAAAGGGGGGATGACGGTTGTTGCAAATGAAAAAAATGAACTCATCCCCTCTAGGACCGTTTCTGGATGGAGAGTGTGTATTGACTATAGAAGATTAAATGAGGCCACCAGAAAAGATCACTTTCCCTTGCCTTTCATTGATCAAATGCTAGAGAGGTTGGCGGGACATGCCTTTTATTGCTTCCTTGATGGATACTCAGGGTATAACCAAATTGTGGTAGACCCAAAGGACCAAGAGAAGACTGCTTTTACTTGTCCCTATGGCTTCTATGCATACCAGAGGATGCCATTCGGGCTGTGTAATGCACCCGCCACTTTTCAAATGTGCATGCTTCCCATATTCTCTTATATGACTGAAAAGTTCATTGAGGTATTCATGGATGATTTTTCTGTGTTTGGTAATTCTTTTGACGATTGTCTGAAAAATCTTGCATGTGTATTGAAAAGATGCCAAGAAACTAACCTTGTTTTGAATTGGGAAAAATGTCATTTCATGGTTAGGGAAGGTATAATTCTTGGTCATAAGATTTCATCACGGGGGATGGAAGTTGATAAGGCAAAAATTGAAGTGATCGAAAAACTTCCCCCTCTCATGAATGTGAAAGGTGTTAGAAGCTTCTTAGGGCATGCGGGTTTCTATAGGAGATTTATAAAAGACTTTTCAAAGATTGTGAAACCCTTGTGCAAGCTTTTAGTAGTTGATACTCCTTTTGTGTTTGATGATGATTGCATGCATGATTTCCAACTTTTAAAAGAAAAACTCACCACCGCACTGGTCATTGCACCTCCAGATTGGAGTTTGTAATTTGAATTAATGTGTGATGCAAGCGACTATGCGGTGGGAGCCATTTTGGGTCAGCGAAAAAATAAAGTGTTGCATGTTATTTACTATGCCAGTCGTGTGCTGAATGATGCTCAATTAAACTATACCACGACTTAAAAAAGAATTGCTTGCTGTGGTTTTTGCATTTGATAAATTTAGATCGTACTTGATTGGCTCTAAAACTACTGTCTACACTGATCATTTTGCTTTGAAGTATCTGATGACTAAACAGGATGCCAAGCCAAGGCTCATTAGGTGGGTACTTTTGCTCCAGGAATTTGATTTGGATATAAAGGACAAAAAAGGAGTGGAGAATGTGGTAGCCGACCATTTGTCTAGGCTTCCACAAGCAGATGTTCAAGCAAAAGATGAGTTGTCAATTCAAGAAGAATTCCCGAATGAAAGGTTGTTTATGGTGCAAGTGGCACCGTGGTTTGCGGACGTTGCAAATTTTAAGGCCGCAAACAAGATTCCGAAGGACTTCAATGCACAACAAAGGAAGAAGTTCATCCATGATTCTAAATACTATGTGTAACACCCTATATTTTACTGTTTTAAATAACAGTAATACATATGAATATGTTTATAAATTTATTTGAGTTTTAGAAAATTATTTTAAATAAACGGAGTTTACCACTAAATCCTACTTGACCGTAGGAAGCTACGATTAAAATTTAGGTTGGAAAGTCAGGCGAAACCCGGCCCGCGAATTCCATTGACAGTATAATAATACTGCTCAAAAGACCTAATTTTAATTCGTGAACGAAGGACTTAAGTTTATTATTTTATTTTCTACAATTATGTATTTTTAGAATTTTTTTCAGAAAAAATAAAATAATTTACGTATTACGGACGGAACACGTAATCGGGTAGACGACGGAAGGGATTTCAGAGTTTCTAAGAGCCGATAGAGGGTTTAACTTAGGATTTTGATATGATTCAAGGGAATGAATCATATTTTTAAGTTTAGAAGGTTTTTCAGGGTTAAATAGAAAATTTATGAATTTTACGTTTAAGCCCCTGAACTTTCTGTAAATTACCCTTTTGTCCCTAAATTAGTTTTAAAGTTTTTTTTCAAGTGGATTGGGCTAGAATTCTTGTTTCCAATCTCAAATGGTCGTGGCTTAGAAGCCCAAAATTTTCTAGTTCATGGATTGATTCCTTAAAACCTATTTGAAACTATACAAGTTTCCTATCTTAAGCTTAATGCTTAAATTTTCAAGTGGGCCCCACAAAAAAGAACCCAAGCCCAAACTAACCCAGCCCGTGTGCAAGCCCATGAGGATTGATGGCTGCCTCATTTGTTGTTGGATGAATCAAGATTTTTCTAGAGTGTTCCACAATTTTCTACATCATTCTTGATTATTCTATATCATTCTTGATTCTTCTCAAACCTTCATGAATTATCCTAAAATATCTTTGACACATAAATTCAGCCAACAAAGTCAAGATAAGCTTACATTAAATGTGTCAAAATCATCATCATGACACTTTATTGACAATTTGCAAACTAGTCCTTCAACTTTTGGAATCTTTGCAAATTGGTCCTTAGAACTTAATTGCATTTGAATCCTTTTAGCAAGACAACTCATCATCATCTAGATCCTTCCCAAGATGGCGCCACTATCTCTATAAATACCATACTCTCACTTTTCACTTAGTTTCTTTTGCCATTTGTTTCCAAAACCCTAAAGTTCATAAGTCTCTTAGTGCTAAGTTTGTAAAACAAGTTCTTGGATTTCCTTTGTCATTGATCTTCAAGAGGTAAATTCAAATCTTCATTCTTAATCATGCCTATGTTCTTTAGCAAGTTTCTTGATTCAAGGCTTATATCATAGTTGTTCATCACTTTAAAGTTTCTAACCCTAGAACTTTGAAAAGTCATAATAAATTCTAGAAAAATCACATGATGATGCAACTACTTTCTATCTTCTTGATATCATGCATATTATCTAAATCCAAGAGCATGATGTAATCAAAAATTTCTTTCCTAAAAATCTAGCTTTGGCCGAATCTAGCAAATTAGGGTTGGTAGAGTTTTGTTCATGTGTTGTCATATATGATCATGTATTCCATATGACATGTATGTCTACACACTCTAATCTATGTTAGTTTCTTAAAATGAAAATCTTTACTCAAAAATATTTATGTTGGCCGAAACCCTAGGTGGGTTAGATTTGTTGAGTTTTGTTCAAAGTTTTCCTTAATGATCTTGTTAATCAAGCTATTAGTATGTATGCTTAATAAATCCAAGTTGGTTTATTAAACTAAGAACCCTAGCCCTATGAACATGTTGAGGCCGAATCCTTGTATAAAAGAGTTAGGAAGTTTTGAGTTTGAAATTTAGTTGTTTAGTTACTAATCTATGAGTTAGGTTAATCAAGGATCATTAATCCAAAACTTAATCATGATTAGAAATTTTAGTCATTCAAAAACCCTAGAGGCCGTGACTATGTATTAGGGTTTAGAATGTTTTAGTTTCTTGATTTGTAACTATTTGGTTGTAATGGTTGAAGGTTAGTTGAGTACGACGTTTACGAGGTAACCGAAATTCCGAAGGAATCTGTAAGTTCACAAGAAAGTCTTCAAGAGGTAAGAGGGGAACACCGGAGGATTTATTCAATGGCTATATACTATCCCGTGGTTGTTTGTAATTATTTGTTTTTTAGTATTTATTTATGTTGTTTATTATTGTGTTATTTGTATCTGTGTGGTTTTAATTGCGTTAATTGTTATCTGCAATTATATTATGCTACTGTGATGCATGATCTGCCTGGGAAATATCTGTGATATAACTGTTGGTTGATGTGTGAGAAGCCTGACAGTGGTCAGTGCACAATTAAGTAAATCGGATAAAAGCTTTAAGAAGCTTCGCAAATTATATCCAATGTTTTAAAGGCAAAATGTTGATATATAATATTAAATGAATTTTATTTTGATGAAAATGAGGAGTTTTGGAAAATATTATTATTTTAATAATTTATTTATGGAAAAGGGAATTATGAGTCACAACGAGCGCAAAACAGTGAAAATATTTTAACACTACTGAATTTTACGTAAGAAAACCGGGAATATTACAAAATATTCTTTTATAAAATTAATTGGTGAAAATAAGTTAATCATGATTTTAGAAAATTAATTAAGTGGAAAAAGTTAAGTTCTGGCTTAAAAAGCCTTAAAAATAATATTTGACGGCAAATTTGGAAAAGTGTAGACGGCAAGTATTTTCAAAACGGCAGTGCATATTTTAAAGAAATTAAACCTCAAGTGACTCATTAGTTTGTGAAAAAAAAACAACAAAAAAAAAGTTTTATGATTTAAGGATTTTATAATGAATTTCTACCTTGGAAAAGAATTTCTGAAAATCAAAAGTTGATTCAACCATGTTGAAAGTACATTTGGACTTAGTAACCGAGACGTCGGGGTACTAAGGTCCTGTGTTGTGATGGACTCAGTCATTTGGACTTTGAGGGCTTATACCGTATACTTGAGGTATACCGTGTTGAAACATTGAAGATGTTTTCTAGTACCACGAACCTAAGACTGGTGCATCGGTCGAGAGGTGTCGTGATTGAGCACTCGGACAGTGAGGTCCTGTGTTGTAATGAAAGTTTTAAAAGTGTTTTAAAACTATGTGAGTCGTAAGCCATTGTGAGCTTCGGTAAAGAAAGATTGAACACAAACAAAAGAACAAAACAAAAGTGTTTTACATGCATTTGGCAGACGTGCCTGCTGTTTGTGGTTTGATGCATTAATTACCAGCGGCGAAAGTAATTCCGATATGCATTTATCTCATGTGCCTAGTGAGGACATGGAGACCCCATCTTACTTGCTATTGGTGCCTTGAGTGTGGACATTAGCAAGGTTAATGGTCTTATGTGCCTGGCCTTGTGTGCCTGTGTGGATGGGAAGAGGTTGCGCACCTATTGGCAGAGTGCCAAGTTAGCCAATGTGGCTATGGAGTCTGATCAACTCATATTATGTTGGGATATCTCATGAGATTAGGACGAAAATTAGATGATGAATATGAAGTGTCATGCATAATTTTCAAAGTGATGATGTTTGGGGTGTTGAACCCACTGATAAACTGTTTGTTCATAAATGTTTGTACTTGGTAAATGCTGATGTGTTATATGGTGGCTAGTATGTAGTTCTTGAGTAAGATCCATGTATTGGTTTCTCACTCTTACACACATTCAGATGAAACCGGATATACCGTTGGTGCAATCGAGGGTTCGAACGATCATATTTGATCGTGCACAATACGTTGGTGCCTGGGAGATTAATCTTGGGGCACTCAGCGCTACCTACCATGACCCGAGTAGAGAAGTCATCGGTACAATGGAGGAAGGACCACAACAGAGAATTCATGTAGTGGAGACGGTTGAGGTATCTCTACCTCCAGTTTGGATTTACCTACAGTACTTGGAAGAGCACGGATTGATGGATTCGCCTCAACCACATCCTCTTCAGATATTAGGACCTGAGGAACCTCCTGCTGAAGTGGAGTTAAATGAGGGAGAGGAAGATCCGGAGGAACACCTTGAGGACGATCCTGAGTTTCAACCTCCTGCGGTTGATGATGAAGACTCTTCTGATGACGCAACGGAAATGGAGGCATCATCATCAGATTCGTCAGTTGTAGGTGGGATTGATCATCATGATCTTCCTAATGGGTTTTAGTAGCTTGACCAGCTTTAGGTAGATTTTTTGGGGTAGTGAGTCTTGACGGTTTTGATCTGGCTAGAGAGAGCCATAAGTTTTTGAATGTGGTTCTGAACTACTTGTTGTTGATGTGTATATATCTTTATTTTCTTTGCTTAGTTTGATGGAGAATAGCCTGTGCTATTGAGGGCTCTTTTGTTATCTCCTATTATAGGTTTCATGCATGTAAAAGGTAATGTGTGTGTGTGTGTGTGTGTGTGTGTGTGTGTGTGTATATATATATATATATATATATGTTGTGTATGTTTGCAAGGGTTCTATGTTAAGGAAAAAAAATTCAGTACTATTTTTGTAAAGAAACGTTTACTCAAATATATATTTTCCGAAAGTAACCAGCGTTAATAATTTAATTTTCGTTCTTGGGTATTGGGTAATAGTGTGATGACCCTAGATTAGGGTGTCGCATTTGTGGTATCAGAGCTGGTCGAGTCTTTCGGGAATGTCGGGAAATAGGTCTGTTATGTCTTTGTTGTGTGATCTCTGACTTAGACTTGTTTTTAATTACTTATTAGAAGTAATGTGTGGTAGCGAGTAAGTTTGCGTTTCAGCTTTTGGTTTGGTCTAACTGATTTTAATTTGTAGGTCAGTTGTGGAACCAGTTGTTGAACCAGAAGCTGTACGTGGACGTGGACGTGGTCGTGGACGTGGACGCGGTCGTGGACGAGGCCGTAGAGGGGGTCGTGTTGGTGGTCATTGTAATATGGATGGGGAGTAGAAGAAGGAGTGGACTATGCGGCTCAAGCAATGGAGAATATGGCAGCGGCAATTGCAAATCAAACTGCAGCGATGAATGTCCAGAATCTGCAAGCTGTAGAAGGCAAGGCTTTGAATGTGTTTCGAAGCCAAAATCCTTCACAGTTTGGTCTGGATAATGATCTTGAGAAGGCTGATCTGTGGATCCAGGAGTTGGAGAAAATCTTCGAGTTGGTTGCTACGCCGGCAGATGTTCGGGTTACTTATGCTGCTTTTCTATTGGTGGGAGATGCGGAGTATTGGTGGAAAGGTGTTAGGCTACTGTTGGAGGCTGAGCATCAAGACATTACATGGGATGTTTTTCGAACTGCGTTCATGGACAAATATTTTCCAGAGAGCATAAGGATCGAAAAGGAACGACAATTTCTGGTATTACAACAGAGAGAGTTATCTGTAGGGGAGTATGCGACGAAGTTTGAATCGCTGGCTAAATACTTCCGTTTCTTTCAAGCTCAACCGAATGAAAGCTGGAAGTGTGAACGATTTGAAGCAGGACTGCGATTTGAGATTAAAGAGTCCGTTTTACCTCTGCAACTTCGTAATTTTCAAGCTCTAGTGGAAATGAGTCGTAAGATTGAGCAGATGAGGAAGGGAAAAGATAATAGAGGGAGTGTTGGTGGACCTTCTCAATTCAAGAACCAGAATCAGAGTTGGAGAGGAAAACAGAATCAGAGGAAGCCTTATTTCCGTCAACAAGGGAATAATCAGAATCGACAACAAAACCGTTCGAATTTTACTATATCAAGGAGTGGAGGTCAAAGAAATCAGAATCAAGGTCAGATTAGGAGATGTTTTAATTGTGGAGATCCGGGACACATGTCGAATGTTTGCCCTAGGAAGGAATTTAGATGTTATAACTGTAATCAATTGGGACACGCGATGAAGGACTGCAAGGTACCAAAGCGGGAGTCGGCTGTCAATCACGTCGGAGCAAATAAACGACAGCCAAAGGGAGAGTTTATACGATGAGTGGGACTGAAACTTCAAATTCTGACGATCTCGTACAGGGTAAGTGTGACATAAACGATAATCTTTTAACTGTACTATTTGATTCAGGTGCAACGCATTCTTTTATCTCGATGGATTGTGTGAAACTGTTGAAATTACATGTTTCTTCCTTGTTGTGTGATCTTATTGTTTCAACTCCTACTGCTAAACCAGTGGTAGTCACTTCTGTTTGCTTAAATTGTCCTATCATTATTCAGGATAAACGTTTTTTTGTTAACCTGATATGCCTGCCTTTAATACAGTTAGATGTAATTTTAGGCATGGATTGGTTGTCTTCTAATCATATCTTGATTGACTATGCTCGTAAAACCCTAGTTTTTCCTACGGATGAGATTTCTGGATTGTTAACTGCTAATCAAGTAAAAGTTTCTTTAAAAGAGGGAGCGCAAGGATACATGCAATTATTTTCCTTAGACGTTAAGAGTGAGTTAGACTTGCAGTGTATACCAGTTGTCAATGAGTTTCTGGAAGTTTTTCCTGAAGATGTACCTGGATTACCACCTGTTCGGGAGATTGAGTTCGCGATTGATCTGGTCCCAGGTACTGGACCAATATCCATAGCACCATATCGAATGTCGCCATCAGAACTTGAGGAATTAAAAGGACAATTAGTGGAACTGATGCGGAAGGAATTCATTAGACCTAGTGTATCACCTTGGGGAGCTCCAGTTTTATTAGTGAAGAAGAAAGACGGAACTTCTCGATTATGCATAGATTTTCATCAGTTGAATAAAGTGACGATTAAGAATAAGTATCCACTTCCAAGGATAGACGACTTAATGGATCAGTTACGTGGAGCAGCTGTTTTCTCATAGATAGATTTACGTTCGGGTTATCATCAGATTCGCGTGAAGGCGGAGGACGTTCTTAAAACTGCGTTTAGGACACGTTACGGACATTATGAGTATCTTGTGATGCCGTTCGGAGTTACGAATGCTCCAGCAATATTCATGGATTACATGAATAGGATTTTTTGTCCTTATTTAGATCAGTTTGTCGTTGTTTTCATCGGCGATATTCTAATCTATTCTCCCAGTAAAGAAAAACACGCCGAACATCTCAGTGTGGTTCTCCAAATTTTAAAGGAGAAACAACTTTACGCGAAACCTGAAAAGTGTGAATTTTGGTTAGACCAAGTTCAATTCTTAGGACACATAGTTTCGAGTGAAGGAATTGTTGTTGATCCGTCGAAAGTTGAGACTGTTTTGCAATGGGAAAGGCCTAAGACAGTGACATAAATTCGTAGTTTTGTGGGTTTAGCGGGATACTATAGAAGATTCATTGAGGGATTTTCTAAAATAGTAGGGGCCCTTACCCAATTAACTCGAAAGGAGCAAGCATTTGTATGGACTGAAGCCTGTGAAGAAAGTTTTCAAGAGTTAAAGCGAAGGTTGACTACTTCACCGGTATTAATACTACCTGATCCTCATGAGCTTTTTGAAGTTTATTGTGATGCTTCACATCAAGGATTAGGATGTGTATTGATGCAAAACCGGAAAGTCGTGGCATATGCTTCAAGGCAATTGAAGATTCATGAAAGGAATTATCCTACATATGATTTGGAGCTAGCAGCAGTGGTATTTGCTTTAAAAATCTGGAGACATTATTTGTATGGAGCGACTTTTAATGTTTTCAGTGACCATAAAAGTTTGAAATACCTGTTTGATCAAAAGGAGTTGAACATGATACAGAGGCATTGGTTGGAATTTCTAAAGGATTATGATTTCCAACTACAGAATCATCCTGGAAAAGCAAATGTTGTAGCAGATACTTTGAGTAGGAAATCAATGCATATATCGGCAATGATGGTTAAAGAGCAACAGTTGTTGGAACAATTTCGAGATATGCGATTGACGATTAAGACATTTCCAGGAAAATTGTGTTTGGGTATGATTACTATTTCAAGTGGACTAATGGAGCAAATTAAGGAAAAACAAGAAAGTGATCAGTACCTACAAAGAGAAAGAGAATTAGTGCGGCAGGGAGCTGTGTCAGAATTTAAAGAAGGAAATGATGGAATCTTAAGATTTGGTGAAAGGATTTGTGTGCCAAATGATGTTGAAATGAGGAAGTTAATTCTTGAAGAAGCTCATAGGAGTAAGTTGAGTTTACATCCCGGAGCTACTAAGATGTATCAGGATTTAAAGAAATTGTATTGGTGGCACGGTATGAAGAAAGATGTAATGGAATTTGTAGCTGCGTGTTTAACATGCCAAAAGGTTAAGGTAGAACATCAAAGACCAGCAGGAATGCTACAATCTCTAGACATTCCAGAATGGAAATGAGATGGTATTGCGATGGATTTTGTGTCAGGTTTGACAAAAACTCGGAAAGGGTACGACTCTATATGGGTAATAGTCGATCGATTGACAAAGTCAGCCCACTTTTTACCAGTTAATGTGAAATACTCATTGGAAAAATTAACCCAGTTGTACATCAATGAAATTGTTAGATTACATGGAGTGCCTTTGAGTATTGTTTCAGATCGTGATCCGAGATTTACATCAAGATTTTGGCAAAGTCTGCAAGAATCGTTGGGAACGAAACTTAGGTTGAGTTCTGCGTATCATCCTCAAACGGATGGACAATCAGAGAGGACTATTCAGTCTCTTGAAGATTTATTGAGAGCCTGTGTACTGGAAAATGCTGGAAGTTGGGATGAATATCTATCACCGATAGAATTCACTTATAATAACAGTTTTCACTCAAGCATAGGAATGGCACCCTATGAAGCGTTGTATGGTCGACGGTGCAGAACACCTTTATGTTGGTACGAGGATGGTGCGAGTTTCATGGTTGGACCAGATATCGTGCAACAAACGACAGAAAAGGTGAAAATGATCCAAGAGAAAATGCGGACAACTCAGAGTCGACAGAAAAGTTATGCTGACAAGAGACGACGACCTCTTGAATTTGAGGAAGGTGAGCATGTGTTTTTGAGAGTCACGCCAACGACTGGGGTTGGTAGGGTAATTAAATCCAGGAAACTCACTCCTAAATTCATTGGACCTTACCAAATTCTTCGTCGGGTAGGTCCAGTAGCTTATAAAATTTCTTTACCACCGTTTCTATCCAATCTTCATGATGTCTTTCATGTTTCACAATTGAGGAAGTATATTCCTGATCCATCTCACGTAATTGAACCTGATCTAGTACAACTAAAAGAACACTTGTCTTATGAGACTTTACCTATGCGAATCGCGGATAAGATGACTAAGCAGCTCAGAGGTAAACAAATCTCGTTGGTCAAAGTTATTTGGGATGACGTGACTGGAGAAGCAGCGTGGGAAGTAGAAGACAAAATGAAGTTACAATATCCTGATTTATTTACAGGTAGGTAATTTCAAGGACGAAATTTTTTTTAGTGGGGTAGTAATGTAACACCCTGTATTTTACTGTTTTAAATAACAGTAATACATATGAATATGTTTATAAATTTATTTGAGTTTTAGAAAAATTATTTTAAATAAATGGAGTTTACCACTCAATCCTACTTGACCGTAGGAAACTACGATTAAAATTTAGGTTGGAAAGTCAGGCGAAACCCGGCCCGCGAATTCCATTGACTGTATAATAATACTGCACAAAAGACCTAATTTTAATTCGTGAACGAAGGACTTAAGTTTAGTATTTTATTTTCTACAATTATGTATTTTTAGAATTTTTTTTCAGAAAAAATAAAATAATTTACGTATTACGGGCGGAACACGTAATCGGGTAGACGACGGAAGGGATTTCAGAGTTTCTAAGAGCCGATAGAGGGTTTAACTTAGGATTTTGATATGATTCAAGGGAATGAATCATATTTTTAAGTCTAGAAGGTTTTTCAGGGTTAAATAGAAAATTTATGAATTTTACGTTTAAGCCCCTGAACTTTCTGTAAATTACCCTTTTGTCCCTAAATTAGTTTTAAAGTTTTTTATCAAGTGGATTGGGCTAGAATTCTTGTTTCCAATCTCAAATGGTCGTGGCTTAGAAGCCCAAAATTTTCTAGTTCATGGAGTGATTCCATAAAGCCTATTTGAAACTATATAAGTTTCCTATCTTAAGCTTAATGCTTAAATTTTCAAGTGGGCCCCACAAAAATGAACCCAAGCCCAAACTAACCCAGCCCATACGCAATCCCATGAGGATTGATGGCTTCCTCATTTGTTGTTGGATGAATCAAGATTTTTCTAGAGTGTTCCACAATTTTCTACATCATTCTTGATTATTCTATATCATTCTTGATTCTTCTCAAACCTTCGTGAATTATCCTAAAATATCTTTAAAACATAAATTCAGCCAACAAAGTCAAGATAAGCTTGCATTAAATGTGGGAAAATCATCATCATGACACTTTATTGACAATTTGCAAACTAGTCCTTCAACTTTTGGAATCTTTGCAAATTGGTCCTTAGAACTTCATTGCATTTGAATCCTTTTAGAAAGACAACTCATCATCATCTAGATCCTTCCCAAGATGGTGCCACTATCTCTATAAATACCATACTCTCACTTTTCACTTAGTTTCTTTTGCCATTTGTTTCCAAAAGCCTAAAGTTCATAAGTCTCTTAGTGCTAAGTTTGTAAAACAAGTTCTTGGATTTACTTTGTCATTGATCTTCAAGAGGTAAATTCAAATCTTCATTCTTAATCATGCCTATGTTCTTTAGCAAGTTTCTTGATTCAAGGCTTATATCATAGTTGTTCATCACTTTAAAGTTTCTAACCCTAGAACTTTGAAAAGTCATAATAAATTCTAGAAAAATCACATGATGATGAAACTACTTTCTATCTTCTTGATATCATGCATATTATCTAAATCCAAGAGCATGATGTAAACAAAAATTTATTTCCTAAAAATCTAGCTTTGGCCGAATCTAGCAAATCAGGGTTGGTAGAGTTTTGTTCACGTGTTGTCATATATGATCATGTATTCCATATGGCATGTATGTCTACACACTCTAATCTATGTTAGTTTTTTAAAATGAAAATCTTTACCCAAAAATCTTTATGTTGGCCGAAACCCTAGGTGGGTTAGATTTGTTGAGTTTTGTTCAAAGTTTTCCTTAATGATCTTGTTAATCAAGCTATTAGTATGTATGCTTAATAAATCCAAGTTGGTTTATTAAACTAAGAACCCTAGACCTATGAACATGTTGAGGCCAAATACTTGTATAAAAGAGTTAGGAAGTTTTGAGTTTGAAATTTAGTTGTTTAGTTACTAATCTATGAGTTAGGTTAATCAAGGATCATTAATCCATAACTTAATCATGATTAGAAATTTTAGTCATTCAAAAACCCTAGAGGCCGTGACTATGTATTAGGGTTTAGAATGTTTTAGTTTCTTGATTTGTAACTATTTGGTTGTAATGGTTGAAGGTTAGTTGAGTACGGCGTTTACGAGGTAACCGAAATTCCGAAGGAATCTGTAAGTTCACAAGAAAGTCTTCAAGAGGTAAGAGGGGAACACCGAAGGATTTATTCAATGGCTATATGCTATCCTGTGGTTGTTTGTAATTATTTGTTTGTTAGTATTTATTTATGTTGTTTATTGTTGTGTTATTTGTATCTGTGTGGTTTTAATTGCGTTAATTGTTTATCTGCATTTATATTATGCTACTGTGATGCATGATCTGCCTGGGAAATATCTGTGATATAACTGTTGGTTGATGTGTGAGAAGCCTGACAGTGGTCAGTGCATAATTAAGTAAATCGGATAAAAGCTTTACGAAGCTTCGCAAATTATATCCAATGTTTTAACGGCAAAATGTTGATATATAATATTAAAGGAATTTTATTTTGAGGAAAATGAGGAGTTTTGGAAAATATTATTATTTTAATAATTTATTTCCAGAAAAGGGAATTATGAGTCGCAACAAACGTAAAACCGTGAAAATATTTTAGCACTGTTGAATTTTACGTAAGAAAACCCGGAATATTACAAAATATTCTTTTATAAAATTAATTGGTGAAAATAAGTTAATCACGATTTTAGAAAATTAAATAAGTGGAAAAAGTTAAGTTTTGGCTTAAAAAGCCTTAAAAATAATATTTGACGGCAAATTTGGAAAAGTGTAGACGGCAAGTATTTTCGAAATGGCCAAGCATATTTTGAAGAAATTAAACCTCAAGTGACTCATTAGTTTGTGAAAAAAAAAAACAAAAAAAAATAAGTTTTATGATTTAAGGATTTTATAATGAATTTCTACCTTGGAAAAGAATTTCTAAAAATCAAAAGTTAATTCAACCATGTTGAAAGTACAGTTGGACTTAGTAACCGAGACGTCGGGGTACTAAGGTCCTGTGTTGTGATGGACTCAGTCATTTGGACTTTGAGGGCCTATACCGTATACGTGAGGTACACCGTGTTGAAACATTGAAGATGTTTTCTAGTACCACGAATCTAAGACTGGTGCACCGGTCGAGAGGTGTCGTGATTGAGCACTCGGACAGTGAGGTCCTGTGATGTAATGAAAGTTTTAAAAGTGTTTTAAAACTATGTGAGTCGTAAGCCATTGTGAGCTTCGGCAAAGAAAGATTGAACACAAACAAAAGAACAAAACAAAAGTGTTTTACATGCATTTGGCAGATGTGCCTGCGGTTTGTGGTTTGATGCATTAATTACCAGCGGCGAAAGGTAATTCCGATATGCATTTATCTCATGTGCCTAGTGAGGACATGGAGACCCCATCTTACTTGCTATTGGTTCCCTGAGTGTGGACATTAGCAAGGTTAATGGTCTTGTGTGCCTGGCCTTGTGTGCCTGTGTGGATGGGAAGAGGTTGCGCACCTATTGGCAGAGTGCCAAGTTAGCCAGTGTGGCTATGGAGTCTGATCAACTCATATTATGTTGGGATATCTCATGAGATTTGGACGAAAATTAGATGATGAATATGAAGTGTCATGCATAATTTTCAAAGTGATGATGTTTGGGGTGTTGAACCCACTGATAAACTATTTGTTCATAAATGTTTGTACTTGTTAAATGTTGATGTGTGATATGGTGGCTAGTATGTAGTTCTTGAGTAAGATCCATGTATTGGTTTCTCACTCTTACACACATTCAGATGAACCCGAATATACCGTTGGTGCAATCGAGGGTTCGAACGATCATATTTGATCGTGCACAATACGGTGGTGCCTGGGAGATTAATCTTGGGGCACTCAGCGCTACCTACCATGGCCCGAGTAGAGAAGTCATCGGTACAATGGAGGAAGGACCACAACATAGAATTCATGTAGTGGAGACGGTTGAGGTATCTCTACCTCCAGTTTGGCTTTACCTACAGTACTTGGAAGAGCACGGATTGATGGATCCGCCTCAACCACATCCTCTTCCGATATTAGGACCTGAGGAACCTCCTGCTGAAGTGGAGTTAAATGAGGGAGAGGAAGATCCGGAAGAATACCTTGAGGACGATCCTGAGTTTCAACTTCCTGCGGTTGATGACGAAGACTCTTCTAATGACACAACGGAAACGGAGGCATCATCGTCAGATACGTCAGTTGTAGGCGGGATTGATCACCATGATCTTCCTAATGGGTTTTAGTAGCTTGACCAGCTTTAGGTAGACTTTTTGGGGTAGTGAGTCTTGACGGTTTTGATCTGGCTAGAGAGAGCCATAAGTTTTTGAATGTGGTTCTAAACTACTTGTTGCCAATGTGTATATATCTTTATTTTCTTTTCTTAGTTTGATGGAGAATAGCCTGTGCTTATGAGGGCTCTTTTGTTATTTCCTATTATAGGTTTCATGCATGTAAAAGGTAATGTGTGTGTGTGTGTGTGTGTGTGTGTGTGTGTGTGTGTGTGTGTGTGTGTGTGTGTGTATATATTGTGTATGTTTGCAAGGGTTCTATGTTAAGGAAAAAAAATTCAGTACTATTTTTGTAAAGAAACGTTTACTCAAATATATATTTTTCGAAAGTAACCAGCGTTAATAATTTAATTTCCGTTCTTGGGTAATAGTGTGATGACCCTAGATTAGGGTGTCGCATTTGTGGTATCAGAGCTGGTCGAGTCTTTCGGGAATGTCGGGAAATAGGTTTGTTATGTCTTTGTTGTGTGATCTCTGACTTAGACTTGTTTTTAATTACTTATTAGAAGTAATGTGTGGTAGCGAGTAAGTTTGCGTTTCAGTTTCTGGTTTGGTCTAACTGATTTTAATTTGTAGGTCAGTTGTGGAACCAGTTGTTGAACCAGAAGCTGGACGTGGACGTGGTCGTGGACGTGGACGCGGTCGTGGACGAGGCCGTAGAGGGGGTCGTGTTGGTGGTCGTGGTAATATGGATGAGGAGTATGAAGAAGGAGTGGACTATGCGGCTCAAGCAATGGAGAATATGGCAGCGGCAATTGCAAATCAAACTGCAGCGATGAATGTCCAGAATCTGCAAGCTGCAGAAGGCAAGGCTTTGAATGCGTTTCGAAGCCAAAATCCTTCACAGTTTGGTCGGGATAATGATCCTGAGAAGGCTGATCTGTGGATCCAGGAGTTGGAGAAAATCTTCGAGTTGGTTGCTACGCCGGCAGATGTTCAGGTTACTTATGCTGCTTTTCTATTGGTGGGAGATGCAGAGTATTGGTGGAAAGATGTTAGGCTACTGTTGGAGGCTGAGCATCAAGACATTACATGGGATGTTTTTCGAACTGCGTTCATGGACAAATATTTTCCAGAGAGCATAAGGATCGAGAATGAACGACAATTTCTGGTATTACAACAGAGAGAGTTATCTGTAGGGGAGTACGCGACAAAGTTTGAATCGCTGGATAAATACTTCCGTTTCTTTCAAGCTCAACCGAATGAAAGCTGGAAGTTTGAACGATTTGAAGCAGGACTGCGATTTGAGATTAAAGAGTCCGTTTTACCTCTGCAACTTCGTAATTTTCAAGCTCTAGTGGAAATGAGTCGTAAGATTGAGCAGATGAGGAAAGGAAAAGATAATAGAGGGAGTGTTGGTGGACCTTCTCAATTCAAGAACCAGAATCAGAGTTGGAGAGGAAAACAGAATCAGAGGAAGCCTTATTTCCGTCAACAAGGGAATAATCAGAATCAACAACCAAACCGTTCGAATTTTACTATATCAAGGAGTGGAGGTCAAAGAAATCAGAATCAAGGTCAGATTAGGAGATGTTTTAATTGTGGAGATCCGGGACACATGTCGAATGTTTGCCCTAGGAAGGAATTTAGATGTTATAACTGTAATCAATTGGGACACGCGATGAAGGACTGCAAGGTACCAAAGCGGGAGTCGACTGTCAATCACGTCGGAGCAAATAAACCGACAGCCAAAGGGAGAGTTTATACGATGAGTGGGACTGAAACTTCAAATTCTGACGATCTCGTACAGGGTAAGTGTGACATAAACAGTAATCTTTTAACTGTACTATTTGATTCAGGTGCAACGCATTCTTTTATCTCGATGGATTGTGTGAAACTGTTGAAATTACCTGTTTCTTCCTTGTTGTGTGATCTTATTGTTTCAACTCCTACTGCTAAACCAGTGGTAGTCACTTCTGTTTGTTTAAATTGTCCTATCATTATTCAGGATAAACGTTTTTTTGTTAACCTGATCTGCCTGCCTTTAATACAGTTAGATGTAATTTTAGGCATGGATTGGTTGTCTTCTAATCATATCTTGATTGATTGTGCTCGTAAAACCCTAGTTTTTCCTACGGATGAGATTTCTGGATTGTTAACTGCTAATCAAGTAAAAGTTTCTTTAAAAGAGGGAGCGCAAGGATACATGCTATTATTTTCCTTAGTCGTTAAGAGTGAGTTAGACTTGCAGTGTATACCAGTTGTCAATGAGTTTCTGGAAGTTTTTCATGAAGATGTACCTGGATTACCACCTGTTCAGGAGATTGAGTTCGCGATTGATCTGGTCCCAGGTACCGGACCAATATCCATAGCACCATATCGAATGTCGCCATCAGAACTTGAGGAATTAAAAGGACAATTAGTGGAACTGATGCGGAAGGAATTCATTAGACCTAGTGTATCACCTTGGGGAGCTCCAGTTTTATTAGTGAAGAAGAAAGACAGAACTTCTCGATTATGCGTAGATTTTCATCAGTTGAATAAAGTGACGATTAAGAATAAGTATCCACTTCCAAGGATAGACGACTTAATGGATCAGTTACGTGGAGCAGCTGTTTTCTCAAAGATAGATTTGCGTTCGGGTTATCATCAGATTCGCGTGAAGGCGGAGGACATTCTTAAAACTGCGTTTAGGACACGTTACGGACATTATGAGTATCTTGTGATGCCGTTCGGAGTTACGAATGCTCCAGCAATATTCATGGATTACATGAATAGGATTTTTCGTCCTTATTTAGATCAGTTTGTCGTTGTTTTCATCGACGATATTCTAATCTATTCTCCCAGTAAAGAAAAACACGCCGAACATCTCAGTGTGGTTCTCCAAATTTTAAAGGAGAAACAACTTTACGCGAAACCTGAAAAGTGTTAATTTTGGTTAGACCAAGTTCAATTCTTAGGACACATAGTTTCGAGTGAAGGAATTGTTGTTGATCCGTCAAAAGTTGAGACTGTTTTGCAATGGGAAAGGCCTAAGACAGTGGCAGAAATTCATAGTTTTGTGGGTTTAGCGGGATACTATAGAAGATTCATTGAGTGATTTTCTAAAATAGTAGGGGCCCTTACCCAATTAACTCGAAAGGAGCAAGCGTTTGTATGGATTGAAGCCTGTGAAGAAAGTTTTCAAGAGTTAAAGCGAAGGTTGACTACTTCACCGGTATTAATACTACCTGATCCTCATGAGCTTTTTGAAGTTTATTGTGATGCTTCACATCAAGGATTAGGATGTGTATTGATGCAAAACCGGAAAGTCGTGGCATATGCTTCAAGGCAATTGAAGATTCATGAAAGGAATTATCCTACACATGATTTGGAGCTAGCAGCAGTGGTATTTGCTTTAAAAATCTGGAGACATTATTTGTATGGAGCGACTTTTAATGTTTTCAGTGACCATAAAAGTTTGAAATACCTGTTTGATCAAAAGGAGCTGAACATGAGACAGAGGCATTGGTTGGAATTTCTAAAGGATTATGATTTCCAACTACAGAATCATCCTGGAAAAGCAAATGTTGTAGCAGATGCTTTGAGTAGGAAATCAATGCATATATCGGCAATGATGGTTAAAGAGCAACAGTTGTTGGAACAATTTCGAGATATGCGATTGACGATTAAGACATTTCCAGGAAAATTGTGTTTGGGTATGATTACTATTTCAAGTGGACTAATGGAGCAAATTAAGGAAAAATAAGAAAGTGACCAGTACCTACAAAGAGAAAGAGAATTAGTGCGCCAGGGAGCTGTGTCAGAATTTAAAGAAGGAAATGATGGAATCTTAAGATTTGGTGAAAGGATTTGTGTGCCAAATGATGTTGAAATGAGGAAGTTAATTCTTGAAGAAGCTCATAGGAGTAAGTTGAGTTTACATCCCGGAGCTACTAAGATGTATCAGGATTTAAAGAAATTGTATTGGTGGCACGGTACGAAGAAAGATGTAATGGAATTTGTAGCTGCGTGTTTAACTTGCCAAAATGTTAAGGTAGAACATCAAAGACCAGCAGGAATGCTACAATCTTTAGACATTCCAGAATGGAAATGGGATGGTATTGCGTTGGATTTTGTGTCAGGTTTGCCAAAAACTCGGAAGGGGTATGACTCTATATGGGTAATAGTCGATCGATTGACAAAGTCAGCCCACTTTTTACCAATTAATGTAAAATACTCATTGGAAAAATTAACCCAGTTGTACATCAATGAAATTGTTAGATTACATGGAGTGCCTTTGAGTATTGTTTCAGATCGTGATCCGAGATATACATCAAGATTTTGGCAAAGTCTGCAAGAATCGTTGGGAACGAAACTTAGGTTGAGTTATGCGTATCATCCTCAAACGGATGGACAATCAGAGAGGACTATTCAGTCTCTTGAAGATTTATTGAGAGCCTGTGTACTGGAAAATGCTGGAAGTTGGGATGAATATCTATCACCGATAGAATTCACTTATAATAACAGTTTTCACTCAAGCATAGGAATGGCACCCTATGAAGCGCTGTATGGTCGACGGTGCAGAACGCCTTTATGTTGGTACGAGGATGGTGCGAGTTTCATGGTTGGACCAGATATCGTGCAACAAACGACAGAAAAGGTGAAAATGATCCAAGAGAAAATGCGGACAACTCAGAGTCGTCAGAAAAGTTATGCTGACAAGAGACGACGACCTCTTGAATTTGAGGAAGGTGAGCATGTGTTTTTGAGAGTCACGCCAACGACTGTGGTTGGTAGGGTAATTAAATCCAGGAAACTCGCTCCTAAATTCATTGGACTTTACCAAATTCTTCGTCGGGTAGGTCCAGTAGCTTATAAAATTTCTTTACCACCATTTCTATCCAATCTTCATGATGTCTTTCATGTTTCACAATTGAGGAAGTATATTCCTGATCCATCTCACGTAATTGAACCTGATCTAGTACAACTAAAAGAACACTTGTCTTATGAGACTTTACCTATGCGAATCGCGGATAAGATGACTAAGCAGCTCAGAGGTAAACGAATCTCATTGGTCAAAGTTATTTGGGATGACGTGACTGGAGAAGCAACGTGGGAAGTAGAAGACAAAATGAAGTTACAGTATCCTGATTTATTTACAGGTACGTAATTTCGAGGACGAAATTTTTTTTAGTGGGGTAGTAATGTAACACCCAGTATTTTACTGTTTTAAATAACAGTAATACATATGAATATGTTTATAAGTTTATTTGAGTTTTAGAAAATTTATTTTAAATAAATGGAGTTTACCACTCAATCATACTTGACCGTAGGAAACTACGATTAAAATTTAGGTTGGAAAGTCAGGTGAAACCCGGCCCGCGAATTCCATTGACTGTATAATAATACTGCTCAAAAGTTCTAATTTTAATTCGTGAACGAAGGACTTAAGTTTAGTATTTTATTTTCTACAATTATGTATTTTTAGAATTTTTTTCAGAAAAAATAAAATAATTTACGTATTACGGGCGGAACACGTAATCGGGTAGACGACGAAAGGGATTTCAGAGTTTCTAAGAGCCGATAGAGGATTTAACTTAGGATTTTGATATGATTCAAGGGAATGAATTATATTTTTAAGTCTAGAAGGTTTTTAAGGGTTAAATAGAAAATTTATGAATTTTACGTTTAAGCCCCTGAACTTTCTGTAAATTACCCTTTTGTCCCTAAATTAGTTTTAAAGTTTTTTTTCAAATGGATTGGGCTAGAATTCTTGTTTCCAATCTCAAATGGTCGTGTCTTAGAAGCCCAAAATTTTCTAGTTCATGGATTTATTCCATAAAGCCTATTTGAAACTATACAAGTTTCCTATCTTAAGCTTAATGCTTAAATTTTCAAGTGGGCCCCACAAAAATGAACCCAAGCCCAAACTAACCCAGCCCATGCGCAAGCCCATGAGGATTGATGGCTGCCTCATTTGTTGTTGGATGAATCAAGATTTTTCTCGAGTGTTCCACAATTTTCTACATCATTCTTGATTATTCTATATCATTCTTGATTCTTCTCAAACCTTCATGAATTATCCTAAAATATCTTTGACACATAAATTCAGCCAACAAAGTCAAGATAAGCTTGCATTAAATGTGGCAAAATCATCATCATGACACTTTATTGACAATTTGCAAACTAGTCCTTCAACTTTTGGAATCTTTGAAAATTGGTCCTTATAACTTTATTGCATTTGAATCCTTTTATCAAGACAACTCATGATCATCTAGATCCTTCCCAAGATGGCGCCACTATCTCTATAAATACCATACTCTCACTTTTCACTTAGTTTCTTTTGCCATTTGTTTCCAAAACCCTAAAGTTCATAAGTCTCTTAGTGCTAAGTTTGTAAAACAAGTTCTTGGATTTCCTTTGTCATTGATCTTCAAGAGGTAAATTCAAATCTTCATTCTTAATCATGCCTATTTTCTTTAGCAAGTTTCTTGATTCAAGGCTTATATCATAGTTGTTCATCACTTTAAAGTTTCTAACCCTAGAACTTTGAAAAGTCATAATAAATTCTAGAAAAATCACATGATGATGAAACTACTTTCTATCTTCTTGATATCATGCATATTATCTAAATCCAAGAGCATGATGTAAACAAAAATTTCTTTCCTAAAAATCTAGCTTTGGCCGAATCTAGCAAATCAGGGTTGGTAGAGTTTTGTTCATGTGTTGTCATATATGATCATGTATTCCATATGGCATGTATGTCTACACACTCTAATCTATGTTAGTTTTTTAAAATGAAAATCTTTACTCAAAAATCTTTATGTTGGCCGAAACCCTAGGTGGGTTAGATTTGTTGAGTTTTGTTCAAAGTTTTCCTTAATAATCTTGTTAATCAAGCTATTAGTATGTATGCTTAATAAATCCAAGTTGGTTTATTAAACTAAGAACCCTTGCCCTATGAACATGTTGAGGCCGAATCCTTGTATAAAAGAGTTAGGAAGTTTTGAGTTTGAAATTTAGTTGTTTAGTTACTAATCTATGAGTTAGGTTAATCAAGGATCATTAATCCATAACTTAATCATGATTAGAAATTTTAGTCATTCAAAAACCCTAGAGGCCGTGACTATGTATTAGGGTTTAGAATGTTTTAGTTTCTTGATTTGTAACTATTTGGTTGTAATGGTTGAAGGTTAGTTGAGTACGACGTTTACGAGGTAACCGAAATTCCGAAGGAATCTGTAAGTTCACAAGAAAGTCTTCAAGAGGTAAGAGGGGAACACCGGAAGATTTATTCAATGGCTATATGCTATCCCATGGTTGTTTGTAATTATTTGTTTATTAGTATTTATTTATGTTGTTTATTGTTGTGTTATTTGTATCTGTGTGGTTTTAATTGCGTTAATTGTTTATCTGCATTTATATTATGCTACTGTGATGCATGATCTGCCTGGGAAATATCTGTGATATAACTGTTGGTTGATGTGTGAGAAGCCTGACAGTGGTCAGTGCACAATTAAGTAAATCAGATAAAAGCTTTAAGAAGCTTCACAAATTATATTCAATGTTTTAACGGCAAAATGTTGATATATAATATTAAAGGAATTTTATTTTGAGGAAAATGAGGAGTTTTGGAAAATATTATTATTTTAATAATTTATTTCTGGAAAAGGGAATTATGAGTCGCAACGAACGCAAAACCGTGAAAATATTTTAGCACTGCTGAATTTTACGTAAGAAAACTCGGAATATTACAAAATATTCTTTTATAAAATTAATTGGTGAAAATAAGTTAATCACGATTTTAGAAAATTAAATAAGTGGAAAAAGTTAAGTTTTGGCTTAAAAACCCTTAAAAATAATATTTGACGGCAAATTTGGAAAAGTGTAGACGGCAAGTATTTTCGAAACGGCAGTGCATATTTTGAAGAAATTAAACCTCAGGTGACTCATTAGTTTGTGGGAAAAAAAACAAAAAAAAATAAGTTTTATGATTTAAGGATTTTATAATGAATTTCTACCTTTGAAAAGAATTTCTGAAAATCAAAAGTTGATTCAACCATGTTGAAAGTACAGTTGGACTTAGTAACCGAGACGTCGGGGTACTAAGGTCCTGTGTTGTGATGGACTCAGTCATTTGGACTTTGAGGGCCTATACCGTATACGTGAGGTACACCGTGTTGAAACATTGAAGATGTTTTCTAGTACCACGAACCTAAGACTGGTGCACCGGTCGAGAGGTGTCGTGATTGAGCACTCGGACAGTGAGGTCCTGTGTTGTAATGAAAGTTTTAAAAGTGTTTTAAAACTATTTGAGTCGTAAGCCATTGTGAGCTTCGGCAAAGAAAGATTGAACACAAAGAAAAGAACAAAACAAAAGTGTTTTACATGCATTTGGCAGATGTGCCTGCGGTTTGTGGTTTGATTTATTAATTACCAGCGGCGAAAGGTAATTCCGATAAGCATTTATCTCATGTGCCTAGTGAGGACATGGTGACCCCATCTTACTTGCTATTGGTTCCCTGAGTGTGGACATTAGCAAGGTTAATGGTCTTGTGTGCCTGGCCTTGTGTGCCTGTGTGGATGGGAAGAGGTTGCGCACCTATTGGCAGAGTGCCAAGTTAGCCAGTGTGGCTATGGAGTCTGATCAACTCATATTATGTTGGGATATCTCATGAGATTTGGACGAAAATTAGATGATGAATATGAAGTGTCATGCATAATTTTCAAAGTGATGATGTTTGGGGTGTTGAACCCACTGATAAACTATTTGTTCATAAATGTTTGTACTTGTTAAATGTTGATGTGTTATATGGTGGATAGTATGTAGTTCTTGAGTAAGATCCATGTATTGGTTTCTCACTCTTACACACATTCGGATGAAACCGGATATACCGTTGGTGCAATCAAGGGTTCAAACGATCATATTTGATCGTGCACAATACGGTGGTGCCTGAGAGATTAATCTTGGGGCACTCAGCGCTACCTACCATGGCCCGAGTAGAGAAGTCATCGGTACAATGGAGGAAGGACCACAACAGAGAATTCATGTAGTGGAGACGGTTGAGGTATCTCTACCTCCAGTTTGGCTTTACCTACAGTACTTGGAAGAGCACGGATTGATGGATCCGCCTCCACCACATCCTCTTCAGATATTAGGACCTGAGGAACCTCCTGCTGAAGTGGAGTTAAATGAGGGAGAGGAAGATCCGAAGGAATACCTTGAGGACGATCCTGAGTTTCAACCTCCTGCGGTTGATGATGAAGACACTTCTGATGACGCAACGGAAATGGAGGCATCATCGTCAGATTCGTCAGTTGTAGGCGGGATTGATCACCATGATCTTCCTAATGGGTTTTAGTAGCTTGACCAGCTTTGGGTAGACTTTTTGGGGTAGTGAGTCTTGACGGTTTTGATCTGGCTAGAGAGAGCCATAAGTTTTTGAATGTGGTTCTGAACTACTTGTGGCCGATGTGTATATAACTTTATTTTCTTTTCTTAGTTTGATGGAGAATAGCCTGTGCTTATGAGGGCTCTTTTGTTATCTCCTATTATAGGTTTCATGCATGTAAAAGGTAATGTGTGTGTGTGTGTGTCTATATATATATATATATATATTGTGTATGTTTGCAAGGGTTCTATGTTAAGGAAAAAAAATTCAGTACTATTTTTGTAAAGAAACGTTTACTCAAATATATATTTTCCGAAAGTAACCAGCGTTAATAATTTAATTTCCGTTCTTGGGTAATAGTGTGATGACCCTAGATTAGGGTGTCGCATTTGTGGTATCAGAGCTGGTCGAGTCTTTCGGGAATGTCGGGAAATAGGTCTGTTATGTCTTTGTTGTGTGATCTCTGACTTAGACTTGTTTTTAATTACTTATTAGAAGTAATGTGTGGTAGCGAGTAAGTTTGCATTTCAGTTTCTGGTTTGGTCTAACTGATTTTAATTTGTAGGTCAGTTGTGGAACCAGTTGTTGAACCAGAAGCTGGACGTGGACGTGGTCGTGGACGTGGACGCGGTCGTGGACGAGGCCGTAGAGGGGGTCGTGTTGGTGGTCGTGGTAATATGGATGAGGAGTATGAAGAAGGAGTGGACTATGCGGCTCAAGCAATGGAGAATATGGCAGCGGCAATTGCAAATCAAACTGCAGCGGTGAATGTCCAGAATCTGCAAGCTGCAGAAGGCAAGGCTTTGAATGCGTTTCGAAGCCAAAATCCTTCACAGTTTGGTCGGGATAATGATCCTGAGAAGGCTGATCTGTGGATCCAGGAGTTGGAGAAAATCTTCGAGTTGGTTGCTACGCCGGCAGATGTTCGGGTTACTTATGCTGCTTTTCTATTGGTGGGAGATGCGGAGTATTGGTGGAAAGGTGTTAGGCTACTGTTGGAGGCTGAGCATCAAGACATTACATGGGATGTTTTTCGAACTGCGTTCATGGACAAATATTTTCCAGAGAGCATAAGGATCGATAAGGAACGACAATTTCTGGTATTACAACAGAGAGAGTTATCTGTAGGGGAGTATGCGACGAAGTTTGAATTGCTGGCTAAATACTTCCGTTTCTTTCAAGCTCAACCGAATGAAAGCTGGAAGTGTGAACGATTTGAAGCAGGACTGCGATTTGAGATTAAAGAGTCCGTTTTACCTCTGCAACTTCGTAATTTTCAAGCTCTAGTGGAAATGAGTCGTAAGATTGAGCAGATGAGGAAGGGAAAAGATAATAGAGGGAGTGTTGGTGGACCTTCTCAATTCAAGAACCAGAATCAGAGTTGGAGAGGAAAACAGAATCAGAGGAAGCCTTATTTCCGTCAACAAGGGAATAATCAGAATCGACAACAAAACCGTTCGAATTTTACTATATCAAGGAGTGGAGGTCAAAGAAATCAGAATCAAGGTCAGATTAGGAGATGTTTTAATTGTGGAGATCCGGGACACATGTTGAATGTTTGCCCTAGGAAGGAATTTAGATGTTATAACTATAATCAATTGGGACACACGATGAAGGACTGCAAGGTACCAAAGCGGGAGTCGACTGTCAATCACGTCGGAGCAAATAAACCGACAGCCAAAGGGAGAGTTTATACGATGAGTGGGACTGAAACTTCAAATTCTGACGATCTCGTGCAGGGTAAGTGTGACATAAACGGTAATCTTTTAACTGTACTATTTGATTCAGGTGCAACGCATTCTTTTAACTGTACTATTCTTTGATCTGGCTAGAGAGAGCCATATGTTTTTGAATGTGGTTCTGAACTACTTGTTGCCGATGTGTATATATCTTTATTTTCTTTGCTTAGTTTGATGGAGAATAGCCTGTGCTTATGAGGGCTCTTTTGTTATCTCCTATTATAGGTTTCTTGCATGTAAAAGGTAATGTATATAATATATATATATATATATATATAATATATGTATATATATATTGTGTATGTTTGCAAGGGTTCTATGTTAAGAAAAAAAAATTCAGCACTATTTTTGTAAAGAAACGTTTACTCAAATATATATTTTCCGAAAGTAACCAGCGTTAATAATTTAATTTCCGTTCTTGGGTAATAGTGTGATGACCCTAGATTAGGGTGTCGCACTATGTATGGGATGAACCTTACCTTTTCAAAAGAGGTTCGGATGGAATTCTGAGAAGATGTATTCCGGAAGAAGAGGTTAATGGGGTGCTGACTCACTGTCACAATTCACCCTATGGAGGACACTTTGGCCGTGAGAGAACCGCCATGACGATCTTGCAAAGCGGGTTATTTTGTCCCACCATTTTTAAAGAATCTAGAGCTTAGGTAATGAAGTGTGACAATTGTCAAAGATTTGGAAGTATATCCAAGTGAAATGAGATGCCCTTGAAGGATATTTTAGAGGTGGAGCTTTTTGATGTGTGGGGGATCGACTTCATGGGTCCTTTCCCATCATCCTACAATAACAAGTATATTCTGGTTGCGGTTGACTATGTGAGCAAATGGGTAGAAGCTGTCCCAACGATGAAAGATGATGCAAAAGCCGTGGTTAGTTTTGTGAGGAAGAACATCTTCACCCGATTTGGAACCCCTAGAGCCATTATTAGTGATGGGGGTACTCATTTCTGCAACAAAGAGTTCAATGCGGTGCTTGCGAAGTTTGAGGTAAATCATAAAGTTGCCACACCATACCACCCGCAAACCAGTGGGCAAGTGGAGTTGTCTAATCGGGAATTGAAGAGGATCTTGGAGAAAACAGTGAACAATGCTAGGAAAGATTGGGCAGAGAAGCTAGATGATGCACTTTGGTCCTATCGGACTGCATATAAAACACCTATTGGTATGTCACCCTACCAATTAGTGTTTGGAAAATCATGTCCCCTTTCGGTAGAGCTCCAACATCGTGCTTTTTGGGCAGTGAAGGCCCTGAACTTTGATACAAAGCTGGCTATGGACAAGAGACTGTTGCAATTGAATGAGTTGGACGAGTTCCGACTTTTGGCATATGAGAGTGCAAGAATCTACAAGGAAAGAACAAAGTTTTGGCATGATAAGTACATTCTTCCCAAGCATTTTGAAGAAGGTCAATCAGTTTTGCTCTTCAACTCACGTCTCAAACTATTTCCGGGAAAGTTGTGGTCGGGTCCATTCCATGTCAAGTCAGTTTCCCCATTTGGTGTGGTTGAATTGGAAGATCCATCGTCCGGAGATACTTTCACTGTTAATGGGCAAAGGCTCAAGCACTACCTTGGAGGAGACTTTGATAATTAAGCAGTCTCCATCCCTCTTAAGGCACCCTCTCAGAAATCACCCGTCAAGCTAGTGACGTTAAAGAAGCGCTTATTGGGAGGCAACCCAAGTTTTCTTTTCCTTTTCCATTTCCGTTTGTTTTTTATTTCAACTCTTAAATATTTTGAGAAGATCAAGAGTAATAAAATCATAGACTAATAGATTTCTTAAGTATTTTCAGGTTCTGAAGGAAGGAGAGCAAGAAAGGGCAGGGAAAAACAAAGTCAGCAACCATCACTCCCAGGCCGTGACACTGGTCACGGCCGTGATGAGCTTAATGTGAAGACCAGAAAGGATCACGGCCCAGCCGTGATACCCATCACGGGCGTGATGGAAGGACCCTGAAGATCAGAGGCCATCACGGCCTAGCCGTGATGGTGGTGACGGCCGTGACACAATTTGCAACCTATCTTTGACTAGCCCTGTGAGCCAACACCCGCTACCGCCTCGGTGAGTTGTTCCAATTTTTTTCCTCTCTCTGACTTAATTATTTACATTGGGGACAATGTAAGTTTTAAGCTTGGGGTAAGGGTATTTCTTTGTAATTTTTTTTTTGAATTTTTGCATGTTGCATTCATATAAGCATAGTTTTGCATGATCACATGATTCGATTACCCCCTTGCTTAGATTATGCATCCGATTGTGAGAATTTAGTGCCAATTAACTCGAGATAGTGGATTTTTGAACCCAATTTTTTTATTCTTGTGATAAGGCTACAAATAAAAATTCTTGAGATGATCATTGATAGTTGATAATTAGTATGTGGTTCCGTAGATTTGTGTTTCTCATTGATTTTTGAACTACTAAATGTGAGATTTTGAGCCAAAAGGGGTACTCACTAAATCTACTCCATTCTTTGTGATAGAGTGTTATTCCTCTTGGATTGTATTTCTCTAGAACTTGACTTGAAACCGTTTTGAAGCTTAAAATTTTTTGAAAACATTTTTGAAAATGATTGAGGCACTAGGTATTTTTCCTGCCTTCTGAGCTTCGATTGACTAAATGCTACCCCTTAGTTGCCCAGCTTTGAGCCTGAAAGAATAAATACTTTTCTTGGTACCTTAAATTATTTTGATGAATATGATTGGTATGGCACCTTGTAAAGTATTACAAAAAAGGGTAAAAGGTAGTTGAAAAAGTATGGGATGAGAAAAATCAGAAAAATATTTCTCTTGAATTAAAATTCTCCCCTTCTCCAAATCAAAAAAAAAAACAAAAGAAAAAATTTAGAAAAAGAAAGAAAATAAAAAAAGAAATTATATATATTGAGAAGGGGATGACAAAAGAAAGTGAGAAATAAAAGAAAAAAAAAAGAAAGAAAGAAAGGTGGAAAAATGAGTCAAAACCCAAAAAGGTATTTTAGAAGGTGTCGTGCTTTGCAATACTTGATATTTTGCTAGCCTTTTGAAATTTCCTTTTCTTGATTTCCCCACCTAACAATAAATCCCATGGCCCCGTTACAACCAAAGTAAAAGACCTCTTGATTCTTAATTGCTTTCATTAATAAAGTAGAGATTCGGTTAATAGTCAAGCTTATGGTAGAATTCGTTCCTTGAGGAACTTGAGCGAATTGCTATATGTCTTTAAACACTTGAGTGAGGTGAGAAAGAGTGCCCGAATCAGTGAGAATATGAATCTAAGAAACCTAATCTTCTAATTGGACTTGAAATTGATTGTCTCTTGATGAATTATTTGAAAATGCCTGTTACTTGGATTAGTTGTTACTCGGGTTCTTTGTTCACTATCCATGTTCTGTTTTTGTTTCTTCTGGCCTTGGTGATTGCTTGAGGACAAGCAAAGTCTTAAGCTTGGGGTGATTTGATGAGTGTGATTTCACCTCATATTTCATGTACATTTTGCATGCAATTTCGTATAGTTTAGGCACATTTAATTTGATTATTAGTTAGTTTTTATCTTGGAACAGGTGAGGCGGTTTTGTGTGTTGTTTTGCAGGAATTTATGATGAAATGCCCAAGATTTAGCCATGATGAAGCTTGGATGAAGATAGAACCTGAAAAGAGAAGAAAATGAGCCAAGCAGAGCCCATCACGGCCGTGATGGAGCAATAACTGAAGAGAAAGAAGCCAAAAGTCAGAAGCTGTCACGGCCTAGTCGTGATGGCTATCACGGCCGCGACCTGCCAGATGAACCAAACAGAACCGATCACGACCTGCCCGTGATGAGTGTCACGGCCGTGACAGATCTTAATTTGAAGGCGCGCCCAAGGCAGAACACGTCACGGCTTGGCCGTGATGGCCATCACGGTCGTGACGCGCACTTATTCTATAAAAAGACCTCTGGGCAGAACAGAAAAGGGATCGAGAACCCTAAATCATACTCTCTGGCTGCTGTGGCTGCTGTGCTTCCTTCCATGGAGTTCCTTCCTTCCCTTATTCCTATTTCTTTTCCTTTGGTTTGCTATATGATTATGTGTAGCTAAACCCCTTTTGTTGGGGTTAGACATGGCTTTTCTGAACTTGGTTGTAATATGATTTGATTGTAATACAAGTTCCTCTTTCTTTATGAGTATTTGATTCCATGCTTAATGCTTTCCTTGGTCTGATCATCCTAGGAATGATTTGTTGCTTTGACATACAATTGAAAGACTGGTGTTAAGGCATGCTCATGAATCAAATGCCAAGTAGTTCATGAACCTAGACATAGGTCTTGGGGTGCTTGCAATCTTGTAAATCATGAACCATTGGGGTTTTAGGCTCATTCCACCTAAGACATTAGGGTTTGAGTATTTGAGAAGATTTGATTGTCGTAATTGAATTAGGAATTGTGTTATTAATCATGTCACTGCATTCAAGGGATGACTAGCGTAGTCTAACCCTGACAATTTCATTCATTTGTTAATCTCATCTCTGTTGCTTGTTAAGTGTTTGTCAAAATTCCTAAAAGAACAAAAATATTTTATTCTTGTCTGTTTTGTTTTATTTACTTTTGATGGGCTTAGTACTTAGTATTGATCTCCCTTCCATCCAAACACGATCGCCTATATAGTAGTCCAATTTGCAAAGTGGTACTTGTCCACGATCCCTGAGAACGATATTTGGTCTCACCACCATATTACTTGTTTGCGACTAGCTATACTTGCCGAAATCGTATCACAGATCATATCTCTCTCTTTGGTTTGCACATTTTGACTAAACGACACTTCAGACTTTTCCATGTTAACCATTTGTCCAGAAGCTCTCTAATAGGTAGAAAGGATATCCAAGATTGCGTCAGTCTCCTTAATATTTGTCCTAGTGAAAATCATACTGTCATCTGCAAAAAACAAATGAGAAATATGAGGGCCCTACCTTGCTACCTTAAGACCATGCAGCATATTGTTGTTGGTTTCAGAATGTAGCATTCCTATTAGAACATCAGCACAAAGAATAAAGATATAGGGTGAGAGTGGATCACCCTATCTCAATCCCCTCTCAGGAGTGAAGCTTTTGCTCGGTTGCCCATTTATGAGAATTTGATAGGATACCATAGATATACACCTCTTGATAAGGTCAACCATCTTTTCCGGGAAACCCATAGTAGAGAGCACAGCTTGAACAAACGGCCACTCTAATCTATCACACGCTTTCGCCATGTCCAGCTTCAAGGCCGTCATTCCTTTCCTTCCTTTCTTTTTCTTTTTCAACCAATGGAAACATTCCATGGCAATGAGGGCATTATCAATGATTAGGCGCCCCTTAACAAAAGCTGATTGGTCTTCATCAATGATATCTGGAAGGATTACCTTGATTCTATTGGCTAACACCTTTGTGACAATTTTCATTGCCACATTACATAGGCTTATAGGCCTGTAATCCTTAGGGGGTGTTGGATTCTTGCATTTAGGAATCAAGGCAATGAAGGTCCTATTCAAAGCCTCGGGAGAGGCTTCATGATTCAAGATATCAAGGACCCATTTTTGCACCTCTTCTCTTACTGTATGCCAGAATCTCTAGTACACCAGGCTATGTGATCCACTGTTAATTTCCCCCTCACAACTTCACATGTTTGCTCCACACCTTCGGGTTCTGAAGAAGAATATAACTCCAAGAAGTAGCCAATAAGGGCTCTCTCTATATTTTCATCCCCATGCCACCACACCCCGTCCATATCCTTCAACTTTTTTATCGCATTCACTTTCCTTCATTGATTTGTTTTGCCATGGAAGAACTTGGTGTTCCTATCTCCATCCTTGAGCCACACTGCACGACTCCTTTGTCTCCACAAGATTTCTTCCGTGTGTAAGAGTTCAGAGTGTTTACTTTCCAGCTCTTTGTATCTCTTTATACCCTCTGGTGATTCTGCCCAATTAGTAACATCTTTCAATTGAGCTTCAACTCTTTGGATTTCCTTTCTAATTGACCCAATTTGATAGTCTTCAAACACACTATCCAGCCTTTTCAATGAATTGAGCTTGCTGACACAATTTGCTTCAGAAGTCCTCCAAGTCTTCCTTACCTCATCTTCACATCTAGCATCTCTGGTCCAGCATTCCTCGAACCTGAACACCCTATTCCTTTTTTTATTATTTACATAACTATGAGCCTCAAGTAGGACCATTAAGGCTGCATGGTCTGAACTATATCTAGGAAGGTGGGCAACCCGAATTGGAGAAAACCGGTCACAAAAGGCACCAGTTGCTAAGGCTCTATCCAATCTGCACTGGATGTGCTCCTCTCCATGCCTACCATTTGACCATGTGAATTGGTATCCTTCAAATCTCAAGTCCTGTAGACCACATTCCTCAACAGTTTGTCGGCCTACCAAAAGCTGGTTTTGACTGCGGAGGTTACCACTTTTCTTTTCCTCCCCAGACAGGATGTCATTAAGGTCCCCAAAGCAAATCCACTTACTTCCCACATAACGCGATATGAGTTGGATCAGCTGCCAGGTTTTCCTCTTATTACCGGATAGGTACCAGGGATCATTCCCCTCCCCATCCTCATAGTAACATAAAATATGATTTAAAGAGAAGGATTGAATAGTTAGTTTCACCTGATCATGCTAGAGGAGTGTTAGCCCTCCTGCCCTTTCTCGACTGCTGCCACTACAGGACAGAGAAAGACAAGAGCTGAAACCACTTCTGATCTTTATTATGTCGATCTCACTATCATTCATCTTGGTCTCCATAAGGAAAACCAGTTGGGGATTTTCCACTTTGATGAGCCTTAGCAAGGCTCGAACTGCACGGGGATGCCCCAGACCCCGGCAGTTCCAACTGATGGCCTTCATTTTGCTAGGTGGTGTTGGTCAGTCAACACCACCTCTTGAGCTTTTTCTTCAGCATCTGCCATATCAATGTCCTGACGCCTTCTCTTTCCCTTGTCTTTAAGGTCTTCCGGGCTTCCTTCAGAGATCATGACATCTACAAGTTTCCTCTTCCCCAGTTCCTTCACTATCTTTGTAGATTGTTCCTTTGATGCTTTTCGATTTCCTTCCATTTGAAACCATTTCCCTCTCTTGCTGCCCTTTCCTTTTTGGATTCTTTTCCCCTTTTCCATCTTCTTTGATAGAGCCACTGTGCCCAGGGATTCAGCAACACTCTCCACTTCTTTCTCTGAGAGACTCTTCTTCTTTCCCAATTCGGCATCAGCATCTTTCTTCTCCTTCCTGATGGTCACTTCCTTGTTTTGATTCACTTCATACTCAGTTTCCTTGTCGCCTGTAGAGGCCTCATATTTGTTGGTACTAGTGCAAGCGAAAAGATTTTTGCTGCCATTGCCAGAGCTGCTCTCCTTTCGCTGCTCGGTCGCTGCCTTTAGTAGAGGGGAAGCTCTCAACCAGGGTCCATAGGATAGCTCTTTCTCCTCCACCTCTTCATAACCCTCTTCTTCTGAAGCCTCAGCCTCTTCATAATCCTTCATCTGATGCCCGATCCTGCCGCACACAAAGCAGAAATTTAGGAGTCTCTCATATTTGAAGAAGACTCGCAAATTCCGCCCTTGGTATCTGACAACCGTTCCTATTTTGAGTGGTTTCCTCAGATCAATAGCAGCCCTGATCCTTAGGAATCACCCCATCCTGTTAGAATCCTTTAGATCCGCCTCTTCAAATTTCCCTATGATATCGCCCAGTTTCCTTGCCATGGGTTCAGATCTTAATTTTAGGGGTAATTCGTAAACCCTAACCCAAAAGGAAACATGGTACATCGCTAGATCTGACGGTTGTTCATCTCCAGTTACCCGCTCCAGTATTAGCAGGTTTCGATCAAAGCTCCAGGGACCATTCCTCAGCACGCTATCTGCATCTCTTTTGGTTGAAAAACGAAACAAGTAAAGGTTCTTATTCAAGTCTTGTATTTCGATTGGGTTCTTGAGCCTCCACGCCTGAGTCGTCGTTTGCTTGAACGCCTTTATATTGTAGGGGTTGTCTGTCCACAGCTTCCCTACCAACGATCGTCTAAATACCTCATCACCATAGAGTTCATCTTCCTCAATAGTAACCCCTTCTTCTTCTTCCTTAGACAAGCTTACCTCTTTCCATCTATCCATGGGGAACAAACAGAGGAGGGCAAAATAGCCGGTAGGAACCAGAGAAAAACCTAGGAGAACCTAGAAAGAGGCCAGCACACGGTGGGAAAAGGCCAGGATAACCTGGGAGAGACGACCGCCACTAACCCTACCAGAGCTCGAGTCGGGAGGGGTAGATTTTTTTAGTTCTCAAAGTGATGTATTTAATATATTAAGAAGTTATGTATTTGGTATTCAAATCTTTAACCAGTGCTAAGACACTTTAAAAATTGTATTTAAAGAGCTATTAAACATATATATATATATATATATATATATAATAGTTCGAAATAGAAAATAAAAGTATTGGTGAAAGTAATGTTTATCAAAATTACTATCTGTTTATTTTATTTCATAAAACCGATAGTAAATTACAAAAGGATTATCAAAATATTAATGAAGTTACTTACAAACACTTGTGTACTTCTGTAACCTTGCTTTCAAAAGCTTCTACACTACAAGATTACTATGAAACTTAAATTAGTAAATGGAACCAAAAGAAAAGTCTGCCTTGAATGAAGCACGAACACTACCAAAAAAAACCTATTTAGCGACCGAAGATTTCGGTCGCTAAACATGATAATTCGGTTGCTATACCGTGTAACGACCGAATTAAGGGGGTAGCAGAAACCCTAGTGGCTAAATGTTTAGCGACCGAATTTGTATTTCGGTCGCAAATTTGCGATCGATATTTCGGTCACAAAATTATATATTTCGGTCGCCGTATAGTTGGTCGCATGCTCAGATAACCGAATTTGTTGACCGATATTCGGTCGCTATTTCGGTCGCAAATTTTATAAAAATTTTCCTAAAACTTAATCCTACCGACCAAATTTTGTTTCTCAACTATTACCCCATTGATTTTTAATTTATGATATAAACAAAATACACCAATATTTTTTCGAATAAATAGAAAACGTAAATATGATGTACTAACGATCCAAAACACTACAGTCAATATTATCAAGAAAACATATACATTAATTAATGCAAGTTTAATAATTGTTTATAAAAAAAAAGTTTAATAATGTACTAATTAACGATCAAAATATAAAAACACACCACAGTCAATAAGTACTAATCAAAATATCAAAACTCATCAATCTTCCAAAGGGATGAACATGTAGAAGCGAGAACCCCCAAGGTACTTAAAAATTGTCAATGCACCAGTGGACAACAAATACAACTCCCTGATACCATTTGTATCTGTTGCAAAATATAGGCGATCCTCGTGGATTACTATATTCTCATTGAACATATTTCCGCTTTTGTCTTCAATAGTCACAACACGCGGTATTTCTTGTCCCCAACGACGGTAGAATGATCGCGGGATTGAAATCAAATCCTGCAAATACACAAGAACAATTTAGTAATGATTAGTTTAAGCCTTAACCATTATTACGTGGATCCGATCGTTATTCTTAAGTTGATGAGATAATGTACCTGGTCTATATGGATGGCTGTCTCAAAACATTTAGTTGGATCCATTTTCTGATAAAACGATAAGGAAAACAAGTCATATGTATAAACTTCATCAAGTGATAATAAGAAAATATGGAAAGATCCATGTAGCATACTAGCATGTTAAAATAGAACAACGAAATGCAACTTCACATGCAACTTTACAGATTAGCAAACATAGTAGTTTTCAGGAAAGCAGATGCTTTTACGTCATTTTGAAGGATGGTCATAGAGAGGACTTTTCCTACTGGAAATGCCTAGATAACCTAGTAAGGATGGTCATCAACAACTATTTCTGGAAAGCTCCATTGCCTAGTGAAACAAATGAGTAGAAAACCAGAGTTGATTTCATAATATTGTGTACAGAGCTGCTTTCTAATGTGAATAATATTTGAATGATGATGGCACGTCATGTGCCTGGCAAATTGTGCCCCACCCTTCATTTTATCTAACCCTATACTTAATCCTTCATTATCTAAGACCTTGGCCTTAAGGCAGAATTAAAGAAAAACCTCAAACTTCAAGAATCCTTCAAGCACATCCAAAATATTGAATGAGCATGCGTGCCCTGAGAAGGTACGCATGCTCATTAATATTGAATCTCAAATAGGAAACTAAGGCTTTCGTAGCTTAATAATTAACTCTAGCAGAAAATAAAACCATTGACTTATAAGGATTGCAGCATACTTCAACAAATATATATATTGAAGCATATTTCAATACAAACTTAGATAAAATATAGTAGCAAACATCCTATTGAGCTCCTCTCTCCACTAACAAGTAACACATAATTGTCAAACACATGCATAACTTCTAAATTAGCAACACACAACAAGCATCCCGCCTTTTTGACAGGATCACGTCCTATTGAGCTCTGCTCTCCACTAACAAACAACACATAATTGCAAATACATGCATAAATATTAAATTATCAGCACACAATCAGCATCTTGCCAAAGGGAAGAAGACTTATTGTGCTGCGGTGGTAACGGTGGCGCTGCTCTGGTGGTGCCGGTGGTGGCGCTGCTCTGGACGTGCGGAGGAAGACGGACCTAAGAGAGAGAGAAACGGTTAGAGACGGAGAGAGAGAGAGAGAGACAGAGACAGAGATGGGGAGAGAGAGAGAGAAACAGAGACAGAGATGGGGAGAGAGAGAGAGAAACAGAGAGGGAGAGGGAGAGGGCGGGCTTACCTGACGGCGGTGGCACGCTGGAGGCTGGCGGTCGGAGCTCGCGAGGAAGAGAGAATGAGTGAGAGAGAGAGAAGTTTCATGAAATGGGGAAGAAAGGGGGGTTCTGGTGGATTTAGGGATTTCATTTTTAGCGACCGAATATCTCTAAACCGGTTGATTTGAATTTTGAATCCATAAATTTAGCGACCGATTTTTAAATCGGTTGCTAACACGCGCGATATTTTAATTTTTTTCGTGCCGTTTAGTGACCGATTTAATATCGGTCGCAAAGATAAATAAAATTTAACCGTTGCATTCAATTCGGTCGCCATTTCGATCACAAAAAGCCATAAATTTTTGACGTTTACTTTCCTTTATTTTGCGACCGAAATAGAGACCGATAACTCTGCTACGCTCTATTTCGGTCGCTATTTCGGTCGCAATATCAACTCTAATCAGTGTTTGATTTAGATCCTACAATTGGTTGCCATTTCGGTCGCAAACAGCAACCAACAAATTCGGTCACTATTTTCGGGAAAGCAGGTACTGTTTATCATTTGACTCTGATGCTTTAATTACTGTAGCCATGTGATTCCTGTCAGCCAATAAATCAGTGTCGGCACAACTGGACAAACAACTTTACTTTTGCTTTATTGAAAGTGGGTGACTTGAAAGATCCTTTTGTTGGTCATCTTGATTTTGCTGAGAGGCGACAATTTCTGAATTATTGAGTTATTGATCGAAGAATCCAAAATATGGATCATTATTTTCCAAGTAGGGATTATAATCTAACCCTACTGTTTCTGAATCGTTTACTTCTTCTTCTTCTTCGTCTGATCCCAGAGATGAAAGGGAATCTCTTAACATCCTTTTATATTCTTGAGGTGTTGAAGCACTCAAGTTAATTGTATAAGGAGTTACTGCTTTGGATGAAGTGCAAATTTCTTTATCTTTAACTTGTGGGGGAGGAGTCTTTGGGGGCTCGAAGGCTGGTGGAATCCTTCTAGCACGAAATTTATTTTTCCAAGAAACGAATTTCGTTTCTACTACCTTTTCATTGTATTTCTTCCACCAAGAAATGGTGTTAACTGAACAAATATATTTTGGAAAGGGCTCTGGTAAATGCAGGTGGTACTCATAATTAAACTTGAGTAGCCAAGCTATACCAAACTGAGCACAAAAGTGAAGTAATTTCCCGAAGATTGGAATTGTCGGGGTTAAACTCTTATATTCATTGTAAATGTTATAGAGTGAACTTGGGAGTATATCTGCAGATAAACCATATTCCCAAAACCATTCCATAAACCAATTCGGATATTGGGTCTGGTTATTTGAAAAATTGAAGTACCATGAATGGCGAGGGTTTGGCTGGAAAAGAATTAATTCCCACGCCCTTTGGTAGTCCCAATAATTGTAAACTGGAGGGTCAAAGACCCTTGAAAATCTTTTTGGAGAGAAAGGACTTTTCCCCCATTCCGAAAGGGTGAGAACTTTCATTATTTTACATTTTGAGTATGCAATTATTTATGGGGCATTTGCATTCTTTTCTTGTTCAATTTTGACTGATTGGGTATCAATGAGGATGTATTGATAAAATGCAAGGGTTTTTGTGGCGTCACTGGTTGGGACCCAACCAAAACCATCTGGAATAAGTTGTTTGAGCATGTCCCAAGGGTTATCTGTAGGAGGGTTACCATAGTCTTGCTTTACTAGAGCATGCCTTCTACAGCATGGTTTTACTTTAAAATTCAAGGGCTCTCTTTGAGTAGTTAATTTATTGGGTTGTTCCTCACCTAATAAGGCAAACTTGTTGGGGCTCTGAATTGGGTTATTTGTGGGGCTTGATTGAGGAAGGTTTTTTCTGGTTATTTGAGAGGCTGATGGAGCAAAAGAATCAGGAGTTAATTCTTTGGATTTGTTGGGAGAGGAAGAGGAGGCTCCACCTCTAACAGACCCCCCTCGGGATCGAGAAGTCATTTTGAACTGGTTCCTTGCAAAAATTCCCTGGTTAGAAAATCAGGGATGAAATTGTTATCACCTTTTAAATATTCAATTTCAAAATCAAAACAACTTAGTAAACTTTGTCATCTGGCGAAAATATGTTTGGAAACTAAATTTTTTACATCTTTTTGTAAAACATCTTTTGCAGCTTTACAATCGATTCTGAGTAAAAATCTTTTGTTGATCAAATCATCTTGAAATTTGGTAATACATAGTACTATAGCTAAAATTTCTTTTTTAATAGTACTATATTTTTCTTGTGATGAGATCCAAAGACCTGAATGATATCTGACTACCTGCTCTACTTTGGAATTTGGAAGGATTTGTAGTAGGATACCACAAAATCCTTTATCTGATGTGTCAGTCTGGACAATTAGACTAGCATCGGGCTGCGGAATACCTAAACAAGGAAGTGATTTGACATCTTTCTTTATTTGAGACTAATTTGGATAACTCTGGTGACCATGCCTTAGGATTTGAAGTCTTCCTAAGCCTAGAATAAAGGGGTTTACACTTTATCCTAATATTAGGAATAAACTCAGAGACATAATTTAAACAACCTAAAAATCTTTGTAACTGTTTCTTATCAGTTAATTCATTTGGAAATTTATCAGCAAACTCTATGCTTCTGCTTATTGGTGTTATTGTTCCTTGATAAATTTCATGACCTAGAAATCTTATTTTGGTTTGAAATAGTTTTATCTTTTTGGCAGATATAACCATTCCATTTCTTTTTATTGTTTCTTTGAAAATATCGAGATGTTTGAAATGTTGTTCTAGTGATTGTGAAAATATTAAAACATCGTCAATATAAACAATAATGAAATCAGAATGTGGATTTAATATATCATTCATGATGTGTTGGAATTCAGAAGGAGCATTTTTTAATCCCATGGGCATTAGATTCCACTTATAATGTCCAAAAGGAACTGTAAAAACTGTTTTATATTTATCTTTTTCTTCCAACTTTATTTGATAGAATCCTGACTTCATATCAAATTTTGAGAAGATTATATCATCATGTAATCTTCTTATCAAATCTCTTTTATTTGGTATTGGATATCTTATCCATTTCAAGACATTATTTAAAGGTTTATAATTAATTACCATTCGAGGTTCTCCTCTTTCTATTTCCGATTGATGGTTAACATAAAAGGCAGTGCAACTCCAAGGGGACTTGCTGGGCCTAATAAGTTTCTTATCAAGAAATCCTTTTATTTCTTTTTTGCAATATTCCAAAGTTTCGCTATTCATATGAATAGGCCGGGCTTTGATTGGTATTTTACTCTCATGAAAATCTTCTTCATATGGTAGAGACACCATATGAGTTTTTCTTTCCCAAAAGGCATTGGGAACTTCTGAGCAAACTTCTTTTTCAAAATCCTTTTGTATTTTGATTATCTTTTCTTTTACCAAAGGATCTTGAATTTGTTTTTCTATTTTAGCATATAAGATTTCCTTCTGAAAGAATCCTATTTGACTTTCTTTTCTTCGAATAATGGATAGAAAATTCTTTTCTTCTAAATTATCTTTTATATTATTTAGCTCTTTGGTCTTTATTGGATTTATAAATTCAAATAATACTTCTTGGTTATCTTTTTTAGTTTTTATTCCTTCTTCTGTAATTTGAAGGGGATAAAGTTGTGTTAGGAAAGGAGTTCCTAGTATTATTTGTTCTGAAGTATCTTTAACAAGGAGGAATGAGCTTTTGAAACAAATTCCTTTATTACAGATACTAGCTAGCATCTTCCAGTTTATAATTTACCTGTAACTTTTGGTTATTGGATGTATATAACTTTTGGAGTGTTTTCTGGTAATATTGTGTAGGAATAAGACCTTCTTGAATGCAATTAAGGTCTGCTCCCGAGTCTATTAAGGCAATAAATGGTTGATGAAAATAATTTTTATTTTTAAATTTATCTTTACATGCCATTTTTGCTGCATGGTTTTTATTCTTAAAAAGAAATTTGTCTCTTCATTATAAAGAGCATCGAATTCTTTTTCTTCATCAAAATGTGTGGAGGAAGAATGGGAAATAACATCCTTTCCCTTCCCCAAGGTTTTTTTGAAATTTTTGGTGCAAAATTTTGTATTTGTTTTTTAAATCAGCAACTTCATTTTTTAAATTTTTAATTTCCTTGTATAAAAATGGAAGACTGATTGGTTCTTGGATAAAAGAAGATTCAGGATTTGACTCAGGATTTAAAATATCTTTTAAATTGTACCCTGAAAATTCTTTAGTCGTTATTTCTTTACTTTCTAATTCCTTATATTTTTCTAGCATTGCTAACTTAACTTGTGGGTCATCGATTTGATTAACTAGGTCTAATAAAACTCTAGCTTCTTTAGAAATAACGTTAATTATAAATTTACAATTACAGTTATCTCCAAGACATCCACAACTTAAGCAACCAACATCGGAATCTGAAGAAGTTTCTTGATTTTGATATATTATTTCTTGTTCATTATCAATGGATGAATTATCTGAGGATTATATTTCATAGAGCAGTATTTTAGCAATTTGTTCTTTTATTTCTTCATCCATTTTAAGTTCTTTTATTTTTTGTTTTACTCTACATTTTTTAGCTATATGGCCAGCTCGACCACATTTATAGCAAATAATGTTTTTATCAAATCCTTTATTGAAAGGTTTATAATAAAAAGTTTTATTTTGGGATTTTCTATAAGGCTTATTTGGTTTTTCACCCGATGTTCCTTTATTAAATTTTTTATAATTTTTAAACTTTTGGGGTTTTATCCTTCTTTGTTTAGAAGGAGGGGTTAATTTCTCATAGCCAAATTGTTCACAAAAATTTCTTAATTCTTTATTATTTGTCTTACTCTCAAATTTAGCTTGTCGATGCATTTTTATATCTGTACAAAATTGTAAACCTGTTTTGTTTATTATTGAGATTATTCTTTCATAGGTTAAATCTTCTAGAGGGGTGCCTGGGTATTCATTTTTTATTTGGGTTCTAACTTTTTGGGCAAAATTCTTTGGGAGTCCAGATATAAATCTGTCTTTCCAATACAGTTGTCTACAGTCTGTCCTAGTGTAAATTTTTGTTAAAAAGTTATCTTTATACCATCTAAATTCTCCTAGGGTTGGACAATAAAGATTGTTTAATATTTCAAGAGACCTATCTGCAAAAACACTTGCGTCACCAATGAATGCTTGGGAGATTGCAAATATTAAGGCCTCTACTTGTTCTATCTGAATGGTTTCTGGTTCACCTTGATCGTTATTTCTTATTTCTTGTTTAACAAATGTGAGAATTGTTTGCCTATCAATTTCTCTTAAATTATTATCCCACCATCCTTTTAGGCTTCCAGTGAAACCTTGGATTAATAATTTAACATTACTTAGGGCATTATTTCTTTTTGCCCTATAGGCAGTAGCTGCCATTGACATTTCTTCTAATTTTCTCATTATTTGGTGTTCAGAGAAACCATCTATATTCCATTATACGATGCCTTCTCCGTTATATTAAGATACTAGGTCAAGCATAGCATCTTCAAATTGTATATCTGGCAAAGTGGGTCTTATGATAATAATTTCTAGAAGTTGGGTAGCTTTTCGAAGTATTTTTTATTTTATAGATTGTGTCTCTTCCTGTATCATCAAATTGTTTTTCTAATTCTAATATATCTTCATTTTTTATCATGTTTACTTTTGATGATGAAATTTTTAATGAAGCTAGTCTTTTATTTATTTCATTTAAAAGTTCGCTACTTGATTCTTTTCCTATTTTAATTTCTTTTATTTCAGAATCTGACAATTTGTAAGGAGTTATTAATGATTTTTCTAATTTCTTCGAAGTTTCTTCTTTTGAAGGTAAATCATTATCTTCAGAAGTACTTGCAACTTGATACAAAAGCTGATTTGTAAAATTCAACTGTTGTTGTATATTTTTAATGTCATTTCTTGTGGGCTGTTAAATAGTTAATGTTTTGGTATCTTCTTTCATGGTTTTGAAAGGAGATGTCGTTATTTCAATATTTTCAACATTTGGGAATGTTATTTCTTCCAAAGGGGGTATTACTGAAATAACCTCTTTACCTTTCATAGTTTTCCAAATTCTTTTGGCAGAGTTTAATGTTTGTAAATTTAAATTTTTAAAACAGTGATCTTTAAACCATGTGAAGTAGGGAATGTTGTCATCCTCTACCTCCTCAAGATAAGCATAATAGGATTCCCTATATTGTCTTATCTCTGGTTGTGAAAAAGTAGAGAAAAACCATTTTCTCTTACTTTCGTATTCAGGTTTTAAAAATTCTTTTTGAAGTTTTTGTTTATCAATATAAAACTTGGTAATTACAAAACATTGATTATGAGTTTCAAAACTTTGGTTAATTTCAAATTGAGTTGGTGACTCTCTTTGTGTCACTGGTTGTACAGATTGTGGTGTTTCCACCCTATATTCAGGTTGAGGAGCTGCAAGTAACTTTGTTAATATTTTGATAATCCTTTTGTAATTTACTATCGGTTTTATGAAATAAAATAAACAGATAGTACTTTTGATAAACATTACTTTCATTAATACTTTTATTTTCTATTTCGAACTATTTTCTCTTTTACTAATGCTTGAGATGATCCACAGTGGCATTCTGGTATCAGAGCCTTAGTGCTCTGGTACTTATATTGGTTTGAAGTTTTCTCTCTGTGCAGCATTGGTCAGCCGTTAGGGTGTTCCCGGTCGTAAAGCCCAAAGGTTAGGCACTACAAGAATTTTCGTTGTTTCCCAGGGCCTATGACCCTAGGAAATCCATAAAATCCGTGGGAAAATACACATTTCCCAGGGATGACCCACGGATTTAGATCCCTCGGTTTTCAGCTGGTCGGAAACGTTTCCCACGGCTTCGCAGGGATATATCCGTGGGAAATATTTCCCAGGGATAGATCCCTGGGAAATTTCTCAGGGTTCTAACCCTGGGAAATATATGTTTTGTTTAAATTATAAATAAAACCTTATATACATTAATTTATGCTAAAGTGGATAAATAAATAATTATTATTTTTATATGAATGCATCAACAAAGAAATTAACATCATAATTCAAGCAAACAATTTGTTCAACACAAAATGTTATTCAAGTCATATTTGTTCAACGAAAAAATTATTTCAAACCATAATAAACATGATAAGTAAAATAAACTAAGAATCCCCATTATAAGGCTCCTCAACAAAATGGTCAAGAGAGTCGTCGTCCTCCTGAGCACGCTGGGTCGTCTGACTAGGTCATTGCCGAAATTGCTTTGCTTCTTTGCAGAATCGCCGTGATTGTCTCCATCGGTTGTCGATCGTATCCATCATCACACGATGCTCCTCATCCCTCTCGCCGCTCCTCTCTTGGGAAGCAACCAACATCTGCCATCAGCGAGCGGTCTCACTTGAGACTCCGAGGGTAACGTCGCATGTGGTGGACGCTCCAACCCTAAGCTCTAACTTGCACGAGGCCCCTTTCCGATAGTTGCTTGGCAAGGTCTCCAAGACCGTCTGCGACGACCCTTATACTTGCCGCCGACGACTTCTGCCCAAACATTCAGCGCAAGCTGCTCGTCCTCTTGTGGGTTAGCTGGGGTGGATGGTGAAGAGGCTGATGATTGAGACATATGTTGACTCATCCTCTCATGAAACTCCTCCTGTTACAATACATCAGACTATCAAAATTTGAACAATATGTTACAAGATAAATTATGCAAAAAAAAATGGACAGAGTTTCCCCTAAAACTACAACATCCCAATGTTTACAAACAGAACACCGCAATTTAAATCCATAAATCATCATCAAAAGCTCAATAGGATGCACACAAATTATCATGTCCAAACTAGTTATAACATTTCCAATGTCGGGCAAAGTATCAATAGGTCCAAATATAAAGTGACTCTACTGGACTCATTAATCAAAACATGAATAGTATGTTACACGATTAATTATGCAGAAAATTGGACAGAGTTTCCCCTAAACCTCAACCTTTACAAATTGAACACCACAATTTAAAACTGCAAGTCATCAAAAGCTTAATAAGATTCACACAAAGCAATATATTCAACTCCCTAAAAGTCAATGCTCAAAAGCCAATGCTAAAACTAGTCATAACATTTGAGGCTCTCTCGCCTCTCAAGTCCAAATAAAGTATGAGTGTTACAATATCTATTAAAGTCAATAGCTTCTTCAAAAATCAAAAGGGCATATTACCCGAGTGCGCTTGGAGCGCTCATCTATGTACTCACCCAGGTAGCCTTCCTAGTATGGGTGCGTTTGTGAACCTCATGAATCTGTACTCCTCGATTATACGGCGAGCCTATAACACAAGCATAGATGATTAAGATAACAAGTAATGAACTATGATGTTGGAATAAATACATTTAATGCATAAAGAATGACAGTATGAGCATACCATACGATCCGCCCATTGCGACTGGGAAATGCTTCCTCCTGTGTGCAGGCTCCCACCCTTTTCTGATGCTCTATTTTTCTTTGCCTGAGCAGAAATTTTTTTAAATTGATCAGAAGCCCAATAACGACGCAACTCCTCCCAAATACCATCTCCAATCCAGGATCGCTGTATGCCACTCTCACGAGCCTCCCTAAGCATATCAGAAAGGCGTTCGGAGGCTTTATGGTGAAAGATCCTCTGGATCTCTGACTCATCTTCGTTCCTCCATGCCGCATGACCCTGTTTTAAGATAAATAACAATTGTTATACTAATAGTTTCGGAAATAATAAAAACCACATTAAGTAAATTGAAATTTGCTACTTACTCTAAACGCATCAAACATACTAATCCGCTCATTGTCAGTGAGTTTTCCCCATGATGTAAATGCCCTATGATACCTTTCTTTGGATAACAAACGCGATGGCACTCTTGCCGCTTCTCTTACAAGGAAGGAACCTTAACAAGTAAAGACGCATGAACCAATCAAACACATGGTAATAAATTATGATACAATGCATGAATCAACCAAACACATAGAAATTTAATTAATTCTTACCCGTTACCACTAGGCCTAATAATAGGTCGACCATCGGGCATGAGCTTAACTACCTTTGCTGCATCTAGCTCCTCTAGCTCCACTGGCTCCACCGGCTCCTCTGGCTGCTCATGCACATCTCGCAATCGAAGGTGAGCGTGAATAGCCTGGACTATATTGTTGCTCCTCATCCACACATCTTTGAAGGAGATGCTCTATAGTGTGCATGTGTCGTGACCCCCGGGGTGGGAATCATATCGAAATGAGGCGATGTAGGTGCAACACGTGGAGTCAGTGAAGGTGCTTGCTGTGGTGGGCGCGATGTAGGTACATGTGGGTGTGGTGCTGACGATGCAGAGGTAAGCGTTGAAGGCATACGTGAGTATCCATATATAGACTCACGAATCACTAAATTTGTGGAAGGTCTGTTCCGACGACGACGGGGATTTGGACGGGGTCGAGTATCAACCATAATACCCTTACCCTTATCGATGGGTGGAGGTGGGTCACGTCCTGCAGACATGTCTACAGAGCAATTTAATGTTAAAACAAAAGTTATCAGATATAGCAATAATATAAGTTATCTAAGTCATTAAAGTCAACAAATATAACTAACTAATAATCCAACAGCCAAAAATAAGTTATCTAAGTCATAAGGTCAACAAGTATAACTAACTAATAATCCAATGACCAAAAATAACTTAACCATCCAAATCATAAAGTCTTGGAAGATCTAATACAAATTAACTACGATTTATTCAGAATTTGAGTCATCGTCTTGACTCTGTTGAGTCATTATCTTCTTCCTCATCATCTTGAGATCCTGTCTCTTCATGTTCTTGGTGGAATTATCGTCTTCTTCATCCAAATGCTCCTGGATGGATGACAAATTGGCGATATTCACTTCTTCACCAGCGACTTGCAAGTCCCCTAAGCCATCAATAGGGTCAACTTCAATGACTTCAGCTACATGTGACATTACATCCACTTGATAAGGCACCTCTCCCTCTGAATCATCCACTTCGATGCTACCCCTTGGTGTTGTCTTGATGGCGACGGACCAACCTCGTTTGTCCTTACGAGTTGGTGGACAAGGTACGTAATACACCTGTCTCACATTTTGTGCTATGATAAACGGATCATCCCTTTGATATCTTCTACTCATTCGGATGTCCACAGTATTACATTTCGGGTTAAATTTTGTGCCTCTACCGGACGGATCGAACCGGTTACAATAAAATAGAACTATTCTTTTAGTATAGTCTAAAGAAGGGTACACCAGTTCATATATATGTTGGATCACACCGTAGAAGTCATCTTCAATTCCTTTTGTGAGACCCTTTACATGGACCCCGCTGTTGATGGTTTTTTTGCCCTCCGTCCATGATTGGGTATGAAATTTGTACCCGTTCACGAAGTAAGTGTGCCATTCTTTGACTTCTGTATTAGGACCATCGACTAAGTTCCTTAAGTGTTTGTTGATGGGAGTTGGTTGCTCACGGTAAACCAACATATGTCAGTTCTAAAAAATCATGTCTACATTTTACTCACAATGGATAATTCAAAGATTTTTAAGATACTAACTTGTTGCTTAAACCAGAGTGGAAACTCAGCATGTATACGAGTGGACTATTCTTGCTCGCTGTTTGCAGATATCAAGAAGGCACTGTAAAGTTGGACAATATATATTATAAGCACAAAAATATATACTATTAGGTATTCGAAAGAAAAAGATACGAAATGCATACTCAAGGTATGGTTTAACTTTGGTACAATTGATCAACACATGAACATGACCCGACTTCCTCTCTTTGTCCGATAACCAGTGAGAGGTCTCCTTCCCGAAAGCACGACCAGGCTGGCAAAAGACTGACAAGGTTAACGGATGTCTTTCACTTTCACTTTCCATTTCGTTCCTACTATTTTTTGGTGACAACATGAAGTTCTTGAAATAATGGGAACAAAAATGGGTTGTCTCGCGGTGTAAGTAAGACGCACAGATTGATCCTTCAACCTTAGCCTTATTTTTCACCGACCGTTTCGAATCACCCATGAATCTATAAAACAACAAGAAGTTCATAGTCATATCCTTTCACTGCGAATGGAAAAAAGTCTAATTAAAATTCTATGATGGTTATATTACCTTTCAAATGGATACATCCACCTATATTGAACCGGTCCACCAAGCCTCGCTTCATACACGAGATGTACTGGGAGATGCTCCATAGAATCAAAGAAACCAGGGGGGAATATTTTCTCCAACTTGCATAGAATTATGGGAATATTTTGCTCCATCCTAATCAGGTCATTCTCCCTCAACGTTGCAGAGCACAAATCCTTGAAGAATTGACTCAATTCAGTAAGCGGATTCAAGACATGCACGGGCAATGAACTAAAAGCAATAGGAAGTAAACATTCCATGAATACATGACAATCATGGCTTTTCATCCCATGCATCCTTCCTTTGTTAAGATCGGCACATCTTGCTAAGTTGGAAGAATAACCGTCTGGCATCCTAAGTTCTGTTATCCAGCGACAAACGGTCTTTGCTTCATTGACAGTTAAAGTGTAACTAGCTTTCGGTTTTAACATCTTCCCATTAGCCTGCGACTTTAGCTCCAACTCCGGCCGCCTAAAGTACAAAGCTAAGTCCATTCTTGCCTTCTCATTGTCCTTGGTTTTCCCACTGACATTCATGACAGTGTTTACTATGTTATCAAAAAAGTTCTTCTCTATGTGCATAACATCGAGATTGTGTCTCAACAAATTATCTTTCCAATACGGGAGGTCCCAAAAAGTACTTCTTTTTGTCCAGTTATGGCCTTCCCCGTATCCTTGTAATTTGGACACACGACCATTGCCAGTGACTTTTGGTAGTTCTCTTACTCTACTCCAAATCTCTTCCGGTTTGAACCTAGGCGGCGGTGCATCTTTTTCAACTTCCCCCTTTTTGAAGGCATTCTTATTCCGTCTAAATGAATGATCCATTTCTAAGAACATACGATGCGAGTCAAACCAAGAACTTTTCCCCCCGTGTTTCAAGGTAAAGCCCTTTGTATACTCCATGCAATGTGGACATGCCAATTTACCATGAGTCCCCCAACCAGACAACATACCATAAGCAGGGAAGTCATTAATGGTCCACATCAAAGCTGCCTTCATTATAAAATTTTCCTTCCTTGCGATATCGATGCGTCAACACGCCGCTCCACAACCTCTTCAAATCATCAATCAAAGGCTGTAAATAAACATCAATACCAGCCTCCGGATTGGATGGTCCATTATGAGACACGTCAAAAACATATAAGGTTTCGACATGCACATATTAGGAGGAAGATTGTATGGAGTAACAATTACGGGCCAACAAGAATATGGTGAAGCCGACGCTTGGATATACGGGGTAAAACCATCGGAGCTTAAACCAAGTCGTACATTACGTGGATCCGAAGCAAAATCAGTATGTACCCGGTCAAAGTGCTTCCATGCTTCGCCATCGGATGGATGCCGTAAGACGCGTCGAAGTTCTTTTGTTCTCAAAGTGCCATGTCATTTTTTCCTGCAGTTTGCATTGATGCGAACATTCTCTCGTAGCCTTGGAACTATTGACAAATAGAACATCGCCTTTACGGGAATTGGTTTGTTATTACTTGTCCCGGACTTGGGAGGGCAATACCTCGAAGCTTGACAAAATTTGCATTTGACCAAAGCTCCATCATTTATGCCGAATTCATTGTCGTAATACAACATGCATCCATTAATGCAACAATCAATCCTCTTGACTTCCAATCCCAGCTTCGACACTAACCTCTTTGCACCATAATAATTCTTTGGTACAACTCCTTTTATAGGTGTCACGTCCTGAAGCATTTTCATAAAAAAATCCAAACACTTTTCAGGAATATTCCAATTGGACTTGCAAGCTAAAAGCCTCACACACAAGCGATAATTTAGAGTCCGAGGCCCCTTCAAACAATGGCTTTTTGCTGTCTCGGTTAAAAGATTATAAAATCTTTGTGCTTCCTCATTCGGAAGATCTTCGGTGTTATCGTAATCATGCGCCTCGTTTACCCCGAGAGCATCAACCACCATCTCCTGCATTGACACAAACTGTTTCCCCACATCCCATATCTGCACGAGTGCTTGAGGCACCCGTGCAATTCTCGTCAACCCCTAAATCAACATGTGGCACTTCTTCACCATGGAGAGTCCAAATCCAGTAATTTTCCTGGAACCCATTCATATACAAGTCAGTCTTCACAAGGTCTTCACTCTTAATCTTTCGACATTGGCATTTAGCACACGGACATCTAATTCGGTTTCCATCATCGATGAAACACTTTTGTCGCTTTGCTTGGGTAACAAACTCTTCAACCCCATCTACGAAAGTTGGTTTCAAACCCCTTCTTTTCGGATATAGCCTATCATACACCCAACTACGATTCGAAGGATAACAATCCATCTTCTGCATATTAATAAAAAATCCAGATAAATTTTAACAATAAGAGAATAGCAATCACATTTTTTTTTGGGTACAATCTCTCAATGAATTTCACACACTAAAAGGAGTCACATATTCTTAAAGATGGCAAAAGGAATCCCCAAAAATGATTGATGATAATTGAAGAATGCAAAATAAATGCAAATTTTTTAGATATCCAAAGCAATCATAGTAAAATAATTTTTAGGCATGTGATAACAGAAAGAGATACCTGAACACTTGCATACTTTACAGTCAACTAACTAGACAAGCAACCTTACCTTAATTTTCCTCTCAAGTTTGTTTAGAACAGTATTTCTTTCCGGATACTCAACACAGATACGAGGTTTAAGTCATTAGCAAAAACACGCTTAACTATCCTTCTTGCAGATATGGCCGAGAGGGCCAACTCCAGAGAAAACATCACCTGTCAATTGGATATATAATCAAGTTACATGTGTAAGCAAGTCATAAATAATTTTTCATAATATATATAACTCATAGTAGAACACAATTCTGCAACTATTTCGGTTTTGTTTGTCGTCTCAGAAACAAGCAGTTGCTTCAAGGCACAATTTAACATGTTAGCATAAAATAAACCTTCACGTAACAGTAACTTCAAGGCACTTAAGCAGCAGTTCCATCAAGTAAACCGCACCAACACACATGTTAAGCATATACTTACCTAGATATAATCAAACCCGTGAAGGAAAATCATGTTGCACCTGTGGATTGCATGCATGATTTCAATGATTAAATCTTAATTCCATCCAAAGAAGCTAATGGTTCATGCATTGTATCAAATTGGTAATATGCTAAATATTGAATCAGAAAATTCAGCCAATGATCAACAGTCAAGCTCATTCTCAATGCAAAATGGGATTTCATTTATCATGTCCAGAACTCCAAGACAAAGCAATAACAGAGAAAACAAACATAAAGGGTTAATTATCAAACAAAGTTGCTCCCCAATTACCAAGAACACCAGTACATATGAAAAACTTACTCAATTAACTTTAGATGGTAGGGTTGAAAAGCAAGCCAATGGCATGATTCTGAGATTGGGAAACTGAGGAAAGTTCCACTACTCAAGCAAGCAAACACATATTCTATTTCCCCCTTGCCACCTGTCAAACACATATTATGAGATGACAAACAAAACCGAAATATTTTCCAAGTAAATATTTTCATTTTCGTTCAGAATGAGCAATAACCAACTATGTATACCAACAAGTAAAATGACCTGAATGAGCAATTTTTGAAACAAGCCCACCAATTGTGAAATAAGATAAACCCCATAAGACAATATTCCACTTTCAAGCATTTTAACCAATCTCATTCTTACAGTTATACTGCATATCAAATTCACACCAAGCCCCAAGCAGTATTGTATTTGTGCCACCAAAGCAAATCGGGAGTTCTTGTTTTAGGAAATTCCAAAGGTACTGTGTTAGGATACCGGGTTGGGCTTGAGCCCAATATCTGGGGATTATATGGGGAAACTCTTGTAATCATTTCAATTCAGGAAATAATACATACATATTTTCTCTGTTGTTGCATTCGGGTTTCTATCATACTGACTTCAAAGCTCTAGATAGGAATCCCAAAGTAATAAAAGATAAAATAGAATTAGCAGCAACCATGCATATATCAAATTCCTTTCATTCAAATCCTTCAAATGGAATTAGTCTACAAAGGTCATCATCTCTATATGCAGAGGCAGACTAGGGATAGTTACAAGGGGCAGCAGGATCCCAAAATGAAAAAATTTCCATTGTGTAATATACAAAATTATTCAGATAAGAACCCCCATAAATAGCAAATCAGTCACATCTAGAATTCTAGACTCTACAGTATAGCAGCCCCACCTAAAACCTCTAGTTCCACCCATCTAGATGATAATATTAATCAGAGCACCCAAAAAAAAAAAAGATAATGAACATCGATGGCATAAATAATAGTTCTACAAAAGCAAAAAGGAAAAGGTAATATGGACCAAAATTGGGTTTCACAGCAAGCAAGCAAGCAATGGCAATAATTATGCAATGGTAGCAATGGTAAGACAATCAAATGCATATTCCAAGCACTAAAAAACGAGAGGAAGAGAAAATCCAAAGTATCCTTGAAAAGACATGCAAAGCTGATACTTGAACTGAGAAAATCTCATCCTAAACATATCGATTTAAGAAAAATATCAAGTCAAGTAACATTTGTAAGGGATTTACTTTATCCTCGGCAAGTAGAGGAAGATGAAGGAGAATCTCAAGGGAGTTCTTGTTTCTATATTCAAACCCCCAAAGCAAACAAAACCAAAAAAATTTCGTCATCAGTATTAGACCAGGGACTTACCAGAGCGCGGGAAACCCTCTGCAATGGCGAGCCCGGAATGGTGAGGCCGTGATGTCGAGGAGGGTGAGGTTGAGTGGAGTGCAGCTGAGGACTTTAGGGTTAGGGTCTTGGGAACACGTACTTGGCTGTTCTGTGTTCTTCTCCAAACACCGTGTGAACAGCTGAGGCGCGAAGGGACCGAGCGAAGAGGAGGAAGGCGAACAGTAGGTTAACATCATTTTCCCAGGGGCTTGGCCGTGGGAAACACCGCCTGTCTTTTCGACCGTCAAAGCCGTGGGAAACACCGCCTATTTTGCGACGGGACGTCCGTGGGAAACTCCGTGTTGACTAGACACGGCTAAGCCCGTGGGAAACACCGCCTATTTTGCGACGGGACGTCCGTGGGAAACTCCGTGTTGATTAGACACGGCTAAGCCCGTGGGAAAACTGAGCCATTTACCAGGGCTCGGTCCGTGGGAAACAGCGCTTTCTGTTACCTACGGCCCAGCCAGTGGGAAATAAAGCGGGAATGTTTGGCGCCTCTTTTTCCTAGGGACCAAGCCGTGGGAAATCAAGCGAGACATTTCCGAGGGTCTTGGCCGTGGGAAATGTAAAAATTTCCTAGGGATTTTTTTCCGTGGATAAAAAGCCCTGGGAAATAGCTTAATTTCTTGTAGTGAGGGTAGTAAATCCGTTGGTAAGCCAAGGTGGTCCCGGTGTTTGGTGAGAATTCTCAGTCCCTAATATAGGTACTAGATCATTAAGGTTAGGTTATCATGTCTAGCCTTCTAAAGATGGATTCGAGAAAAGGTCAAGAAAAAATAGATGAGTTAGATAAACCCAGTACAAGTGAAAGTCTAAATTCATCATTAATTAATGAACAACAAATAATTTTACCTGATATTGAGCAGAAATTACATAATTGGAGCATTCCATCAATAAATGTTTCAGAAATTTATAAAACCAAGTTAATGGACAAGTTTAAATCTGATTTTATAATTAAGACTGCAGAATACAACATTAAAGTTGATAAAACTCAAGAAAGCCTAAATATCTTGAATTTATCAATGCACATTAGCAAAAATATAGATTTTTGCACATCGGATTAATTCAAGTTGCAATAAAACCTTTGCACAGATTAGGCATAGATACACCTGTGTGTGTATGCCTGAGAGATACTCGACCTGCTAGGTTCGAGGATCAAGTGCTTTCAATAATTGAGACCAATCTCCATGATGGTCCTACATTTTTCAATAACTTTCCAAATTATACTATCTCTTTAGAAAGTCTAGGAAAGAATAAACATAATATCAAATTAGACATTAAAATAAAGGAAGGAATTTGGAACCCAAACTCCTATCCAATGGCAGTAATATATAAAATATATTACAAAGCCATGAAGACAAATATTTCACCAAAAGCATTAGACATATCTTCGAAAGAAGATACTTTGCTTCTTCAAGTAAACCTTGAAAAATCAAATGTAGTCACTCCTAAGAGACTCAACCATAATGAAGTCTCTAGGAATCTTGAATGGAATTTACAAGAGATTCTGCCTCCGGAGGAGCCAGAACCCTCTCAAATGACAATACCAGTTGAATATGCATATGGTAATGTTTCAATAAGCTTTGCACCATTTAGTAGAAGTAATTCTACTAGATCGTTTAGAACCCCTGAAGGATCTAAACAAACAAATAATTTAAGAAAATCAATTGATTCATTTCATTCATTAAGATTAGCAGGAGTGAGAGATCATCCTGTTATTCCTCAACCCGAATATAGTGTGGAAACACCACAATATGTACAACCAGTGACACAAAGAGAGTCACCAACTCAATCTGAAATTAACCAAAGTTTTGAAACTCATAATCAATGTTTTGTAATTACCAAGTTTTATATTGATAAACAAAAACTTCAAAAAGAATTTTTAAAACCTGAATACGAAAGTAAGAGAAAACAGTTTTTCTCTACTTTTTCACAACCAGAGATAAGACAATATAGAGAATCCTATTATGCTTATCTTGAGGAGGTAGAGGATGACAACATTCCCTACTTCACATGGTTTGAAAATCACTATTTTAAAAATTTAAATTTACAAACATTAAACTCTGCCAAAAGAATTTGGAAAACTACGAAAGGTAAAGAGGTTATTTCAGTAATACCCCTTTGGAAGAAATAACATTCCCAAATATTGAAAATATTGAAATAACGACATATCCTTTCAAAACCATGAAAGAAGATACCAAAACATTAACTATTCAACAACCCACAAGAAATGACATTAAAAATATACAACAGCAGTTGAATTTTACAAATCGGCTTTTGTATCAAGTAGCAAGTACTTCTGAAGATGATGATTTACCTTCAAAAGAAGAAACTTCGAAGAAATTAGAAAAATCATTAATAACTCCTTACAAATTATCAGATTCTGAAATAAAAGAAATTAAAATAGGAAAAGAATCAAGTAGCAAAAAAATATATATATATATATATATATATATATATATATATATGTATGTGTGTGAATCACGTATTGTTACTTAAAATCTTAATTCGCAAATGTTAAAGTAATATTTCCCCCTTTTTTTTATATTTACTTTGACTTTACAAAATATTTTTTTTATGTCCATCTCTTATAACTCGACAAATATAAACCCATTTGTTTTATTTAAAATTTGTTATTTAACACCAATTTTGAATTTTTTGGAATTTAATTTTGATAAATTATTAATCAATTATATATCATCTAATGTTTTACTTTTAATGTAATTAGTATACAATAAATATTTTTAATAACGTGTTAATGAATAATGTCAATGTAAAAAATATTTATACTTGTATTTTAATTAATTCCTCTTTTTATATAGTTGCATTGAGAATATCTATTACTAAATAGGAGGAGCTTGAATCATCCTTCAACCACAAAAGTTGCCTAATGCTACTTTTGTCTCAATAGCTTCGTTCACTTATATTGACATAACACACATAGTTCATGTTTTTTATCCTATTGCTACACGATCTCCCCCCTTTTCTCTTTTATACTTTTTTATAACATTTGTTGACATTATGAGACCTTGAAATGTTGGCGAGATCACGCAGTAAACAACAAATATGTTAAAGATTCATTAAAAATGGACCTATTCGAAAACGGAGAATGTTATGTAGTATTTTAATGACATTAATTAAGAAATTAAAAAGAGTAAATTTTTTATTAAAAAAATGATGTATTTAGTATAATAAGAAGTTTGTATTTAATTTCTTATATAAAGTTATTGTTTTCGATTCCTTAACCAGTTATAATATTCTTTTAAAAGTTGTATTTAAAGAAGCTATTAAAAATATATACATATATTTACATGAGTGGTTGCAAGAGCTCTATGCAACTGTTGCACAAGAGTCATATGATTGAAGAAACAAAAAAATATGTTAAGTTATTTGCAACGATTTATAACCAAACAACTATTTAGCGTGTGTTTGGAATCACAACGTTTGTTTTTTGAGAGAATTGTGTCTATAATCATAGAGTAGCGTAAAACGTATATCAAGAAGTAATTTGAACTAATTTCACACATTTATGAATATATATTAAATGAATTCGATTTTCACAATAATTAATTAAAATATTTACGATTTTTAATAATGTGTTGAGATATGAATAAATAAAATTTTTGAGGTTTTTGCGTGTGAATGCTATTAACATATAAAAAACCACATTTTTTTTCATTAAATTATCCTAATTAGTTCAAAATGATTTATAAAATATTAAGTTTATTAAGATATAAAGTATTCCCACTTTACCAACTTGTGATTGATACAAGTGTTAAGGGATTTGGGTATTTTAAACAACTAGTCAGGGGTTCGAATCCTCTAATTCTTATGTATGAAAAAATCTAGTTGAAAAGAAAAAACCCATTTTATATGTCCAACATATTTCACGATAGAGATTAATCATTGATAATGATGTGAATACTTTGTACCTATATATCATAGTTAAAAAAAAAAAGTATTCCCACTTTTTGTTTGATAACATTTATTTTTGTTCCTTCAACTATGCCTGTGTTTGCTAACAAAATCTTATTTCTTAAATAAATATTTAAATTGACAATATTAAACTAAATTAACACACACATTTATTGATTCTCGTTCAAATATCCTCACACAATCAATAAAAAATATTACTATATGTTTACTTTTATATATTTATCTATCCATCTTTTTTTTTTGGACATAATCTATCCATCTTCTTATATCAAAGAGGGTAATTGATATAGACTCTCAGTGTAAATATTTTTTACACGGTCAATCATTAATAAATCGTCACATTATTGAAATCTTTGATTCTTATCCAGATCATTTTAAAAGTTATCAATTCCATGATTTGTGATTGGTTGACAGTGTAAAAAACTTTACATTGTCAGGGCATACCAAGGTTTACAAAACCGGATCGGCCATCGAACCGGTGAAGGCAGCGGTTCAAGGTTCAATGATCCAACCGAGGTTGAACCGTGGTTGGACCAGATATAATTAAATAATATTATTTTAATTTTCAATATAATATCTGTGACAATATTAAACAAAAAAACAATATAACAACTAAAATTATTAAGCACAACTTTTTTATTTTGAAATTAGACTAAATAAATATAAAGATATATGTTAACATCATCTTGATAGGGAAAACCAACCCAAAATCTACAACTAGCCCACATATGTTAGAAAACAAAAGAATTGAGTTTTGACTAGGATGACCCAGATCCTTTTATATTAAATTATTTTTTTACATTTTTTTTTAGGAAACCGGTCCAGGCCGGTCCACAATCGGCTATGACCGGTTTTACCGATTTTGAACCGGTTCGACGGTTCTGAGACCTGTTTCAAGCAAGGCTGGTTCTGGGGGCCAATCGAACCGGCCTAGGTCCCGGGTACCGATTAAACCGGTCTAACCGACCGGTCCGATTTTATAAACCTTGGTGCATACCAATTAAACTCTATATCAAATATACTTGGCAAATTATCATTTTGGTGTCTAAATCAGGGACAGACCTATAAATTTTGGTTAGTACGGGCAAAAAAATTGTTTACAAATATTATTATATAAAATATTATAAATATGGATAAGCAATAAAAAAATATATAAAATAAACAATATATAATTTTGTTTGGTCTCAATGTAAAACCTAACTGATAAAATAAAAATAAAAATCACTCTCACCAAATTCTTAATTATACTCAACGTCTCTCACATAATATGCATAATATCATAATTAAAAAAACACAAAATACCTACACTTTTATAAATTACAATGTCTTTTATGTATTTTCATATTATAATTTTACTGTCACCAAACTCACCGTTACATCTAATTGAAATGTTGTATGATTTTTTCATTTTCAATGCTATAAAAAAATATCTCTATATGTATATAACTAAACAATTACTCTACCATTGTTATCTCATGCAAATGTATATTTTATTTTTCACAAATAAGTGATAATAGTTTGTCACGTGAGAACAACATCTAATTTTTTATGGGGGTAAAAATAAATTACTAGATATATTATATGAGAAAAAATTCCTTAGTGGGGACAAGTGCCTCCATCTCACAACAAATAGGTCCGTTCCTGTGTCTAATTGTCGTTTTTCTTAAAATTATTTTTATCAATCAATAATTTAAAAAGCAAAAGTACAAAATAAAATGGAAGTCATAAGGTGGTTAAGATGATTTAGGTGAAGGGTTAAGGAGTAGAGTAATAAAAAGTTTGAGGATTCAAACCCTACCTATTAACAAAAATATTAATATTAATATATACATTTACCTATAAAAAAAATACAAAATAAAATAAAAATAACTAATTAGCCACATTGATTATCCATTCAATAATAACACTTTGTGGACACGTCATTGATCTTAATTTTTTTCGTCCCTCGGGCATGGCATTCACGCATATCACACATCGTCTCGACTGGTGAGCACTCCTCCGCACGCATGGCATGCGGTTATGTTATTTGCATATTTAAATGGGATATTTATTTGTGATATCTTGATTAATCATGTATAAATATTAGATAATTTATTTTATTATATGGTTTGTGAGCTTATTTTTTTATTTTATATTTTATTGAATTAATATTGGATATATTCTCATAAACTAATTTTAGAAAACTTAAATCCTTAAAAAATTATAATTCTAAATCCTTACAATTTATTATAGTTATTACATAAAAAATATTAAATACTTTTTTCATTAGAACACCAAAAAGTATTTTTTTATAAATAAAAAGTTTATATTGAGAGAAGGCACAACCTTTTTGCAGATTTATAGTGAAATTTACATATTGCCAAACATCATGAGAAATCTAGGAATCGAATCTACGTCATAACTAATATGAGCGGAATGCTTGATCAGATGTGTCAACCCTTATTGACGGTATCTAAACTTTCTTATTAAAAGTATTTATTTTTTGTTTTATATTTTCACTTAATACTAGAATGATAATTTTGATATTCAATAAGATTTTTATATATTTTATTGAATTAATATTGGATATATGTCAATAAACTAATTTTAGAAAAGTTAAGAGTTGAGTAAAAAAAAAAGTTAAGAGTTTAATTTCTATATAGGACTTTTATTGTGATATCCAATAATATTTTAATAAATTAATATTAATAATATTATTATTTTATTAATTATTAAAAAAAATACATGCTTTTTCTTGAGAGCACCAAAAAGTATTTGATATTTTCGTATTAAATGTATCTACTTTTTTTAAAGGAAAATGTATCCACTTTTTGTTTTATATTTTTATTTAATATTAGAATAATAATTTTATATGTTCATTTAAATGTATTTAAGTTTTGTTTAATATTTTCATTTAATACGTTTTTTCAATTATTAATAGAAAGATGAATAGAATTGCACCAAGGAAAAAAGATGAATAGAAAAAAAAATTATAAAAAAAAAAACAAAACTCGTTGAAAAATGGCCACTCCTCCTCCGCTACAATCTTCTCGAAAACAAACACAGAAACCCCCAATCTCATCCATCCATTCTTCCACGTCATCGATCCTCGTCGTTCAAATCCAACGCTCCACAAACCCCCCCACCTCATAAATTAAAACAAAAAAAGCCTCGAACCACAAAGGCTCACCTCACCTGAACCCTAGAACAGTCCCGGACCACGAGCCCCTTCCCCCAGAAAAGAGGTTTATCCCTCAAAACAAAGAGAAAGAGAAAGTTTAGAGAGAGAAACAAATAGAGCTTCCAAAACCAAAAAACAAAACCATTCTGCTTCAAACTCTGAACAACAACTCTATATTATACCCTTCAAAAACAAAATTAAGCGTTTTCAATAATCAATATCTGACACAACAACACCACCTTGTGCTTTTTTTAGCTCCACTTTCAAAATTTATAAAACGTGATAATCGAAGTGCTTGAATTTTCAGAAGGTGCGGTTTTGTATTTTTCCATATAGTGTTTCCTTTTTGATGGATGAGATCTGGGAGAGAGCTGTGGAGACGGCGTTAGACGGTGAGAAGGACCACGCCACGGTTCGAACGTTAACCTTAGACGGCGCCGTTAAGTGCGTTCAAGGACGGTTACCCCCACCGAGCCTTCTAGAAAGGTTCCAGAACCTTCACCACCTCTCGATCGCAAACGTCGGCGTTTCGACGCTCGAGCAGTTCCCGAAGCTTAGGAATCTCCAGAAACTGAATCTCTCCGATAATCGCATCGCATGCGGGCTCGAATTTCTGGTCGGAGCGGGTCTCGATTCGCTCCGCGACCTCGATCTCTCGAACAATCGGATTCAGTATATCGAGGATCTCGCTCCGCTCGCGCAGTTGAAGCTCGTTTCGTTGGATCTGTATGAATGTCCCGTTACGAGGGCGAAGGATTATCGATCTAGGGTTTTCGGGTTGATTAAGTCGCTGAAGTATTTGGATAAGATGGATGCTGAGGAGAATGAGAGACCGGAATCCGATGATGAAGAAGATGAGGAGGATGAGGAAGAAGAGGAAGAGGATGATCCTGGTAGTGGTGAAATTGATGGTGAAGATCGACCGTTTGGGATGAACAATGGACACGGCGGCGGCAGCGAGGTTGGTGATGGAGTTGTTGATGCTGATGAGGAGGATGAGAGCGATGCTGATGAAGAGGAGGCTGTGATGAGGACGACGAATGGGGGGTTGAGACATCAGGAGAATGGGTTCCGGGTTGCTCCTGTTGTGGTAGAGGATGAGGATGATGATGAGGAAGAGGAAGAGGACGAGGGGAATGAGTCAGGAGAGGAGATTGATGAAGAGGAGGGCGATGAGGATGATGTGGTTGAGGTTCATGAGATTGAAGATAGTGATGATGATGATGAGGATGTGGTTGAGTACGATGAGGAAGATGATGATGATGATGATGATGACGATGATGGTGATGATGAGGAGGAAGATGAGGAAGAGGTGGATAATGATGAAGGGGATTTTGCGGAACCGGAGAGTACTGGACGGTTGATGAGCACAGAAGGGGAGATTGATGGACATGAGCAGGGAGAGGAAGATGGAGATGAAGATGACAATGGAGAGACTGGAGAAGATGAGGTGGGTGACTTGGGTGTAGAAGAAGAAGATGATGATGGTGGAGAGTTTGAAGATGATGAGGAAGTAAGATAACCCTTCTGATTAACTAATATTTTTTTAATATATTTAATTGCATGTATGGCTGTTTACCTATTTTTGTTTAATTATTTTATTATTTTATTCATTTTTCATATCTCATTTTGCTAATTGTTTCTGTTGAGTATGTTCTTTTGAAGTTGTCAGATTGCTGAAGAGGAAGGTGGTAGTTTTGGATGCTCTTGATATTTGAAAAATTTGTGTTGACTGATAGTTGCTAACTGGATTTTAAGTTTTGTCTGTTTAGTTTAATACTTTAATATCTTTGCATTGTGTGATTTTTCTTTGTCTTTGGAATTTGAACTAACTTGTATTTTGCTTGTGTTGCTCTTTAAAGAGCAGTTACTTTTCATCCTTACCCTTTATGCATAACAGTGGCAGTGATGTTTTACGGAGCCTGTTCAGTTTAAAAAGAAACTGCAAGAGAGCATGGTCTCACGGTTGGCATTATTAATTAATATATTTTTGCCTTCAATGTTTTATCACGGAGACAATTATTTATAAGGACTGAGATTCTCTGCAGGATTTTTTTTATTCGTATTTTAATTTAATGTTCTACACTCAGTACTATATGCTAGTGGCTTAAAATACGATTTATGCTACTCAAGTGCTTGTCACTGCTATAACCAATGAATAATATGGATTATTAATGTGTTTTGTTTTAACATTCTGAAATTGTATGTGAACAACTTTTTACATATTCATCTATATACCAGTGTCTCATCCAGCCTTACAAATTTTAAGTGGATTCCTAATTTACTTCTGAGGTTTGTTTTTAATGTTCATTTTGGTGAGGCCAAGCTGGTGCAGTTGAGACTTGGACCAATTTTGGATAGTCCCACTGGGATGGTACGGAAAATTTCTTGTACTGTTCTGGATGTTCTCTGTAAATGTAGGAATTAAGATGAAAAAATGCTTTAGACAAGGGAGACGGCATAACAGTCTAAATCTTAATTGCAGTTGAGTGCCAGTCACATTGCTATTTTGACTGGTAGAAGTTTATGGAGTTTGCATTTGTTCTCTATTCCTTGTATTTATTCTTTCTTGTACTGTTTTGAGTCATCTTATTCTGCTCCATTAATGTATCTGACAACCCTGTTTTGTTCAAATTTTGGCACAGAATTACTATGTTCTTTTAAGTTCGATTTCTTTTGACAGTATGCATCAGATTACATAATTTTTAACGTTATAGTAATGTTTTCAAAGTTATCTTATTTAATTGCCTTCAGGGATGATATTATGATTCGGTTAAATGCTTATTTTTACCGTGTTCATTTTTTCGTTCACCGTGAGTAGCGGTTGCCCTTTCCTGAGTTTTGTTTGTTTCCATGTGCTGCTTTTATGCTCTGATACTAGCTTATTTTTGGTCTAAACTAAGATATTGAAAAATATAGTGTCTGAGGATTTATGTGCTTTTGTAGTCTTTTTATGTGATTGTTTGGACAAGATCCTAGAGTCTTCAATGCTTTAGTTTGCTGAGTCTTGAAGTTGAAAGTGTAACAAACCATGCGGATTTGTTAGGAAATTTTTTACTGATGTTTGTAATGATATTTAAATTTTTATTCTGTCTATGTGCCCTGTGACATGGGATTGCTTTACCAGAACTAATGCAATTAGCTTCGGTAACTGGATTGGGCTGGTGAAAATGTAGGAATGCTTGGGTTGTTGTTCTTCTAGTGTATTATATTTATGAAAATAAAAAGTGTTTGCTTTATTTTCTGTCATTTTTTCCCCTTATTCTTGATTCAAGATTTCGTCACTCTGAACTTATTAATCTAACTATGGAGTTTTTTTGGAATCACAGGAAGAAGACTGTGGTGCTGGATATCTTGTTCAGCCAGTTGGGCAGTCTGAGCCTCTCAATGCTGGCATTCCTGATGTGGATGGTGGAAATGATGAAGAGGAGGAGGAAGTTGATGATGATGATGAAGATGATGTTCAGGTGTTGCCTCCTGCCTCTTCAAACCTCAAGAGGAAGAGGGATGGTGCTGGAGATGAAGACAAGGACAATGAAGATGGCGATGATGATGTTGTAGCATTTAATAAAAAGTCATCCAAGAAGCATTGACGCACCACTGTGATAATATCATGATCTTGTTTTCTTTATCTCTTCCAAATGTTGGAAGCAATCAAACCTCAGTTTAGATAGTGTAATGATGATGGTTAGTCTTTACTCTTTAGGTATTTAGCTCTCCTGGACAGAACAGAGGACATGTTAGGAAAAAAGAATTGCATGTTGGGTGGAAATATGTTTAGTTCAAAAAGTCGTTATTGGTTTTTTCCCCTCTTGCCTTTCGCATATAGCGGTTGCTCTCTTGAATATTCAAATGGTAGTTATTAGGGGTTTACCGCCTCATGTTCTCAATGCAGGTGTTGGCTTGTAAAGGGGAATGGCTGATACTTGGAGGGAAGCAAAGAGTTGGGAACCTTTTTATATTTTTTCAAATTTTTTCCCCTTTCTAAATGTCTAGTTTATTGGAGCGCTTTCTTGGTGGGAAAAGCTTGTAAAACACCTGTAGATAGTTCTTATGAAATTGATTCCGATCAATCAAAGTTGGTACCTGTTGTTATGACGTGGCTATTTCATAAAATATTGCCATTACGTGGAATTATTCCAATTTCTATCTTATATTTATTGAGCTTGTAATGACAACAATGCGAAAACCTTGGTCCCGGGGTGCTGGTCAATTGCCAGGTCATATTCCATGGGGCCCTCGATTTAATGTTTTTATCCAGCAAATTGACGGGATTTTTGTTTTAAATTGGAATAACGTTTTTATATTTATTTACTACACATATTATTATATTTATGTTCTTTTTATTTAATATTTAATTTTGGCTGATATTATATAATTGCATATTCAAAGATGCAAGTGATGTGAATAATAAAACGTGTATAACTTTTTGTTTAAACTCTCCAACAAGCATCTGTACATTGCCATTTTCCATCTTGTATGGTCGTATATATACATCTTTGCCTCCTGGTTCTCAGCATAGTTTATTGATCAATTGGACGGTGAAATCGATTTTTATTTTCATGCAATTGGATTTTGCCTGCTGTTCTTAGGATAGGAGCAATCGAAAGATCTCGCGTGAACCACACGCAACTTCTGAGTTTTGGGAGCGGCTTTTCTCAACCTGGCTGATGTTATGTTCAGGTAATGCTCGCGAGCCGCTTGAGTGACGGTTTGTTTAGCGTTATAAACCGTTTATCATTCCCCCGAACCTAAGTTACTACAGTAACTCTGATGTTCGGATATAAAATTAAAATACAGTTGAAAATAATTGATTTCTGATGAGTAAAACTGAGTTTTGTGGATGCAAAATTTTTTATTTTTTCCGTTGAAAATAATTGATGGTAGATGTAGGACCTACAAAATTCTACATATTCACACCTCAAAAATGATTTTACTTTATCATCCAAACAAAATCAATTCTTCTAAACCTATTTTTAAAAAACTGTTATGAAACACAAATAAAAAAGAATACTAAGGAGACCCAAACGCATATGCACCCTAACAAAAGGTAACATCCATATAGAACAACTAGAGATATCTAATCAACCTAAAACAAATGAAAGAGCTGCTATACGGTTGATAGATAGCTAAAAGTGCCTACAGTGTACAAATTTTGAACTACCAAATTAACCCCTGTAAATAAAAATCTAGGCATAGTTGACCCTACAAGCACATAACAGATAGGGAAAAGAGTTTCAACCATAAATTGAAGCACCATGCTGATGCGGCCATCAGGCACTGATGATGCTAATAGCCTAATAGAGTACCCTGCGCCAGAGACACCTTGCCAAAATCGAAGCACCAGATCAAAATCATAGCAGCCAAAGTGAATTAATTAGAAGATAATTAAGACAAAATGCTAGTATAGCTGAGACATATTCCAGACCAGCATTGCAACAAAACAGTGAAACAACTCCATTTGTCAACCAAAACATCAATATTTAGCTGAGAGAATCACATCACAGGGCATTGCCAAGCGGCCATCAAACCAGAAGGACACAGCACTGTTGCATATATTGCTGAGTGTGCAGTACTAGACAGTGTAGAGATAAAGCAGGAGAAACTGCAGCAACATAGCAACTGCTGGACAGAAAATAAGACAGGTATTGAGTCACCTGATCTGGGAACATCATGATTCCATGGACTCTCCTGAAACTCCTCCCCTATGACTAACATTTAGAAGCAATCTTCATACACTCCAATGGGCAAATGCACCAGTCTGAGAATGAAAAAGACCCACCACATTTGATTCTCACCCAATACCATGACCTTATCTTGATTAGGTCCAGGATTAATTGCCATACGAAGGTCATTCATTACCTTTGCTGGGACAGAGCCAAACCAGAATTTTTTGAAGAAGTAGAGATTTGTGATGTCCAAGTGAAGAAGAGGATCGTCTGATAGGGACTGCAGTACTTTAAAGGCCGATTTTGAAGAGTAAACCCCACTCGAATCATGACACCAAGACCATCGAGAATTGTCACCAAAGCTGTTTACTAGAGTCAACATCTCTTGAAGCAAGGTCTCCTCCTATACAAATAAATTTCTTCTCCAATTCCAACTTCCATCGTGCCAAACCCCCATTTCAGCAATAGAGAAATCCTTACATTCTGATATACTAAACACTCTTTCAAACTGAATTGACTTACCCAAGGATCATGCCAAAAGGAGGTATCTTGGCCGTTTCCAACCTGCTTCCTTAAGCCGAAAATGAACCAGTCTTCAGAGCTCCCAAACCTTGCAGTTTTAACTAAGTATGGATGCTGAACTTGCAGGCTGTCCAGCAGAGGTACTGCGACCAAGGAACTGTCCATACCTTGCCAACAGAATTCTTGACCAGAGAGCTTCATTATCAGTTAGCAATCTCCACTTCCATTTACCTACAAGACTAAGATTAAAGAGGTTTATGTCTTTTAATCCTAAGCCTCCCCTTTCTTTTGGTTTACAAACATCCTGCCACGCTACCCAAGCAATTTTCCTTTTTTCCTCCCATCCACCCCAAAGGAAATTCCTTTGGATCCAAGTCCGTTCCTTCATAACCTTCTTTTCCCTCGTAAACGAGAGAAAATAAATGGGTAGATTGGATAGGACAGAGTTTAGTAAAACAACTCTACCTCCCAAAGAAAGAAATTTTCCTTTCCAAGAGGATAATCTTCGCTTTACCTTTTCTATAACCGGTCTCGGCCCTTCTTGGATTAGCGCCAACCGGTAGACCTAACTAGACAAAGGGAAAGGAACCAATTCTGCAGTGTAGGAAATCAGCTGCTGCCTCCAAAAAAAGATGGTCCACGTTAAGCCCAAAAATGCTACTTTTGTGGAAATTCACCTTCAACCCGGAAATTAGTTCAAAGCAACGAAAGATCGCCTTCATGGACCATAAGTTTTCCCAAGATGTTGCCCCCACCAAAATTGTGTCGTCCGTGAATCGTAAATGAGTTACCATCGACTGATTTTGACCAAAAGAGAACCCTGAGAATTGGTTGGATTCCACTGCCCTTGTAATCATCATGTTTAGTCCCTCAGCTGCAATCAAAAATAGGATTGGGGCCAAAGGATCCCCTTGTCGAATATCCTTCGAGATCGGAAATTCACTTGTCAGGCTACCGTTAACAAGCATGGAAGAATTACCTGAAAAGATAGTTACCTTCATCCAACAAATCCATTTATCACAAAAGCCAAAATTTACCATATTTTTTTCCAAGTAGCCCCAGTTTACTGAGTCATATGTCTTCTCCAAGTTGACCTTAAAAATTAGGCATTCCTTTTTCTGTTTTTTCTCAAGATCCTCAATCTCATTCATTACCACAACGCATCAAGTATGTGTCTGTTTGGCAAGAAGGCAGTCTGACTAGGCGAAACAATATTATTCAATACTGGTTTCAATCTCCCAGCCAGTAGCTTTGAGATAATTTTGTATAAACAACCATATATATATATATTAATCATAATATTAAATTTAAAATGTCTTTCCTCCCATTCAAGTTTGAGTGAGGAGGGATTTAATCCCCTCCATTCTCTCATATGTCCCTTCCAAAAAATTGGAACCAAATGAGAAAGGTTTATAAAAATATATATGTAAAACGAGTAGTTTGTGTAAAAATTATACTCCATTGGTGTGTGAAAATAAGGCCATTGAAAGTTCACAATTTTGTGTATTTTTTTCGCCAAATGTTATGTCAATTATCGTTTTTCAATATGCTATTTCAGGTTATTATTTGTTATGATTTACAAGGATCCTTAAAAAAAACTATGGCTTGATATTAATGATCAAATAAACAGCAGCCAGTAAATGGTAAAACCTATAATTGACTCAATCTAAGCAAAAGCTGGGAACATGTAAAAAAAAAAACAAAGCAAAAGGTGGCAGAGGTCCTCCTTTATAGGAGACCATTGAGGAAGGACAAGAACAGTTCCTTTTGTATTTTGGGTATTTTACAATGTCGTAGATCTTTCTTTCCTTTCTTTTGAGAACCCTTTTGTTTCTCCTTCAAGGTAAGTTTTCTTCAGAATTCCTCTTCCTAATCTTGTTAAACAAATATATATATATATATATATTAAGAAACACATTTAAATCTAGCTAGGAATCCAAATTTCATAATCATAACAAATCAAAATCTACCCTGTAAAATAAAAACATTATTATTTATATGGTTTTGTCTCTATCTTGATCAATTTATTCTCTTCATTAATTTGCAAAAGTTTTTTGTCAGGGTTCTCAACAATTGTCTGTGAGAAGAGAAGGCAGGGGAAAGGTGGTGTTTCCGGCCTCAGGGTGGTTTTTTACGTAAAAACATTGTGGCCGGAACCCAAAACCAATAATGTCTTCCCCTCATAACTCTTCTCCTGATAACTCTACACCTGATAATGCCACACCTGATAACTCTACACCTGATGATACCACACCTGATAACTCTACACCTGATGATTCTACACCTGATAATTCCACCCCTGATAACTCTAATGCACCACCTACAAGTTCCTCATCAACACCTTCAGTGCCAAAACAGTCTCAAACCTCCCCTGGATCACCACCGGCAACACCACAAAAATCATTACCAGATGGAAAATCACATTCGCCGCCTACAAATGGTGGCGGCAAGGACGACAACAAAGCAATAGTTGGAGCTGTGGTTGGAGTGGTGTTTGTTATTCTTGTTCTCGCCATTATTTGTGTCATATGGTCCAGGAAGAAGAGAAGAAAGCAAAAGCAAAAGTACTATTATGGAGAACCTCCTTCTGTTGGAAAAGGTGACAAGTCCAATATCGCCCCTCTAAGTCATACATTTTCATATACATACACATCAATGTATCTGGTTAGAGTTAGAGGAGTAAATATGAACCATTAAACCATATATAATTATCAAGATTAAAAGTTAGTTAGTGATCACTTAAAAAATGACTTTATGTTCTAATTTTCATCTTTCATGTATGATTAAAAGTATGAGAATAACCCATTTTACTCCCATATAAAATAGCCCTCTCACTTAATACACCTCTTACACACATACAGTTATATACATAGACAATAGTTATGAACATGGTTTTTAAATTATGGTTCATACAAATGCAACTATAATATGCCATTTTAATATTCTTCTACAGTTGCATTAACAATATTTTTTTTATAATTATCCACACTTATAATAAAATTAATATAACTGCAGCCGTGATTTAAAATTAAGTGTATGGCAACCTATTGGAATTGTGTTGTATAGTGTATGTGATGAAATTGCAAAGGCAATGTCTGTGATAACTATTCCCTTTAAGCGCGCACACACAAATGTGAGAAGAACATGGTATTATGCATACTTAGACTTGTTTGTACTCTAGAGCAAGAACTTTCTCAACATTATTATAATATCGATTCAAATAATTTTTGGTTTCTTTCCTTGATTCATTTCAAATTATCATCTTTGAAACAAGCAATACCATAGAAGAGGAGTGCTAGTAACACATCCTTTTATTGGTTGAAGTTTATATGGGTCCCACTATTTTGGATGGGTTCTATTTGAATTTTGTAAGACATGAAATTGTAGAACTCACATAAATTTCAATCAATAAAAAGAAACGTATTAGAAAGAGTATGTTGCTAGCATAAACAGATGCTGATTGTTAATTAATGGGTTACAAAATGACTATTATAGGGGGCAACTACTACAACAACGGGCAGCACCCTCACACTAACTGGTCAGGTTCTCATGGGCCACCAGACCACGTTATTAGGATGCACCAATCTGGAAATGCAATGGGAATGGGAATGGGCCCTCCTAGTGGTGGATGGGGCCCATCACCACCACCTCTAACGAACAGTGCTGAAATGAGCGGCAATTACTCAATGGGAATGACACCACACTCTCCAGGCCTTTCTCTTACCCTCAAGGGGGGTACCTTCACATATGAGGAATTGGCATCTGCCACCAACGGTTTTGCTAATGACAAAATTATAGGACAGGGTGGCTTTGGTTATGTCCATAAGGGAGTGCTGCCTAATGGAAAGGAAGTGGCAGTAAAGAGTCTAAAATCTGGTAGCGGCCAAGGAGAGAGAGAGTTCCAAGCTGAGATTGACATCATTAGTCGTGTTCATCATCGCCATCTTGTGTCGCTTGTTGGATATTGTATTTCGGGTGGACAGAGAATGTTGGTCTATGAATTTGTTCCCAACCAAACTTTGGAACATCACCTTCATGGTAACTACTATACATTCTTTACAATGTTAGTATATAAATATAATTTTTTATGTATTATTATGTATGCTTATCAGTGAGGTGTAGTATATTGAATAGAATAGAAACCGGTATATTGACACTTATGAAACCGTGACCATAAGCAGAAATAAGAGTCGGTTCACTTTGTTTCCAATTTATTATTTTCAATGTCATATTTTCATTACTAATTATAAAAATGTCATTCATAAAAAAAAATTGTAAAATGTTGTTTTTTTTTCCACTTTCCTGTTTCAAAGAGCGGCGCAAGTTTTTGAAAAACATGAAATAAAATAAAAATAATATAATGTTTTTATAATTATCATAAAAACACTAAATAAAAACAGGAAAATGAAAAGAAAGTAGACGGACCCTAATTTTTTTAATATTGCATATATACTTTTCGGTATATGAGTGCAACCTAATAAAAATAATTTCAACCATTTTTTGCTTCGATGGTCATCCTAGAAAGAAAAAAAAAGTGATCGAAATTGGTATTTGTTTATGGTCACAGGAAAGGGTGTCCCTACCATGGATTGGCCTACTAGACTGCGGATTGCATTAGGATCCGCCAAAGGGCTAGCCTACCTTCATGAAGATTGTAAGATTCAGATCCCTCATATATGATCCATTCTCTTTTCAATTATTTCCTGGCATTATCTTTCTCATATTTGCTTTATTAACAAATGAACTCAGGTAATCCTCGCATAATCCACCGTGATATTAAAGCTTCTAATGTCCTCCTTGATGATAGCTTCGAAGCTAAGGTTCCACATAGTTACATATTTCATTTATTTCATGAAGTTTATTGCCTACATTTTAGCTAGTTTTAACTAATTAATCTTATGCATATTACAACTCTTATATTGCTGAAGCTATTTGATTATGCCAATGATGCATCTTAATCAGGTGTCTGATTTTGGATTGGCCAAGTTGACAACTGATAATAATACGCATGTCTCAACTCGTGTCATGGGAACATTCGGGTAATTTCTCTCCACTGCATGCATGCTTTAATACAGGGACAGAGCAAGACTTTAATGATAGGAAGAGCCAACAATAAAAATTAAAGTTAATCTAGTAATATACATTACAAAAAAACAATTGTTTAGCGACCGTAAGTTTCGGTCGCTAAACCATGTAAATCGGTCGCTATCTGTTTTAGCGACCGAATCAGAGACCGATTTATGATGGTAGCTGAATATCTGGTCGCTAATGTTTTAGCTACCGAATTATTATTTAGCGACCGTAAATTCGGTCGCTATATAATAATAATCGGTCGCTATTAGGTTGGTCACATTTTCTGGGTAACCATTTTTAGCGACCGATAATCGGTTGCTATTTCGGTCGCTAATTTTGGTTACAGTTAGCCTATATTAGCGACGGATTTTCGGTCGCTATACATCATCTGTAAATCTTAAATAAAGTTTAGCGACCGAATTATTGGTTTCTAATTCGGTCGCTAAACTGGTTATTATTAATTTTTTTTAATTTTAATTTTTATAATAAATTTTTTTCTAATTTTCTTTAAACGTTAAAAAAATTACTAATAAAACACACCAAATAACTTATGAAATATACAATCATAAAAAATAATAAATATATATAAAAAGAATAATCCAAAATGTCGTACAAGAATCGTTTAAAGTCAAAAATATGGAGAGAAAAATCGGTCATGATGAGGGGGAGATGGAGGAATCCAATCATCCTCGGCGTCCGTACCACCGACGTCGCTAGCCGATCGTCCTCTCGCGATAGCGACATCGATGGGGGCGGCGGAACCGGAGGAGCGGCAGCAGCGCACAACCGCCGTCGAGCATCATCCCGAGCAACTCGAGTCTGGATCCTCATCTGCTCCAACACCAGCCCCAGATGTCCGCGCCCCGCTCGATGCTCGCCGCATCATTCTTTGGTGTGCCCGAGTCAATCGCGGCAATCTGGTTCGCCATCTCCCGTTGCTCTCTCTCGCTCTTCTCCCGAAGCTCCGCGTTCATTTGCGTGATGGTGTCCTCGCATTTGGTGGAACTGCTCCCGAGGGACGGTATCGAGCGCAGAAGGAGCAGCGTCGTGCCGGACGATGAAGCGATGAACTCGGCCATACACGTGCCCCTTCTTGTTCCCGCCCCGACGACCTCCAAATAAATGGCATTATCGTCGACGGAGACAGAGAGAGCAGCCATCACCGATCAAAGCCTCATCTTGTGACTGTGAGGCACGTGATATGGCATCGTCCTTCTTCTCGTTGAAGCCCGCCTACAAAGTATAGTTGAATAGATTTAGTTAAAATAATTATATCCAATATTAACAAATCATTTATAATAAATTACAAGTAAACACTAAATTATTTTTTTGCTTACAAGATAATTCACGGGCCTTGTCGTTGACCCATGTCCCCGACTTCAACTTCTTCGTCCTCTCCACCAACTCCATAGCAGATCGGGGCCCATTGTTTCTCGTGCTTTTCGCACGAATAATATAATATTAAATTCATAAGAATAATTAAAAATGAAAACTAATTAATTAAATAGTATATTAAGTCAAAAGTTTAATGTATTACCAGCTCGTCGTAGTGGGCGGCGGCTGATTTAGACCCACCGGTCCAAGCACATGCGCCACCATCAGAAGCTCGATTACGCCGAGCTATGACCTGGATCTCCTGGAACTTCTCAGTAGCCCAAGATCTTGGTCCAGCTGCCTCATGATCTCGGGATCCACCCACCTCCCCTTATTCTCGCCCCTTCCTCGCCTTGTTCATCGATTCTTCATAACCAGTGAGCCTTTATGCTCAAATATGTCCCCGACGAGAGTCTCTAAAGCTAAGTCCCACCTATACTCTTTCTGCAACTTACAGTTGTTAGGAAATTCGTGTGTACATATATATAATGTAAATTTAATTTAAAAAACTTAATAAACTGTTACCTTAAACTCTAGAAATAACTGATTCCTATGGCCCAGTGGGATGGCCTTCCATGTAGGCCATGGACCATCAAACTTGCGTCGCAGGATCTTCGAGATCGAATCAGAAGGGCCCTTCAGGCGTAAAGCTGCAGCAAAATTAGAGCATTAATAAATGTTATAATTAAATTTTAAAAACAAGTAAATAGAAATTAACGATACTTTATATATATTAAAAAATTAAATTAGCATACTCGTTATCCCCCCTGGGGATAAGAAGAATCCTCCTGTCGGATGGACCACGACTCTCCTGTCCCGAAGATGATGATGGTCCTATCGTCGTAGGTGTGGATGATGAGGGTGCAGCCTATGTCCCGACCACATGAGGATGGGTGGGGGGTGCAACTCCATCACCCTGAGGTGTCCCGTCAACAGAGGTGCTGGTAGGATGGTCTCGATCTGAAGGCTGTGGGTCGGCCGGCGAAGGGACTCTCGCAGCACGACCTCCACGACGACCTCCACAACGACCCCTACCTCTGGAGGAATCTGCCATCTGTGAAAAAAATGAAAATATGATTACACAACAGTGTAGTGTAAATAATACAAAAATAAATTACCTAATAAGTAGAATGACATTCACACAATGAATTATGACATAAATAAATTACCTAAGTAGAATCTCCGTCACTAAATTCACCCTTAGTCTCATCAGTATCACTTGATCGGAATGTACCTTCGCTATTCTCCTCTATGTATTGGGAACCCATTCCACCATCTTCTCCCCCATCTTCTTCTAGTACAACACCAACCGATGGTCCAGCATGATCCATTATCATCTGCTCGTATGGATTCAATTCTTCCCTCCCGTCACCACTTCCATAGTACGAACCTTCAGCCACAATCGGGTTTAAGTCAGGCAACGTCTCACCATGGTTACTCCACCAATAGTAATCAGGCATGAAGCCCTTCTCAGAAAGATCGGCTACAACTCCATCCATGCTTTTGAAAGATTGACACTTGCATCTTTTGCAAGGACACCTCAATTGATCACCGCCCAACCGTATAAATCTCTCCTGGCTAACAACAAACTCTATAAACTCACCCACTCCAACTCTATACTCTTCCCTAAGACGTTTATTCCGATCCAACCTACGATACATCCATTTTCGATTCTCCGGAATATCCATTGCTGGCAATTAAATAGCCTGACCAATCCTACAATAACACTTATATATTACGGTGCATTCCAATAACTCCATCAATCTCGTTCTTATGACAAGGTATGAACCTATCCCATTCGAGAAGAAACCTTTGTCACACTCGGCTACTAATAGTTATTCCCATATTCAAATACCTTATAGTTGACAAAATTTCGGCAGCATTTCCCATCGGTCTCCAAGTTACACGACTCGAGCACGGTCAGAATCACCGCGATCAAGTATGCACCAGGAGAACAAAAGGAAATGCATCAGACCGAGATTTCAACAAGTATATAAGGCATTTGAACATTGAAATGACTATTGTACGAGTGTGAAAAAGGTTTTTTCCCAAACTGTCCCACTTGAACAATTCAAGATTCAATACAATGAGCATGCATACCTTGATAAGTTACGCATGCTCATTAATATTGAATCTCAAATAGGAAACTAAGGCTTTCGTAAATTAATTATTAACTCTAACAGAAAATAAAACCATTAACCTATAAATATTGCAACATTGTTGAGTTTATATAAATTGCAGCGTAAATCAATACAAACTTAGATTAAATATTGTAGCAAACATCATATTGAGCTCCGCTCTCCACTAACAAGTAGCAGTTAATTGTCAAACACATGCATAATTTCTAAATTATTAGCACACAACCAGCATCCCGCCTTTCGGACAGGATCACATCCTATTGAGCTCTCCACTAACAAACAACACATATTGACAAACACATGCATAAACATTAAATTATCAGCATACAATCATACAATATCACATCCTATTGAGCTCCGCTCTCCACTAACAAACAACACATATTGACAAACACATGCATAAACATTAAATTAATTATCAGCATACGATCAGACAAGATCACATCCTATTGAGCTCAGCTCTCCACTACCAAACAAGACGATAATTCACATAATACATTACACTGAGTGTTCAGAAAACTGACCTGAGAGAGAAAACACAACTGAGCAAGGATAAGTGGAGGAGCCGGTAGAAGAATATGACAACAAGGACCTATCGTGCATAAATGAAATTATTCATTTCAACTCAAATCACTATTCTATTATGTTAAATTGTTATACCTAAATAATTTATCTCATGAATATCTAGTGTTAAAGCATGTGCTCACGAAAAAATAATCAATGAAGCATAAAAAATAATAAGATTGGAGAGCTGAATGTCAATTTATTTTGATTTCGACTTTTTTTTTAAAAATTATCCTTAAATCGGGCCTAACTGTTTACACAAATCGAATCAATATATTACATATCCAGTACCATAAAAAAATGTGGCTAATGCTAGAATTTCTTTCTATCAAAGAGAAGATTTTCCATGTTGTTCAATGTTCATGTTAGTAAACATGACAGTGCCCATTAAAATAGAAAATAATAGAGAGAAAACTGAAAGGTGTAATTGATTGAATGAGAAAGTTTATTACATCAAGTCATATATAAAAGTGACTTATATTATATGTAAGATAAAGCAACTGATTTGTAACTAACCACTAATTAACTATATTAATTATATGATCTAATAGTCCATCCTAGATAGACAAGATGTTAGGGTCTTAGTTAGTAGGGAAAATTTGTCATAACTCACAAATTCCATTTCTATGATTTTCTAGAATTTAAATCATAAAAATCAAGGAATATGGAAAGTTGTAGCAACTTAGTGATTTGAATGAAAAACATGAAGAGAAAGGAAGGATGATCATTGATCACTAGACAAGCACAGATATCAAATTTGGAGATTTGTTTCCCTTTATGCAAAGAGTTACAAATTTTTGAAATCCAAGAGTAAAATAAAAGGGTATGGTTCGGCCAAGTGGGGGAAAATAGGGGAGAAATTTTTGTTCATCAAATCATTTGGCAAGCATGAAGAGTATGATTATAGAAGCACCAATATTAAGTTTCAAGACTTAAATCAATGGGTACAAAGAGTTATGATTTTTCTACCATTTTCAAGCTTAATTCTTTTTGAACAAAATTAAGAACAAGCATGAAGCTAATCAACTCAACATCAATTGTAATGAAGAAAGGTTGGAGGAAAATTACCTCTAAGTGATGATCCTTGAGTAAGAAATCAAGACACCTTGAGAAACTAAGAGAAAAGAGAGAAATGTGTTGGATGAAAAAATGAAAATGATGAGTAACAAAAACACACATCCCTAAACTCACACACATACACTAAACACACAACTCTGCACACACACACACACACACAAACATCCCAAACAGACACACACACATACACTAAACACACATCTCTGCACACACACACACACACACACACAAACATCCCAAACAGACACTCACATACACTAAACACACATCTCTGCACACATGCACACACACACAAACATCCCAAACAGACACACACACAGAGCACACACACACCTACCCTATGATTACAATCCAATTGAACACACAAACTTTAGTACACAGAACACACAACAAACACACACTCACAACACACACACACACAACACAACAAACACACACACAACACCAATGTACACACAACACACAACAGAAACAACAATGTAGAGAAAGACAGAGAGAAGCAATTACCTCGGTCAGTGTGAGGGAGGGCGTTGTGGTGGTGGTGGTGTGAGCAATGTGACCAGAATGAGCCCTGAAATGAGGGGGGAAATGATAGACAGTGACATAGTGAGACAATGAGACAGAGAGATGGAGTAGAGGAGAGCTTACCTGAGCAGAGGGGAGATGACGGTGGTGACGACGACCGGAGGTGTCTTGGGGTGTTGAGGTGGCCAGAGCGCGCGCCGACGAAGAGAGAAACAGTGGGGCGGAGAGAGAAAACGCAATAAAAAATGAGGCAGAAGGAGGTTCCGTCGAATTTAGGGATTTCGATTTTAGCGACCGAATTAATTCGGTCTCTAATTGATCGCTAATATGGTTAGTTTTAATTTGAATTTGTAATTTTAGCGACCGAATTAAATTTCGGTCGCTAACACGCGCAATTTTATTTTTTCAACGCGCCATTTAGCGACCGAATTAATATCGGTCGCAAATATAAATAAAGCTTAAAGTGTGAATTCATAAATTTAGCGACGGATTTATAAATCGGTCGCTAATATAAACACAGTTTGACCGTTGCATTTAATTCGGTCGCCATTTCGGTCGCTAACAATTCATAAATTTCTGACTTTTACTTTCCTTTGTTTAGCGACCGAAGTAGCGACCGATATCTCTGCTACGCTCTATTTCGGTCGCAGAATCTACTCTAACCATTGTTTCATGTAGATCCTACAATCGGTCTCTATTTCGGTTGCAAAAAGGAACCTAAAAATTCGGTCACTATTTTCGGTCGCTAAATGACCTTTTTTTTGTCGTGATATATGCATCGAATTTATATAAAATTCATAATTATATGTTTTAAAATGTTAATTACATTAATAATCTATTAAATTAAAGAACTCTTTTCCCGCATGTCATGAAAATCATTTATAATTGAATATACACTAAACTATTTAGCCATTTTCTTTTTAATAAAGATCCTCTATGGTAGAGTAATTATAGAAACACGAAGTGTGAAAATAACAGTTATCATTCAACATACAAGAGAATATCTTTCTGTTTTTTTAATTTTTACCAACCAATGACATAGATTAAAATAATTTCAAAGCCTATTAATAATTTTAGAATTTTTATTTCCAAAAGAAAAAAAGTTAGGCTAGCTCCGTCCCTGCTTTAATACCTATAGCAACTCTAACAAAGAAAGTGGCTAAATTGAAAACAGTTTTGCTCTTAGAACGTGGTTATAATATGTGTCGCTAATTAATCAAAATACGCTTTATTTCACTGCAATATACTGAATGATTTGATAGCACATTGAAATATTTACACGATAAGCCCTAGCGAAATGGAAGATAATGACATGAATGATTCCCCCTTAAGAGCTTTTCACCCAACAATTTCATCATTCAGCTAGTATTGTATCCTTCTTACACTTAGGAAGTTTAAGACATAATTTGCAAGAACAATTATGTTTAAATAAGTTAATCCTGCTTGATGACCTAGATTTTCATGTTAAAACAGGTACCTAGCCCCAGAATATGCATCAAGTGGAAAATTGACAGAGAAATCTGATGTTTTCTCATTTGGGGTTATGCTTTTGGAACTCGTAACCGGGAAGCGACCTGTGGATATCACAAATACCATGGAGGATAGCTTAGTGGACTGGGTTAGTACCTTATACATTTTTATCTTTATCTTTCTCTATTTGTCTCATTGCACAAAGTTGCATATTTCTAATAAGGAAAAAACTTATGTATTGTTCCATGCTGTTTTTCAATAAAAATAATGTATGTGTAACAAATGTTACACGTATTTTATTTTTATTGGTGAATTATTGCACATGTATTATTATTATTATTATTGGATAGCAACACCAAAAATACTTATGAAACAACACATAAGTTTTTTCCTTCAAATATATTTCAGACATTAGGGTGAAGTGATCACTCAAACACCCAAAAAGTACTTTGGTTTTCAATTTCATTCTACAACTCGCGTTTTTTTATCTAAAATTTATTGTGAAATTATGTACCGAGCAGGCTCGACCACTCCTGAATCGTGGGCTAGAGGAGGATGGCAACTTTGGAGAGTTGGTGGATCCATTTTTGGAGGGTAACTACAATAGTCAGGAAATGGCAAGGATGGCAGCATGTGCTGCTGCAAGCATTCGCCATTCTGCAAAGAAACGTGCAAAAATGAGCCAGGTATATATATATATATATATATGATGCACATGGAGACAACGTAATTTAATTTATATTCTCACATTACTTTTTTATGTTCACTTTTACACCTACTTTATAATCATCCATCAAATCATTTTTGTGTTTGAAAACAACAATCGATAGATGATACTCTGTCCGATTATGAGCAAAAATTGAATAAAACACATATATTAAAATAGTTAGTTGATCTTATTTAAAAGAGTCATTTGAAATAAAAAATTAAGTTTGTTACCTAAATTATTCTTCCTCTTATTTATTAAGCTTGTGTTATTGAGAATAAAAGGAATCATTTGAAAACAAAATTTGTATTAAATGAAAGGTATTTTGAGAATAACCTCATTAAATAAGCTGAAAGTAGTTGAAATTTGTTTATATTTTGGACCAAAAAAATTAAAATTTTTTACTTATATTGTTGACCGGAAGGAGTAGATTATTAGAGTTTAAATGTAAAAAAATAGTGAGATAAAAAAGTGGTGAGATGCATATTTTCCTTGAATTAATGTCATATATGAAACCTTGAAATTACTATACATGATTTTAAATTACAATCATGTAACATCTACATAATTATGTACAATTGTCACAATTAATGTTACAAAATCGCGCAGATCTGACAAAAAAATATGACTAATGCACTTGCCATTCATAACCAATTATAGTAATGAAGAACTTTGAAACCGAAATACGACACCTATAGTTTGAAATCATTACTAAGTAAAGGCATCGGTTTGGTCATATATATGTTTGACATTTCTTATAGTCGTTTGGGCTTGAATGGCAAATTGCATGTGCCCGGGAAATCATAGTTTTGGAGGACATGTATGGACATTTTGAAAAAAAATTATAATAGTGATATGAATTTAGATTTACTTAAATTGTGACTTAATCATGTGCATGCAGATAGTAAGGGTATTGGAAGGAGATGTCTCACTAGAAGACTTGAAGGAAGGGATGAAGCCTGCGGGTTCAGGACATAGCAGCAAGTACGCTTCTTCATCAGGGAACTCAGACTATGATACGATGCAATATAATGCTGACATGGTGAAGTTCAGAAAGGCAATAATGTCAAGCCAGGAATTTGGCAACAGCATCGAGCCATCTAGCAAGGAATATGGCCATCGTTAGGAGACCCCAAAGCAGCACCCTTTACATACATCCCCATAAAGGATACAAATCTGTTGTCCCAATAAATATTGTCTCAGTGTTCCCTACCAATAAAAAACAGAGAATATGCATAAGTATTAATGAAGTGTGATTTTATTTTATTAAGTGACAAATTGTAATTGGTGGGGGACACATGAGAGAATGTGACAGAAAAATGGGACAGAGGATCTCCATCCTTACATATGTAGGTGAATCAAAATGAGGCTATAGCAAAGATCTCAGTTAGCTTTGGATGACCCTTGTGACATAACATTTTTGCTGATCACGAACTTGATAGGAAAGGGAAAATTATTATAAAGATGTTAACTTATGAAGGCTTCTTGCTTTTATCAATTTCATTTGTGATGCAAGTGAGGTATCATATTATAGAGAATCGAGATTGAATGCTTTGGTGTGTTTGAGGTGTACATTACAAAAGGTGTCAGTCAATGTTAACCTGCTTTTAATCGTTGTTTTATGTTTTGTGATATTAATATTTGTACTGTAGAATTATATACTCATACTTCTGAATTTTTGAAATGAGTGAAGGATATAAATCTAACTTCCATTAACATATGATGAGTTGGTTTCACAAGTAAAAAATCATACGGGAAGAAGTTAGCAACACTAGTGCAGAAAAGGGTTTTAACGTCAGTTAAAATTGATCTCTAAAGTCGGTTTAAGAATCGATGTTGAAACGGGCGATGTTGTTAATTAAAACTTTAAACATCGGTTTTCAAACCGATATTAAAAGATCACTTTAGACATCGGTTATAAGATAAAACCGATGTCTATAGTTCTCATTCAACAAAAAAATATAAGCAACACAAAACTTTAGACATCGGTTAAAATAAAGAACCGATGTCTAAAGTACATTTTTAACATCGGTTTTTTATATTAACCGATGTCTAAAGTTCTTCTATTCTGTTTTTCAAAATACTACACGACTTTTAATATCGGTTTTGTTAATAACCGATGTTAAAAGTCCACTTTAGACATCGGTTATTTATTTTAACCGATGTCTAAAGTACTTCTATTTTGTTTTTAAAAATAGCACACGACTTTTAACATCGGTTATGATAATAACCGATGTCTATAGTGGTTTTTGTTTTTTAAATAATTAATTTACATTAGTTACAATCCTTTCCCCTGTTTCAGGATTACATCTAGATCATTCCCTAAGTTAACAAAATCTAAATATTCTCAACATTGAATCACTTATACAACCAAAACACACTAAATTAATATACTATATATATATTGATTACGAATATATGATACATACACTTCAATTACCTTCAGATCTAAATACGTAATAATATCGCAAGTAGTGTAAACTGAACAATATGAGAACAAAGATACCTAGAATCCAAAAAACTAGCTAGTACATGATATGTTATATATTTCAAGTCAAAATATATATGTCAAAAAACTAGCTAGTGTATACATGATATGTTTATAAACGGGAAATACAAACTATGATTGGTATAGTACAAAAAACTAGCTAGTGTATACATGATATGTTTATAAACGGGAAACACAAACTATGATTGGTACAGTACTTCAAAAAAGAACGTTGCCCAACGCAGCCTTATGTCAATAATGTCCCGTACAGAGAGTGGAGTCGGACTGTCGAACATCTGCACATTCAATTGGACATAAGATTAATCTTATAAGTAATAAACTAAAATAAAACATAACTAATCTATAATTAATTGTTACAACTAATTGTGTTACTTACCTCCTGCCATCTTTCAGTAATACCGGCGGAGACAATTTCGAGCATCCACTTCATCACGTAATATCCGCACTCACATCCTCCATGTTGTCTACGAGACTACAAATGAAACCAAATTTGAATATAAGGAATTAAACACAAAGTAATAACTAATGTAAACTGCACTTGAAGCATTTGTAGTAATATCTTACGTTAGGAATAATCCACCTAATAGGGCTACGCCTTTCACCACCCAAAATATGACTCGCATCCATAGAACTATCATAAGAAAATAAACATTAATTAAACTATATGTTATAGATTTCGGTTAAATAAAACAACTTGATTAATTAAATGCTTATGTTTCAATAGGGGTCTTGAGATCCTTCGTCGGCTTCCTTCCCACCGAGTAGAAGAAGACCACGACATTCACACGAGGACATGTGATCAATAATTGCCAATGTTCACCGCATTTACGAATCAGTTAGTGACAAGTCATATATAGTTATAATTAAATAATAAATTGTAAACTTGTACTTACTCCTTGAGGTATGGTGCAAGGTTGCACTGATGATTGTCTCTAGCAAGTATAGAGCGTATGTTCGCGACCATGTCTTCTGATAGAATGAGAACATCATCCTGAATGAGAATAGGGTCAATGAACCCATAAACGGCGAGGTTTCCCTTATCAAGATACAGGCGATGTAGATACCTAAGATATTGATAAAACATATTAATTATAATAATATTTAAAATTTAATTAGTTAAATTAAAAATAAAATATACTTAAGTGCACCATAACGAGATGTTCGCGGCGCTAACCATTTCACCCTCAACAGCAATCTCCATAATTTCCCTCCTTTGGATATAAATATGGTCATTACACCTTCCATCATGTTCCAACTTTACATAAGTTGCAGCCGACCCCATAGTCACAACCTCTACAGCCAAACGTTTTTAAACATTATGAGGATCCCCTTTGTCGATCCCCTAAACAACAAACACAAAACATTAGTGATCACAGTTAAGTCATTTCATTTGTAATTAATTGAATGATTAAATGAATACCTTGGCAGGAGCAGACTTCTCGGGTCTTTCCGGATCCGACCTTTTAGGCGGAACATCTTTTCTAACATCCTAAATAAAAAAACATAAAGCATTAATAGTAAACACAAATAAATTATTTCAATTGTAAATATAGAAAAACACAAGTAATTGAATACCTCAGATGCAACAAAAAACCTGACCAATCTTCTTGGTCAGAGGATGAAGTTACCGGGGGCCTCACCCACTGTTTGAACCTCCTCAATGGGCACAGGGACTCGAGCATCAGCATCTCGAATATCTTCAACCTGCACCCTCACCTAATCACCCGCTAATGTACGGTGGTGTATGGTATTCCCCAAGTTGTGTGCCCTCCCCAATGCCACTAAGCGGCGATCATGATGATCATCAACATACAACTCACACATATCAGGATCCTCCTCATCATCATCAGGGTGATGAGGAGGATCACATGAGCCCTTAGTGCTCACATGGCCAGAGGGTTGGACACCTGTGTTTTGCATGGACATACCAGCCAAAGCTGCTAGTTGCTGGGAAAACTGCTGGGTCATCTCCTGTCTAAGCTCATCCGCAATCTCCCGTTTTAGCCGTTCTCTATATGCTTCATCATCCCTATGGTGTTGGTATGAAGATGAACCATGGTATTGGCAAATGCCAATGCCCCATCCAATACCAATCACACGGCTCGGGTAGTCTTGTTTACCGATGGCAGTAGCTAAGATATCCTGGCGGCCTTCAGGAACAAAGGTTCCTTGAGTGGCCTATTCGTCCAAGGCATCCTATAACATATAGAATATTACGTCTGATGAGTGTGATTTCATCTCATATTTCATTGACATTTTGCATGCATTTTCATATAGTTTATGCATTTCTTATTTGATTTTGGTTAGTTTTTACCTTGGAACGGGTAAGGCGGTTTTGTGGTGTTGTTGTGCAGGAATTGAGGATTAAAATGCTCAAGATTAACCATGATGGAGCTTGCATGAAGATGGAGCTTGAAAAGCAAGAAAATGACCCAAACAGAGCCCATCACGGTCTAGCCGTGACAGCCATCACGGCCATGATCGAGTAGAGCTGAAAAGAAAGAATGGAAAAGTCAGAGCTGGTCACGGTCAGCCCGTGATGTCCGTCACGGCCGTGACATGCCAACTGAACCAGACCCTCACAGGCAGAACTGATCACGGCCTAGCCGTGATGGTGGTCACGGCCGTGACAGACCAACCAGCGAAGCAACTTCCAAGTCAGAATCCGTCACGGCCTAACTGTGTCAGGCATCACGGTCGTGACGCGCAATATATTAATCGTTAGAAACTGATTTGATCTGAATTTGTGATTGCTTGAGATTCAAGTTACCCTAATATATAAATAGAGCACTTAGGCTCGGAAATAGGGGGACTTGGAGAGACTTTTGAAGGACTTTCGGGGTGCTACCCTTAGGCATAATTAGCATTTCTCTTCTTCTTCTTCTTCTTTTCCTCTCTTAGGTTTTCTTTCATGTTTTTATTAATCAAGCTTGCTCTTAACATGGCAATGCTTGAGTAGTAGTTTTATTTCTAGGGATTGGGTCTATGCCCAAGATCTGTTTTATGTTATGAATTGATGTTTTCCCTTTGCTAATTTCGATTTTGCTTTCCATTTGGTTTCTATCGCATGAATTACTTGTGAATCTGGTGTGCACTTATTTTCATGTCATATATACTCTAAGGAGGAACCTAGCGGTGAACTTAGGTATTGGATCTATAGGAATCAAACATAGTACTTAAATCACGAGAGTTAGAAGCGGTCCTTCGAGGGTTCACGAATTGTCACAAAGCTTAAAGGGTTCAATCTAAATTCAATTACCACGAGAGTAGGGGTTGGTTTAATTGGGCACGGTTTTTGTAACCCGAGAGGGAGCAGTAACTTATTTAGGATAAATTCGCCTTCAAAGCAAATTTTGATAATTAACAAGGGGTAGTTAATTTGGTAACATGAACAATCTTGTTGGTAACCCAATTCCTAGGAATCTCTTTAGATTTGAAAAACCCCTAATTGATTTACTTTCCTCTTTTAATTGATTGCATTCTTAAATATCTGATTTTCTAGTTAATTCTTATTTCAAAAATCAAATCTTTTCAAAATCCTTTTTTATATAGTCCAGTTTAATTGGTTTAATAATTAGTTGTTATTTGAGATTACGGTCTCTGTGGGATCGATCTTTTTATTACTTGGCGACGAATCCGGTACATTTGCCGGAATCCACACACCAAGTTTTTTGGCGCCGTTGCCGGGGATTGTGCTTTCTTGAATCTCAATTTAATTTTTAAATTGATTTTTCTGGAATTTTTCTTTTTAATTATTTCTTTTTTAAAAAAAATATTTCCTTTTTTTTCATTTATATCTTTTTCTTTCTAGAGTATCTCTATCTCTCCTATAGGTGTTTTTCTCTTTTATGCAAAGATCCCTAAGTCTTGAAAACCTTATTGAGGTTGACCCCGAAATCGAAAGGACCTTTCATAGACGTAGGAGACTACAAAGAGAGAGGGAGGGGTTGATTCTCATTCCACTCACGGCGAATCTAACGGATACAAAACCACTGAAGGACTACGCAGCCCCAAATGCTAGGGGTTTGCGAACTGGGATTGCTAGGCCAGAAATCGAGGTGGAGAACTACACTATACCGCCTATGCTAATTAGCATGATTAGGCAACATCAATTCGAACGATTACCCTCGGAGGACCCGACCGATCATGTAGAGACATTCCTGGAGTTCACCGATGCAATTAGGATTCATGGTGCCCCGATTGATGCTATATGCTTGAGGTTATTCCCCTCCTCTCTGACTGGAAAGGCAAAAGCTTGGTTGAAGCAAGTGCCCGCTAATACGTTGTCAACTTGGGACCAACTGGAGCAAGCATTCTTGGAGAAATTCTTCCCTCCATCCAAGACTGCTTACCTACGAACCCAGATCACCGGCTTCTTCCAAAAGGACGGAGAATGCTTATCCGAAGCTTGGGATCGCTACAAGGGATTGCTAGAGTCTTGCCCACATCATGGGCTCGAGAGGTGGTTGTTAGTGCATACCTTCTACAACGGATTGGATTACTCTTCGAAGGTGTCACTTGACTCCGCAGCTGGTGGAGCCTTTATGAATAGACCTCTGACTAAAGCATTCAATATCATTGAAAACGTAGCCACCAACTATAATCAGTGGGGTTCGGAAAGAGGTAATAACCCGAAAAAGCTTTCGAGGGGTAAGTTTGGAATGAATAGCACTGATCTAATTATGTTTAAAATTGACTCACTGAATAAACGCTTTGATAAGCTTGAAAAGGCTAATGTGAGTTCAATAGGTGCTACTAATGTTGTTTGTGAGATTTGTGGAATGCAGGGACATGACATAATGGAGTGCCCACATGGTATTGCTCCTAGATCCGGTGCTTGGGAGGAACAAGTGAACTCTTGTCACAACTTCTATGACACGAACCCGAAGTTGCCAAATTATGCTCCTTCTAGTTCTTACAATCAAGGAAGGAAGAATAGCCCTTACCTCTCCTACGGGAACTACAACAACACGTTGAACCACGAATTCCAGGAAGGCCAAGGTAATCGGAAACCCACATCAGGGTATCCTCAGGTACAAAATTCTAGACTTGAGTCTCTCTTGGAAAATTTTGTTGAAACTCAAACAAAACAAAATGAAGAGTTAAGGAAACAAGATAGGGCAGTCAATGAGGCAATAAAAGAGTTAGCATCTAAGGTAGATAACTTAGCCATCCATAATAAGATGTTAGAAACTCTGATTGCCCAACAAGCTAGTACATATACTAGAACTAAGGGTACGTTTCCAGGACAACCCGAAGTTAATCCCAATGAGCACTGTAATGCTATATACTTAAGGGATGATAAGCTTGGGGTAGTTGAGAAGGATGTGGAATGTGAGGAGGACATGAGCGAAGATGAAAAGATAGAGCCAAAGTATGTCCCTCCACCACCTTACCAACCCCCAATACCTTTCCCACAAAGGTTGGTCAAGAAAAAGCAAGTAGAAATAGAAACTAAGAGCTTAATTGAGGAGCATGATGCCATGATAAAAACTAATATGCCTCATAAACTAAAAGATCCAGGAAGTTTCTCTATTGCTTGCTCAATTGGAGAGGTGAAAATAGACCAAGCCTTATGTGACTTAGGGGCTAGTACGAGTTTGATGCCGCTTACTATCTTTGAGAGGTTAGGAACCAAGAAATTGAGTCCATCCAAATTCTATTTACAATTTGCGGATGGATCAACTAAAACTCCTCTAGGCATACTAGAGAATGTTCCCATAAAGGTAGGGAAATTTTTCATTCCTACCGATTTCATGGTGTTGGATATGAACAGGAATTATGAATTCCTTATCATACTTTGAAGGCCATTCTTGGCCACAGCTGGAGCAATAATAGATGTAAAGAATGACAAGCTCTCTCTGAATGTAGAGGAAGGTAGGGTAGATTTTGATTTGACTAACTCATATAACAACCCTCCTTTTGAGAGTCACGTGTGCAGGATCGAGATAATGCCTCCAGAGGTGAAGGAAGAGCCTAATATGGAAGCAACTCCCAAACTTTGCATGACAAATGATGCACCAAATAAAGATGAAATGGGAGTTGCTCATCATGTGGAGTTAGAACTTTCGCCGGGAGGGAGTAAGGCCATGAAACTCAGAGTGAAAAGAGAAAAGCGAAGGCGCAATTGGCCATATGAGCAAAATAGGCTCCTCGAAGGACTTCCATGGAAGAGAGGTGTTCTTTCACCTCCAAGCCTAGCCGACCCTGATTGATCCAAGGGAGTATGGTCAGGCTTAAGACCGTAAATAAAAGCTTCTTTGGAGGCAACCCAAGTTTTCTTTCCCTCTTCCATTTGTTTTTGAATTTTGTCTTTGAATAATTTGAGGAGATTAAGAGAAGAAAGATCACTAATTAATGGTTTTGCCAAGTATTTTCAGGTTATGAAAGCAGTAAGAGCAAAAACGCAAAGAAAAATAAATTCAGAATCGATCACGCCCAGGCCGTGCCCCTGAAGATCAGAAAGGATCACAGCCCATCCGTGATAGCCCTCACGGGTGTGATGAGAAGGACAAAGAAAATCAGAATGTATCACGGCCGTGACAGGCCAGCTCCTATAGACCAGAATTGATCACGGTCTAGCCGTGATGAGCATCACGGTCGTGACACATTTTCCAGCATCTCTATGACTGGCATTTGAGCAAGCACCCTCCACCACCTCGGTGAGTTGTTCCATTTTTCTACTCTCTCCGACTTGATTATTTACGTTGGGGACAATGTAAGTTTTTAAGCTTGGGGTAGGGGTATTTTTATATTTTTTGCATTTTTACATTTTTCATGTTGCATTCATATAGGCATAATTTTGCATATCACATGATTAGATTGCCCCTTACTTAGAATATGCATCCAATTGTGAAAAATTTTGTGCCAAATGAATTGAGACAGTGAATTTTTGAACCCAATTTTTGTATCCTTGTGATAGGCTAAAAATAAAAATGCTTGAGATGATCTTTTGATAGTTGATAATTAACATGTGGTTCCTTAGATTTGTGTTTCTCATTGATTTTAAACTACTAAATGTGAGATTTTTTGAGCCAAAAAGGGGTACTCACTAAATCTACCCCATTCTTTGTGATTGAGTGTTTTACTCCTCTTGGATTGTATTCTCTAGAACTTGACTTGAAACCGTTTTGAAACTTAAAAATTTTTGAAAACATTTTTGAAAATGATTGAGGTACTAGGTATTTTTCTGGCCTTCTGAGCTTTTACTGATTAAATGCTACCCCTTAGTTGCCCAATTTTGAGCCTAAAAGAATAAAATACTTTTCTTGGTACCTTGATTTATTTTGATGAATGATGTTTATGACACCTTTTAAAGTATTGCAAAAGGGGCAAAAAGGTAGTTTGAAAAATAAATTGTGGGATGAGAAAGTAGAAAAATATTTCTCTTAAGTTGAAAATCTCCCCTTCTCCAAATAAATAAAATAAATAAACAAAAAAAATGGAGAAAGGGGATGAGAAAAAGAAAGTGAGAAATAAAATTAAAAAAAAAAGAAAAGAAAAAATAAAAGAAAGAAAGGTGGAAAAGTGAACTAAAGCCCAAAAAGGTATTTTAGAAGGTTGTCATGCTTGCAATGTTTGATACTTTGTCTAGCCTTCTTGAATTTTAATTTTCTTGCTTTCCCCAGCTAACAATTAATCCCATGGCCCCATTACAACCAAAATAAAAGACCTCTTGATTCTTATGTGTTTTCATTAATAAAGTATAGATTTGGTTAATAGTCAAACTTATGGTAGAATACCTTCCTTAAGGAAATTGAGCGAATTGTCACATATCCTTAAACATTTGAGTGAGGTGAGAAGAGTGCCCGAATTAGTGAAAGATATGAATTTAGGGAACCTAAGCTTCTAATTGGACTTGAAATTGATTGTCTCTTGGGTACTTATTTGAATATGCCTGTCACTTGGAATAGTTACTCGGGTTCTTGGTTCACTGTCCATGCTCTGACTGTTTATCTTGTCTGGCCTTAGTGATTGCTTGAGGACAAGCAAAATCTTAAGCTTGGGGTAGTTTGATGAGTGTGATTTCACCTCATATTTCATTGACATTTTGCATGCATTTTCATATAGTTTAGGCATTTCTAATTTGATTTTGGTTAGTTTTTACCTTGGAACGGGTAAGGCGGTTTTATGGTATTGTTGTGCAGGAATTGATGATTAAAATGCTCAAGATTAACCATGATGGAGCTTACATGAAGATGGAGCTTGAAAAGCAAGAAAATGAGCCAAACAGAGCCCATCACGGTCTAGCCGTGACAGCCATCACGGCCATGATCGAGTAGAGCTCAAAAGAAAGAATGGAAAAGTCAGAACTGGTCCCGGCCAGCCCGTGATGTCCATCACGGCCGTGACATGCCAACTGAACCAGACCCTCACAGGCAGAACTGATCACGGCCTAGCCGTGATGGTGGTCATGGCCGTGACAGACCAACCAGCGAAGCAACTTCCAAGTCAGAATCCGTCACGGCCTAGCCGTGACAGGCATCACGGCCGTGACGCGCAATATATGGATCTTTGGAAATTGATTTGATCTGAATTTGTGATTGCTTGGAATTCAAGTTACCCTAATCTATAAATAGAACACTTAGGCTCGGAAATAGGGGGACTTGGAGAGGCTTTTGAAGGACTTTTAGGGTGCTACCCTTAGGCATAATTAGGATTTCTCTTCTTCTTCTTCTCCTCTCTTAGGTTTTCTTTCATGTTTTTGTTAATCAAGCTTGCTCTTAACATGGCAATGCTTGAGTAGTAGTTTTATTTCTAGGGATTGGGGCTATGCCCAAGATCTGTTTTATGTTATGAATTGATGTTTTCCCTTTGTTAATTTCGATTTCACTTTCGATTTGGTTTCTATCGCATGAATTACTTGTGAATCTGGTGCACACTTATTTGCATGTCATAGATACTCTAAGGAGGAACCTAGCGGTGAACTTAGGTATTGGATCTATAGGAATCAAACTTAGGACTTAAATCACAAGAGTTAGAAGCGATCCTTCGAGGGTTCACGTATTGTCACAAAGCTTAAAGGGTTCAATCTAAATTCAATTACCATGAGAGTAGGGGTTGGTTTAATTGGGCACGGTTTTTGTAACCCGAGAGGGAGCATTAACTTATTTAGGATAAGTTCACCTTCAAAGCAAAATTTGATAATTAGCAAGGGGTAGTCAATTTGGTAACATGAACAATCTTGTTGGTAACCCAATTCCTAGGAATCTCTTTAGATTTGAAAAACCCCTAATTGATTTACTTTCCTCTTTTAATTGATTGCATTCTTAATTATCTGATTTTCTAGTTAATTCTTATTTCAAAAATAAAATCTTTTCAAAATCCTTTTTTATATAGTCCAGTTTATTTGGTTTAATAATTAGTTGTTATTTGAGATCACGGTGAACGCGCTGTCGCCACGCGCCAAAAAGAACGAGCGTTTACAAAATTAATGCAGATAGGGAAGCGATAACTCGAGTATCGTCTCTCAAGGACTCTTTAGTGTTGTTATTATTAACAGAAAATCAAAAGTTAGTTTTGGGGGGGTTTTGGATTGAAATAAAATAAAGAAAACAAAACAATGAAAACAAAGCAGTTACAGAGAATAGCAAATAAACTAAAGACGATTAACCTACTGTTCTTGGTTTCCCACTATCATTGGTTCAAATAAATCCAAGCCCTAAGCAGATTCTAATCCCCTCCCGGTTGTAGCAACAGTTAACAAATGAAACCACTACTACGGATGTATGTTCCTATTCCCGAAATAACAAATGGGGTTAAGCCCTCATGAACAAACGAACATGAATGAACACACGCGAAATAACAAACGCGATTAAGTATAGAAACATAACATCACCGAAATGAATCAACACAACACTATACATTCCTGAAATAACAAACAGAAACATATAACATTGCATTGAAAAGAGAAAAGCATACAAAACAGGGATAAAAGAACCTCATGTGTGGTAATGGAAACCAATTACAGTAGATTAATCTAGGAGACTAGCTCTCCATTACAGAAGGAAAACAATAACTAAAGATAAAACAAAAGACTAACTATTCTAAAAACTAGCCAAGAAACTAGCCAAAACTGACTAGCCTCCCAACCCAGCCATCTCTTATCAGTTCTGTCTAAAACGCTTAAATACAATTTCTGGATTTCGCTGTCTCGCGAGGCGAAGCACAGCTCGCGACGCGAATCTTGTGAACAGTCTGTAACCTTTGGTATTCTCGCGAGGCAAACACACCTTCGCGAGGCGAGAATCTGAAAAGTCTTCTGTTACGCCCGTTATGAACATCAGGGGCCAACCGTGATGCTTTCTGACTTCCAGGCTCGCGAGGCGAATGGATGCTCGCGAGGCGAACGCTTCAACTTCAAAACTGCCACAGTCGTGACCTTCAACACGGGCAAGCCGTGATCGTCCCTGACTTTCTGGGCTGGATGACTCGCGGGGCGAGTGGCTCCAGATTTATTTCACTTTATTAACCTGAAAACAAGAAATAACAGTAAGTATTTTATTTAACTCTAAATCAACTAAATTAGCTTAAAAACACTTTACAGACTCAAAATCTTACTTAAGGACAATCAAGTCTAATTTGGGTGAAAATGATATAAAATTAGCACAAAGCCAAGGTCTTTACTAGTTATAAAACCGGTCAACCAGAGGCTCATCAAAATACCCCAAACTTAAACTTTGCTTGTCCTCAAGCAAACTAAAACTCAAACAGGACTCAGACTTGGCAAAACAAGGCAAACTTAAGGATTCAATCAACTTTGCACAAATTTCAAGCAACTTAACAAAATAATTTTCTTCAATGTTCCCCCCCTTTCAAACAAAGTAATCCCCAGTCATTCTAAACAGTTGAGAATTTCCTCATTCAAACAATCATCAATCTAAGCAGGGGATCCAAGTCACACACAAGAAGGAGATCACCAAATTCAAACAACTGCCTTCCTCACAAGGGAAATTTGTGTTTCACTCAATCGCTCAGTTTGTGTCAGGCTAACATTTCACTCAATTTTCACTTTTAAGAGCACTTCCATAAATTTGATTTTCATCTCAAAATGGTTCCCACAGAAAACATGCAAGCAACATCAAAAGGTCTTTTATGGGTTGTAATGGGGCCTGGCTAAGGGTAGGATATACAAAAGGAACTAGGCTGAAGACCCTAGGAACTAAGAGAGCATGAACTTTTTACACTTTGAAATTAAACTCAAGTTCCTTTCTTCATTTTTTTCTTTTTGCCTTGGGTGGCTACAGCCTTTTTATTTCAAACAGCCTTTTTGGCATTTTTCCACTTTTTAATATTTTTTTTAATTTCTTTTGTTTTTTTTTTACAAGCCTTTGGCTCTAACCTTTTTATTGTATTTTTTTCTCAATCCCAAACAACATGTCACCTTGCAGCCACCCCAAACTTTAGTTTCTTGCACCCATTCTAAGATTCCATGCTCTCCTAATCCTAAGATCGGGTTAACATGGTTTTCTAGATTTTTGGGCTTGTAACATTAGGTTATCAAGAATTAACAGGCTAATTAGGCTCAAAGGGCTAACTAGGGAACATGCATTAGGAATTGGTTATTTTAGGCTAGGTAGTTATTTACAAAGAAAACGCCTAAATCATCTGAAGCAAACACATAATCATGCAAACCAAAAAGAGATTCAAGCAAATTCAGGAAAGTGCAATTCAAAAGTCATTTCTCACAGTTTAAAAACATGTTGGAGGCTCAAAACCTCACCTGGACATTTTTGCAAATTATTTGACAGAGATTCTATCCCTAGTGTGTGCTTCCTATCACCCCAAACTTATCATAAATCATGCCATCATAATAAAATCTCAAAGTTCAGTTTTCAATCACATGGGAATCATTTTTCAAAAATTTTTCATATCCTAGGGGGAAACAGTCAACACTATCATGCAATCAATCTATGCAAAATCAATAAAATCCAATAAACTTGCCAACAAAAGACTCAACACAACTCCTGAGCTTCTCAAATTATTCAGGAGCTGTGTTGAAAACAAAACAGAAATATAGTAAGGAAAAGAAAATTAAAAAGGAAAAGGTTCAGAAAAACTCATTGGGGTGGTCCACCAGGATCCCATTGTCTGTAGCATAATGCCCAAGTGATGGACAAAGAGTGGAAGCTCATTCCATGCTTCCCTAACTCGCAGCCTTGATGTGGGGGTGAGCACTTGACAATTATGATGACTTCGCCGAGTGCGGCGGACTTCTCACTCCCCTTCGGGTCAAAGATGACCGCTTTCTCAACTTTGTCCATAAAGTCCTCCCAATAGAAGTGGGGTTCAACCTCTTGAAATGGCCACAGTGACAAATCCAAAGGCTGGAACTCCATCACCGGTTGTTCCTCAGTGGGAGGTGGCAAACAGTTAGCTGGGGTTACTGGTGCTGCTTCAACTCCTGCAAGGTTTTCATTCACTGCACTAACAAAGTTATCACCTGCTATACATGCAGAAATTTCAACACACACCACACAAAGGTTAGTGTTAGTAGAGTCAATACATATATCACAATAAAATGAATCAGTAAAATTATGAATGTCTGGAAATTCAGCAATTAGTTCATCCACCCCATTACTCTCAACACATGCAATTGATTTACTTGAATCATCTACTTCCAAAGGTTCTTCATTATCCTCAGGCACGGGAAAGCAGATGTCCTCCTGATCCTCCTGATCCTCCTTTTCTATGTTTCCTGAACTGAATAAAGCTGCATAACAGTCTATACACAAAGCAGTGTCATCACAATAACAATCAGCACAGGCATTAGAATCAGGGGATTCAACACACAGTTCATCAATAGAAACATTATCACAATCATCCTCAGATGGAGCATTGTCAAGAACAACTGTTGGTGACTCTGTATGTTCTTCAAGGGAATGTGGAGTTTGCAGTTTAGCCGAGTTGGCGACTATTTGATTAATGAGAATGGACAACTTCTGAGATTCAGCTTGGCTCCTCTGGTATTCAGCCTCCATCCTCTGTTGGAATTCAAGATTTTGTTGTGCCAACCGTTGGTTTCTCTCTTCCATTTGTTGTATCATCTCTGCCAGACTGAGTTGGGCTAGTGTAGGATCAAGCTGATATTGCTGGCTTATTGCCATCCGTTGATTGTTCTCGGCCATTTGTTGTATCATAGAAGCAATCTCATCCAAGGTGCTCCGCCCTACACTTTGTTGGCTAAAATGATTATTCACTCCAAACCTGCCACAATCACTATTAGACTCATAACTTCCAGTAAAATTAGGATAATATGTGCACGGTGGTGGCTCACTAAAATCAGGATAATACATGCATGGTTGCTCATAATAAACATTAGGCACATAATTTCGCATATAATTATCCATGGGCAAAATTCACAACCAGACAAGTAGACAAAACTAATTCAGCAAAGTTTTTTTTTTTAATTATTTATTTTCTGCTAATAACAACAAACAAGAGTCCACGGCAACGGCGCCAATTTTTGAACGCGCTGTCGCCACGCGCCAAAAAGAACGAGCGTTTGCAAAATTAATGCAGATAGGGAAGCGACAACTCGAGTATCGTCTCTCAAGGACTCTTTAGTGTTGTTATTATTAACAGAAAATCAAAAGTTAGTTTTGGGGGGGTTTTGGATTGAAATAAAATAAAGAAAACAAAACAATGAAAACAAAGCAGTTAAAGAGAATAGCAAATAAACTAAAGACGATCAACCTACTGTTCTTGGTTTCCCACTATCATTGGTTCAAATAAATCCAAGCCCTATGCAGATTCTATCCCCTCCCGGTTGTAGCAACAGTTAACAAACGAAACCACTACTACGGATGTATGTTCCTATTCCCGAAATAACAAACGGGGTTAAGCCCTCATGAACAAACGAACATGAATGAACACACGCGAAATAACAAACGCGATTAAGTATAGAAACATAACATCACTGAAATGAATCAACACAACACTATACATTCCTAAAATAACAAACAGAAACATATAGCATTGCATTGAAAAGAGAAAAGCATACAAAACAGGGATACAAGAAACTCAAGTGTGGTAATGGAAACCAATTATAGTAGATTAATCTAGGAGACTAGCTCTCCATTACAGAAGGAAAACAATAACTAAAGATAAAACAAAAGACTAACTATTCTAAAAACTAGCCAAGACTAACTAGCCTCCCAACCCAGCCATCTCTTATCAGTTCTGTCTAAAACGCTTAAATACAATTTCTGGATTTCGCTGTCTCGCGAGGCGAAGCACAGCTCGCGACGCGAATCTTGTGAACAGTCTGCAACCTTTGGTATTCTCGCGAGGCGAACACACCTTCGCGAGGCGAGAATCTGAAAAGTCTTCTGTTACGCCCGTTATGAACATCAGGGGCCAACCGTGATGCTTTCTGACTTCCAGGCTTGCGAGGCGAATGGATGCTCGCGAGGCGAACGCTTCAACTTCAAAACTGCCACAGCCGTGACCTTCAACACGGGCAAGCCGTGATTGTCCCTGACTTTCTGGGCTGGATGACTCGCGGGGCTAGATATCCTTCGTGGGGCGAGTGGCTCCAGATTTATTTCACTTTATTAACCTGAAAACAAGAAATAACAGTAAGTATTTTATTTAACTCTAAATCAACTAAATTAGCTTAAAAACACTTTACAGACTCAAAATCTTACTTAAGGACAATCAAGTCTAATTTGGGTGAAAATGATATAAAATTAGCACAAAGCCAAGGTCTTTACTAGTTATAAAACCGGTCAACCACAGGCTCATCACACGGTCTCTGTGGGATCGATCTTTTTATTACTTGGCGACGAATCCGGTACACTTGCCGGAATCCACACACCAACGTCACATTACAATTAGGTAACATTGTTAAAATCACAATTAGAATTCAAACTATACTTACAATCTTCTCAGCTACTTGGCGTGCCTCCTCAGATGTATATTGTCCCGTACTTCTTTGTCGGGCACTCTTCCATGCACGATGGCGCGGGGGTGGAGGTGGATCAACAACTTCTGGACGATTTTCAACGGTTGGATCAGCCAGAGATGCTTCTTCCTGACGTCTTTTCTTTTCCTCTTCTGCCATTTTCTTGTTAAGCCTTTTATATCCCCCACGAGACAATATATGGGGGTGGAGATTCTTACTTTGGATTTCTCGCCCCTTTTTCCTCTTCTCCTGTTATAAATAAAAGACATTTAAATTACATAAGTAAATTAATAAGATTAATTAAATTAATTAAATTTAGAGACAACTCAATTAAGTTAACCTAAAAGCTGGGGTCATGTTGGCTCTGAACAAAGCGATCCCACGTATCCTGGTCAAGAAATGGATACACCTCAAGTGGGTTCTTCTGACTCGGATTGAATATGTAGTTTCTGCCTAGGTCCGTCTTAAATGCCCTCCAACGCTCACCTGCATACTTTATCAAACACCTCCTCATATTCTTGGTATCCGGCACGTCAAAGGTGAGCTACATTAACACCAACAGATCATGGAATTAGTGTACGATATTAATAAGATTAAAATAAAATAGATACAAACAAAGAGTTTAAAAGTATAGATGCCAGAATACTATCCCATATCTGATCCTTCACGCCCTCCGGTACATTCTTCCAATTCCCAATAAGTATACTAGGCTTGTTTCGAGCAAGGGTCCCCACAAAACTGTTAAACTGCTCGGCCATTGGCCCTATAGGATTGAGGTCACGATCAAACTCAATTCTTATCATTTGATTTGCACCACGATTGATGGTCAAATTCTTCATATGTGTGGCACGTCTACCCTTTTTGCCCGTCGATGGTGCATCCGACCCGCTGTATGAAGGAGGGATATCTTCGGGATCAGTCATGTATGCCTGTTTAGACAAAAAAAAAACATAATGTCAATAATTCTAGATAAATATTAAAGATAACTTAACTTATAAATATCAACATAAAGCACATGTTCACTTCAATATATGAACCAACCTATTACCACTGGGAAGTTATGTTTCTCTAGTGGACATCATAAAGCACACGTTCATTTCATTTAATTAGCTTCAACCTTTCTTCTTCTTCTTTTTTGGTTAGTTAGGTTAATTAGCTTCAAACTTTTATGTTCTATAGTTGTATGATCAATTTATTTTTCACACAATCTACCAATAAAACTCCCACAAATTCCTTGACTTTTGTAAGCTCTTTTTTCATTTCACCAATCAGCGACCATTTAATAGTGTGCTATAAATATCAAAGCTTAATGTCCTAGTTAACTTATAATATGACTTTCAACACATATAACTTAAACTATACTTGCACCGTGGTCATGTAGTAAGGTTCTCTCATAACCCTTCCTGATGATCATCACGAGTGGCATGTACATCATCCCCTTCATTTTCCTCATTGAAAGTAGGCACCCGTGTTGAGAAGGAAGGAGTATTGGAAATATCAAGAGTTGAATCTTGATTTTCCTCACTACCATTAGACATGTTTTCCCCTGGAGAACCACTGACCACCTTTTGTTAGAAGGATCCTGGATATAAAACACTTGTTTTGCTTGGGATGCCATAATGAAAGGCTCTTCTTTATAACCCACCTTATCAAGGTCCACCAATTTGAATCCTAACTCATCGGTTTGTACACCGTTGTCACTGTCGACCCACTTACATTTAAAAACTGACACTCTAAATTTCGTGTAATCGACCTCCCAGATCTCTTCAATGATTCCAAAGTACGATATGGATGCCAGAACTGGGTTTGTATCTTTTGCAATAGATAAATGCATGGACTCAGCCACGACCATAACCTCATTGTTTTGCATGGTACTTTTGTCATCATGGGAATTTGTATAGAAGGAAAACTTATTGATATCGTACCCACTCCAGCATATGACATCAAAGTTAGGCCCCTATGCTAGCCATTTTAATGTATTAGAAGCAGTACCATCCTTTGTAATTTTTTCTTCAAACCAGTTCAAGAAAATCTTATTATGCTTGTTCAAACACCATTTTTCATTCATGCGAGGGTAAGTTTCATTGATGATGCTTTTGTGCTCACATAAGTATGGTTCGACCTCATCAGTGTTATTCAATATATACAAATGTGCTTGAAGCACTTCCTCTCGATCCATGCTCTTAACAGTAATACCTCGTGTACCCTTACCATCATATCTTCCTTCATAATGAGACTTCGGAAGCCCTACAGGTTCCGCTTCTAACATGTAATATGTACAAAACTCAATAGTTTCTTCTGCAACGTACCTTTCAATAATAGATGCTTTTGGACGGTATGGATTCTTCATATACCCTTTTAAGATCTTCATGTATCGCTCAACCGGGTACATCCACCTTAAATAAACGGGACCACACAATCTAATCTCCCTCACTAGATGAACAATCAAATGAACCATGATGTCAAAAAATGAAGGTGGAAAACACATCTCCAATTGGCACAAGATAATGGCTGCCTCATTTTCCAACTCATCCAACTTTCGAGTGTCAATAACCTTGCTATATATAGCATTGAAGAATAAGCACAACCTAGTAATGGCATGTCTGACTTTTTTAGGCAAGATGTCACGAATGGCCACCAGTAGTAGTTGTTGCATCAAGACATGGCTATCATGAGACTTTAATCCAACTAATTTGAGATCTTTCATTGAGACAAGTCTCTTGACATTTGAAGAGTAACCCTGTGGCACTTTGACGCCCCGTAGACACTCACAGAAACTTCTTTTCTCTTTTTTTTGATAAAGTATGACATGCTGGGGGCAAATAAGTCTTCTTACCCCCCCACTTTATGTGGAGCTAACTGCTCTCGTATACCCATCGCAACTAGATCCAGACGAGCATTCACACCATCCTTTGTCTTGCCCTGAATGTTGAGAAACGTTCCGATTAAACTGTCACACACATTTTTCTCCACATGCATCACATCAATACAATGTCTTACATCAAGCTTGCAACAGTATGGAAGATCAAAGAAGATCGACCTCTTCTTCCATATGTTCTTCTCAGTAGCCCTCTTTTGCATCTTCCTATAGATAACATTAATGTCCTTCACAACCTCATAAACTCGCTCTCCAGTCAAGGCCACCGGAGCAATTTCAGTCTCTGGAAGTCCATTGAAAGGTTTTTTCAATCTACGATAAGGGTGATTAGTTTGGAGAAATCTCCGATGCCCAAGGTAAACTGTCTTCCTTCCATGTTGCAGTTGATGGTAGCATGTGCCTTCTTCACATATTGGACATGCTTTATGCCTCTTAACACTATACCTGCACAGGTTCTCGTATACTGGAAAGTCATTGATGGTGCAAAATAACATGGCACGCATTTTGGAAGTCTCACGGTAATACCCGTCAATCATGTAACACCCCGATTTTTTTCGCTTTCTAAGATCGATATAAATATAAATAAACGTTTATATTTTTATATGAAACTTAGAAATTGATTTTAGGAAAACTAAAGTCATATTCATATCATACTTATTTTTATAAGTATATGGTGAAATTTTTTGTTGAAAATTCAGACGGAACCCGGTTTGCGTTTTTACTGGCAGTAATATTTTACTGATCAGAAAATCTAATTTTGACCCGAGAACGAAATGAATAGATTTTATATCTCATTTCCAACGATATAGGTTATTTTGAAAATTTTCAAAATAAATAAGTTATTATACTCGATTCGGGCGTAAAACCCTAAATCGCGTAATCGACGGAGTCGAGAACGGACGTGCAGAGACAAAACCCGACGTCGGATGCTGAGACCTCTTGCCACCTAGGATGGTGAGTCACATGGATGAGTCACCCATGTCATGATTACTTTTTACAAAATATCTAGATATTTCTTTAAAGTAGCGTAAAGACCGTTTTGCCCTTGGGCGATTTTACCCTTGAACTTTCATCGAAATGACAAGTTTGCCCCACAATTTGTGGACACAAATCAGCCACATCCACACTCATTTCTCACCACATGTTGGTCATAATTACTTCTTGGGAAATGACCATTTTGTCCTTATGTTGTCATAATACCACAAAAATGCCATTTTGTGAGATTACTACTTTGTCCTTGAATTTTTGTGTGTTGGACCCTTTTACCCCTCAAAGGCCACGACCCTAGGCAGCCAAGAGGCCCATTTTCACTTCTATAAAAGGCCATCTTCATCTTCTCCATCAAGCTTTGCCATTTTTGCCATTAAAGCTCTAAGTTGCCATAGCTTGATTTTGTGAATGAAGTAGAAGATTTCTTGCTCATTTCTTGATTCCAAGAGGTAAGCCTTACTCATCTTCCTTGTTTAGCATCATGTTCTTCATTTACTTTCATGATTTAAAGCCTTAATCATCTTTTCCAATTTCTAGATCTAGAACTTTGAAAAATCATAGTAAATCGTAGAAAAATCCTAAAAATGTGAAACCAATTTCTATGATCCTATTATCCTCTCTATATTCAAGATCCAAGAGTGTGCATAAAAATAAATTTTCGTGCCTAGTTAACTTAAAGAGGTCGAACCTATGTCTTGGTGGTTGGGGGGGGGGGGGGGGGGACGATTTTGTTCATTTTCTTTACATGATCCAATTTATAAGTTATGTAGGTATTGGATCTATGTTGTTTGAAATGAATCAAGGTCTCTAAGCTAATTTAGTTTTCATCCATGAAACTTAATTGTTTGAGGATTGGAAGATTTAATTTCAATCTTTGTACAATGATCATTGATTTAGGGTTTTAAGTAACTAGGAATCATTAATCCAAGAGTTTAGAAATTTTAGAGATTTCTAACCCCAAAGTCAGCCCTTGGCCGAAACCAACATGTAGGATTTTAGGCTTGATTTAGTTGTTTATTTGTTGATTGAGTGTTATGTTTAATGAAGGATAAACTAGATTATCGTGTACGTGCATTGACGGTTTCCAGATTCACCACAAACTTTTAAATCGGAAGCTAAGTTCTTCGAGAGATAAGGGGAGCTTACCTGAGGGATTTTTCTCAATAACCATTTGCCTTGTTTTTTGTTATATGTGGTTTACGTTGTGTTTGTGGTTTTTTGTTTATGTTGTTTACGTTGTGTTGTTTATCTGTGTATCGGTGATTGATATGCTTTTAATTTATTTAATTATCTGCAGTTGTATATTATATTGCTATGATGCATGATCTGCCTGGTGATATAATTCTGATGATGTTGTTGAATGTTTTTTGAGAAGTCTGACAGTGGTCAGTGCACAGCCGATTAATCAGATAAAAGCTTTAATAAGTTGTGTAAATTATATTCAATGTTTTATGGGAAATGTTGGAATATAGTAGTGGTGGAAAATATTGTTTTGGAAAAAAAGTGAGTTTTGAGAAATATTATTATTTTAATGATTTATTAGTGTAAAAGTAATTTATGAGTCACGTGAGAGTGTAACCGTGAAATTATTTTTGCACTGATAATTTTTATGTAAGAAATTTCGTAATATTATAAGAAGTTATTTTGTGAAATTAATATTCGAAAATACCTTATTTATTATATAAGAAAATTATTTTAGAAGAAAGGTCAAAGTTTGACTTAAAAACGTTTTCTTTGAAAATGCTAAACGATGACAAGTTTCGAAATTATTTACGGTGAGAGTTTAAAAACAGCAGTACTTATTTTGAGAAGAGATTTAATCTCAATTGATTTATTTTTTTAGAGTTGAAGTTTCAGTAAAAGAATTCTTGATGATTTGACGTTATTTAGGAAAAAATGAGTTTCCAAAGGAAAATAGCTTTTTTTTATGATTTGACGTTTTACAAACGAATTTCAAGTAGAAAGAATTTTCTGTAAATGAGTTTTATTCAATGACGTATTTCCAGTAACTTGGATAAGTTGTGGAGATCTTATTTTGGATTTGTTTTTCACAGAACGAAAATGACGTAAACGACGATATGGAACTTAGTAACCGAAAGGTCGGGGTACTAGTGTTTTTATGACGCTATAGACTTGGTGTTTAGTAGGTAGACGGTGTGTCTACTTCACAACGTAATAAACGACGGTAAAAGATTAATGATGTTTTCTATTACCACAAACCTAAGACTAGTGCATCGGTCGAGAGGTGTCCTGATTGAGCACTTGGACTGTGAGGTCCTGTATTATTAATGAAAGTTTTAAAATGTTAAAACTCTGTTGGTCGCAAGCTTTGAGCTTCGGCAAAGAAAAGATCGAACACAAAGAAAAATGACGAGAATAAAATGTTTTGCATGCATATTCGGTAGACATGCCTAACGAGTTAATCATGGTATCTTAATGATATTCATGTCTTGATGTATTTGTTAATCATGGTATCTTTATGATATTCATGTAATCGATGTATTCATTGTGCCTTTGGGCAATCAACGTACAATGAAATCATGGTATCTTTATGATATTCATGTAATCGACGTATTCATTGTGCTTTTGGGCAATCGACGTACAATGAAAAACCATAGATCGGCGTTCTCACTGTACGGAACAGTGGGCTATGGTAAAATCGACGTGCCTCTTTTGGCAAAAATCGACGTGCCTCTTTGGCAAAATCGACGTGCCTTTTTTGGCAATCGAGCTTGGTCAGCTCATTTTAAATGATGTTGGGGATCTCCGGAGATTAAGTGTGAATGTTTAGATGATGTATTGAAGTGTTCATGCATAGTTTTCCAACGTTGATGTTTGGGGTGTGGAACCCATTGATAAACTGTATGCTATAATATGGATTGCTTATGTTGTTATAAACACGTATATGTCTATGTGTCTTCTTTTGTGTCGAGCGTTTAGTTGTTGTGTTAAATCCATATATTGGCGTCTCACCCTTACAAACATATAAGAGTCGCACAAGGGGTATGATCTCTACAAGAAGAAGAAGGCTGTCTAGTTTGGGACATGTTGTTGCTGCTTCAATTGGTTGTAGCGTCTGTTAGTTACGACCAGCTTAGATCCTATTGTCTTATATTATGTTTTGAGAATAAACTAAACTGATAATGATCTAGGTGTGAAAACATATGAGGCAGTATAGTTGTATGACTTATATACATTATGTATTTAAGTGTGATTTGATTACGTTGTTGTTGTTATGAGGTTAAAAAGAAGAAAAAATTTTATCACCATATTTTGAAAAGATAAACGTTGAGAAAACATTATTTTCCGAAAGCAACTAGTAAATAAAGTTTTATTTCCTCAAACGGGTAACCATGTGATGACCCGAGTTAGGGTGTCACAGATCACATCAACGCCATCATCCCACAACATTCTCAAGTCTTCAATCAAGGGACTCAGATAAACATCAATATCATTTCCTGGCTGTTTTGGACCCGAACTGATCATACTTAACATAATGTATTTGCGCTTCATGCACAACCAAGGAGATATGTTGTAAATTACCAGGAGAATGGGCTATGAACTATGAATACTACTTAAGTTTTCATATGGATTCATACCATCGGTAGCAAGTCCAATCCTGAGGTTTCTGGGCTCATTACCGAAATCCGGAAACAAACTATCAATTCTCTTTCATTGCAAAGAATCAGCCGGATGACGAAGCTGTCCATCACATTTCCTCTCATCTGCATGCCTTCTAATGTTCTTTGCGTCATTTACATTAGCAAAAAATCGCTTGAACTGTGGAATTACTGGAAGATACCATAACACCTTCGCAGGAGGACCCTTGGTGGCCACATCAAAAGAATCATCATCCTTCACTTTGTAGCGTGATACCCTACACCTGGGGCACTCGTGCATCTCTTCAAACTATTTCCTGTACAATATGCAATCATTGGGGATGCATGAATTTTCTTATACTCCATACTCATCGGACACAATATCTTCTTCGCCTCATAGTTTCGGAACGACAATGTGTTTCCTTCTGGAGGGATGTCTTTCAACAACTCAAGCAATTCAGTAAAGCTTTTACCGCTCCACCCATTTCTCGCCTTCACATTGAACAATCTTAACACCGTTGACAACCGTGTGAAATTAGTGCACCTCATATACAAAGCCACTTCTGCATCACTGCACAAAGTATCATACACATGTGCTTGCCGAAAATACTCTTTCCCAATATCACGGATCATGTCCTCTAGTCCATCGTCCATATCTACGCCATCAGCTTCCTCTCTATGCGACACCCCCTTGGCCTGTCTAACGATTCACCATGACATATCCATATTGTATAACTCTTGCAAATACTAACACAAATAAGATGCTCCCATATCTCCTCAGCTTCTAGTCGTCTCTCATTCAAACAGTTAACACAAGGACAACAAAACCTTCCGTCACTACTATCAGGAGCATTTGTTTTTGCAAATTGTAGAAAATCTTCCACTCCATTCTCATACTCATCACTTGTCCGTCTAGCATCCATCCAACCACGATCCATGACTACAACAATAACTTCGTACTTAGGCCAAGATCTTCATCAATTACTTCTTATGACAGGGTATGGCTCTATCCCATTCAAGAAGAAACTTTTTCAATATTCGGTTAACAGTTAGTCCTTAACTCTCATGCTCATACTCAACGAAATTTCGGCAACATTTCCCATCAGTCTCCAGCGTACACGACTTGAACGCAGTGAAAAACACCACGATAAAGTATGCACTCGGAGAACCAAAGGAAATGCATCAGATCGAACTTTCATCAAGTAAGTAACATATGAGAATCAATGAATAACTATTTTAACTGAATGAAGAAAAAGTTTTTCCCCAAACCGTCCAACATGGACAATTCATGATTATAATGAGTGGTACCTTAAACAAGTACACGTATGCTCATTAATATTGAATCTCAAATGGGAAACTAAGGCTTTAATAATTAATTAACACTAAAAAAATAATAAAACACTACAATCCCTAACTTAAAGCAAACAAAAATCAAAATAGAATAATAGAGAGGAGAAAGGTTACTAGGTGTGGGAAGAACACACAAATGGGGAAACGAAATCCTAAGTGTCAAATAATCAAGAACCCCTGAATGAAAGAAAGAAAGAAGCTAAAGCTAATTGAACAAAGACAAAAGTTAAAGGGTGCATAAAACCAGTCATCATAACTTAAAAAGATTAAATAGTTCAAACATTAATGCCAATAGAGGACAATCATATACTAAATGCATGCACATTTTACTGTGGAGGCCCAATCAGAGAGTAGAGTATACTCACCAATAGTTTTTGTCTCCTCTTCTTGTACTTGTTCTGAATGAACCTGCAAATAGAACAAGTAATCCAACTCATCTCATTAATCATTACCAGAATAATTTAAGGACAAAATGAACCCTTCATTTCTTTTTTATTGTTAGCATGCCATTACAAAAGTGATAGGTTTCAAAATGATCACCTCACCCCTTCCTCCCCGCGCCTCCTTCTCCTCTCCCCTCTCTCTGCTTCTCCTCTTCTTACACTTGTTCTGAATGAACCTGCAAATAGAACAAGTAATCAAACTCATCTCATTAGTTATTTTGGGGTGTAGTTGGTGTTTAGACTCTAGGAAATGTTGTAGGTGGAGTTGAACTCTTGGTTTACAATGTATTGGTTATGCTCTGTGCAACACTGAAATAATAGCAAAAGTAACTCAAAGCAATTACTTTGTAAGGATGGAGTAAATCTATACTTGTCTAAACTGAACTTTAGGCTGCTTTTTGAAAAGATAAAACATGTCAAGATGGTAGTTCATGTTTTATTGTCACAAAACTAGTTCAAAAGATGAATTTCATATAAATAAATTTCTCTGATGAAAATAATTTTTATCAGCCAACTAGTGCAAAAGATGAATGATTTTGTGCATATTTGATTTTGATAAAGAAAAAAAAAGCAAGTTTAAACAAAGTATCCATAGAGTTACTTTGGGATAAAGATACTTTTGAACCCCCAACAGTATGTTTGCAACATAAACGAAACATAGCTTTTATCTCTAAGAAGAACCACTTTTGGGTTTTGGGCTGCAATGGAAGGAAACTCGCCACAAATTAAAACAGAACTGAGGGACAGAAGGAAACATTAATTGAAAAATTGAATTCAGAAACAATATGAAACTCTGAACTAGTTCATGTTTTATTGTCACAAAACTGGTTCATGTTTGAGACAGAATTCATGAACAAAACAAACTAAATCTGTGCAATTGAGATCTCAAGTTCATAATTGTAACAGTAAAATTCCCCCACCCAAAAAATTTTTTTATTATTGCACTCACTAGTCACTAACATCATAGTCTTATCAATTTTCCGATCAAACATTTTCTCTTTGGTTACAACCAAGGTGTGTCTCAATTCTCATATGTATAGCCTTATAATATGTACCGGGGCATATCCATAGACTTCAAATTATCATTATCTCTAGCTTATTTTCCATGGACAGAGACAATAGTAGATTCTAAAGGGCAACAATCCCCTGCCTCTCTGTTACAGCCATAGTAGAGCAGAACATCCATCTTTCCCCTTCAACCTTATCACCTTCCTCTCTCTGCTCACCCCTTCCTGTCGTTCAGACTCCATCCTTTCCTCTTCGTTAGTTGCAAAATGCAAAGTGAAAAAAAAAACAATTTCGCATTTCTGATACTTCAAATTACTCCCACCTTCCAACCAATTCTAACCATCTTTCTCTCCTTTTCTTTTCACCAACCTTGACCACATCCAGCCGCCGGCAGCAATTATAAAATAGAGGAACAAGTTTTTCTCACCAAAATAACCATTATCACGAAACCGAAGACAGAACATAAATACTTTCTTTCTTCTAAGACAGAACAAAAAGAAATCTTGATCTACTTTTGTTATAGAGAGACAAAAGAGAGAAGTAAGATTAGGGAGCGAGGGGGACTTACTGAACGGAGAGCGGCAATGTCTTGCTCCCTTCCTTTCCCAGCTAGTGAGCAGCACGCGAGATGGTTTAGGGTTTGAATGAGTAGCGCGCGAGATGTTTGAGGGTGCGCGGCGGTTGAGGTAGCGGTGGTCGCACGACAACGGTTTAGCGACGGAGAGCGGCAATATTTTTAGCTGGATGAACGGCAAAAGGTGGACGAGTGGAAGAGGACGACACAAGAGGGTTCGAAAATGCTAGAAATCCAGCACGAGAGAAAGGGAGGGAACTGAAAACGTACACTTAATTTTGCCAGAAATTTACATATCGGTTAATATAAAAACCGATGTTAGTTCTTTCAACTTTCCACATCGGTTTTTAAAACCAACCGATCTTAAAAAATTAAGACATCGGTTAATTATTTAACCGATGTTAAATGTTGACATTTAATTTCAAAATTATTTTTTCCTTTTATTTTAAGACATCGGTTTAAAAAAATAGCTGATGTAAATTTTTTTTAAAATCGGTTATTTACAAAACAGATGTTAAAAGTTTTGAGATGAATTTGAAAAATACCACCGCCTCGTTTTATACATTGATTTTATAGAAACCGATGTTAAATCTCCGACGTTAAATCCCTTTTCCGCACTAGTGTAAATACTAGTTTCTTTTATGTACCTTCTCATATTTCGTATCTTTTAACATTTATTAAACAATGTGCTAATACCAAAAGGGGGTATCTCAAGTAGCAAACAAACTTTAACAGAAGAACCCAACCGATAAGGAGCATTTAGCCTTAGCACCCAATCTAGGATGTGATAAACCTTGTAACATATAAAAAAAATTGTACTAATAAATATTAATGTTCATTAAAAAATTGTACACTTTCTTATAGCTATGGTTATCAAAATCGGACCGTGGAATTAAAATTAAATAATTACATAAATGGCATGAATGATGTGGTGAACCATCAACCATGTCGTCACTTAACAGTGATCAACTAACGATGATGACTATTTCTAAAGTTTTAAAACGTATAAGAATGAAATTATAAGAAAATATTTTAGGGACTAAAACCAAAACAACCCCTATTTGTAGGGATAAAAAAGTTCATCTAGCTTATAATATTTGATCACAATCTTAAAATTAATCCATCAATCTCATGAAAATGAAAATTGTATTCATGATAAGTATTAAGCTAATGAAAATTTATTAAGTAGTTAACTTTTTAGTAGCTAAATTAAATATAATATTCATTAATGAGATTGGCTATCAAACACCGAAGACTAAGCATGTTTTGGACCCATGTCCAAAAGTTGCCGAACGTAGGTTCGCTAACTCAAAGGCAAACATATTGTAAGTGCTTGTTTGTTTGTTTTTTTTTTTTTGCGGCAAAATACAACTCTAATGTGATTTTAATTCATCAAATGTTCACACTTATTAAGTAGAGCCAACCATAACAAAATCTTTTTTATGACCTGAATTTCGCAGCCATGACTCGTCGAAAGGGAAGGCCTTTTCTTTCTCGTTCGTAACCTCTCAAGCATGATAAATTCATCTAATCCAAAGTTTATCAATAATATCATTAATTAATATCTCATATGATTGAATAATATCATCAATGTTTAAAAAAAAACAAAATCATAATTTGCAAGTCTTGAAAATAAATAGAAACTAGCTTGTCACCCTTAATAAAACCAATATAAACACTAAAATAAACATAAAACTACTCCCCACATGGACATCAAGGATTCGAGGAGGTCCTAAGCATGAGGTATTTTGGCCTTATCTATACATGTTCTTGCTACATTATAAGTTATGGGAGTTCTTAGAATTTGGGATTTTGTATGTCTAACATAGCCCCGACAAAACCGGCTTCTAAGGTTATGACTACACAAGCCTTATAAGCATTGCTTAGGACTTGACATATGAATCGTGGACTAATGCGGGTGGAATAATGCCCATGATTGGATGTAACACCCCGTTTTCTCACTTCTTAACCCGTAATTATATTCTATATTTTTACCAATGATCCAGAAAATGATTTCGAGGAAAACAAAATCATATTTGAGACCTTCTATATTGAAGGAAGTTACAACGAATTTTTGGGTTTAAAACTCAGATGAAAACAGGTTTCCGTTTTTACTGACAGTATAGTTTTATACCGGAAGAAACCCTAATTTGACCCGAAACTGAAAAATTATAGATTTTATCATAATTTCATTGATAAAGTATATTTCTAAAATTTTCGCACAAAAATAATATAAAATATTTTATTGGGTGAATTTTGGCAAAAAATGATTGAAAACCCTAATCGTGTAAAAGTCGGAGCTGGACACGGAACTGCAGGGGTATGCATGAAGATCGAGATGGTGAGTTAGCAAGGACAACTCACCTAGTGAGTCACCATGTCAACATGACTTTTTGTAAAAATCTATTTTCCAAGTAAAATGACCAAAATGCCCTTAACTTTCTTTGTTAATTCCAATTTGATCCCACAATTTTTGGACCATTTTACCCTCCATTCTCCCTTGATATTTATGTGCAAGGAGCCTCCAAAAATACTTAAGTCTCATCTCCATTTTATTTTCTCGCACAAACACCCTAAGTCACCTATTTTCTAGTTTTAAAGATCAAAGACTTAACTTTGGTTTTCTCTCTTTTTTCACCTCTCATGAAGTTTGGCCAAGATCACTAGACAATCATCCAAGCCTTGTTTCAAAATTCTAATACCATAACCATACTCACCAACATGATCTAGACACTTGTTGTCTCACAAGAAAATTCATTTGGAGTAAGTTTGAACAATGGGTTTCCTAGATCTAGAATTCAACCACCATCAATTTTTCATGATCCATTCATTTGTTTGAAAAACCAAGAGCGCATCTAGCATCCTCTAATCATTCTAAGCCTTAGCTATCTCAAACAAAAATCCTATTGGAGACCTTTATGAACATTGGTATTTATTGATCAAAAAAATCTATCTCTTGATTCATCCATCTTCTCACTTCAAGTGAGTGTTCCCTACCATGATTATCTTCCTTGTTTATGTCTAAGTTCATGCGTATAATCCTTTTGGTTTGTTGTTTGGTTTTGCAAGGTTTTGTGGACCGAAACCGTGGCCACCCCTAAGTACACAACACCATCCTTATGCTTGATTTTCAAGTGATCTACAAGAGGTATGGGGGAGACTAACCAACATCATACCATATTGTGGGTGTGTGTGTGTGGTTTATATTGTTTTTGTGTTATCTTGAAACCCTAAATGTTAGGGTTATGACTTTGTGTATATGTGATCCTCTTGGAGGAATTGTATATGTGATTGTGTGGTGATGGTTGTGTAGTAGTAATTAGTAAATAAATTGCTTAGTTTATGTGTGCTTAGTTTCAAAAGAAAGTCATGAATATCTTACTTGAGTATTGACATGAAAGCATGCCTAAAATGATAAGTATATGCCATGATAGTTGTGTCTGAGTACCTTGATATGTATATGAATGATTTTAGGCTGTTTAGTGAAGTGAAAATCTTTACTCTGTTGTGACTTGATTTCGGTCAAGAATGATGACAATGTGATGAACAACTTGGTTTTGGTAAACTATGCAACTATATGCATAGTTAGAACTTTAATGAAGTAATAAAACAACGGAAGAAATAATGTTTTGCAAAACTGTTTTCGTAGTGTTTAAATCTGACTTTGGTGTTTTGATGACCCCAAAATGGTTTTAATTTGAGTTTTGGACTTAAGAGAACAAAAATCCTGTTTTAGCGGACTTAAAAACGGAATTTTCACGAAATCAGACGCGTAAAATGAACCAAGATTTTAATTTCACCTAAAACTGCTTAGAGAGTTTGAAACTGTTTTTGAAGTTTATTTAAGTGTCCTAAGACTCCAAAATGAGTTTTGGACAATTAGGTTTAAGAATCGTTGAAAAGAAAAAGACTCGTGCGATCTTCAAACTTAGCGACGTTCGATCAAGTTTTAGGATTTTATACAAACTATAAAGTGAAGCTTGAAAGTAGCATTTTAATACTTCAACATAAGTATTTGAATCTAAGAAAGTGAAGGATTTGATAAAAACAATCATATTTTCGAAAATACGGAAGTTAAGTTGAAATATAGTAAAAAGATGTAAAACTGTGTTTTATGTATTTAGATGTTTTTGAGAAACAGTTTTGAAGAATTTTGGTACTTATGTACTTCTGGTTAAATTCTCTTTCAAAATGGTTTGGTTTTAGTTAAAGGTTTTTGTTTTAAACCAAAAGAATTTTAGTCCTCGAAGACCAGGATTTACAGTAAAATACAAAACTTAAGTCATAAATGACTTAGTGAAAATACAAACCTAATAATTTATGACTTATGGTGAAGCAAGACTATTTGTCATAAAGTGTGGATAATTCAATATCCGCACATCCATAATACTTAATGACAAAGAGTATTTTAAGGTTATTTGCTCTACAAGTAAGCTCGTTCGAGAATGAACTTAAATAGGTATAATGAGTTGGTGAGGAACGACAAACCTTCATAATATACTAAATCGTTGAAACATGGATAGTCCAACGAGGGGTGATTCTCAATAAGTTGGTATTGTCTACTTTGGCTCTAGAATGGCTTTTGGTTTCTGTAAGGAACCCTGAAATTTATCTGGTGGGTAAATATGAACCCACACGCCGTTATCGGCTTGATCCAAATGAAATTGTCAGCAAGGCCTTTGTGCCTAGGAAGCGGGCTTACATGTCTGTGTGCGTGCGGACGTGCTAGTGAAGATCTTCAATGGTCTCGGGGATGGTCAGGGTAGGAAGGTCACGGATGCCCAGTTGGTGATTCTTCTTGGTCGTGGCGTTCAATGCAATACACTGATATCTATGACTAGATGCTAGCCGGTCCACGTTATTGAGAGTGTTTCACAATCAATTCGAATTCCACATGTGACTGTTATTATTGATTCATACAAGATGCCTAATATTGGCAGTTGTGGTATGTGTGCTCTAACCACTCCTTCCGAACATTCTCTTAGCTCTAGAGTTAGGGTTAGGTCTTCCTTGAGGCTGTGTAGGTATGAGACTATGCAGTTTCAATCAGTTACCTCCATTCTCGTGTCTCTATGAATTGACAGTGTTTGTCATGTTTTGTTAAGCTTACTAATAGAGAGATATTGTTTACCTTCGGGTATATGTGGAATTTATGATAATTATTTGGTTGTACTTAATGGTTGAATAAGAACGAATAATTATACTGTGATATGTATGTTGTCATATGTATGTGTGTCGTGCCACTGTATCCCTGCCTTATGTTGTATGATGAATGGGGATCTCGCCTCATTTTCTGTTTGTCTGACCGTGGCTCTATCTTATATTATGTGAAGAGAATGGTAGCATCGTCGAACCATCAGACCCAATTTGAGTATGAGACGGTATGCTTATGTGGACACATCCTTCGAAACCGAGGAACGAAAGACTATAAAGTCAGGATTTTGTGGAAGCTTCTGGACCGCCTATAGACAATTAAGTATATCGAGACGATGGAGTCGTGCCTTGGTAATGCCTAAGTTTTCCTCTCCTTGAGTTAGGTATGACTGTCGGTAGTTCACGACCCTGACATTTCCTTCGGATAGGAAAAAGGGGCTTAGCTTGAGAAAGCTACACCTGTAGTGGCTACAGGAGTATCATCTATGATGACGTCTGTAGTGGTCTGAAATAAAGCTCCCACTAGACCTCCGCAGTTGGTTCATCATTCTCGCGCTGTGTGAGAAAAGATAGTTTTCCTTTTTATGTTTTAGTTTGGCCAGCCTGGTTTGTTTGGGAGTAGTGTTATCGTTTATGGAGCTGCGACTCCAAGTATCTGATATTTTAGGAGCTACGTCTCCATATATTTATACTAGATCTGTATATTTCTGTGTTTTCTGTTAACGAGTCGGGTTGGGTCTTATTTAGATGATTTTCGAACTTATAATCTTAATTATGATTATGAAATATTTTATTGTATATTTACTTGAATCAAAACATTTATATTTATGTCTTGCGAAAAATAAAAAATTACCCCGCTATATAAAATTGATATCTTAATTAACCCACTTTTCGGCCTTAAAATGTCAAGGACAATGTAGTGCACAAGAAGGGTGTTACATTGGACATCTAGAGCGTGTACAAATGTGGATGGAATAACAAAGATCTTAGCCTAATAACAAATCTATGATAGACTTTGATACCATCTTAGATAAAGGCACGACAACATTATAAGATAAAGGGCATTGGTTCCTTCTGTAAAAAAAAAAAATTGAATCCAAAATATGGTTTCATTTTCCAAAAAACACAAAAACAAAAATAAACAAACAACCGTAGCTTGTGATTAGTTTGCCTAGTCTTTGTGCCATTTAGTACCTATATATGACTTCATTCCCTATACTACACCCTATCAACATGAATTACTAGATTTATTGAGGAATTTCCAAAATAACTTAAGTGGCACAAACAAAATGCAAGTGTGCCATGAGGTTTGGTGTCAATCTCTCTAATATCCCAACAAAGAAAGAAACATTAGAAAGCAACCAAAACCTTCAATTTTGTAACACAAAATATATATCTATACTGATATAAAAGGTAAATAGCTATTTTTACTGTACATCCACTTGACTATTTTATTAGTTACTGTAACAGCCTGATTTTAATTATGTTGTTCAACCGGTTAAAATATAATTAATTATATTTTAATCTGAGAGTTAAAAATTGTTTTTAAATAAAACAAAATCATATTCATAGTCTACTTTATGGTAGAGGGTTACGGTAAAATTTTCGGTTGAAAATTCAGACGAAAGCAGTCTGCGTTTTCACTGTCGGTACAAGTTTATTGTGCAGAAAACCTAATTTTGACCTGTGAATGAAATAGTTAGTGTTTTTAATTATGTTTCCTTCAAATTTGGTTATTTCGAAAATTTTCGTTCAAAAATAAAAAATAATATTTTATTCGGACGAAAACGTCGAAAGAATTACGATCGGAAATGCAACCGGGTACGAAATGGAGCAGAATATGAGACATAAAAGGCATGAGGTGAGATGAGGGAGTGAGGTGACTCACTAGAGGTAAAGCCTAAGCTACCTCCAAAAAAGTGGTCATGATGGACTTTTTGAAATATATCATATTATATTCTAAAAACCTATTTTTCTCTTTCCTCTTCAACCAAACAAGTCTTAAAGATAAAACTTGGTCTCCAAGCTCATCCGCTCTCCAAAATTTCGTGCTCCCCTCTCCCTCCTCTATATAATCATCACCCATCTTCATTCTCTCATTTTCTTCCTCCATCTTCATACTTCTTCAACTTCTTCCATTTCTTGTTTTTTAAAATACTTAAAGCTTCCATTTTTATTAGTCTTTTCCACTTGAGTTCTTCATTAAAGTTCTTCGTTATACTAAGGGTAATGCTCTCATATGAATCTTTTTGCAAGTTTCATCTTTTATTTCTTAGTTTGCTTTATGTGTTCTTTATATGCTTTAAACTTCTAAAATCTCTCTAAAATGGTAGAAAACTCCTTTTGAGTTGATAACCACTTTCTATAGTTTTGTATTAACTTATATTTTCACATACTAAGATGTTGTGTAAAAAAAAAATCTCTACCTATCTCTTCCAATGAAGGCCGAATGCTTGCATTTGTGACCTAGGAAGTTTTTGTTTCAACTTTTGGAATATGATCATGTGTTTGAGTCTCTAACTATCCATTGATCTTAAATCTATAAATCATGGAAAATTTGATAGCTTGTTCCTATGATGGCTGAAAATATGAATAAATAAGCCTAGGATACTATGTTTCAACTTTCCAAGTATGATCATGGATTTAGAACTCTTAATACCTTGTGATTCTGAACCTAAGAGTTATTGTTAAACAAAGAATGTTTTTCCTCATCATCCTATGATGGCCGAAACTTAGTGTTTAGGTACTAGGATGTTTGAGTTTTTATTTTTCCAAAATGATCATGGACTTAAGCTCCAGAAGATATTTGGATGCTAAGTCTAAGAGATTGGAAAGTTTAAGGATTTCTAACTTGTTTATTCTATGTTATTAAAGGTACGATGTATTACTTTCATTTTTCCAAGATGATCATGGACTTGAGCTCCATAAGATATTTGGATGCTAAGTCTAAGAGATTGGAATGTTTAAGTTTCCATTGTTTTCCAAAATGATTATGGACTTGAGCTCCATAAGATATTTGGATGCTAAGCCTAAGAGATTGGAAAGTTTAAGGATTTCTAACTTGTTTATTTTATGTTATTAAAGCTAGGATGTATTACTTTCATTTTTCCAAGATGATCATGGACTTGAGCTCCGTAAGATATTTGGATGCTAAGTCTAAGATATTGGAATGTTTAAATTTCCATTGTTTTCCAAAATGATCATGGACTTGAGCTCCATAAGATATTTGGATGCTAAGTCTAAGAGATTGGAAAGTTTAAAGATTTCTAACCTATAAATCCTATGAAGGCCGAACCTAGAAGGTTATGGACCTAGGATACTTTGTTCTTATTTTTCCAAAATGATCATGGTTTTGAGCTCCTTAATACATATGGATGCTAAACCTAAGAGATTGGAAAGTTTAGTGAATGCTAGCCTATTTTACTAGCCTTGGCCAAATACCCTAAGTTTATAACTTAGTGGGATTTTAATTCAACTTTGTTAAGTGATCATTGTTTATGAACTCCTAACACTTAAGGATCATAAATCCATGAGTTGTATAATTTTCGGGAATCTCTAACCCTAAGAACTAGTCTTGGCCGAACCTATACCTTGTGGTTTAGTGTTGTTTGATTTTAACTTGTGATTTTGTGTTCATAACCTTAGACTTCCATCACGGAAGAAACGAGGACGTTCGTGGTATACCACTTCGAGCATCTAATCTCCTTACCTTCGCAGAAGGTGGAGTTAGTACTTTGTGGTGTGACAACGAGGAGCTTCGAGTTCGGGAGTCCGATGATAACCCAAGTGGGGGAAAGAACCAACCTATCGTCGGAACGGATAAGTAGTAGATTATATAATAATTGTGTAGGGCGACCTAAACCCTACTAGTAGTCGAGTAATCGACAAGACCAAAATCATATTGGAAACCTTTTCTGAAAAACCAATGGCGATTCGGGGATTGTAGGTTTATTGACATTAGGTTGATCTTTATATTGTTGATGGTTGATTTGATTTTATTACCTTTATTGAATTGATTTTGTGCTATGTTGGTAATATGGGAATATTTTGATTGATATTGTGTTATACATGATCTGTCTGGTTTTTATTATTATGCTTAGTGGATTTTAAGCAAAGATATATATGTTGTCTAAGATATGATTGTTTTGGGTGTGAGGATAATGATGTTTTAGAAGTGCCTAACTTAGATGAGGAATTTTAAAGAGGTGTTATGGCATAGAATGTGTGTCAAGTTCTAATGGAAGGTTAAGGCACTAAGATGTTGTTAAAACGAGTTGGTGAGATTCAAGTATAGGTGTTGTTGTCCACAACCGTGTATTGGTAATATAATACACAAAGACAAAAGTGTATTGGTAATATAATATGCAAGGACATCTGTGTATTGGTAATATAATACACCGTGTATTGGTAATATAATACACGTAAAACACTTCTGTGTATTGGTAATATAATACACCGGGTATTGGTAATATAATACACGTAAAACATTTGTGTGTTGGTAATATAATACACCGTGTATTGTTAATATAATACACGTAAAACACTTGTGTATTGGTAATATAATACACCGTGTATTGGTAATATAATACACGTAAAATCAAGAGTTCTCGCAAGACCACTTCCACCTTAGGGAATGGGGGTGGAACACCTTAATGGGAATGAAGGTGTACATTAGGTGGAACATCCTAACGGGAATGAGGGTGTGCCTCGATGCAAATGAGGAATGATGACAGGAGTGGTAGTGACCACGATAATGTAAAGACATATTGACATGATTAGAGATGTTACGTGTTAGATTACCTGAGAATAAGGGTAGAGGATGATATATATTGACCTGAGGATGATTCGTTAGTTATGTATGTTGATTGTCTATGACAATTACTGTATAATTTACTATGACTCTTTTCCTCTTTTTGATGATAGAACTGTTTCTTATCCCCCATGTTTCTGTATTTTTGTGGGTTACTTTGGTTTACATTAGAAGACCCGATGGAGGGTTACGTTGCTGAGGAGCTGGACGAAACTCTCTATGAAACAGAGATTGTAGAGGAGTTGGATGGAACTCCCTACGAACCATACGCTGGGGGTCGAGCTGTGATCCAGGGCGATTAGAGTCTAGACATTAAGGCCAGTGTGTCTAAGGAGTATTTTTATATTTTCGCTAAGTACGTCTGTTATTAATTTTATGCCTGTGAGGGATCCTACTGAGAGGATACCCTCAATAGTGTTTTGATATTGTAATGAACAATTAGGTGTGTATTTACATATGTTAAAGTTGTTGTGTTTTTAAATTTGCAGAAGTTATATGATAATTAAATAAGTTTTAATTTTTACGTATTTTCACGATAAGCGCGTGGTTAAGAATTGATTTAAGAAGGTAATTAATCTAATAAAACACCGGGGCACAATAGGGTGTCTCGGTTACTTTTTATAATTTATATATATTTTATAAACTGGGGAAGGGGTGTTATAAGGGTTTAGGGTAGGTGGGGAGGGTGATGTTACGAATGGGAGGAGGGAATAGGTAAAAGGGGCGGGAAATAAAAATAATATTTATTAATATTTATTATAAATAAAATTATTTTTATAATATATTTAATTATAAAATATAAAATAAAAATTATATATTAATTTTTAAAAATATATATATATAATACAAATAATATGTTATTTTTTTAATTAGGGGTACTTATGTCATTTTGCATATTCATCATAATCTTTTTAAAAAAAATCTCTCAAGTTTTTGCTTATCATTTTCTCACATATTTCTCTTATATCAAATAAGTCTTAAAATTCACTATTTTTTTACTATCTTCTCTCTTCCCATATTCTCTTTTTCCATCTTCTCTTCCATACCAAACAAATCATTAATGATGTATCGTTGTCGTAAAAAATGAATGGATTGCTTAAATTGGTGTCACACAATGAGGTCCAGAGTAGGGTCCACTTAAGAAAGTGGGTTGCTTATCTAGATAACGTTGGATAAGTGTTATTAATATAGCATTTGATCATCTTTTCAAAATGTGTTATAACAATTATATAGTTATTAGTTATTATATCAATCAAAATTTTTTTGTACTTTGTACTCTTTTAAATTTTTGTATAAGTTATGATTGTTTTAGATACTATAACCAAACAGAAAAACTATGTTACTAAAACATATTTGGTTTTTTCAGTCAAAATAAAATTAAAGTGAATGAAAAGAACACAACTATTGGGAAACACCAAAAGCTAGAGGCCAAAGGTCCTATTAGAATGAAAGTTATGTAAAAAGATTTGAATTAAGCGGGAAAGAAAAAGAATGTAAAATTTGAAAGTAGCTAAAAGAAATTCTTCCTTGATAACATTATTATTATTTGACTTCATGATTCTAATTTGAACCATCTTATGTGTTGAAAATGTTGGAACCAAAGTGGTTTTGGATTAAATAATCTCTAAGTTTTGATGCTAACAAAATGATTAAATTTGCTTGGCAAAGTGTTAGTTGAGATCTAACATGTGCTTTCAGCTATGCATGAATATTTTAATATAAGTAAAAGAAACATGAGATAAGTTTTTATTGAAAGAATACGCGTCCACCCTTGTAAACGGGCTGCTCAATATTTTCTTAAAGTTACTTATTTATTTAATTAAGTAGACTGGTTTTCTTAAGTAGATGAGGCTCTATATGTTTGCTAGACGAATACCAAAATAACCTGTTAGATACAACAAGTCCAAAGACTTGATAATAAGCGCGTTCATCTTGTCACGTAAGCAGACGGAAGTAATTAGTAGAAGTAAATGAACTGAAAAATAAAGTAACTAGTAGACGAGCTCTAACTACCACGTCACTAGATGGAGATCTTTATAACTCATTGAGGAATAGCAAGTCCAAAGACTTCATAGACAAGTGGATATGCCACATCATCAGACGAGCAAAATAAAATATTGAACAGACTTAGTTTTACATATAACTAAGTAGACATAATTTTATAAAGTAGACGAGCTCAATCTTAGAATAAATAAATGCTATCCGAATCTCTTGTATTTATTTCAAATGATTGATATTTATTTCAATAGAATATTTGTTCTTCACATTTGTTTTATCTGCTTTAATGTTTTATCTTGTTGTAAAAGAAACATGGTACCATCAATAAATGCAAAAAGCAAAATCATACAATGAGTTACTGCAAAACGATATGTACGATGACAACTTTATGGTTGAAAAAGTTGGATTGTACACAAAGGAGGAACGACAAGTTCTCAAGCTGCAATACTCAGAGGAGTGAACCTCCAATTTCATGCTACCTCGATAACCAAGAGTATTATTCAGCATTGCCACAATCAAGCTATCAGTCACAACGGATATCATGCATTAAATGCTATCTCTAAACGGGATTATTCAAAATAACCGTTGAAGAAATACAAGTGAAGAAGAAGGTCACCATAAATAGAAGACCTGAGATATTGAAGAACTACTCTTGCCAGACAACCTTGCTAGCTCAACTTTTGCCAATCGATAATCACTCATTCTTATATTCTTTCAAAAGCAAGAGTCTGTATTCTTAGTTTGAATATTGTGAAAATATTCATCTGATCTTAAACTGTCATATCCTCACACATAGTGAGTTAAGAAGATCAAACATTAAATCTCTTTGTTAGAGTTAGAGCCTGAAGCGGCTTAGTAAGAAAGAAATACTTGTGACCTGGAGAGGTGTTGAATACTTGATTGTAATCTTTTTGAAAAATAGTGCAGAAAAACCATCAAGTAGAAAGGACTGGACGTAGCTCTTAGTTGGAAGAGAGTGAACAAGGATAAAACATCTTGTGTGATTCTTCTATCTATTAACTCTTATAGCTTCATTTGTTTCTCACTAACTGAGGGGTTTTGATATTGCTTTTGTTAAAGTTTTTTAAAAGAATATCTATTTCTTTGTGCTTGCTTTTGTTTATAATCTCCTTGTGTGCAAAAAGTTATTTTCGAAAATTATTAACAAACACAATTCAACCCCCCCTGTGTTTGCCTGTGTCAACTTCAGTTGGTATCAGAGCTCAGCCTCGAAAGGGTTGAGCATCTAACAAGTGCTGAGGAAGTACGATCCAACAATCATGAATGCAGAAGGACAAGCTATCAACAGACCTCCTCTCTTTGATGGAACAGATTATGACTACTGGAAGAAGAGAATGATGACCTTCTTAGATGCACAGAATGTAGATATTTGGGAGCTGATTGAAACCGGCTACACTGAACCAAGAGATGAAGCTGGAGATGCTCTTCCTATAGTCCAATGGACTCAAGAGCAGAAAAACCCACATCGATTGAATTTGAAGGTTAAGAACTATCTCATGTGTGCTATAACCAGATCTGAACATGACAAACTTCACAGCTGCAATATTGCTAAAGAAATTTGGGATACTCTTGCCCTAGCTCATGAGGGTTCCTCACAAGTTAAGGAATCAAAGATCAGCATGATGGTTCATCAGTATGAGCTGTTCAAGATGGGTGAACATGAAACAATATACCAAATGTTTGGAAGATTCCAAACCATCACCAACAGTCTCAGATCTCTTGGAAAAGTTTATGAAAATAGAGATCATGTCAGAAAAATCCAGAGAAATCTATCTAAGTAATGGAGACCCAAAGTAACTACTATTCAGGAAGCCAAAAACCTGAATACACTCTCTGTGGAAGAGCTTCTTGGATCTCTCAAGGTTCATGAACTTGAACTTAATGAAGAAGATAATTCCAGAAAAGGAAAATCTATTGCCCTAAAGGCAAAGAAAGCAAGTTCATCAAAAGTTCTCAAAGCTGCTGAGTCATCAGATGAGTCTGAATCTTCTGATAATGATGAAGGATCAGATGAGGATGAATTGTCCTTTATCTCCAGGAAGATTCAACATATGTGGAGAAAGAAAGGTGGTTTCAGAAGGAAGCAACTCAATAAAAAATGGAAAATGAAGGAGTACAGATGTGAACACCAAGTTTCTAGCTCTCCAATGGCTTCATCCTTCCCAAGCTCTCTCTAACTTTCTCACTCTAAGTTCTTTCTCTAAGATTTTCAACCAAAAAGATGAATGAAGGGGAAAAGGGTTGACACCCTCTCTTAGCTTAACCTTGGGCCTAAGGATCGGTAGCCCAAAAAGGCATAAACCCATTAAAGCACTAAGGTCATTATTTAAATTACTAGGGTTATGCCAGATTAAAAACTACTATATTTATGTCATAAAACATTCTTTTAGTTCTTAACACATTGGGAAAAAAATCATCTATTTATTTTTTATAACAAACTTTACTATTCCAAGGCTTGTTCATAATTAATAAAATTAAGGGGTACAATAATCTTTCATTTATATGTGGACTGCGAAGTGAGGCGAGATGTATTGACCAAAACATATATTTGTCCCAATTTATAGTGGATCATGTTTAAACCCACCCTGTGCAAGTAGGGAAGATTTGTTACCTGCATTGTGGGATGGAACTGCCTAGGACTGCACAGAGTCAAGTCGGGTCGAGTTTTGGAGAAATCAAAGTCTGAAACAACCAAACGTGGCCGAGTCAGATTTTTTAGGAAAAATAGGTAACCCAATTAAAACCAACCTATAATTGATAACACATTGGTTTGGTTCGGGTAATCTATTTTTATAAAAAAAAAATCAAAAATATTTTTAAAAAGAAGAAAATAAAAACTCTTTAACCCTACCCATTCTTTCTCCTCTTTAGTTGTCTTAGAAGTCAGATCTTAGTGCTTTGGATTACACACTGATGGCGGTGCGAGTGCTTAACTGCATTTGTTCCGGAGACAGAGTGTGGGTTTAAGTTAAGGGAAGCATTATTCCTTCCTTTTTATTATCAAAGAGTGCTTAAGATATCAAGATGTTCTTAGGTGTGGTAGATGGACTTTGTAATGTTTTTGTTCACGGTTTGTTTATAGGATATAGTGGAAATAATATTGTTTTTAAGTGTTTGTTGTATTTATGGGTGGGACGAGTTAGGTTGATCCCTCACCCGACCCTAAACATTGACCGAGCCAATTTTTTGGACTTCAACTCGTCCCTAGACTCGAAATATGAACATATGTTACAATTTTCATGTAAGGAGCATTAAAATATCTATGAAAGAATAACTTTAACCTCACACTTGATAATAATTTTCTTTTTTAAATTTCAGATATCACCAAAATAATATGAAAAATCATTTTATTTTCATGAGACATTCCATTGACAAAAGATAAAACCACAAGAATCTTCTGTGTCAACATAAGTACATATCAATGTGCTGGTAGAGATCACTTACTCTATTATGTGTTAGGCTCAATTTAACAATTCTATATAGCTCAGTTATGCTACGTTATGCTATATATAGGGCAGAACCCCTCCCCTTTGATTTTAATCAATGTAACTACCATACAAATTCATAATTAGAAAATAAAGATTCAATCACAGTTGGGGCAACAAGGAATCCACATAATCAAAGAAATGGAACTTCATATATAGTAAATGCAACAAAGAACTACAAGCTTTAGAAATGGCTTCATTAGAGATGGAAACAAAGAATCACAAACTATAATAAGAATCACATGTCAGTAGCTTAGAAATGGCTCCATCATGCTATCTGTAAACACAGGACGTGTTTTGGCATTAAATGTCAAACTAAAGGAAATTTGTAGCTATCTAAAAATGGTTGTAAAATGAAGTTTGTAGCTCTCTAAAAAACACTGAAGGAGATAAGAATCACCTCTAAACACATCTAAATAAATTGGTATCTAGAAAAAAATAGTTTCACCTGCAAAAATATCCTGAAAACCGTAAAAATAGTAAAGAAAGAAAGGGAACCATGACCAATGAAAAAATTAAACAGTACTTGGGGATAATAACACAAGTCTTATTCTTGTTTTAGAGAAAACGCAATCATTTCAATTGTTGAGTTAAAAAGAAGATTCTTGTAGATATTAAAAGCTGTAAATTATGATACCATAGAAAACATTGCAATTCATGTCAATTCTAATAAAGATAAGAATTCGTTTAGAAATTGAATTATATAAGATTCTTGGAACATGCAGCAAAGGAGAAGTTCTGCTACTGACCTGGAATATTGTAGACTTCTCTGACTCTCTTGGAGTGCCCCCAAAACCTGCAAGCAGGAAAACATTGTGTACACAGTGATTAACATCATCAGATTTGTGATTTAGCACAACATGCAGTAAGGGATGGAAAATGGAAAGGGGAATGAGAAAGAGAGAAGAGCTAGCAAGCATATGTTGGGGCAAGAAGCTCACAATACTTCACACACTCACATTAACACAATAGAGAAATTGAGAAGGAATAGAGAAAGAAGAATTGAGATTCTTTATTCACACTTTCACACACTTTCATTCACTAATCACATGTATTTATACACTTACATGGCATAGCTTCATATAGTTAGTTACTCCAACTAACTCACTAACAACTCTAACTTCCATGTAACTAACTCTAACTCTAACTACCATTTGAATTACACTCTAACAATCCCTCGTAATTCAAATATTTCACTTACACTTTTTATTATCACTAACATACACATATATTTCCACCTGGATCCCATATCAATATTTTGTAGAATTGGGCTTGACCCATCAAGTCAACAACAGCAAATAAAATTGACCCAATATAGCCCTTTTCTCAATCACTACTGCACCCTCCATCGTCACTGGAGCATCTCAGTCTGACGGCTTCGACTCCAGGGGTTTGATCGAACCTTCCTTCTTCGCCACGGTGCTAACGATTTGTGGATGATGCACTCCGAACGTCATCTCTGCCTTGGCCTTTCCGAGCACAAACTGTGACACCTCGGCTGTTATTATTTCTGGTGTCGTCGCCTCCCTTCGCAGGTAGCAGAAATGATGAGGGTCAGAGAGCTCCACCATCGACCTGCCACACCGCCGCACACCACCGCTTTGTCCTCCACGCACAACTCTGCATTGCATCGCGACCTTTGTCACCGCCGCGCACCTCGGGTGCTCCTTCGCACGCACCACTATATGAAAATCAAGGTCCAGCGGCTCCACATTCGCCAGCTCCGATTTGGTTCTTCCAGTTCTTGTAGCAGCCTCATTCTTGAATGTTGAAACCACTGGTGCGTCGACCACCGTACAAGGGTCGGGGTCTGGCTGCTCCGGCGTCACTTTCGGCAACCTCGACTCATCTTCTTGGGCACAGCGCACTCCCTCCTCCTTGTTCTCCTTCAGGCGAGCAACTTCATGGCAGTCATCTTTAACATTTTCTTCATCTCCGACAGCTACAACCTCCTTCACCAAGGCATTAAGCTGGCCTTTTCCATCTCGACTTGCTCCATCTTTCTCATTGATTTCACCTTCTGTATCAATCTTCTTGATCTCTGTCACTAGCTCCATTGTCTTGTCTTTGCTGATTTCTTGAACACATTTCTCCTCTGAAACAAACTTCTCTTTGGTCTTGTGTGCAGCAGCTAACTCTACTACATCCTCTCTTGTTGCACCACCTCTGTTCACTTTATCAACACCACCATGAACTTCATTCAAGATATCCCATGCCTCTTTTGCATTCTTGGCAGTGATAATTTTCTCAAGATTTCCTTCATCCACACATTGATGAAGAATCAAGAGAGCTTTGTAATCTCTCCTTTTGGAAGCACAATCTTCCACACCTTGCATTCCCTCTTGCACAATTTCTACCTCCATGGACCCATCACAAGTCCCTAATCTTGTAGCTCTAGATACCATTTGTTGTGGCAGAAGATCAGAAGGAAAAAGGTGTCGTTGTGGAGCATGCACAAAGAGTGGATCTGCTGATGGAACGAAACAATCTTCAGATTGGAAACCTGAATGTTGTGTTTACTGGGTCATTCCATCAAACACCTTGTGAGCAACCTCTCTTCCAATCCAAAGGTTCTGTAAAGAAGGGTGGCCAAGTAAAGCAGAGTTCTCAGACTAAGCCAGTAACCATTGAGCAAGAAATCCAAGAGGGGGAAAGTGCTCCATCACAGAGGCATCTCAACAACGTGTTGACGATGGATGAGAAAAATCTTGATTCGATGGAGACAGTGGCAGTGTCGGAGGAGAGAAAGGTTTTCGATGTGGCTAATGATGAAATTGAGGGTAAAGATGATGATGGGCTTGCTGGTGTGGAGCTCGAGCATACAGAGATGGCTCATGTGAAGGCTGATGGTGGACTCGCGGCGGCGATGAAGGAGGAGAACCTGGTCTGGGTGGAGTTGCTTCGAGGTGGCCGAAACGCGACTGAAATGGAGGTGGCGATTCCGGATCTACAACTCGCGACGGAGGTTCAGGCAGAGAGGATTGAACCGTCAGACCGGGACCCTTATGCGGCGGCGACAAAAGCAGTGAAGGTGGAGTCGCACGGAGAAGCTCTGATACCATTTGTTGGGGTAAAAAGCTCACAATGCTTCACACACTCACACTAACACAATAGATAAATTGAGAAGAAATAGAGAAAGAAGAATTGAGATTCTTTATTCACACTTTCACACACTTTCATTCACTAATCATATGTATTTATACACTTACATGGCATAGCTTCACATAGTTAGTTACTCCAACTAACTCACTAACAACTCTAACTTCCATGTAACTAACTCTAACTCTAGCTACCATTTGAATTACACTCTAACAACATACTGGTAGAGAGCGACAGAGAAGGTTATGGAAAAGGGCGAAAGTGTAAATAACGACGGTGTGCTATAGCAAAGACAGTCCTTGATGGTGCAGAATGATGGTGGTGTGGTGCATCAATATAGGTCCTTGACGGTGCGCAGAGCAACGATATCGTTGAGTTTGATGGAAGGGTAAGTTCGTGAGATTAGGGATAGGGACAACAGAATGTGAGAGTGAAATTGAAAGTTATAAATTCCTAAATGGTAAATGAGTTGGTGACTAATCTGATAGGGATAGAATGCAACAAAATTAGAATAAAAGCTATGAAAACTAACTATACGGTCGGGCCGGATAATCTGAAGGTCAATTTAGAGTTATCACATGTTTGAGTCGACCCGAACACCTCGAGTCGAGACGGGTTTTCCACACCTCTAATTGTATTGGGTTAGAGTGCCCAGCTCTTAATTAATACAAATTGTTCTGCTTATAACAAACTGATGGAGGCATGACCTAACCCTTCTTTGCTTGTTCTCTTTCATTGTTGTTGTTGGCATCGTGGTGAGGTGCATATCCAAGGTCTTGTTTAAGATGGTGGGCAGCTTGGTACAAACCCGGTTGTTTTTTCTTGAAATTGATAGGTTGTGCATGGTGGCAGTAACATGTAATAGATTTGGTTGTGGTGGAGTGAAGAAGAAGAAACTAGAATTTAAAATCGAGACATCAGATGAATTTTGAAAAACTCGTGCCCACACTAGATATTGATTAGTTTGGTTAAACCTTACCTAAATAAATATTACAACTCAACCCAAAACAACTCGAATATATGATTAGAAAATCAGAGAAATATCTGATAATATCTTTTCATATCTTATAATATTTTAGAGTATCCTAAACGATCACTTAGAATTTATTTCTTAATTATTTTTTTATGATTTGATTCTTTATTTGACCGAGATTAAGATTCTACTTTTAGTATAAATAGGACTATTAGGGTTGTCTTTTGTAACCACATAATCACTACATCAAATCAATATCAGTCTTATCACTTGTTAGTTTATTTCTCCTTTTTCTTCATTCCCTACTTAATTAAAACCTTCCGATTCAACATGGTATCAGAGCGGCACCATCCTCTATGACCTGACTCTAATTATCTTCTCGGCCATACCAAAAAATTATATATATATATATATATATATATATATATATATATATATATATTTGTTTGTGCTCTTTTTTTTATTAGTGGATCATATCAGTGATTTCTCTTCCCACCGACGATCATTCCGGTGGTGACTCCTTTCCCACGGATGAATTCATATTAGTGGTGACTTCTATTTTCGTCGACGATTGACTTATGTTGGTTGTGACTCATACTAACCCAACTTTTTGTCCCAAATGCTCTGGCCTCGACTCTTTGTCCTAGATGCACTGACATCATCGTTGTCCCAGATGCACTAGCCATGACCTTTTGTCCCAGATGCACTGGCCTCGTCTCAGTCCCTGAAGTAGTTGTTTACCTTAATTTCAATTTTAAATAATTTTGGTCTCCGATATTGTTGTAGAAGCTTCTAAATGCAATTTTAAGAAGTTCGGACCTTGCTGTTAGATTATTTGCCAGGAAATTTCTGCTAGGCTGATGATCATTGCTTGCCAAGAAGTTCGGACTGAAGTTGACACATGCAAACACGGGAGGGGGTGGGGGGGGGGGGGGTGGGTGGGGGGGTGGTGGTGGTCAATTGTGTTTGTTAATAATTTTTGAAAACAACATTTTCCAAAACTTATTTTCTCACACAAGGAAAATAAGGCAGATGCACACAGAAAAAGATCTTTTAAAAGCTTAACAAAATCAAGTTCAAATCCCCACAGTCAATATAAACAAATAAAACTGAAGAGATAAGGGATTAGAAGATTCACGCAAGTGTTTTATCCTGGTTCACTCTCTTCCAACCAAGAGCTATGTCCAGTCCCTTCGACTTGAAGGTTTTACTGAACTATTTCTCCAGATAGATTACAACAAGTATTCAACACCTCTCCAGGCTACAAGTATTCCTTTCTTACCAAGCTTCTTCAGGCTCTAACTCTAACAAAGAGATTGTACGCTTTTGATCTTCTAACTCACTATGTGTGAGGATATGAAAGTTTAAGATTGGTTGAATATTACAATAATATTCAAGCTAAAGAATTATAGACTTTTTGCTCTTGAAAGAATAAATGAATGAGAGCTTGTAGATTGACCAAAACTTCAGCTCGCAAAAGTAGTTCTTCAGTGGTTGAGGTTTTTTATTTATAGTGACATTCTTCTTCACTTGAAAATCTTCAATGGTTGTTTTGAATATTCTCGTTTAGAGATAACATTAAATGCATAATATCCGTTGTGACTGATAGCTTGATCGTGGCCACTGTGAAATGCACTCTTGGTTATCACTTTTGCACAAAATGGAGGGTCACATCTCTGAGCAATTGCAACTTGAAAATTGTCTTTCCTCCTTTGTGAAAATTCCAGCTATTCCAGCAGAAAAGGTGATAGGGTACGGATCGTTTTGCATTTCCCCATTGTACTGTGTTGCTTTTTGCATTTCCTTGATGGTACTATGTTTCTCTCACAAAGAAACAAGGCATTAAAACAAATAAAACAAATAGGAAGGACCAACATTCGTTTAAAATAAATATCAATCATTTGAAATAAATATTTCTTTGTGGTCGGGGTAGCATTTACTTGGCTAGACGGAGCATATGAAAACTTAAAAGAAAAAGAGCTTGTCTACTTAAAATCTGCGTCTACTAGCACATGGGTGAAACCAAGTCTATGGACTTGCAGTTTTATTTTCGCTCGTCTATTGACGTGGCATACCCTCTCGTTTATCATCGAGTCTTTGGACTTGCTATCTTTCAGTGAGTTATTTTTTATCTTCGTCTACTGACGTGGCATTTAAGCTCGTCTATTCATTTAAACTAAAGTTCTCGTCTACTGAGAGTATTTTATTAACCGTCTACTCAAATATAATAAACAGAAAAATATACCAAACGTTTTGAGCAGCTCGTCTACATGAATGGACACGAATTCACAATCTAAGTCCAAGAAGATATAAGGAAACTTATTCAAGGTTTCCATAACTTGTATATTTTTAACATTCCTGCAAGACTAGATAAAGCATGTTAGATCTCAACTAAAACTTTGTCATGCAAATTTAATCTTTTTGTTAACATCAAAACTCAGATTATTAATCCAAATCACTTTGGTTCCAACACAGACCTTGCTGCTAGATTGCTTGCTAAGTTATCTTTCCAGCAACTCTCTGGCCTCTCCAACATCCTTGAGTTGCCTTCCAACCATTATTTTCGCAGAGCTCGGTATATGGTTTTTATATTTTAAATTTTAATTGGAGGGGGAATGAGTTGTTTTTCCTTAACAAGCTTAGAGTTTAGTAAGCTTTAGCTTGAGGGGGAGTGTTATAAAATCAGAGAAATATCTGATAATATTTTTTTCATTATCTTAAAATATTTTAGAGTATACTAGATGATCTCTTAGAATTTATTTCTTAATTATATTTTATGATTTGATTTTCTATTTGATCAAGATTAGGATTCTACTTTTAGTATAAATAGGGCTATTAAGCTTGTCTTTTGTAATCACATCATCAAATCAATATCAATCTTATTATTTGGTAATTTATTTTTTATATCCTTTATGATAATTTTGTATGAAAAAAACACTTTTATATTGTTATATTTAGACAAGTTAAAAATCATTTTTTGATTTTTTTTTATGATTATAGACAAACGTAAAATAAATTCTGTTTTTATTTAAAAAAAAATTAAAAACAATCTCTAAATTATTGAATATGAAAATTATTTTTTAGGCTTAATTGTAGTTTTAGTCTCTTATTATTGGTCATATGCGATTTTGATCCTTAAAGTTTTTTCGTGCATATTTGGATCCTCTGTTTTTTCAATGTTACAAATTTGGTCCTTTTGTCAATGTCTATCAATTTTTCATTGATTAACATAGAGGAATCACTCTTTCGCTAAGCACATAAAACCTCTTATTGAGCTTTTGTGGTAAAGGATCATGTGGTGGAACAAAAAAAAAGTCCCCGAAAGGAGGGACAAAACCAGTAAATAACAGAGAAGAACCATTGAATTATGTTAAATCGAAGACGCTGAGGAGGGAGAATCTCAACCAGAGGTTGTGCGTGCTCAGAGGAGTGACTCCTTCATGTACATTACAAAAATTGACGTATATTGGACAAAATGACTAAATTTGTAAGTTACTTATTTATGTTGATCATTACAAAAATTGACATATATTGGATAGAATGACTAAATTTGTAATATGGAAGAAAAAAATTTTATGGACTAAAATGACATGTGGTCAATGGTAAGAGATGAAAAATGTAATTATGCCCCCTCATTCTTTCTAATATGTAACAAAGGGGTTGGTTGAAAAAAAATTAAAAATAAATATATTGTAAGGAAGGGGTTCTAAATGAGTTATCTCGCAATCACTCACGTTTGAGAACCCGCTAGCGCTAGTAGTCGCACTTATTTCCATCCTGGCCTGAAGGATATTGTGAAGTTCTTATTAGAATCAATTTATTTATAAACCCATCCATCCCATTGTTCCTGTGAGTTGTGTCAAATTCTTTGCTCAGCTTCGCCGCCATGGGAGACATCAACGACGACCCTCTGATGCGCAACCAAAACGCCGCCGTCCAGACCCGTGCCAAAGCCCAGAATCGTGCCAACGTCCTTCAGCTCAAGCTGGTTGGTTCCTCTCCCTTTTCCTTTATTTCCATTATTCACTTGCTTTTATTTTATTTTGACATAGCTAGGGTTTATCGCTAGTCTATGCTCGTAACCATAGATTCTATATGTGACGGTGGCATGGTTTGAGTTTTCAGTTACTGATTATTGTTTCGTGTAAATGTGATTGTAATTCAGATTGGACAGAGTCACCCAACTGGTCTCACAGCGAACCTGTTGAGGCTCTTTGAGCCTAGGCCTCCCTTGGAGTTTAAACCTCCTCCTGACAAAAGAAAATGTCCACCATTAACAGGTTTTTTTAATAATTCTAGTATCTGTGTTTGGATTAGCTGCAAAAAATTAGATTATGTATATATCGATTGTAATAGAATTCGTTGTGTTTGGATATAGCTGCGAGAAAATAGAGTATGTTTTAATCGATTATAATAGAATCAGTTTTGTGTTTGGATATGTTTGCGGAAAAGTGATTTGAAGATGATTTGTTTCGTTTCTGTTATTAGTTATTACTTATTAGTTTTATGTGCACTTATATTGATGATTTATTGTTGATATGCATGTAAGCTGTATGTAGCTATGAGGATGCCTTTATCTTATTTTATTTTATTTTTTGCTCAAGGGATGGCGCAATTCGTGGGCAAGTTTGCCGAGCCTGGTGATCCTGAATATTCTCCACCTGTACCAGTAGCTGAAACTCCTGTAATATTCAGTTCTGTTGACTTAGTTTGGATTATTATGATTATGTTGTGCATAAATTCATGATTTTGTGTGGTTGTTGTATCCTGTGTCTGGAGATTCGGTGCAATGAGTTTCTTTTCTATTTTATTTTGTTTTTTGTTACTGATATAGTTGAAGAAACAACTCTAGTTTTTGAGGCTTTGATTCTACTCCGAAACTTTGTGATGGACAGAATGGAAATTTCGTTTTTTCATATGATTTTTCTTATGGTCTCCACTGTTGCGTGAAGTGTCTGTTTGCCTTACCCATTGGTCATTGAGACAACGGTTTGGAATATTAATTCGTAACAAATATCAAGACACAACCTTTATTCTTGTGGTAAACAGGCCATGGTGTGAGTTAATGTTATTCTACCATTGGCTGTAATCTCTGAATTCTGTAATTTAGGTTTTTTATGTGGTTAGACTTTGCAAACAAAATGTTTAATCTTTCTTGCCTTTCTGCTCTTTAATACGGTACAAATTCCTGTTTTGCATGGTGATGCTCTAAGACATCATTTGTATAAATAACCTGGGTTATGAATAGCAATTGGCAAGCTTGAATGCTGCAAGTGCAACAGAGTAATTCAAAATTATAATTACTCTTGCATATTCAGTCTTTCCCATTTTTCAGTTTTGTTTTTGAATTTATATAAAACAAGTGACTACTGAGTATTATAGTGTTTACTGGACTGACATAATGGCTACTTATTGAATATCTGTTATTTTTCATTTAGTGTTGGATCCCTTGCCCCAAAATGTGAAGATATAATATGCATATGGTATTGATTTTGGTGAACTCAGGTTCAAAGAAAAGCAAGAATACACAAGTTAAGAGTAGAGAAGGGAGCAGCGAAGGCTGCAGAGGAGCTTCTGAAATGTGATGACTCCTGTGTTGTTGTGACTTTGTTAATGTTTGTGGATTTATGTTCTCTTAGTGCTGTTCTTATATCTGCGTCTATTCAGATGATCCACACAAGGACCCAAATGTATCAGGTGATCCATACAAGACATTGTTTGTGGCCAGACTGGTGAGTTATATTTTCTAATGTAGTAGTTATGTGGCACTTTTGAGTAGCATATTGCTTGTCACATCTCATTGTGCTATCTTCTAACAGAGTTATGAGACCAATGAGAGCAGAATCAAAAAGGAGTTTGAGTCATATGGTGCAATCAAACGGGTAGGTATTTTGAACAACCCTGAGGGGGTTCGGTAAGAGTATCATACATGTTAGGTTCTTAAACTCTTTTAATCTACTTCTATTGACATCTTTACCTGTTATGAACTTTGAAAATATATTTTCTAATTTTTCAGGTTCTATATGCATATATGTATTATTTAAAACAAAAGTCTGGCTTTTTTTTTTTAATAATATACTTTTTTCCGCCTTCTTCCGCTGCTGAAGAAACTGCTTGTAATTGAAACGAATCTCATGACTAACTAGCCCGTTGTGAAGTTACTCAGTTATGCATAATTTTTATCCCATTTTGACCAAAGTTTGAAGGTATAGATTATGCATCTACCTGATTTCGTTTGTCATTGCTGAGTGACTTCGAAGCATGGTTCCACCACCAATTTGTTGTTGATGGCATTTTGTTTATTGGTTTCTTTAGTTAATTTCCACTTAGCTCCACCATTAGAATATGTGGATAGCAGTTCTTCTTGGGATCTCTAGTAATTATTTTAGAAGCAAGTTTAGCATCATTTCAATACACATCCCTGCCAAGGGTTTAGTTTTCAATCTTGTTCTGCATATGGTAAATGATTATAAAATTTCAATCAAACCGGCTTCATCTCAAGTGCTTCCTCCTGCATGGTATTTTAGTTGAGCAGAGCAATGCTGCAAAAGTATGCCTTTGGCCTTGTTTTCGAGCAAGAAAAGGAAACTAACAACTTCTGTTCTTTTCCTGCATTGGGTAAAATATGTTGGGAGTTTTGCAATCTCTTCCTCTTTTGTTTAAATTCGTAGTTAGCCTAATTGTGATGTTCCTAAAACTTTATTTTCGCTTTAGAGGCTATCAAAACCAAACCAGTCGTTGAGAGGATTTCATGGAATTTTCTATTTGAATTTAATGGTATGCACAGTCAAAGTAAAGATTTTTTTACACTATCAACCAATCATAAATTGACACATCTTTAAAAATGTTGACTCATTATAATTACCTAAAAAGTCACACATAGGATGTTTTGTGATTGATTGACAGTGTAAAAATCTTAACACTGATGGTGTATCAAAATTAAAACTCTTTCTATATTACACATAGCTGTTTTTATTTTATCAATTTAAAAATAAATATCCCTGGTAAGGGGACACTAGTCAACAACTGGTTGATTGGCCCCAAATACATCAGTTTTCCTGCAACTATTGCTGGTGGTGATGCATCTCGTGATGGGAGCTGTGTGATTTAAAGGTGAGCACGGCTCATTAGGCATAGCGCCCGTCTGCCGTGCCATTTAGGCAGCGTTTGGTACAAGTTTTATAAAAATATTCCTGGGAATGTAGGCATGGGAATAAAACTTTCCCATGTTTGGTATAAGTTTTAAAAAGTTATTACCAGACATAAAAGATTCCCGGGAATAAAATTAGTGAATGATAGTTATAAACTTGGGAAAACTCTATTCCCATGTGTGAAGGTGTGAAAACTTTATTCCCGGGAATCACATTCCCAGGAATGTAGTTTGTCTGGGAATAAAACATTCCAGATACCAAACGCCACCTTAGGATTATAACATTAGCCTTTATTTTAGTTGTATTTTCGTTAATTCTCAGGTGAGAGAATATCTTCTATATTATTTTCTCATAAGCTGAAGACCATAATGTTCCCTTCTGACTATTCTTTCTCTTTCCAATTTCTTATGATTTAGGTTCGGTTAGTCACCGATAGCATGACAAATAAGCCTAAGGGTTATGCGTTCATTGAATACCTGCACACAAGAGACATGAAAGGTTGATAGTGGTTTAGTGTGATTTGTCTGTTATTACTATATATGACTTTTTGGTCATGTTTTTCTTTGTTAATTATGCAGCTGCTTATAAACAAGCTGATGGTAGGAAAATTGAGAGTAGAAGAGTGCTCGTGGATGTTGAACGTGGGAGGACTGTCCCAAATTGGCGACCTCGTCGTCTAGGTGGCGGGCTTGGTACTACTCGAGTAGGGGGCGAAGAAGTTAATCAGCGAAATTCTGGGAGGTAAATTGTCTAATTCCAACTTTTTGATCAAACATCATTCATTGCTTATTTTAAATCTCTAGGTTTCTTCTGAGTACCCTGAAGTAAAATTAACTAATAAAAGTGAAAACCGAGAAGATTGTTGCTTGTTATGACATTATTCTTTAACATGAATGAGGTGCCTTCTTAGGTATAAATTTATAGGTGTTGTATTTGATAGAAACATTTGCAACAACAAAATCCTCACTTGATAGACTTGGGGGTTCTATGATTCTCCTGTAGTATGGAACTGTGTGACTCTTTAACATCCTTGCATGTCAAAATTCACCTTTGCAAAATGTTATTATCATCTGTTGGAAAAATCTGACAGCTACCCTGTCCCACCCAAACCTTCCAGAAGAAGTAGCAGTTCTCTTTCCAGAAATAAGAGTCTTTTTTGCATCGAGAAATTACCTGCAAATAACATTTCTTGGTGGCTGTTGATTTGGCTTCCCAACTAAGAAACTGATTGTTATGACTTATGGGCACCATAGATTACAAATTATCATAGTAGCTTGTCTGGTTGAATGTCGTCAGTAGTTAATTTGTTGGATGCTTTCTCTGTCATCCGTTTGAAGGGAAATTCTGACATGTTATTATTCAGGGAGCAACAGCAGTCAGGAGTCTCAGGACCTTCTCGTTCTGAAGAACCTAGAGTGCGGGAGGATCGACATGGTGAACGGTAAGAATTTCAAAATGTTTGTTTCAATTTTATCTAGTTAATTGGTTTTGGTACTCAACAAATGACTTCTCATCATACAATGGTTTCTTGACGATTGGGGATTATGATTTCCCTGCATTAATTTTTTTAGTGTTGATTTTGAAGCAAGTTCTTTCATCCAATGTTTATAAGCATTTTTTCTTTGACTGCTATTGGCTGAGATCATTTTAGGGACAGAGAAAAATCCCGAGAAAGAGGTAAGGACAGAGATAGAGAACGGGAGTTGTCACATGAACGCTCTACTGATAGGGCGAGGGATCATGATTATAGAGAGGATAGGCACCACAGAGACCGGGATAGGAATAGGGACAGAGATAGGGATAGGGAAAGGGAAAGAGAGAGAGATCGTGGTCGTGATCGAGATAGAGCACGTGATCGGGATCGTGGTCGGGATCGCAATCGTGGTCGGGATCGAGAGAGGGACCATGATCGGGACCGAGAACATGATCGCCATCGTGAAAGGGACAAGGATTATGAAGTTGGAGAAACTGATCGAGGACGCTCGCATGATGGGGAGACTGATTATGATCATGATCATGTTGAATCTAATCATGAAAAGGACCATCGTGGTAAAAGACATCGTGACTATGAACCTGAGGATGATCGTGGGTGGTACGACCAACCTGTGCATGGACATAGGCATGCAGATTCTGACCATGATCCTGATCAATATGACCAGTATGAGCATCATCGAGGACGGGGCAATATGATGATGGAGATGACCATCCTGATCATGATAGGATAGAAGATGACTACCGCACTGGACAGGCAACTTCTGAATCACGTGAAAGGGAGGGAAATCGTGATATGGACAGTGAATATCGTCGCTCAGAGAGGTCTCATTCTCGGGAGTATGATTACTAGGTATTTGAGCATAATACTTCTCAACTTCACTGGTAAGATTCATGGCGTACGTTTTGATATTCTATTCAATTATGGTTACTAATTGGTGTCAATCTTGGCCATAAATTCTTAATTTGTTCTTAGTAGCTATTAATGGATTCAGGCATGGAGTGATCAAAACCACAACAAAAGAACTCGGTTTCTGCTGCTATCCATATGTTGTTCTTGGTTTAATGTCTGATTCTTAAAGCTTTACCGGTGGAGCTGAGGTTCTCAGTTTCGATATGGATGTGGAATTGTGGACTGCTAATATAGTTGGTTTTGTTTTCTTCAGACATTTTAAGAAACATAGGGTTTTCTTATCCCAGTTTTTGTGGGAAAAATTGTCCGGATTTTAATTTTTCATTGGTCTGTTGATGCATGGTACATTTCAGTTTGTTAAATGTTGCTTACATTACAACGTCACTTGCCTAAGAGAGACCTTGCTTCCATTAGATGTTTTGTGATGATGGCTTATTTTCCAGTAATTAATTATAGATGGAGTGTAGGAGTGTAAATGAATCAAACTATTCGCTAATTATTTGAACTCACTTGTTAAATACTCAATCAAATTCAATCTCATGCTTGAAATTAGGCTGAGTATTTAAATGGGCCGAGTTCAAGTTTTGTAAGAGTTCAAGGATAGCTTGTATGTATGATTTACATAGTGAATTATAATTTTATTTATTACATATATAGTTATTTACATTAATTATAATGGATTTATGAAAATTACAGTAGAGTTTAGTCTCTTTCGGAATACACGAGATTAGCCCATCTTTTTTGATTACATGTCATGCTTGGACCTTCCTAGAGACCAAAAAAAGGGATTTTTTTTTCGATGTATATTTTACAGCGACCAAGGGACTTAGTCCATTAACTATGAAAGCAAATGCTACAGTAATTTGATCATCTAGCAGTTTCGTTGTTACAAAATTTATGAAATCTTGTAGAACGAGAAGGCTATTACAGATTGATCATGACCATCACCCCCAAAACAAAAAGAGAAGGTATGAGTACTGTAAGCTTTATTTTTTGGTCTGTTGTTGTTAGGCAATGCGAGTGATTTAACGTTGAGAGAAGCTGAAAACAAATGAAATTACCATGAAGCTTCATAATTTTGCTATGGTATCAGATTAGCAAGGACGAATAGTTCTCTATATGAATGAACGCATGAAATATCAACCTGTGCGTTACGTTGCTTCAAAATGTTTAATGCTTCCATGAAGCTTCCTAGAATCCATTGGCTTGATCCTGAAAGTACTAGGTTGTTTAAGCTAACCATTTGTCTTTTTTTTTTTCCAATCAGAGGGACTGATTCTTGTAGTTTCGTTGCTATATCTTGTCCACTCTATTTTCTAAACTTTCTATCAATAGCATTTTAACTGTTCATTTTTCCATGGATTTAGCTGAAATCTATAATTGATGAATAATCACACCGCTCGCTCACTACTATAACACTTCGGTTTCCATATACATTTTATTAGTCCGTTAGTCAATTTATACATGTTATTAACTATAAATCTCTGCATTGTTAACTGGCGTGTAAAGAGTGATGTAAAATGTTGTGACTGCAAAGCTTTGGCAATGCATAGCAATTAAGCATACCTTAAAAAAGCCTTAGTTTTACACGATACTAGTAAACAAGACAGAATCAGAGCACTGATCTTATGTGTCAAAACCAAAGAATAAATTCAGTTTAGTCTTTATGATTACGTACCGGCCATAGTAGTTATTAATTTTAGAAAACCATTGTTTCCTTGAAATTATAAGCAACGATCATATTAAGTTCTGAAATTATAATTCATCAGCCAAATTGGTTTTTGGAATATATGAGATTTTAACAATTTTATGGACTGATATAATTACCATTTTAGAAACAAACGATAATAAAGTCAAGAACTAATATGATGGGTACCCATGATTTTGAGGACTAATGTACCTAAATGTCACTGACGGTTCCAATATGTGCTCCTTTAATGCGAGCAATACAAATTACCTTGAAGGGAATCTTTTAAAATCGACGCTATAACAAAAATCCCAGGTTTCGAAAAATGGGGCAGTAGTATGTGAAAACAGAACTTTAGCACCATGAAACCAACGAGATGTTGGTATACTAGAAGCAACTAGCTCTCATAAGGAGGAGAATTTTGGGCACCTAGGTTCGAATACTTGTAGAGTCACTTTCATTGGGAGGTTGAGAACTAAGAGCTAAAATCATGCTCAATCAACCGTATCAGAGATTAATCCCATAATGGACTTGAAGGACCTAAGCCGTGGGATACTCTGTTGGACCCACTCAGCCTAAAGAGTTAATTAGGGTGAGTTCAGAAAAAAAAAAAATAGAACTTAAGCACCATGAAAATTTCAAGTTAAACACCTAATTTTGAAACTCAATACAGGACATTGTAATTTTATGGATTTGATTTTTTTAAAGTAAAAATCTCTAAAGTGAGAAAGTAAAGATGCATCTGACTTTGATTCGATAAATGCAAAAGGATCTTAACTCATTAAAAATGATCTAAGGGTATACCCTAACTTTATTATTTTAAAGACTTTCTCACTTTAGAGAACTAAATTCTAATTTTATGGACACCAATAAGGGGTTATTTTTGTGGAAATAAACAGTAATTGGTTCATCACTCTCTAATGCGCACATGTACCCAAAAAAACATTCTAATGCGCGCGCGCGCGCACACTCGGTCTTAAAAATGTAACGAGGAAGTGAGAAAGTATGCCTTTGTTATATATAGAGAGGATGGTGTTACTGAAGATTGCAATCCTTAGTCCATACTTTTATAGTTCAACCCCTCAACCATACTTGTAGAACCAGCCAAAAAAAATAAGCAGAAGAATAAAAATCCGGAGGTAGAGTCAGCATATATAGCATTGGTCTTGTATCATTTGTTCAAGATTCCTACCTCTGACTTCAAACCTTCCACACATGGCTATACAAGTAAAACCAAAGACTACAAAATTAGCAGCAACAGCAACATGGCTGGTCTCATGGAGTCTTATTATGATCTGCAATGTCAGTTTAGCAGAAAGAGTTTTGAAAGACCAAAACTCAGAAAATCTTGTTGTGAAAGAAAGACAAGGAGGGGTTATAATTAGAGTGGTTGATTTCTTCTGGCTGAGTGATCAGTCTTCCTATGAACGTATTTGGCCTGTGAGTTGAATATCAAAGACATTTGCATATATCATGAGAAACTTTTTAGTACTTTGCTTATGTTTTTGGTTATTTCTTTTATTGAGCAGGAAATGAAGTTTGGTTGGAAAATTATGATAGGATCAATTGTGGGATTTTTCGGAGCAGCGTTGGGCAGTGTAGGCGGGGTAGGAGGTGGAGGAATTTTTGTTCCTATGCTCACTTTGATCATTGGTTTTGACCCCAAGTCTTCTACAGCCATTTCAAAGTGTTAGCATATTGCTCTATTCTGTTTATTCTTTCATGCTAGACATAAGTAAAACATAGCCATGACATGCATTCTTTTTGTACACAAGTATAAAACCACCTCTTGTGGATCTACAATGATGTATAATTAGTACTCATATCATATTGTGTCATGCATTAAATGCTATGACCCCTAACTATCAAAGAAGAGGGAAATTTTCTTGTTACATCAGAACTCATTTTTCCACAATAAGTATGGAGATACATTTGTTTGGTTTATTGCAACTCCATTCAGTTTCTGGATTTTGCATATATATTAAAATGTTATTCCATAATTGCAGGTATGATTATGGGTGCAGCTGGGTCAACTGTATACTACAATCTGAGGCTTAGACACCCAACACTAGACATGCCACTTATAGATTATGATCTGGCTTTGCTCTTCCAGCCTATGCTAATGCTTGGAATAAGCATTGGTGTTGTATTTAATGTCATGTTTGCTGATTGGATGGTGTCGGTTTTGCTTATTATCCTATTCATAGGTAATCACTATCTGCTTAACATAAGCTAAATCTTTTGAATTAGTTAAGTTTTTCTGGGGCAGTCTCATATTGTGTGAGTGTATACTACTTCTTCTTGTAAACGTGTTTAGATGTTTTCTTCTAGGCAATTTTTATTTTATGGTATCATTAAAAAAAGATAGGTCTAACAACACTCCCTTTAAAGAGATTCTTGGGTACACTAAGTCAATCAACAATTGATATATTCAAATTTTAAAATTTATATATGAAATAATTATTTGACTCAAAGAATTATGTAATTATTTAGTGTTAATTAGCTTAATGTACACAAGTTTTGCACACTAAGTATATACAAGAATTTCTCATTTCTTTTGGATACAAGAGTGCGTGTGTTTTTTTTAATGAATTCCTTGATATTTTAAGAATGACATTTTCGTTTGTCTTTAAAAGAAAAATTGCAGAAAAGGAAATCTTCTTAATCTATATTTTGCAGCCAACATATTGCATATTAATTATTGTAACTTGTTCAAAACCAGCTTATGCTACAGAATACAGATGACATGATTTTTTCACTGTTCTATCCAGAATACTTTATTTATAATATGTTGGATTGTTAATGAAAATAATTGGATGTAGGTACATCAACAAAAGCTTTATTCAAAGGAATAGATACATGGAAAAAGGAAACAATTATGAAACAGGTAAACTTACCTCCATACATTTATAAAGAAGTTTAGTCTCCATGGTCTTCAACTTGGTGGTAAGAGTACTATGCTACATAACTTTCAGGAAGCAGCCAAGCTGTTGGAATCAGATTCTACACCTGGTTGTAAGTCCTTACAACCGTTCCTATAATATAAGAGAGAAACCTTTGAGCAACTATACAGAAGATTACTGCAAAATCTGTAAATGACAAGAAGCATATTGAAGACACTGCATAAAAAATAGAGGAATGCATAGCAATAATAGGACTTATCACATGAGAATTTATGAACATATTCATTTCCCCCTTTATAGGTCCTAGTTTAGGCTCAAAGTGAGTCTATACATAACTATATAGATAGAGTATTGAGACTGAATCTAACTTTCATTAATTGTTCTGGGAGCATTCCACCATCCCCTGTCACCAGTTATCCTCTTAACCAATTGTTAAGAACGGAAGATATCTTTCAATTGGAAATTGGAAAATGGAATCAACTCAAATAACTCATCATATATAGAATTTCATTTGAGTTCCATCAACACTTAGTTTTTTTATTCTGTATTCTGTACAACTAAAGGTATTGAAAAATGCATTTCCTTCACCCAACATTTAGTTGCATACACCCTGAATATATGACGAAAAATACATGGTATTGGTCTTATCCAGTAGAAAGACTGTGTTGGAAGATCTAGTAGAAAATCTCTCTAATTTAGTGTTGAAATAATATGTACAATTAGTACTTACCCCTTATTGGCTATTGCAGATGTTTCTGAAGAAGACTACAAGTCACTACCGAATGATTCAGCCGATCCTCCAAGAGATGAGGAAGTAACTACAAGTGTTTTTCCAATCACTCTTCATAGGAAGTTCATTAATGTTTTAACTATCTTTACAAATTCTGTTAAATTCTCGTGTGCAGGTATCTTTACTGAAGAACATTTACTGGAAAGAATTATTACTCCTTGTGTATGTCTGGCTGGCTTTTCTCGTTGTTCAGATTATTAAGGTAGTTAAGCAATTATATTTGACTTGTTATTTTTGATTCAGTATTCACAATCACAAACATGCAGCTTGTAGGTTTTAAAATCTGTTTGTTCAATCTATAGCATCACTTGACCATTCATACAAGTGACTTATTTGAGACATTCTTTTTCTTTGAACATTTGGTCAACGGAGTTAATCCTTGCAATAAATTCATGCCTCTCTGGATTAAGATAGGTTGCTTCAACCTAAATTTAGGCTATGACCGGGGGGTCTTGGTTTTATGTTATAATGAATCTGGTTCTGGTTTCGAAACACCCGTTTCCCAGTTTGAAATTTACAGGGAAGTTTTCTTATGTTCACTGAATATGCATCTTTTTATGTATTTCAATGCAGACATACAGCAAAACTTGCTCCATACAGTACTGGGTTCTTAATTTCTTGCAGGTAAAGATTCTACTTACGTATTTCGATACTACCACACGCAACATAGGTTTCAGAAATGATTTAAGACAAAATTTGCATAACTGTGAGTTAAAGGTTTAAATTGCTATTTTGGCCACCGCAATTGCAGCATGAAATTTTTGTGGCTTAAGATTGGTTTTTGAAACTATTGCGGCCCGTTGCAGTTGCAATGTGATCCGATACGACTACTTGCATGTTTGGTTGTGCGTCCCACAGACGTGGACGTGATTTTCCCACCACGTCTCAGACCAAGCATTCACGTTTCATGTAAAAAAAAATTATGAACATGCCACTGAAAATGTGAAATGTGAATGTTGGACGCCGAGCCAAACACATTATTTCATCAAGTCCTTTTCTGTGATCACACTGCAATTACAAGGTGACGCGGTCACAACGATGACCGCAGCTGCAATATTACAGCTACATCAAGTGATACGGTCCGCAATTTTGAACCTTCTGCGACAGTAAGAATTTGTATAAAAAAAAAAGTTTGCCTGAAGGAAGTAATAGGCATGTGAAGTCAAATTTGCGAGGGAAGTGTATCAATTACTTCAGGTTGTCAAATGGCTATAGAGAAAGCACGAATCATGAGAGCCAAGATGAACTAGGACAATGTCTAGGAACTTATCTCTTAACTTTATTTGACAAAAACAATTGTTGATTAGTATGCATAAAGACCTATATATCCTACTTAGTACCACTGGTATCAGCCAAATCTAATAGTTTTGAGCCAAAGTGTATATCTTTGCTGCAATTCACATAGTCATTTCACCCCAAGTTCTAAATGAAATGTGCCAAATTATCACTTTAGGTGCCTATTGCGATCTCTGTTACCCTTTATGAAGCCATATGCTTATACAAAGGAACAAGAGTGATTGCATCAAAGGGTAAGGAAATCACAAATTGGAAGTTTCATAAGATCTGCCTTTATTGTTCCTGTGGAATAATAGCTGGTATGGTTGGTGGACTGCTTGGTCTTGGAGGTGGCTTCATTTTAGGACCACTCTTTCTGGAACTGGGAATTCCTCCTCAGGTAGTTACTCAACCATTCTTGTGCATTTACTAGTCTTTACTCTTTACAATTTGACATGAAAATATAGCCTTGATGAATATGTCCTCTGTGCAGGTAGCAAGTGCAACATCAACTTTTGCTATGGTTTTCTCTTCCTCCATGTCAGTGGTACAATATTACCTTCTAGATCGCTTCCCAGTATCATATGGTAAGAAGTAATATATAAAACTATTTTAGAAAGATTCCTGAATACACTAGCAGGTTTTGGAAAAAGTCATACTAAACACAATGTACATTGCCATATCTTTTCTTTAGCTTTTTGTATAACATTTCTGGAGGAGGGGATTGAAATCAAGACTTTTCCACTAACTATAATGCAATTTAACACCTAAAATTTGAGTCGTGTGCGACTTAGTCCTGATATTTTTTGAAGAAATGGGTCATGATAAAATTCCATTAGTGAGCATCACCATAAAAGGAAGAAAATGCATATTTTTTGGAATAGTGGAGGGTATTTTTGGAAGAAAACGGGTCATGTGGCACACATGTGATGTGATCAATTCTGTCACAATTTAATGGAACAGTCATTTTACACATTCTAAGACTATTAAGATATAAATTAAATTAAATGTCATATGACCTAAACTGAGTGTTAATTTACACTTTTCCCTCAAATTTGTGAAACTTACTGATACTTGAAATTTTGTTTATCTTTTTATGCAGCTGCTTACTTTGTTCTGGTTGCAACCATAGCTGCATTAACTGGCCAGTATGTGGTGAGAAGGATAATTGCTATCCTCGGTCGAGCATCCATCATCATCTTCACACTAGCATTCACCATTTTCGTGAGCGCAATCAGTTTAGGTACTTTTCATGATTTTGATTGGATTTGGAAGTCTTAGCAATTAGCATTCTGTTCAGTTTATCATTTCATTTTTTTTTTTGTTGACTAAGTTCTTTCAAGGATACTCACTTCATATTTTTGGGTATGACAGGTGGGGCGGGAATAGAGAACATGGTTGAGAAGATGGAAAATCATGAGTATATAGGTTTTCAAAATATCTGCTATCAATCTTAGGTGTTTTTGCTTTTCTATAGCTGTGGAAGTTTTTCTACCGAGAACATTTTCCAGCCTGGTGATATGTAAGGGCGCCTATTTGTTCCATTTTTCATTCAAGCAAAGAAAAGATTTGTTATTTTTTTTTTAGTTTCTCTATATGTTGTATTCAGCACCTTTTTTTGCCATATAAATATTGATGTTATTTTAGTTTCTAAAGGCATTCAGTTGATTAAAATGCCAACAAATAGTTAATTAAGTCAACGGAGTATAATATTTAGGATTATATTAACGAGTGTCCTTAGGATACTCCCTAAGAAACCAAGAAAAACAAATTTTCATTAGAAAATTAAGCATTTCACTTTTTCAAATATTAAATATATCAATTTTCTATATAAGCTTTTTTTATTGGTTCCTTCAATTCCCTATACTTGTAAGCATTTTCCTAATATTTAAGACAAATGAGAGAGAGTAGTGTACCCTGAAAACTAAGCAACGTCTATGCCAAGTATGTTCAAGTGTGTTTCTAATCAGTATACTTTTGTCTAGAAATCAAGCATAGCTGTTTTGACTTGTGAGTTATGATTTATGAGCAGAAAACTCTCATAGAAATTCAACATGCACATTTTGGCGACTTAAGAAGTGTACATAACCCATAACTAGAGGTAAGGGTACTCATAATTCGGGTTTAATTAGGCATCATTCTGACTCGACATTGTTATCCGGTCAAATATTCAGACCAAAACCTAATCTAATCATGACCCAAATCAGATCGAGACGGCTTCAATCTGATACTTAAATAAAATGTACAAATTTAAATATAATATATTACTAAATCATAAAATTTTGAAAGTACGAAACAAAAATCATAGGATTTTTATTAAATATATTTTGAAATGAATTATGTTAATGAAAAAAAAAATTGAGTTTTATTAGTAATTTTCATAAAATTCTAAATGTTAATATATTATGTTATATCGGGTCGGGGTCTAACCAACCCAATTTGTGATATGAACCTAACCTAATACAAGATTTGGATCCACTTCTATTTATAAAGAACGGAATATGGTCCTTCTAAAGAGAGAAAGACAAAAACTTTTTGACATGTAACTAGTGGACCCCATAACTATATATGGTGGATTTTTATATGAAAGGTATTGTGTCTTTCTCTCTTCAATTGGACCATATAATGTTCTTCCAAAACAAGGGAGGATCAATCTCCCCTAATAAATACAACAAATCTAATTTTAAGAACTTAACCCTTTCAAATTAGTTTATGATTAATTGATTATCAGGCTAGATTATGAGGGCTAATTCAGTCGTGAGCACCACTAGTTGGAGGGTATTCTTACACTGCGGCTGAGGTTATAAACAGTGGTGGACCTAGGGGTGGGAATAGGCCAGACCGCCCGTCGGGGGTCTACGGCCTAGCATATTAAGGCCTAGCTCGACCTAACCTATTTAGTAAAAAGGTCAGGTCAAGGCTTTATAAAAAGCCTATATAGTTAAATAGGCCATGCCTAAGGCTTTAAAAAAAGCCTACTAGACCTACAAGGCCAGCTTATTTAACACATACACACATACATAAATATATGCGTATAATATAAAATATTATAATACTATAATATATTATTTACATTATTAATAATATTTAAAGGTAAAGACCTACTTGCCATGTAGTGGCTACTTGTCTATTTATTTGTGAATGCCTAGTGACCTATTTATTAGTATAGGTCTACCAACTTCTTTATCATCATATACCTATGAGCCTATTTACAAGTGAAGGACTGTGACCTATTTATAGATGGAGGCATATTTAAAGGTCTTGTTGATAAGTATGTTTTCAGGCCAGCCAGAATTTAAAGTAGAACAGGCTCAAGCCTTAGAAATTTGCCTATATCAGGCTATAGGTCAAGCTCAAGCCTCGTGATTGGAACACAGGCCGGACCCAAACTTACCAGGACCTAACTCGACCTAGCATATTCCCACCTCTAGGTGGACCAATTCAGTAATCACCCTCAATTTTAAAAATTATATCCTTGAGTTTTCATTTATCTATTTTGCACCCTTATTTTTAAATATTGAACCCACTGCCCAGAGCTGTCACAACGGGTTGGTCCGGCCCATTCGGGTCAAGCCACTTTCGGGCTAGACTGGGTCGGGTCAAAATCAAGTCGGGATACTAATTTCTTAGCTCAGCCCAGCCTTATGCGGGCTGTGGGTCAAACAGGTTGGCCCAGGGCCCGATAATGTTTTTTAAAATTATTGTCATTGTTTCTAAAAAAATCATTTTTTTAACTAGAAAATTCCGGTACCATTCATATGGTTATGAATTAACATTTAACATGTCATTCACCAAAAAATCTCCTTGGTTATAATAAACCTTTTATGTCATTCTTTACTATTTTTTTTGCATTTTATAAATATATGTTTTTGACTTCTTCTTTTTTAAGGAATTTTTTGACTTTTTGTTAACCCTTTTTTTATCTATCAAATAATTCTTCGAGCCGTGGGCTGGGCCGGTTCGCGATGGGCTCGCCCATAGTTGGCCAATACATTTTCGGGTCGGGCCGGACCGAGCCAAATTTTGCCTGACCTACTATTTCACCAATTCAGCCCGTCGTTTTATCGAGCCAAATGAGCCAACCCATCGGTCCGGATCTAGTTTGACAACTCTACCACCGCCCCTAATATTTTGACAAGTGCACAAGACTTGCACATGTCCGAGCCTTCAATCGCACCAATGTTTGCATGCGCCTGAGCATATTTGCAGTTTGCTTTCTTACAATGTGGCCCCTCACCAAAGCTTGCAACTCCACTAATGCTTTAAGTGCTCTCAATGCCCTCCTTGGCTCCTTGCCTTCCAAATTCATCCCAAAAATATCAGTAAAAATTGAAATTTCTTATTACACTCTAATATCCCTTCAATTTTTTTTTATTACACTATAATATAATACTATCCAATAAATAACAATCAAATTGACCTATTGGATTTCTTTAGGAGGAAAGAAGAACAAACGATTAACATTTTTTTTTGCTAAGCAACAAACGATTAACATGAATATCACTAGAAGCCCAAAAAGAAATAAAGCAAGGGATAACAACTAGCAGGTTTGCTACATAATAAAACTAAGACAAACCCAAAAATAAAAAAATTTAGAAGATTGGGAAAAGATAAGCATGAAATGTCAGAAAGGTAAAGAATATTAAATAAAAGGAAAAAGGACGTAAAGAGAGAAAACGATATGTTATTTTAGCATGTACTAAATTTTTGCACCCGTAAACGCTAATATTTTTCTTGGTTCCTCCCTATGCATAGATAAATGATTATCTAGTGATTCGTATTGACAAACTCAAAGTTTGAAGACAAGTAAAGAGTAATATTTAGTGATTATCTAGTGATTCGTATTGACAAACTCAAAGTTTGAAGACAAGTAAAGAGTAATTATAATTTATAGAAGTTGATGTATCTTCAATTTCTAGCTTAATGATAATAATATAATTATTTTATCACTTATGCATTTATATAACTTTTTAAAAAATATTTATAATATATGATACTGCCTCTCTTGTCTTTTCTTTTTCTGTTGATAAGGGAGCTGTTTATTTTGTTATTTCGTTACTTGTTTGTATTGACAATAACGGAAGCATTCTGAAGTTCAAGTGTAGAGGCGTGAACATGATTTATGCCCATGTGATGTGAGGCGTTTCATCCATCCAACCTCAAAATGTGACTTGTAACTCACCAAAAAAGATATATGATGATCCTCCAACTTTATTCTTTTGCATGTGAAGCCCAATAATTCGGCCCTTCAAAATAACTTTAATCCTTCGGGCCGAACCTTATCTTATCTTAACTAGTGTAATAGCCCGTGCGCTACGCACGGGGCCTAACATTGGAAAGGTTAATTTTAAATGGGTGAATAAATATTATAGAGAATATAATAGTATGTATACTATGAATGTTTTTGGGCCTTCAGAAGAGAACTTGGTCTTATAAAATATGGTTCAATTTCTACTGTTTAGTAAAACGTTGGTCAACACTAACTCATTTAAAGAAGAAGAAGAAAATGCATAGTAACTCATTTTAAGAAGAAGAAGACGCAAAGCAAGTTGGAAGATGCAAGGCAGCGTGGAAACATCATCTTAATGCTACCATTAGCGAGACACCTTGACTACTCAAGCATTACGTATCCGGCCGTATATTTGGCGTTTTAATTATGTAAGGTAACTTAATTTGAGACTTGATTTTAAGCTTTAACAGTGGTTTTATAACTTGACCAAACTATTCCTATTTTCATTGGTTGTATTAATTCTTGTTTCGCATGTTCACTGCAGTTTATTAGATGGCTAAGGGACTTCGTTATAAGGTTGTTTAAGTTCTATGTGATTTACCATTAGTAGAGATACTTGTTTGTTTGGATAGTAATAACCATTAAATTGATAGTAATGTTTTTTATTATGGCAGTGTTGATATGTGCTGGTTAAAGTTGTATAAAGTTATCTGTTTCAAGTATTTGTTGGTAGAGATTGATGCTATAGTTTTTTTCTTTTTGTTGGATACCATCACTCACTTGTTTTATTAGAGTTTATTAGATTTTTAATTAATGTTCAATTACCAGGGGAAGGTGAGTACTTATTATGTATAACATGTATAAATTAGTTGTTAGTTCCTAAACAGTCATGTTGATTTGGATAATCTTTATAAAGTTGTAAATATGTTTTGACGGTAAGTTGACGAAAGAAAACAAATTAGTGACAACTTAAATTAATGAAAGATGAATATTTCTACAACATAAGAACATAATGGTCAAGTTATTTTAATGGTGAACAGGTGACAATACGGACCTATTCATAGACTTTGATATTTGGATGGATAAAAAAGTGTGAAAAAGTCGAATGTAATTAAAACCGAAATATACATAATTTGGAAGGATTAAATCATCAATCAAACCCTTATAATAAGTTTATGTACAACTATTTCACAAATATAAAATTGAATTTAGGTAACCTTTTTTTTTCTCTTTACCTGAGTTGAAGTACTTAATTTCATTAAAGAAGGATTGATTTAAAAATAGGGTAATGTGTGAGTGTTATTATTTTTTTGAGAATTTGGCTGTTCGATGAAACATTTACCTAATCATGAAAGCGTTATGTTTTATTTTGTTTTTTGGATTAGTTAGTTGGATTAGAAATGAGGGTAAACAACAAATAATTGTAAAGAGAACTAAAGATAACTTTGCATTGAATAAAGCAAATAATTCATAAAACTACGTTAACTTACCATGCCCAGTTCCTTTATAATATAAACACATGTCAACAAAAAAAACCCAGTAAGATCGATGGTGGCATAAGTTTGAATACATCAGATTTTCTGGAATACTTCTTTGTAAACAACATTCTTAACAATAGAGGTTGGTTCACCATGATCATCACAAGCTAAAATTTTAAGCCCCGCCTTACTCTTAACCCTAGAAATAGCTACATATAGTTGCCCATGAGAGAAAAAACCGGTCGTGGCAAATATAAGCCAACATGGGATAATGTTTGCCCTTGACTCTTATTGATGGTCATTGCAAAGCTCAAAATGAGTGGAAATTGTCTTCTCAAAAGCGGAAAGGAATTCCAGAATCGAAGGAATCGGGTTCATCCTAGGAATATAGACCTTCTCCCCAAAGATGAGTTCCCGTAGCTACTTTACAACCAATAACATTTGAACCCAACTCACCGACAATTAACCTTGTTCCATTACATAACCCATAAGATTGATCAATGTTTCTCATTAACATAACTGGGACTCCTAGTTTCAAAATTATCTTGTGATTAGGTAGGCCCCGAACAATTGATCCGGTTAAGAAATTCAGTTGTTACCCAATCGGGGTTAATGCCGTTAGTTTCCTCCATCTTGCAAATAGTATCAGCACTTTCGTGTATTGCTTCGCCTCACCAGGTAGCAAATCTAAGACATAGTTATTGACATTTTGTACAATTTCCAAAGTTGGAACCAAAATCGCTCTATCCTCAAAAAACTTGTAATCGTTGATATTTTCCAGCAAGTTAGGATACGTGGAAGAGACAATGCTTTCAATATGATCCAAAGAATTTAGGATCAAAAGGTCTTCAGGGACATGAATTTCAGCTTCACCATCATTATCAATCCCCAACTTCCCATCACCAATATCAATGATCCATTTTGCAAACTCCATGGTTACTTGTAGATCAACAACATCTGATGTAGTTCGCAACCTCATATTTTCTGTTAATTTCATCACTTTACAATGTTTCCATAGTATAGAGGAATTGATTGTCGCCATAACAATATCAGCCCTACATGCTTTAGGGATTACGGGTAATATTTGTCTAAAATCACCGCCAAGAACAACAACCTTCCCACCAAATGGTTTATCCAAATTATCCGCACCAACAACCTTCATTATATCTCTAAGGCTCCTATCAAATGCCTCAAAAGCCCACCTATTAACCATAGGAGCCTCATCCCAAATTATTAAACTTGCTTGTCGAAGTAAGTCAGCTCTAAAGCTATTCTGCTTAATATTACAACATGAGTCTTCATTGCACACTAAAGGGATTGAAAATTGGGAATGAGCAGTCCTCCCCCCAGGTAATAGAAGTGAAGCAATGCCGCTAGATGCAACATTAAGAACAATATTACCTTGAAACGAAACCTATAAGATAACGTTTTCCATAGAAACGCGTTTTGCCCTTCCACCAAAACCATCAACAAAATAGAAACCACCTGTAGCATTTAACACAAAGAAGAACGATTTCATTATATATTGCCCTTTGCCCAACATTTAGTTGACCCAAACATTCAACATGGCTATGAAACATCTGATCTCTATCATAGTGAAGCTCCTCGAACAATATAGATATTACTAAAATCAGGCAAATCATGACAATCGGGATAAGGCATGGTAGGAAAATCCTTCAAAGACTTCCCATTCGGATGCAATAGTTTTTCAATCTCAACCAAACATAATACTTTTAATTGTTCTTGCTCCAAAATCAACCCTACATTTACAACCATATAAACATGGTTATATAGATACAGATGAGCAAACATAGTCAAGATGTAATATATGATTTTATATATATTAATAATTATGAATTAAAATAGAATAACAAACTTTTAAACAAAAAATAAGGCAGCTGAATTGTATTTTTAAAAAATAAGATGCATTACCGGAAATTGAAGCCTTTTTCTTCTATCATATAGAATACCATCAGCCTAACACCTCCCACGTCTCTTCCCATACATGTTTAGGATTTTCAAGACTATTAGACAATAGCAACGTGACAAATAGCCTCCTAATATATAACCCGGAAGACAAGGATGCAACCTCACATAGACCATCAACAAACTCCTTATCATCGGTTAATAATCCCAAGGCAGAGCAAGCGGCTTGAAAAGTATCATATCTATGATTGTCAACAGTTGCTAAACTTTCATAACTGGTACAACCTCTTTGAACGTTAAGCAACAACCTCATATAATACGATTCTCCGATGCCGGAGGAACAAAATTCAATCGACCAATCATGTGCCCCTTTTTCCTAGGACGCCATTCCCTTTCCTGAGCTAGGTAAACAAACTTTGAAGGAAATTCTCCATAGGTCAAATCCCTACCTTCACTGTATTTACGATTAGCGTCCATCCAAGCTTGAAACATGGTCTGCTTATTTTTACTTCTATCAACAACATCATCAAGGTTATCGCTATCGTTGAACACTACGAGCTGTTCTTTAGGAAGGTGGAAGGTCAACCTTTGAACTGCAGGCCATCTTAGATGAATATCAAAAGCAAAAAGTCTCCAAGCAGACTCACACGGAGACAAGTAACGACAATCATAATAAGCCTTAATCTCATCAATCACTTCATTCTGATTAGGAGGAGAAACACCAGCAGTGATAGCCATCGTGACACGATCCGGACCCTTGTTAACATATTTAAACAAATATTTAATGCAATCAGATTTATTACAATATTCAATATTAATATGGGCCCGGTACCTCATCAATAATTTCGGATTATAAGGTACCACATATCGGTTATCCAGTTGGACACCACCCTTTGTGGCAACAATTCCAGTATCCCTTCTCCTATAAATTGGATATCCGTCATCATCAAAACTTGTACAATCAACAAATTTCTTAGGAAAGTACTTTGAACATTTACCAGTTTTCATGCAGGGAGAGTTACGCTTAAGATGACCACAGGGTCCATGAAGCATAAAATTTGTCACAACTTTATGTAACTCTGGATACTTGTTATTGTCTGGTAACTCAGTGATATAATAGAATCAATAAAGTCCACACTTTGCAAATGATCCTTATCTTCTAGCCACAATATTATATGCGCATGTGGCAAGCCTCTTTTTTGGAATTCAATAGTATACATGCCTACAGAAACACCCAAAATAAATTAATTTTGTTAAATTTATAAATAAGACAACTTCTACTGTATGGAAACCCAAAAACAAAACTACATTGTAGGTTTTGTGGGATTCCAACCTGCAACAACTTTTCCGAAGAATTGCTCTTTCTTAAGATCAACCAATAATCGTTCCAACTTAATGTGAAACACCCTACATGCAATATCCGGACGATCAGACGCTGTAAGACCTTTCTCAGTAACAAACTGATGTATTTCATTCCACCTTGGGTTGCATGTGAAGGTTAGAAATAAATGGGTAACCATATCTCTTGCATATCGCCATAGCATCCCGACAATTATTAAACATATATCGTCGACCACCTAGGTAAAGGAAGATGGAAGGATAATACGCTTTCCAACAGAATTTGCTTGTACATCACCTCTATCAACAGACTTCCTCTATGCCTTTCAAAAAATCACATCTTATAATATTCCGATTGCGTCTAATAAATTGCAATCTTTCCGCCTCAACCATTGAGTAAGAATCAACAATAAATTGTTGGAATAACCTCTTACTTTTCAAGCAATATAGTGTCTTCAAAAGTTCTCTCCATCAACCTAAATGCAATCCACTCTCTAACAGAAACGCTAGTCCTCGGATGAAGTGCAAGAGACGTGGAATTCACAATTAAGGGAATGTCTTCCTCATAACCATATTCTCCATATGGGAACAACAATGGATATTGCAAAGGAATAAATAAAACATGTGTCTCATAAATCCGTTGAAAAGCACCATCACACGCACGTAGAATGATATCTCTACCACAGTCAACGGAATCCCGATCCCACCGACAATCAGGTCGCCACCTCATCCACAGTTGGTAAAGTATACATACGGGAGTTAACAGTCGGCTTCAAACAATCTCATGGATACAAGTAGCATTTTCATCAGCCTCAATAACATCCCTAACACGTCTAAAAGACTTTGCTAGCTTGTTATTATTATCTATCATTTCCATTAAATCCTTCACCAAAGATGGATCAACCATTTTTTATCACAATCGGACACGAAACAGATTCGATGACTTAGGGTTTTCTTAAATAGTATGGGTTTTAATTATGTGATAACTAATGTTGTCACAACATAAAAACAATTTATTTCAAGCATATATATAATGAGGCAAGAATTAATATTGTTAGTTGGAGTACAAAAAAGAAATAAAGTACAACATGCCAAAATAAATAGCCAAACTATATCAATAACATTCAATAATCACATATCATGGTGAACAACGATAATACTCTAATAAAGAAAAATAGAATAGGAAACTTTATTGTATTACCCGAAATGTGACATTCGATTTGATACTTCATTTTGTGTGTCATATATATACAGATTCGCAAATTTAGGGACTTGCCCATGAATAGGCAACAAACCACCTATTCGATGATAATTTTGTCCACCAACAATAAATTGTGGTGGCCCATTACCAGCATTCTCAACGGTTTGAACCTTACCCCCATTGAGGTAAATGCAAACATACTATTGTAAGTACGTATATTTTGAAGAAAATGAGAACTTCTTGAATCAAAACCATGGATCAAGTTCCAAAGTAAGTCAGGTGGTCTAGACAAATATTGTAACATAATCTTCCCTTTCATGCAACAAATTGAGAATGCAACACCAGTAGAAGTCCTACGTTTCTCCGCACGTTCTTCAAACCAAACCAAAGCTCCACAATACGGCAACAATAATCCATACGTCCAAAATCCAAATAACCTAGGGCAACAAACATTTTGGTTGACGAAAAATAAATTCTAAATAAGAAGATACAATAAAATACATATGAATAAATTGATATATAAATGTATGATAATAAAATTCAATACCTTCTTTTTCACCTTCAACAAATAAGCTATTCCCCTCAACTTCAATATTCGTATCATTGTTTGAGATTTGAACATCTAATAAATATTATAAACATAACACAATATCAAATAAAAGTAATGTGAAAAAGTAAGATTTCAAACATGCAAACAATAAATAGACGTTGTGTTCTTAAAAAATAGAAAGAATACCTGGTATAATATTAAAATCAAGTCTTCTCCTTCTTCGGAAAATATCGCCATGTATAGTTGTTTGTGGTAGATCAGATAACGGGTGACGCAACCCATTTACATAGTCCAAATCTAAATATTTTTTTAAAAGCCAAGCGACCATTAAATTCATGAAAAAGCAATCCTTTTGAAATGTGTTAGTTGGTGCTCATAACTAATAAAAAAGATAGTAAAAAGTTAGTTAAAACTTACCATTTTCAATAGAATGTAAAGGATTTACATTACTACTCGATGGCACATCTCTTTGAGTGTGAAATGGTACTTTACACTCATTATCAAATAACGGGACTGCAAAAAAAAATTATAACTATACACTTTTTTAAAAAAGGTATTTGTCATGATCTTAATGTGTAAAATACCAACATTAAACTAAGACGATTATTAGGATAATGCATATAAACCTGTATTTTCGTTGCGGACTTTATTTTTATTTTCCCTAATCAAAGTCATTCTCCTTTTCCTAGCATCTTTCCAGCAGAACCGTAGTTTCCTTTGAGCTTGCCACCTTGTAACTATTCATTCTGAAAATAAAAATACAAATAGAAGAAAAGAGCAATTACAAAAATCAATATAAGATTACATAAATTTAGAAAAATAATAAATTCATTAGTCATACAACAAACATCCCATAAGAAAAAAAATTTCCTTCTAATTTCCAAATATGAGTAATGGGTGGATTTGTCTAAAAAGTTGTTTTGTTAAGTGAAAGAATTTGTGAAGGGGGTCAACAACCTTTGGTGCATTATTGAGGAATTCAGTATAATGAAAAAAAAGAAAAGTATCGAAATTCATAAGTACTATATCAATAGTTAGTCAAACATAAAGTTGAATTTTTCTTCTCTGAAGTGTGCATTATTCCCAGATTTGTAAAAGAAACAAAAGGTAACCATTCATCTTTTATTTCACATAACATATACGAAGTTACTCTACCCATGATGCTTTGCAAGCCAACTGGTGTGCAATTTTTTTTATATTCCTAGCACCAATGATCTAAGTTAGGTAGTAATTTGCGCAACAACAAAAAGATATGTAATAATTAATAGGTAATCAAAAATATCCATGATGCAATTAGAATTACTCTATATAGTGTTCCAGATATTGACTTCAAGAAAGACCTTTATTTTTTCCTCTTACAAATTATTATGCAACAAAGCAACTTGGAACATATGGAAAAAAATATCTACCATCATGAAAATCTAATAAACACAGAGATCAGAAGTACACTATAGGAAGTCATCTATAGAGAAAAGAGACTTACACAATAAGGTAGGGAAGAGTTTCGGACTGCAAAATGCCTAATATGAGCAAATATAGTAGTTAAGTAAAATGTTGATAAGTTAGGGAAGACAACACCACCAGCTTGCAATACCCAAACCTCCAATAGGAAGTAACCGCCTTGGATCTATAACATCTGCTTATAAAAAAACTATGTTCTCAACCTATCAAATGACACAATATACAAAAAGCCATGTACTCAAGCTATCAAAAGACTCAAGTAACCTATCATAGTTTGGTGACCTGAATCAGTTAATCTCATGGGGTAAAGTTGATTGAAAATGAATGACATACACATCCAATCATTACTGACACTAAGAGAAAGTCATTATTGTACAAAAATAAAGGTTGTTCCACTTTAATAATAAAAATATAAGGACTTTCGCAGTAAGTTGTACCATAATGGTAGTTCAACATAATTATGAATAGATTAGGCCACACATATGCAAATAAAGCTAACCCAAAATAAAAGCAACTTAGAAATAGGTGATAGGAATACTGACAGGATCATCAACATGTAAAGGTAGAAGCAACTTTCATAAATATAAAAAGCTGATTAGAAGTCAGCTTAGTACATGCATAGATGTACACAACTTAACACCATACTCCATTCCACTAACATTAATACGTATAGGAAGGAGGAATAACACTAGTACTAAATAACTTAACACGTCTCCAACATTCAACACCTAGAGACACCCCTAACTTAGACAAACTTCAAAAAGAAAACATAAGATGAGGACACATGTGTTTGTATTTGGAAGCCAAAACAGAGGGACATCCAAGAACAAACAGATTGCACCTCACAAAAGCATAAGGAACAAATGATCCCAAAATAAACAGCCAACGGTCTAAGGGAGCCTGATGCAATGACTATAAAGAAAATAATAAATCCCGTAGACCTACTCAAAATAAGCATACCCTCCACATGTGTCATAACCCTCAATCCTTTTCAATCTTCACTGCAACCAGCTGACAAGTTGGTTGGTCCGCTTCTTCAACATTAACAACATTCTTCAACTTGGCACTTGAATGTTCAGCTTGGTCAACATCTTCAATGACAACAACACTCTTCATCTTGCTGCTTGGGTGTTCAAGTTGAGAAGCCAAAAATTCAGGTTCAAGACACCTCTTTGCTGGGGTAAGTTTCCAAGCAGAGGGAGGGAAATCCGCTCCAAGGGAGGTAGGAGTATACTGACTAATGCATGGTATGGCCTGATCATTTTGACAAATAAAGATGGAAGAAAGATGTGAATTTAACTAAGATAAGTGAAATGAAAGAAAATGCAGAAAGAATAGAAATGAAGATAACAAAACTACTTACGAGAGGATGACCCCTCAAGATCTACAAAGGAACTGTCCACATTTGGAAATGCAGGAGTAAAAGTTGCCTTCATGGGAGTGTTGTCTCCACCACACATGTCAAACATAGCAACAATGTGTTCATCATCACATATCCTCCTCACAGCATAAGTAGTTTCATAGTGCACATTTTGATGAGCCTTTGTCTCAACCTTAAACAGCAGGCGCCTACCAATTAGATTTGCAAATAAATGAGGGAATCCTGTTTTTCAGAGGAACCTACAGAGGAAAAAAAGAGTCAGCAGCAAACCAGTAGACCAAATAAAACAGCAAATGAGACTATATCAGTCATTGAATCTGCTAAACTAATGAGGCAGGAAAAAATGAATGATATGTACTTCAAAAGACTGCATAAGAAGCTCTTCACAAGTTTTTTTCAATAGCAAGCTAACATCACGATCGAAGAGGACAAAAACTGCTGTTTCCTGAGTCATCAACAACCTCTACAATCAGTTTGAACCTGAGGGAAAAAAAAGGTTGAGTTTTCCACCTCAAAAAGTCATAGGGTATTAAAGGTAGACATAAATCAAGGCTTTTTAAATAAGTAAAAAACCTGGGAGATACTTGAAGTACGGGCACATCACAGTTATCACAGAAATAAACCGTAGAGCGCAAGGACACAGATTTGTTGCATTTACATGCTAGGTAAAACCAGTCCCCATCACCAACCATGTCAACAATAGTGCCTAAGACAATGAACAGGCCATCCTAATAATAGTAGGCAACAACGAATGGAAATAAGTAAGTACGTTAAAAGTGCACACCATATACATAGAAACTGTACTTTAAGAAAAGAGAAGTTTAACACAGGGAAAAAAGAAGCATGACAACCTCCTGTATATCTTTAAGCTGCGCAACAGTTTTTTTGGGGTGAAGCTTCATAAAATCATACTCAAGACCCTCCCTTGAGTTGTCAAGTATAACACAAAGTGGTTCAACATCGATCACACCATGTTCAGCGATCCTTAAATAATTAATCACATACAATGACAATTGTTATTTAAAACTGGGACAATGAAAAAATACGTAAATGAAAAAGCAAGAATAGCAGCAATTCATATAAGTATTGTATCCTACGTGTTTCTAAAAGAAAGAGCAGCTGGAATGTCAGGGTTAAACATGAGCTTTGTGGCATTGATACTGTTTTGTATAACAATGTGTCCTGTTAATGGTAAAAAAGAAAGAAAGCAGCAGTTAGAAGTGCAATAAATTGAATCAAAATGAGAAAATGCAAAGGCAAAAATTAGGAAGAAATTCATAATTGTGGAGTAAACACCCACCCCTAAAGCTCTTAACTCTTGCAAGCTGAAGTATAACTATAACCTGCACATTGCCCCCCTGGTTAACGAAACTCCTCAGCTGGTCAACATAATCCCCAAACAAAGCGCACTCTAATTTTCCACTGTTATCAGAAAACCAAAGTTAGAAGCAAGAACTGTTTTGGACAGGAAAAAAATGAATACAAAGAAAGGGTAAGGGTTAAATATTAACGTAGAGTCTGTGAGTTCCATGACCACCATATTAGTTAACCTCCCATCTTTTTCGTACTGTTTTTCTGGGAAGACCTCAGTCAACACACCAATCACATCTGCAGATAACAACGGCAGACATCAATAAAAAAAGAGTGAGTAGGGTAGAAAGAATATTCAATGGTATTAAAAGTGTCTTCAAATGGAAAATATAAACACAAATGAAGTAAACTCACCAATTAGAAATTCATGATTCTCACCCAGATTGACAACCTCATTAAAAGGAATGAAGGAAAATCCAAATTCAGGCATTGAGCCATCCTCCATCTTCACAACGGTAGTCTTAAAAAGGAAGACCAACTTGAATTCATGGTGAGTCCCCCTATAATTTCCATTATTAGGGACAACATTAAAGTAGACCATTTTGTAGACAGCACCCTCCTCCAACATAGGGCTGAATTTGTAGAGAAGAGGCTTCCTAACACTTGCCTGGATCTTCCCTCCCTTGAAGGAAAGGACAATTGTTTAGATGGGCATATAATGATTAATTTAAGACATCAAATCAACATGACAAAATAGCTTACATCTTGATCAAGAAGGATCAACTCGAGAGAGCTGGTTTGGGTAGGGTTATTGAACATCGGGACTGTCCACATCCTAGCCACACGCACCTTCAACCTCACACACTCCCTATTGAAGCGAATCTTACTAAGTTGATCAAAGTTCACAGCCATAGTAACTAAGGGAATTCTCAGTTTCAGACTAACCAAGAGAAGTTAAAGGCAGGTGATGAAACATGACCAATGCCTTCCACTTTTTATAGACCACAAGACAAGACAAAGATGTAAAAGTCGAAATTCAAAATGTTGGGAAAAAAAGAGGGAAGTTTTAGGTTTAAAAACGAACTAAAGAGCAATCATCACTCAAAATCAGAAGCAGCAGAAGCATACATAGACATACTAATAGACATACTAATACTAATACATACTAATCCTAAAACAGACATCAGGGAAGCAGCTGAGCAATCAAATCAATAATAAGAAGTAATCATACACTACTAATATATAAATTTCGAAATTCAGATTCTTGGGAAAAAAAGAGGGAAGTTTTAGATTTAAAAACGAACTAAAGATCAATCATCACTCAAAATCAGAAGCATCACAAGCATACATATACATATACATACTAATACTAATACTAATACATACTAATCCTAAAACAGACATCAGGAAAGCAGCTGATCAATCAAATCAATAATAAAAAGTAATCATACACTACTAATATATGTGGTAATAAGCATGAGTAAATAATTAGACTTAAGACTAAATTATAATATTTAGTGCCGCATGCAAACAACAAACTGAACAAACCATGGATGGTAACAAAACACTCATGACCTATTAGTATGAGGAAAGCATGACCTATTAGGAGGAGGAAATAAAAACAAATAGGTAATGATCAACATATAAGCAATCCTCTCAGCCGTCTACCTCAGTCACGATGGGACATAGCATAGGAACTCCTCCGAAAGGGGATAGTTACATAGAAAAACCACTCTCTCTCCCTCTTCCCCAAGACTCCATGTCCATCGGAGGGTAAGCACAAACACACAGCTATTTAAAAGCATGACCCTACAACTAAGCCTACCCTTAAAATGCAACTTTACCAAGGATAACTGGTACACCTGTCAGTAACCAAGTTCACACAAACACGTTGAAATTAGATCCAAAAAAAATACACCTAAATATGAGACAAAACAGAGTTTAGCCCAGTAAAGGTAAGAAAAAAAGTATGAATAAATAAAAAAAAGTTAAATAAATACAAATATAAAAATAACCCTATGTAAGATAATCCAGCAGAAGGGGTGTTGGTTAGCTTAGACGTGTGTTCCAGCTTAGGAAGCAGCGATTTAGAACTCGCTGGAGCTTTAAAAAAAATATGTCAAAGAAAGGTTGAAAAAGTTATAAACGATGTCAACTAAAAAAATGGGTAACATTACCTTGTTTCACATTTTCGTTGACTAAAAAAGGTCTTTAATCACGCTCTTGAGCCCCAACTTTGCGAAAAAATTGAAACCGGATCGTCTCTCTTGGAAGGCAACGATCCGGATCTCCGCAACTTTTCAGTGTCCCCTCTGCAGGGAGGTTGCTTTTCAGTGAAGATTGAGTTGTCTAAAAGACAGGTTAGCTGAGGAGGAAACGTGTAAGGAAACCTGCAACGTGTAAGGCAGCAGCAATGACAGGCAAGTACTTTTCTTTTCTCCTCTTTTTTTGACAGCAGGAAAAGACTTTTCTTTCTGACAAAGGGAAACAGTGTTAAAAGCTATGGGAAACAGTAAATTGAATAAGGAACATATTAAAAAACATGTGTGTGACACCTGTAAACTTTAGTGGCATGTCTGTACGCATACTTTAGTGGCAAGTACTGTGCTCTTGTTTTCTTTTTTTGACAGCAGGAAAAGACTTTTCTTTCTGACAAAGTGAAACAGTGATCAAAACTATGGGAAACAGTAAATTGATTAAGGAACATATTATAAAATATGTATGTTACACTTGTAAACTTTAATGGCATGTTTAAGATGCTTAAGTCTGCACTTTAGTGGCATGTCTGTACGCATATATTTTCTTATGAACATTGATACAGACACACACACACACAGACACAGATATATATATATATATATATATATATATGTGTGTGTGTGTGTGTGTTAATATGTTACATTGTTATAAAAGCATAAAATAACTATTTTAGAAACTAATACCATCATTTATTGGTTGATAAATTTTTTTCCTAATATTATTTTCATCTGTTTACTTGACTCCAAATAAAACAATAACAATAAAGACCTCATAAAATATTTTAAATAATAATCGCGTAATACTATCTCTAGTTTCTAAACATCTAAAGTGATAGTTTCATGATAATGATAGCATAAGGAGAAGATTTTTTTAAACTTCAAGTTTTAAGTATATATTTTCAATGTGAATTAAATTTAAATAACTTTACTTTTTTAATTGGAAAAATGTAACAACTTTAATTTGTACATGAAATCGATCCAAGAATTGCATACCATCACCATGGCAAAAGATCTACACTACTATCTGTTCATTACATGACTCCTTTTCATAGATCAAGCTCTTTAGCAGTGAGGGAAATGACAGCATGGGTATTAAACATGGAGAAGGGCATACTCTAACTCTAAAAATCAATTTATAATTATATTACGACATGTATCTAAGCTCATTTCCAAAAGATCTCATAAGTATTCAAACAAACAGGTAACTAACATGATAAGAGAAGAGTGAAAGAAACAGAAGAAACTATGAGAGCAAGAGAAACTTCATTTTGGCACTCAAATTTAAGACAAAAGCAACCATGCCCATGTTCAAGTGCCTCAAGATATGGGTTTTGATGAACTTGGGAAGCTTATTCTGAGCATCCCCAATATCACCTTTAAATACTAATCTTTGAGGCTGTGCAAAAACAAAATCTGCTCCTAGTAATAATAAACTGGTCTATGCATATCAAAACTTCTATTCAGCTAAGAATGGATATGAAATTATGGATATGAAATTATGGGAGACTTGCCAAGTCCTTTTTGTATCATCTGCAGTAAATTTAAGCTCTTACCAAGGGAACTAAAGTCTTTGAGGCCTTGATTCCGAGATCTTTGATGATGATTGAGCTTTGAAAGTCCCCATCCAAGTGCCTTTACAAATAAAATTTGAATCAATAATAATGCATTGTGGCAATTGTCCAAAAGCAAGTGGAAAAACAGCAGAGAATGATTATATCAAAAATGCATTTGGTCCCTTTTGACAATCCTCTCCCCTAGAATCAATTATATGCATCTCTTATCTAATAATAACAACCCAGAAGCAACAATAAAAAATCACAGATAAAAGCAAGGCATGGGGTGTCAAATACCTAGCAATCTGAAGTGCAAATCTGATAGTCATGACGTGATATCAATTGCAACAAAAATACACCAAATAAAAAGTATATCACAGGCTGCTGAATATATGTTTAAATGAGAAAGCTAGAGGCTTTGAACAAAAAAAGATGGAGGATGTGTTTTGATAGCTGGATGTTCAAAAATTATTCCTTCCTCATGTTTGCCACCACCAACAAAACAAAAGAGGAGATTCAAATAAAGATAAGACCAGAAAGTGCAGCATTGATCCAGTTTACAAACCCAACACCCTACCACATGAGAACTAAAAGGCAAAAATGATATGTGAAGGATGATGGCAGTTTTGACCAACTAAACAGAAAGGCAATGGTTAACAGAGATGAAACTGCAGAAAAAGACAATATATCAATTCCTTAGATAGATTCCATTTTGTATGAACACATTAAATTCTCTATGGAGATCTTTATTGTTTTATATGAACACATAAAATTCTCTAGTTCTACTATTTTCGAAATGCAAATGGTAGATTGATTGCATACTTAGAATAGTTAAGGCTAATGTTGGAAACGATAGAAGAGCATTGAATGATGCAGTTAACTAAAATAAGCAGCAACACACTAAGCAACAGATGCAACACATTCCATGGAAGAACCATAAATAGATTATTCTTTGAAGAAGTGGATAAGGAGGCATATCTAATTAGAAATTGATGGAGATGATGAAAGAGGAAATGGGGTTTTAAGAAGGTTCAAAAACTGGAACAGAATTAATAGAGAAAGTTATGCAAAAAGATCGTCTAATAGTCCATGTATAAAAGCATGTTCTCGGTATCCTAAACTTCACAGCAGACAGATGATTGTTTTCTCCTGTTTCAAATTTTAAATGAAGGATGAGAACTTGCAGTCGAAGATCAACAAACGGTATTAAATCTTTGAATTTCACATGTAATGAACTAACAATAATTGCTTATGTTAGACATTAGCCATAAAAGGGAATCGTTGAATCTGATACAAAAATAGTTTCATTTCCGATCACTAAATAGAGACCATTAGAAACAGAGACCCAAACACCTGCAAACAAACAAATTGATTAAAAAGTAAGTACCTATAACAGGTTGTTAAATACAAAGAAAGGTTATAATGTTAGTTGAATTCAAATTAAGAACACTATTAATGTAAGCAATTATTCAGATTATCTTGTTTGTAAACTAAAGATACATTTCTCATTAAAAAATGGTTAGAAACAACACAATCACTAACCTGCAATAAATGTGTGAACATCCCGCAATCTTTTCCACATAGAATTTCCGGTTGGAACATCCTAAACAGTGATAACTCAATAGAGTAAAACAAAAAACAACAAAATCAGTTGAAAAATAAAATTCAAAATAGAAAGGATTTACACTTGAAGCTTATAACTTAAAATTCAATGGATACCTTTCAAATGCTCTCTTGCACAAAGTGCAAACCCCGATAGAAAGCAGTTTCAGCAAATGATAAAAAAGTGTGAAATGTAACTAAATCTGTGGCTAAGAAATGCATAGTGTGTGGCCACAAAAACCCGGTTTGATAAACATTAGGTCGAAGAACTAACTTGTACGCAATACTTTGGTAAACATATTTGATAAACAACACAATCTCTAAAGAGAGAAACTCCCTGTACACATATCCAAGTCTGTAAATTTAAAATCAAATATTTAGTTTATCAAGAAAATCTTAGTTGAGAATATTATCAAAGAATAAAACAAATCACACACATAAGCAAGAACATTTCGCAAGTCAAATGTTAGCGGGCATATATAGCAGTTACACGATGTCTTAAAATTTAAGGGTGAAAAAAAAAAGCCAGCAGTCATTAAACATACTTAATGGTTCAGATTCTATCTTAGGCTCAAACATGGTTATATTGATTTTTTCAAAAATATGAACAATCGAGGCTCTACAAATTCCATACCATTGTAAGTTGAGCATCAAAAGATAACTTATTGGTTTATGACTTTATGTTGAAAAGAAAATATAACTTCACTTAATGCACCTTATTCAAAGCAAGCTAAAGGTGTATATAAGGTCCGTGTGATAAAATGTTGTGACCAGCCATTCCTTCAAAGCATTTGATGATAAGTGGTCATCACCAAGTGAAGTGACCAGCCATTCCAAACGTTGTGACTTTATGTTGAAAAGAAAGTATAAATTTACTCAAGGCACATTATTTAAAGCAAGCTAAATCTTTATAAAATGCAAGTGTGATCAAATGCTGTGATTATCCATACCTTCAAATGTTGTCAAATGCTGTGAACAACCATTCCACTTACCCGATCACGGCATTTTGACAGAATCCAAAGACAACAAAATGAATTAAATAAATGTGTCCACACAACATCATAAGGTAGAAGCATCAATGTGTTTAAATAAATATAACTATAGAATACTTAATTACCTACACACATATTTGTTAGTGTTTAAATCAATTATGCAAGTAAAAAATTTAGTACTGTAGATTTCTTCTAAATGATCTATACCTTCTATAAGCACAAAAAACTTACTTTTACTTAAATGTTTGCTAAGAAAAAAACTATATCAGAACACTATATTAACAGTGATATAACATAAACTTTGAACCAAAATTAAATAATGATAGTAATATTACAGATTACTCCACAAATGCGTATTGTGTGTTATATTGAACTTAGGGAGCAGGAAGGTATAGATATAACTACTTAGACAAAGAAAAGGCCTAAGACAAAATCTAAAAAATTGATAAATAGGACTATCTATGATATGTGTCAATTATTAAAAATAGATATTACGGTAAAAGATGAATTTCTATAATTAATGAGATAAGAACATGCAGGTCTTATAAAGGGTATAGAAGGCTTTGACTAAGCTGTTTATATGAGGATCATCCAGATGATGCTTATAAGTTATAACACAATGCTCTGCCTGTAATAGAAAAGATTACAATCAAGGATGTTGCAGGAGAAAATATCAAACATGCAAGTCTTATAGAGGGTATAGAAGGTGACAATTTTGTTAACGTCAACCTATCAAAGCTCATCCTCAATGTGAACTCAAGCTTTCCATGGAATTGCTCTTACATGCAAGGATACTCTGACTTGGTTTTGCCAGTAGCTTGAGAGCCTCGTAAGGAAATAATATTCCCTGATCATTGTTCAGACTGTTACTGTTTGTCAAATAACCTACAGAATTCCAATAAAAAAAAAATAGGTGCTTGGGTTCTGCCTTGATAAAGCATTTAGGGCTACAAAAGCTCACTTATAGATTGGCAAATCGTGTTGCAGGTGATTTAACTAAGATGTTAGATACTCTGAATAAGTAACTCACAAATATGAAATTTCTCAAACACCTCATATGCATTTTTCAGAATCAAACCAATCCACATAAACAACTCGGAATCAAATCCCAATTTTAGAATCAAGCAAATGATATAAATAATAGAAAATCAGAAGAATTCATTTAATGCATGCTCTAAAAAAACCTTATTTAATGGGATAGTCATGGAAAACTTTCACAATACATACTAAGATTAAGTTATTGAAAAACTACCTCTTTGCCGTTGAAGTGATTTCAAACTACGTTATGCAAAACGACCTTCTCTTCCCAATGCTTACCGTGGAAGAAACCCCCCATGTTCTACGCCGAGTTCCACCTTCGTCGCTCCCTCTCCAGATCCAAGAAGAAGGTCGGCGTCCGATCCCTCATCGACCAGATCGGTCTCCGAAACACCGCCACAATCGTCATCGGAGACAAAGGCCATCGCGACAGCCCCAGCGGCGAAGGACGCCGCGTATCCGTTGGGGTCGACATCATCCGCGAACCTCTTGAAGTCAAATCGAGGTAGTGTGGGAGATAAACAAAATGAAGTCAGAAAGCAAAAGAAGGAAACCTATCGCCGCCGCTTGCGACTTCCACCTAGCCGCCTCCTCCCGCGCACGAAACCACCACCAGATTCGCACCGCCAACACCCTCGATTCCAATCCAGCCGCATGCAAAGGACCTCGCGCCGCCGTGCCACCGCCTTTGCCCGCACTTAAGCGGTCAGGGATTAGGGAAGAAAAAATTCAGATAAAATAGAGAACAGTGAGGAGAAAAGGGAGAATAAACCTTACGTAAGGAAACCCTAATGTAAGAAAAATGAAACCCTAAACCACTTACAGAGTACTCCGGCACCGTTACCACCACTCGCCGCCGCGAGATCCGAAGCCCACCCACCGCAGATCCGTCCAACACCGTATATCGCCGCCGCTTGCGTCTTCCACCTCGCCGCTCGCGACAACCAAACCACCACCAGATTCACACCGCCCACACCTCGATTCCAACCGGCCGCATGCAAAGGACCTCGCGCCGCCGTGCAGTTCTGCCGCTCCGCATCTGTAAGCGGTAAGGGATTAGGGAACGAAGATTTCAGAGAAAAGAGAGAACAGTGACGAGAAAAGAGAGAAGAGAGAGTTCGAGAGGTTGAGTGATCGGACGAGAAGAGAGAGAAGAGAGTGACAGGCAATTTTGGCACGATCCATTCGTAGGCAACAGTAAAAATCGTTCCATAAACCAACACGTGGCTAATCACTGTTGTTCTACAGTGAGAAAGGTTCTTCAGCATTTATGTGTATATTGATTCTTTGATTTATTTTATTATCCTTCTACTTCTAAACAAAAACAAAAATTAATTTTGTCATCAATTTTCAATATTGAATTTTGTCTTTTTGTGTTTTGAGTTCTGCTGTACAGTACCAGATAGTGCAGGTTGAATATAAATTGACAAGAGGATATGGCAGTTTGACACAGGTTTTAAAAAATTAATTAATCATAATTAAAATAAAAAATAAATGCTTGAAAGAAACCATGCTAAGTAATTGATGAAATCTTTTTGGTACAATTCCTCTTATACCAAGATCATTTCCCTTTTGTTTTTTTTTTGTTCTCATTTTGCTACATACATCTCTAGCTGGACTGGGTGCAATGTAGGACTCTGTTGCTTTACCTCTCTTCACTACACGACAAGGGGGTTCAGCACCACATACAGGACACTCAACAAACATGCCACCTTCAAGCAGCTTTGAGTACCGTTTTCTGCCAGTGAAGGAGGTAGCCGGAATAAAGGAGCAAGGCAAGGCGAGAATCAAGGGCTTGATTACTCTAGCGTACTGATTCAGTTACAGCATCTAGCGCAAATAATGGAAATAATTCCAAATCTGTAACTGACATAAATGTTGCCAAGGATGCAGGACAGGAAGGCTGGGATGGCAGATATTTTTCGCAATCCTGAGTTATTCATCCCTAAAATTGAGCACGGTACATGCAAATATGTTGGGCACGTGGGCATAATTGAAGATATGGGTGATAAAGGGGAATCAATTATTTCTCTCTCTGATGGAGAAAATAATAGGCACCTTAATTATGTGGGGCCAACCAACCAAGCGAGGAAATAGTTTCAGATGCAACTGTTACAAAAATCCAGCATTTTTTACCCGGAGGTGCGGCCTCAGGCATGCCAGAAGCCTATTTGCTGGATGCGTATTTTCATTTTTTCTGTTTTCTTTTTAAGTTTTTAGTTCAAGCAAATAAAGCAACGAAAATCTATTGGCAGCACATTGAGTTTTTTTTGTAGGGTGCACAAAGTTTCGGTGAATTGACAATCGATTCTTGCATTAATTCACGTGATGAGAGAGGACATTTCTTCAAAGTTAAATCTTATGGTCAATCTCCTAGACTTCATGTGCAAGGAAGGAAAGCCCTATGTCTCCTACATGGTACTCATTGGTTAATTGAGCTTATTTCAACCAAAGTGTTGTTCGAGTTTGATGACTCAAAGTATGTATAATGGATGGCATAAAAAATGTTCAAGATGAGCAAACTGAATATAGGGTTTTTATCCCAGTATCTCAACTCTCACTACAAAAAAAACTGATCAGCGACCGAAGAATTCGGTCGCTAAATGATGTGCGCTGCGGCGCGCGCGTGCGATTCCGGCAAGTGTACTGGATTGCCGTCAAGTAATAAAAGATATCGAACCCACAGAGACTGTGTTCCCGAATCGCAATCAATTCTCAAATCGAGTGAATCTGGACTTTTTAGAGGGTTTTGAAAAATGTTTGAATTGAGAGATAAACAAACAGAATCAATTAAAACAGAAAACAACTGTTTTTGGGGTTTTGATCTAAACGGATTCCTAGGGATTTGGGTTACCTTTGAGGCTGTTTATGTTGCTAATCTGATTTACCTTTGTTGATTACCGAAATTGCCTTGAAGGCGAGTTTATCCTCTAATAGCTTAAGCTCCCTCTTGGGTTACAAAAGCCGTGCCCAATTGACCCGACCCCTACTCTCGTGGTAGTCGATCCCAGATTAGACCCTTTGCGCTTCGTGACAACTCGTTGCTCCTCGAGGGACGGCTTCTAACTCTCGTGATTTCAGTCCCAAGTCTGACTTCTATAGGTCCGACACCTAAGTTCACCGCTAGGTTCCTCCTTATAATGTCTAAGTCATGCAAATAACCTAAGTTCACCGCTAGGTTCCTCCTTAGATCATCCACATCTCACAAACCAGTGGCCGCCGAATTTTACGAGTGAAATACCCTAGAAATCCTAAGTTCACCCCTAGGTTCCTCCTTAGAACGTCTACGTCACGCAAATAAGCGGTTGCCGAATTTACGAGTGGTTAACACACTAGAAATCAGATAAAAAACAATAACGAAATCAACAACGATTTTACATCAAATCAACAACATTTACAAAACTCGGGCAGAGCCCTAGTCCCTAGAAACAAACTACTACTCCAGTCTTGCCATGGAGATGACAAGCTGGGTTGACAACATAATAGAAAACACAAAAATCAGAGAAGAGAAGAGAAGAGGAGAAGAGATCCTAAAATGTAGCCAAAAGGTGTCCTAGATGATGTCTCTCTATGATCCTTCATCAATGTCTCCCCGATGTGATCTGCCTGGTCCTTATTTATAGATGTGGGAAGTTAGAGTCCCAATCCAACTCAAAATCTGATGTATTTCGGTTTCTTCAGGTCCAAGTAATGCGCGTCACGGCCGTGATGGCCATCACGGCCAGGCCGTGACGGTCTCTGCCTCTGCCAATTCTGGAAAATTCAATTTCTCGCGACGCGAGCCCTCAGCTTCATGGCCCGTGATGAATTTCACGGCTGGGCCGTGATGTGCTCTGACTTGTGGTGATTTTGGGTCACGGCCGTGATGGCTATCACGGCCAGGCCGTGATAGACTCTGACTTCAGCCTTTGTTCTTTTTCAGTTTTGCTCGATCATGGCCGTGATGGGCATCACGGCTAGGCCGTGATGGACTCTGTTTGGCTCATTTTCTGCACTTTTAAAGCCCTATCTTCATCCAAACTTCATCATGGTTGATCTTGAGCATTTTACCCTTGATATCTGCAAAACAACACACGAAAACCGCCTTACCTATTCCAAAGGAAAATTAACCTAAAATCTAATAAAAATATGCCTAAACTACATGAAAATGCATGCAAAATGATAGACAAAGATGAGGTAAAATCACACTCATCACTAAACATGCTAATTCGGTCGTTATCATTTTTAGCAACCGAATTAGTGACCGAATCAAGGGGTAGCAAAAACCCTGGTCGCTAAGCGTTTAGCAACCGATAATTTGGTCGCTAAGCGTATCGGTCACCAAAATATATATTTAGGTCGTCGTAGAGTTGGTCGTATGATCAGATAACCGAATTTAGTGACTGATATTCAGTCGTTGTTTCAGTCGCTATTCATGAATTTTTTTTTCCTTTAACTTAAGCCATTGATTTTTGGTGACACCATTGATTTTTTAATTTCTTATATAAACAGAGTACATCAACAATAAACAGAGTACATCAATATTTTTTTTTCGATAAGTAGAATACATAAATATATATTCAGAAAGCTAACCTGACACAACTCACAAGGTTCAGCAATCTTTGACATATATTCAGAAAGCTAACCTGAACCTAAACTAATCTGAACCTAAACTAACCTCAACCTAATCTGAGTTTGGAAATGTCAGGAATTAAGCAAGATTCATCATAAACTAACCTAAACGTAAGCTTTCAAGTTATGAAGAGAAATAAATACCTGAGATGAGTAAGATCTGAGAGAGGAGCTTGTTGGGGGTGGTGGCCGCATGACTACAGGTGGTGGTGGCCAGAGGAGGATGAGAAAGAACCTTAGAAACAGATAGAGAGAGAAACAGAGTGAGACAGAGAGAGATGCGAGAGAAACAGAGATAGAGAGAGAGAACAGAGAGAGAGAGACGAAGTAGGGGAGAGCTTACCTGAGGAGAGGGGATGACGGTGGTGGCCGGAGCGCGTGTGAGGAAGAGAGAAACGGTGAGAGTGAGAGTGAGAGAGAGAGTTTTGAGCAAAAGTGAGGGAGAAAGGGAGTTCTACCGGATTTAAGGATTTTACTTTTAGCGCTCTTTGGCGACCGATATACATTTCGGTCGCTAAGTAATTAAAACCTTCCTATTGGCTAAACATCGGTTGCCAATTCGGTCGCAAAATAGTCAACAGAATTGTGACTTTCAAAATTCTTTATACAGCGACCGAATTAGCGACTGAAATAGTTGCTACCACACAATTCGGTTGCTAATTCAGTAGCTGATTATATTATAACCAACTTTCTCAGAGATTCTATTATCCGTCGCTAAATACGTCACTAATAGCGACTATTATTTTCGGTCGCTATTAGACCTTTTTTTTTGTAGTGTCTTTCGTAGAGTTTGCTAGGAGGTAACTTATAATTGCTTTCACTTTGTTAAGGGTGGCTGCATATATTACTATCCTCCAAATTTGCGATGGTGTTACCAATTGTATCACGGTCTTGATTATTAATGGAATGGCTTAACTTTTCCTTTGTCAAAAAATAAAATAAAATAAAATAGTGTAACAAATTATATATATTACAATAATATTTGTTATTGATTATTACTTTTATATTTTTGTACGTATATTATTAATTGGATTTAATGTATATGTACTGACAGTGTAAAAAAATTTTACAAAATTTTTATACAATCATCCAATCATATCTCATCACCTAGATATTTGTGGAGATATTTTATTGACTAATATAACAAAGTGACATAAAGGTGAAATATAATTGGATGTTTGTGTAAAACTTTTTTTACACTATTAGTATATATTTATTAAACTCTTGTTAATTTTGATTATATGACTAGTACATGTACCCCTCTGTTCAAAAAGAAATTCCTGAAGCTTTCTTGTTTTAAAAGAGCTTTTTAATTTTAACATGAGAGTGAAAAAAAGAATCTTGACATTCCTTCTTAGAAACCCGATATTTTATATAACAACTAGACTAGATTTCCAAACTAAAAAGAAATTTTCATCATTATTATAATTCAAAAACTGATAAGGAAATAATTCATACTTATGTTATTCAAGCTGAGACAAGAATGAAAAAATTCACGATATTAACTCTTAGAAACCTCATATTTTGTGCATCAACGATTTCATACTAAAAAGGAAATTTTATCAATATCACGATTTGAAAACCAAAAAGAAAATGACTCACACTTATCTTCTTCAACGAAGACACGAGAATAAAAAGAAATCATGTCATTAATTCCTCTTAAAAATCATGGATTTTGCTTCTTTTGATTTGGAAGTTGAGAAAATCAAGCATTATCTTAATTCAGAAATGAATACTTAACTTATTGAAACAGAGACATACGAATATGAAAATAAATTGTGATATTTCTCTTAAAAATCCCATAGACTTTGTATTTCTCAATTTAGAAACTAAAAAAGAAATTCCATTAGTATTACAATTTGAAAAATAAAATAAAAGAATTTATAATTACCCTTTTATTTATTAAAAAAAAAGAAAACAATGCGATTGAATCCCACAAAAATTCTAGTAGAAAATACGATAAGGGTCTTGTGAAGTATATATGAATTATATATGAACACATAATTGATGTGGCGCACGTTTTTATTAATGAAAAAGGAAAATATAATGTATTAAAATATTCAGATTCATCATTAATGCTTTGTTTGGATAAAGAAATAAGTATAGAAGATAGAAGTAAAAAGGAGAGAAGTAAAAGATAATAGAGAATAAGTAGAAAATAGATAGATTTTTAGGTTGTTTGGATTAAAAGAAGTAGTAAAGAAGTAGAAGACAAATGAAAGTTAAGTTTTCTCTCCATCCGTTTCGTTGAATAAAAAAGCTGAAAGGGAGAAATGAGTTTTTATTATAAAGACATATTTGCCCTTATCAATATATATAATATTATACAATATAATATAATATAATTATAATAAAAAGTAAATTAATATATAATAATATTATTATAAAACAAGCCACAAGTCTGACTTTTTTCTTTTTTAACTTCTTTGAACGAAACTATTGCAAAGGTGGAACTGGAACACCAACATGTGGTTGATCTAAGTAGTAACGAGTTTGGGCTCTTTAAGCAAGTGATCAGGGGTTCGATCTCTAGCTCTTGCGTATAGAGAAAACCTGGTTGGAAGATATCGACCCTTAAATGTTGTCCAGTACCTCGAGGGAGGATACCCTAGGAAACAAAAAAGGCAGAACGGGAACAAACGCAAAAATGTGAGATTTCCTCTCCAAAATATTTTATAAGTTGGAAAGAACTTAGAATAGGTGGGATTCACACAAATTTTTCTTTCTTCCCTGCTTCTCTTCTCTCCCAAACAATGAAAAACATAATTTCTCCTCTCACTTCCCTCTCTCCTACTTTTCCTCAAACAAACACAGCATAAAGGACAATCAACAAAGCTGGCTGCCATACTTCTCAACTGCTCTTAGACTCATACAAAGCACACCACGTTTGTTCACACATCTTGTTTTTAGTACGGTTGGTCAATATTGTTTTTTTTTACTCTTCTCCAATGCACTTTTGGGACACCTCAATTATACTCTCCCTTGCCTCTTTGCACGAACCACCGTAGTATATTATCTGTTTTTCTCCCAAACCACTCCACAACTGCCCTAACAAAAGTTTTTTGTCACTTTCTCCCCTTGAAATCAATATAACTCAGCGCATAGCAGAAGAAGAGAAGGGGGACTTCAGGAAAATCTCTCTTCTCTTTCTCACATTTTTCACTTTCATCCATCTTCTCCCCAAACACACCCCTCACCTTTCAAACACCTTAACTCCATTAAATCATAAATGTCCCCCATTTCCACATATATCACATAACAAAACAACCCACCCTTACAAAAAATCACTCATTCACCCTCATTACTTATCACCATTGTCTCTGCAACAATAAAAAAGCACACACACAAAAGGGCTAATTGACCTTAGTGGTGTAATTTCATTCGTAAATTACCAATATAGTGTAACTTTGAAAGTAGTTACCATTTAGGGGGTAAGTCGTACGTGGGATGTACGAATTCAAAGTCGTACATCCCATGTACGACTTCACTTTTTCGGTTTTATTATTAAAAAATGGAAGTTGTACATGACATGTACGACTTCAGTTTTTTTATAAAGATTTTTGATAAAGTCGAACACTGGGAGTACGACTTTGAAAGCAAAATTTCACGTGTCCAAGTAAGTCATATACTGTGTATACGACTTCAGAGTATACACGGTATATGACTTTCTCAAAAATCTTTAAAAAAAATCTTGAAGGATGATTGCACTGCTTCTGATACATTAAAATGGCTAGCACGTGGGCCTAGCTTTAATGTCATATGTTGGAGCGGATACAACATCAATAACTTTTCCTTTTATACAAAGGAACAAGATAATAATAGTACCGTTCAAAATAGCGGGGTTATGATTATGGCTGAATCTATGCACATGCAAAGTCTTACTCCCAGTGTACGACTTTCTCAAAAATCTTTTAAAAAAAATTGAAGTCGTACATACCGTGTATGACTTCCATTTTTTAATTATAAAACCGAAAAAGTGAAGCCGTAAGTCGTACATCCCATGTACGACTTACCCCTATATGGTAAGTACTTTTCAAGTTACACTATATTGATAATTTACGAATGAAATTACACTAACGGGATTCACACAATTTTTTCTTTCTTCCCTGCTTCTCTTCTATCCCAAACAATGAAAAACATAATTTCCCATCTCACTTCCCTCTCTCCTACTTTTCCTCAAACAAACATAGCATAAAGGACACTCAACAAAGTTGGCCGCCATACTTCTCAACTGCTCTCAGACTCACACAAAGCACACCATGTTCGTTCACACAGCTTGCTTTTAGTACGGTTGGTCAATATTGTTTTTTTATACTCTTCTCCAATTTACTTTTGGGACACCTCAATTTTACTCTCCCTTGCCTCTTTGCACCAACCATCGTAGTACATTATCTGTTTTTCTCCCCAACCACTCCACAACTGCCCTAACAAAAGTTTTTTGTCACTTTCTCCCATCGAAATCAATATAACTCGGCGCATAGCAGAAGAAGAGAAGGGGGGCTTCAGGAAAATCTCTCATCTCTTTCCAACATTTTTCACTTTCATCCATCTTCTCCCCAAACACACCCCTTACCTATCAAACACCTTAACTCCATTGAATCATAAATGTCCCCCATTTCCACATCTATTACAAAACAGAACCACCCACCCTTATAAACCATCACTCATTCTCCCTCATTACTTATCACCATTGTCTCCGAAACAATAAAAAATCACACACACAAATGGGCTAATTGACCCCAGTAGTGTAATTTCATTCGTAAATTACCAATATAGTTTAACCTGAAAAGTAATTACCATTTAGGGGTAAGTCGTACATGGATGTACGACTTCAAAGTTGTACATCACAAGTACGACTTCACTTTTTCAGTTTTATTATTAAAAAAATGGAAGTCGTACATACCCATGTACGACATCAGTTTTATTTTTAAAGATTTTGAGAAAGTCGTACACTGGGAGTACGACTTTGCATGCAAAATTTCACGTGTCCAAGTAAGTCGTGTACTGTGTATACAACTTCAGAGTATACACAGTATACGATTTTCTCAAAAATATTTTAAAAAAATAACCTTGAAGTATGATAGCACTGCTTCTGATACATTAAAATGGCTATCACGTGGGTTTAGCTTTAATGTCATATGTTGGAACGGATACGACATCAATAACTTTTCCTTTTATACAAAGGAACAAGATAACAAGAGTACCATGCAAAATAGTGGGGTTATGATCGTGGCTGAATCTATGCACATGCAAAGTCGTACTCCCAGTGTACGACTTTCTCAAAAATCTTTTAAAAAAACTTAAGTCGAACATATCACGTACAACTTTCATTTTTTAATAATAAAACCGAAAAAGTGAAGTCGTACATGGGATGTCAAATTTGAAGTCGTACATCCCATGTACGACTTACCCCTAAATGGTAATTACTTTTCAAGTTACACTATATTGGTAATTTACGAATTAAATCACACTAGTGGGATTTACACAAATTTTCTTTCTTCCCTGATTCTTTTCTCTCCCAAACAATGAAAAACATAATTTCTCCTCTCACTTCCCTCTCTCCTACTTTTCCTCAAATAAACATAGCGTAAAGGACAGTCAACAAAGCTGGCTGCCATACTTCTCAACTGCTCTCAGACTCATACAAAGCACACCACGTTCGTTCACACAACTTGCTTTTAGTACGGTTGGTTAATATTGTTTTTTTACTCTTCTCCAATGCACTTTTGGGCACCCCAATTTTACTTTCCCTTGCCTCTTTGCGCCAACCACCGTAGTACAGTATCTGTTTTGCTCCCAACCACTCCACAACTTCCCTAACAAAAGTTTTTTGTCACTTTCTCTCCTTAAAATCAATATAACTTGACGCATAGAAGAAGAAGAGATGGGGGGACTTCAGGAAAATCTCTCTTCTTTTTCCAACATTTTTCACTTTCATCCATCTTCTCCCCAAACACACCCCTCACCTTTCAAACACCTTAACTCCATTAAATCATAAATGTCCCCCATTTCCACATCTTGTGAAAACTAAGAAGATGAAAGTGAAAGTATATGTATTTCGTTCAAAAATGAATTCTCTGATTACAATAAGCTATTTATAATAGCCATTAAAACTAACTCATCCTGATCAAATTAGTTACAACAGAATTAACAAAATAGACTAAGTCATGAGAGCTATTAACTAAAGACGGGATAAAAAGGTAATTCTACACTCCCCCTCAAGTTGGAGTATGGAGGTTGGTAATGCTCAACTTGCTAATGAGTAACTCTAATCTGTCTCTCCCCAAGGGCTTGGTCAACATATCTGCCACTTGCCCTTTAGCGTTGATCTTCAAAGGTTTAATTTCTTCAGACTGCACTCTTTCTCTAACAAAATAGCAGTCCATCTCCACATGCTTTGTCCTCTCATGGAAGACTGGGTTGGCAGCTATGTGGAGAGCTGCTTGGTTGTCACAAAATAGAGGTGTAGGGCTATCTTGTGCAACAGACAACTCTGACATAAGATATCTGAGCCAAATAAGTTCACTAACTGTTGTAGCCATAGACCTATACTCGGCTTCAGCAGAGGACTTGGCTACAATAGCCTGTCGTTTTGTCCTCCAAGAAATAGGTGCAGTTCCAAGGGTGATGATGAAGCCTGTGCAGGATATTCTGGTTATGGGGCAGCCACCCCAATCAGCATCGCAATGAGCCACAAGCTTTAGATCATTACTGCTAGGGAGAAGGATGCCTTGTCTTAGAGTGGTTTTGATGTATCTCAATACCCTGTATGCTGCATCCATATGTTTCTATTTTGGGGAATTCATAAACTGACAGAGGGTGTTGATTGAGTATGTTATGTCAGGCCTAGTCACTGTGAGGTAGAGTAACCTTCCCAAGAGTCTTCTGTATTGGCCAGCATCTATGTTAGGTGCCTCCTCTTCTGGTTTTAAGTTACAATTTTGTTCCATTGGGAAATAGCTAGGTTTGCAGTTGTGCATTCCAGTCTCCTTAAGGATATCAGTAGCATACTTCCTTTGAGTGAGAACCATTCCTTTTGCTGAACGACTTACTTCAATTCCCAAGAAATATTTGAGTGCTCCCAAGTCTTTGATGGTGAATTCCTTGTGCAGAAAGTCCTTCACCTGTTGCATAAAAGCCAAGTTATTTCCAGCTAAAATAACATCATCAATATAAATGAGAGATGTAAGGAAAACCCGCTTTTGGTTATAGATGAAGAGAGACTGATCAGATCTGGATTGAGTGAAGCCAATCCTTTTTAGAGCTTGTGTGAATTTTTGATACCAATTCCTTGAGGCTTGATTCAAGCCATAGAGTGATTTGCTCAGCTTGCACACTCTGTGCTCTCCCTTTTTGGCAAACCCTTGAGGTATTGTTCACATCAAGTTGGTGAACAATCCATTCCTTCGCAACTGTTATGGGTAAAAGGCTTCTAATAGTTACAAGCTTTGCTACTGGAGCAAAAGTGTCATGAAAGTCCTCTCCTTCTACTTGTGTGAAGCCCTTAGCCACTTGTACCTCTCAACCTCTCCATTTGGCTTATACTTGATTTTGTATATCCACTTTGAGTCAACTACTTGTCTTCCTTCTGGCAATTCTGTCAAGGTCCAAGTTTGGTTGCTTTCCAAAGCATCTATCTCCTTTTACATAGCCCTTTTCCAATGCTCATGCTTTATGGCCTGTGAAAAATTTCTAGGCTCATCTTGTTTAGAGATGGCCACAAGATAAGCAGTATGTGCAGAGGAACATTTATCAAAGCAAACATAATTTGATAAAGGGTAATGCACAAAATTACCTGGAGGAGGGATGGAAACAGGATGAGAGATAGAAGGAGGCAAGTCAACTTCAAAATCTTTAAGATAAGTTGGCATTTGTCTATCTCTTGCTCTAGTATCAACCCTGTTTTCAGTGTTGCTACTTTTCTCCACTTGAATTGAATCATTATTGGTTATGTTTTGATCATTTTCACATTGGTCCTTGTCAGGACTGTAACTACTGTGATTATCAGTGTTGTTATCAGAATGTGTTTCTTGCAAAGGGTGTTCCCATTCAGTGAATTCTATTCGCTGTATCATTGTTTTTTAATGGGAACTCTCCTTCAATAAAAATCACATCTCTGGAGACATGTATGCTATTCGTGTCCCTGTCATAAACTTTATAACCCTTTTGGCCCAAAGGATAACTAAGAAAGATACAGGCTCTCCCCCTTTCATCAAACTTTCCTTCTTTCTTGTGTTTCAAAACATAAATAAACATCCAAAAGCCCTCAAGTGAGAGTAATCAGGTTTATGGTTGTAGAGAATCTCATAGGGACTTTTGTTGTTAATGACTTTTGAAGGAAGCTTGTTTATAATGTGTGCTGCATTAAGCACACGGTCTCCCCAAAATTTGATAGGAAGACCAGCCTGAAACCTAAGGGGACAAGCAGTTTCTAATATGTGCCTATGTTTTCTTTCCACAACACCATTTTGTTGTGGAGTATAAGGGTAGCTAAGATCTATCATGATTCCTTTTTGTGCATAGAAGTTTTGTAAGCTAGTAGAAGTGAATTCTAACCTATTGTCCGATCTAACCTTCTTAACACATTTACCAAACTGAGTTTGTATCATGCAAATGAACTTAGGCAATAATTGTTCAATTTCAGATTTAAACTTAATAAGGTAAATCCAAACTCCCCTACTGTAATCATCCACAATAGAAAGAAAGTAGTGTGCTCCTGAGATAGAAGAAGTATTGTATGGACCCCATATATCACAATGAGTGAGATCAAAGCAAGAGTTAGACTTTATGAACTAACAGGAAAAGGCAATCTAGTTTGCTTAGAACGAATACAAGAATCACAATGAAATTTACTTTGATTTTTAGCTATATCTAAACTTATATGGCCTATCTTGGCTTCAGAAGCATGACCAAGTCGAATGTGCCAAAGATGACTATTGACTGCCTCTGACCAACCAGGGCAGATCTTTGTGAGTGAACCCTTACATGATGGTAATTACGGAGAATGGGTTGTGGACATGAGCAACGCACTCTTCGCAAAGAACAAGATGGGTTTTGTGGATGGGTCGATTCCAATGCCTGATGCGAATTCCCTCAGTCTTGCATACGGGATGCGATGCAATGCCATGGTGAAAGGATGGCTCAAGAGCGTGATGGATAAAGAGGTTCGTCCCAGCATCCAATATGCAACTACAGCTCAAGAGATTTGGGCAGAAATTGAGGCAAGATTCGCAAAAGAAAGTGCTCCAAGACTTTACGAGCTCAGGCGTTCAATTGCCCTTCTCAGACAACAAAACCTAACCGTACCTGCATATTACACCAAATTAAAAGGACTCTAGGATGAGGTCCAATCCATCTCACCCTGGCCCAGGTGTGTGTACGAAGGATGCAATTGTGACGTTCAATACTGTGAAATCGTAAATTCTTAGTATGATGCCAGATCTTTCCCTCGGACATGCTTATCATATGGTGACTGAAGATGAGAAACAAAGACTCATTTCTGCTACACATAAACCTATCACAGAGACCACTGCCTTCCAAGCACAAAACTAAAGATATGGCACCGATGATCGCAACAAAGGTAACAAGAAAGAAAGGCCAAAATATGATCACTGTCAGAAGATTGGGCTTACACAAGAAGAGTGTTGGGAGATAGTTGGTTATCCTCAGGATTTGAGGAAACCCAACCGAGAAAAGAAAGGGTCTTGGAATTCAAAGAAGCCTGGGACCAAAGCGTCTCAAGTTAGCTCAGAAAGTCCCATTCCTGGACTGACACAACAACAATATGATCTGCTCATTCAACACCTAAACATGGATCTTGGAGCTGCCTCTGGAGCCTTCCAAGCCAAAACAAATGCTAATGCAGCAGGTAACTTTTACTTCAACAACACATGGGTTATGGATTTAGGTGCTACCGAGCACATTACCTGTGATCATAATCTGTTAAAAGATGTTGTTGACACTAAACACCAACCTGTTTGCATTCCAAATGGTACTAGTGTTTCTGTTAAAAGAATAGGAACTGTTAGTCTACCAAATAAGCTATTCTTGGATAAAGTCTTATACATCCCTGATTTTAAATGCCATCTTTTGTCTATAAGCAAATTAACTAGGAAACACAATTGTGCCATAACATTCACTGCTGATTATTGCATCATACATGACTTACATTCCAATATGGTGATTGGGAAGGGTAGGCATCAAGATGGATTGTACTTTTTTGAACCTAGACAAGATAAAATCCTGGTAACTTGAATTCAATCAACCACTATGTCAGCAAAGAAAGATCAAGAATCATCCTCATCTTCAAGCAGCGATGAAGCTAAACCCAAATCAAAGAATGCCAAAGAAAATGAAGCTCATGTTGACATTATATCTCCTTTCTACCTTCATGGCTCTGATACCATGTGAAAACTAAGAAGATGAAAGTGAAAGTATATGTATTTCATTCAAAAATGAATTCTCTGATTACAATAAGCTATTTATAATAGCCATTAAAACTAACTCATCCTGATCAAATTAGTTACATCAGAATTAACAAAATAGACTAAGTCAGGAGAGCTAACAACTAAGGACTAAGAGGGATAAAAAGGTAATTCTACACATCTATCACATAACAAAATGATGAGTGTGATTTCACCTCATATTTCCTTGACATTTTGCATGCATTTTCATATAGTTTAGGCATATTTAATTTACTTTTTGTTAGTTTTTACCTTGGAACGGGTAAGGTGGTTTTGTGGTGTTTGTGTGCAGGAATTGAAGATTAAAATGCTCTGGACCAGTTATGTTGGAGCTTGCACAAAGACGGAGCTTGAAAAAGCAGGAAAAATGAGCCAAACAGAGACCATCATGGCAATGATCGAGTAGTGCTGAAAAGAAAGAAGGTTAAACTCAGAACTGGTCACGGCCAGGCCGTGATGACCATCACGGCCTTGACATGCCAACTAAACCAGACCCTCACAGGCAGAACTGATCACGGCTAGGCCGTGATGGTGGTCACTGTAAGACTAAGTCCTCATTCATGTTTTGATGTATGACAAACAAAGTGTATTTTGCATAAGATTTTTGATTTTGACTATGTACTTATTACGTGTTAAGTTGCATGCAAGATCACTCATGAAAAAGAAAAATCAAGGATTAAAAAAAGCTGACGTCCAATGAACTACCCAAAAAAAAAGAAAGAAAGATGGCGTCTACTAAAAATAACAAGAAGCTCGCGTCCACTAAAGTAACAAGAGTAGCTCGTCTACTGAAAGTAACAGAAGTGCACGTCTACTGAAGTACCACATATAGCCCGTCTGCTGATGTGGCACATATAGCGCGTCTACTGAAGTACCACATATGGCTCGTCTACTAAAAATAACAAGAAGCTCGCGTCTACTGAAAGTAACAGAGGTGCCCGTCTACTGAAGTACAACATGGAGCTCGTCTATTGAAAGTAACAGAAGTGCGCATCTACTGAAGTACCACATGGAGCTCGTCTACTGAAAGTAACAGAAGTGCACGTCTACTGAAGGACCACATATAGCTTGTCTACTAAGGTGACATATGGAGCTCGTCTACTAAGATTACGCTCTTTGGACTTACAAAGATATTAATGAGACGTTCCGTCCACAGACATGGCATATAAAGCTCGTCTACCAATTGGAGCACGTCCGATTACCTTGTGTTAGTACTCCCGTCTGTTGACGTGGCAAATAGACTCGGCTATTTTTTCTCTTCAAACAGACTCGGCTATTCTTTCAGATGGAAACGGTTATTTTCAAAAAGACGCAAACTCTACCAGAACCAACAGAATCTTATTTCAAGAACAAGAATCAAGAAAACAGATTTTGTTAAATCAGATCTAAATGTGTTTTAATTGTTCCCAACGACTATAATTTGTTTTCTATAAAAAGAGGGATCAGAAGAAAAAAAGAAGAACAACAACCTTACTGATTCTGAAAAGTGAGAATACGAAAGATTCAAGAGCTTCCAAAAAGTGCTTCGTCGTTGATGAGTGTGATTCCACCTCATATTTCATTGTCATTTTGCATGCATTTTCATATAGTTTAGGCATATTCAATTTGATTTTGGTTAGTTTTTACCTTGGAACGGGTAAGGCGGTTTTGTGGTGTTGTTGTGTAGGAATTAAGGATTAAAATGCTCGACATTAGCCATGATGGAGCTTGCATGAAGATGGGGCTTGAAAAGTAAAGAAAATGAGCCAAACAGAGCTCATCGCGGCCTAGCCGTGATGACCATCACGACCGTGATCGAGTAGAGCTTAAAAGAAAGAATGGAAAAGTCAGAACTGGTCACGGCCAAGCCGTGATGTCCATCACGGCCGTGACATGTCAGTTGAACCAGACCCTCACAGGCAGTACTGATCACGGCCTAGCCGTGATGAGCATCACGACCGTGACAGACCAATCAGTGAAGCAGCACCCAAGGCAGAATCCGTCACGGCCTGGCCGTGATGGCCATCACGGCTGTGACGCGCAATATTTGAATCTGAAGAAACTGATTTCATATGAATTTGTGTTTGATTTGGATTCAAGTTACCCTAATCTATAAATAGGGCATTAGGCAGTGACTAAAAGAGGGGCTTTTTGGGCTGCCACACTTAGGCAAAATTAGGATTCTCTTCTCCTTCTTCTTCTCTTCTCTTAGGTTTTATTTCATGTTGTTGTTAACCAAACTTGTCATCACCATGGCAATGCTTGAGTAGTAGTTTTATTTCAAGGGATTGGGGCTATGCCCAAGGTCTGTTTTTATGTTGTGAATTGATGTTTTACCTTTGTTAATTTCGATTTTGCTTTAGATTTGATTTCTATTGTTTTAATTACTCGTAAATTCGGTGGCCACTTATTTGTGTGTCGTAGATATTCTAAGGAGGAACCTAGCGGTGAACTTAGGTACCGAATCTATAGAATCAGACTTAGGACTTAAATCACGAGAGTTAGAAGCGGTCCTTCGAGGATTAACGAATTGTCACAAAGCGTAAAGGGTTCAATCTAAATTCAACTACCACGAGAGTAGGGGTTGGTTTAATCGGGCACGGTTTTTGTAACCCGAGAGGGAGCATTAACTAATTTAGGATAAATTCGCCTTCAAAGCAATTTAGAAATTTAACAAGGGTTAGTCAATTTAGTAACATAAACGTTCTTGTTGGTAACCCAATTACTAGGAACCCCTTTTGAATTTGAAAACCCCCAATTCGAATTGCTTTCTTGTTTTGTTTAATTACGATATTGAATTTGATTGTTACTTGATTCTTATTTCAAAAATCAAAACCTTTTCAAAATCCTTTTTTTAGAGTCCAGTTTAATCGATTTGATAATTAGTTGTGATTTGAGATCACAGTCCCTGTGGGATCGATATCTTTTTATTACTTGGCGACGAATCCGGTACACTTGCCGGAAGTCACGCGACATCAGTCGTTGAGAGAGAAGTGTGATATTACTTAGAACTTCAATTTGTACAATCAGACTTTTAGAGTCTTTCTTCTACTCAATTATTTCTATGAATTAGTGTGATTAGAAGAGGGTATCTCTTAGGACTGAACAAGGATAGAAGGGATCCTTGGTTATAGCAAAGCAAGTGTGCTTTCTGGTGAATTCTTGTGCAAGGAGGTTATCCTTGTGTTGTTGTAATTGGAATTTTGTAATTGCTGATTATAGTGGAGAAAACCACAGAGGTGTGGGACTGGATGTAGGCTTACCAGAGGAGGTAGCCGAACCAGGATAAATCGGTTTGCGTGTTCTTCTTATCTCTAACTCCATATACTTGTTATATGCACTTGTGTGTTGTGAATGAGTTTTAAGAATGCTTTTTAACTTGAATCTTTGATCTACAATCTGTGTTAAACTTGTTGTTACTTCTTATAATTCTTCTTAACATCATTACTTGTTACATAACCTGATTCTTGGGAATTAAAATTGAGTGAAAACCAATTTTATTTAAGAAAACTCTGTTTTGCTTTAGATTGTTGAAAAAGTTTTCAATATCTCAATTCACCCCCCCTCTTGAGATCGTAGCCACTACCAACAGTCACGGCCGTGACCGACCAAGCAGTGAAGCCATCTCCAAGTCAGAACCCATCATGACCTGGCCGTGACAGGCATCACGGCCGTGACGCGTAATATTTGGAAATTTAATTGCTGTTTTTATATGATTTTGTAACAACTTTGAATTCAAGTTACCCTACATTATAAATAGGACTCTAAGGCTCGAAAATAGGGACATCCGGACTGTTACCCATAGGCAAAAACTAGGATTTCTCTTCTTCTCAATTTCTTCTCTTCTCTTAGGTTTTCTTTTTATGCTTTTGTTAATTAAGATTGCTATGAACATGGCAATGCTTGAGTAGTCGTTTTATTTATAGGAATTGGGGCTATGCCCAAGATTTGTTTATTGTGATGAATTGACGTTTTGTTTCTTGTTAATTTCAATTTTGCTTTCGATTTAATTCCCATTGCTTGAATTACTTGTAAATTCGGTGGCCACTTATTTGCTTGTCGTAGATACTCTAAGGACGAACTTAGCGGTGAACTTAGGTATCGGATCTATAGGAATCAAACTTAGGACTTAAAGCACAAGAGTTAGAAGTGGTCCTTCGAGGGTTCAATGAATTGTAACAAAGTTTAAAGGGTTCGATTTAAATTCAATTACCACGAAATTAGGGGTTGATTTAATGGGGCACGGTTCTTGTATCCCGAGAGGGAATATTAACTTATTTAGGATAAATTCACCTTAAAAGCAATTTTGATTATTAACAAGAGGGGTCGTCAATTTAGTAGCATGAGCAGTCTTGTTGGTAACCCAATTCCTGGAAATCTCTTTTGATATTAAAAAAATCCAGATTAGATTTGATTGCGATTTTAATTGATTGCGTTTTAAATATTTGATTTGCTAGTTAACTCTTATTTTATAAACCAAATCTTTTTTTATATATATAGTTTAGTTAAATTGATTTAATAATTAATTGTTCTTTAAGATCACGGTCTTTGTGGTTCGATCTTTTTATTACTTGACGACGAATCCGTACACTTGCGGAATCATGCTATCAAGTTTTTGGCGCCGTTGCCGGGGACTGTGCTTTATTGAATTTCAATTTAATTTTGAAATTGTTTTTTCTAGACATTTTTTTTTATATTTATTTTTCTTTCCTTTTTTTTTCCTGGAGTATCTATCTCTCTCTTTGCAGGTATTTTTCTCTTTTATGCAAAGATCCTAAAGTCTTGGAAACCTTATTGAAGTTGACCCTGAGATCGAAAAGACCTTTCATAGATGTAGGAGACTACAAAGACAAAGAGAGAGAGAGGTTGACTCCCATTCCACTCATGACGAATCTACCGGATACCAAACCACTGAAGGACTACGCAGCCCCAAATGCCAGGGGTTTGCGAACTGGGATTGCTAGGCCAGAAATTGAGGCGGAGAACTACACTATACCGCCTCAGTTAATTGGCATGATTAGGCAACATGAATTGAGAGGATTACCCTCAGAGGACCCGACTGATCATGTGGAGACATTCTTGGAGTTCACTGATTCAATAAGAATTCAAGGTGCCCCAAATGATGCTATTCACTTGAGGTTATTGTTAGACTCAATGACTGAGAGATTTTGATATATGACAAATACATCTTAATGTGTATGCAAGTGTTTAGTGTCAAATTGTAAAGACAGGTATCAAGCAATATTCAACAAGTTCAGTGAGCAATCAAAGGAGAATATTCAAGAAAGAACTTGGAGGAATCAAAGAGCAAGGACGAAGATCAAGGAATCATCAAGACAAGAGCTTAAACGAAGAAATTAGTGTTAAGTCTTAGATGATTTATAAGAGATAAAATATCTTATTCACAAATAGCTCAATTAAGAAATATGCATGAAGAAAATCATTTTTCATAACCTGCATTAAAAGGAATAAGTTTTTTTTAATGAAAATGTTTTTTGGAAATAATAATAGAAGCGCTCGTCCAACACTGGAATAATATAAGCGCTTGTCCAACACTGGGAATAATAGAAGCGCTCGTCCAACAGTGGTAAAAGCTGGCGTCCAAGAAAGTGGCAGATTCTCACGTCTACTAAAATGACAGAAGCTCACGTCTACTAAAGTGACAGAAGCACACGTCTACTAAAATGATACAAGCACACGTCTACTAAAGTGACAGAAGTGCTCGTCCACTAAAGTGATACAAGCGCTCGTCTACTAAAGTAATACAAGCGCTCATCTACTAGTTGGAGCACGTCCAATTACTTTGTGTTAGTACTCCCGTCTGCTGACGCGGCAAATGGACGCGGCTATTTTTCCAAATGTACTCATTATTTTATGGACGCGAATTCTATAAGAACTATCAGAATCTTATCTAAAGAACGAGAATCAAGAAAACAGATTCTGTTAAATCAGATCCAAATCTGTTTTAATTGATCCCAACGACTATAACTTGTTTTCTATATAAAGAGGGATCAAAGGAACACTTTAAGAAGAATCATAACGAATAACAAAAGAATTATAACGATACACATATCATTCATCATCTTCATTGAGCTTACTTTTCGATTGTAAAGAGAGAGGGAGTCTCTCTGAGTGATTAGGGTGAGGTATCCCAAATGAAGAACATTGAGGCTCTTCACAAGAGTGTGGTATCTCGAGGTGAATGAGTGCTATGTGGTATAAAGGTTTTTCAAGCTACCTGGCAAAGCTTGTGTGTTAGTGTGTGAAATCCCACAGGTGGAGTGGGGACTGGATGTAGGTCACAGTGGTGGTGACTGAACCAGGATAAATCTGGTTGTGTAGTATCTCTAAACTCAGACTCTTTAATTTCTGTTTATGATCAAGAACCTGTGATTTTGATGTTTAAAGTTCAAATATAATTTCTGTTCTTGATCTGTATAAACTGTATTTTGTTATTACTGAGTTATTGAACCTGAACCTATTCGTTATTAATCTTTCTTATCCTCATCACCTTCTATTCAAGATTTTGTAAAAAGACTTCTTTGATTTTATAAAAGATCCTGAGAACACAAATCCGCAACTCCGATTTATAAAGCTTTGTGAAAAGGTTTTAACGGGGAAATATTTTCTTTGAAAACTCAATTCACCCCCCTCTTGAGTCGTTGAAGCCAAAACAACAATTGGCATCAGAGCTAAACTCTTAAGTTTGGCTTAACAACTATAAGAGCATGGCATACAATGACTATTTAAATGAAGGGGCTTCCTGTGCACGCCCGCCTGCCTTCAATGGATTTGAGTATATCTATTGGAAGGAAAGAATGATAATCTTTCTTGAGGCAACAAGTGTTGACATATGGGATGCAATAGAAAATGGACCATTTGTCCCCTCTACTGTAGATGCTAATGGTGTTCCAAGAAATAAGCCTAAAACTGAATGGAATGAGGATGATAAGAAAAGAATTCAATATAATGCACGTGCTAAGAATATTATATCATCTGCTTTAAGCCGTGATGAGTTTTTCAGGGTTTCAAATTGTAAATCAGCAAAGGAGATGTGGGATACATTGCAAGTAACACATGAAGGAACCTCAGATGTCAAAAGAGCAAGAATGAACACCCTCACACATGAGTATGAGCTGTTCAGAATGAATCGAGGAGAACCTATGATTGAAATGAAAAAGAGATTCATACACATCGTAAATCAATTGGTTGGTCTTGGAAAGACAATCTCAAATGAGGATCAAATTAACAAAGTCATGAGATGCTTGAGCAGGGAATGACAACCTAAAGTCACTGCAATCTCAGAATCCAGATATCTCTCATCAATGACCATTGCCACACTGTTTGGAAAATTGCAAGAACATGAATTGGAGTTGAACATACTAAATGAGAATGAAGAAACTGATAAAAGAAAGAAGGGATTGGCTCTGAAATCACAAGTCAAAGAAGTAGAAGACAGTGATGATGATGATTCAGAACAAGAGGCTGAATCTGAAGAAGAGATGGGAATGCTAGTTAGAAAATTGAAGAACTTCCTAAAGAAGAAAGGAAACTTCAAAAGAAAGCCATCCACCTTTCGAAGGAGAAATTTCAGCAAATGTGACAACTCTTCCAACAACATCTCATGCTATGAATGTGGAAAGATTGGCCACATGAAGCTTGACTGTCCAAAACTTCAAAAGAAAGACAAAACAGAAAAGTTTGACTCAAAGGACAAGAAGTGGAGAAAGCCAAGAAAGGCCTACATTGCTTGGGATGATAATGATCTAGATTCCACTGAAGAATCTGAATCTGAGGAGGCAAACTTGTGCTTGATGGCCAGTAATAACAATAATTCAGATAGTGAAGTAAGTTCTAATTATCAACCTTCTTATGATGAATTGTAAAATGCTTTTGAAGAAATTCATAGAGAATCCATTAGACTTTCTAGATTGCTAACTAAGTCTAAGAAAACCATCACATGCTTAGAGGAGAAAACTTCTGTTTTAAACAAAGAGGTAGATCAATTAAAAACAGAAAATTGTGCTTTAAAACAAAAACTAGCTACTGTCTTAGATGCACCTATATGTGATAAATGTCCTAAGTTGGAGAAACATATAAATCATTTGAATGGTGATCTATCTAGAGTTACTAGTGATAAAGAAATATGGAATGCATCTAGATGTACATTGACTAAAGAAGTTGAAAAACTGAAAAATGACTTAGCCAAGCAAATGGTAGAGATAATTTGGATGCATTGTTAGGACAGCAAAAATGTGTTTATGATAAGGCTAGAATAGGCTATAAACCTAAGATACATGAGAAATCTTTCAAAAATTTTTTTGCTGCACCTATGACATCAAACACACCATTTGTTAAATGCTATTTCTGTGCTAGAAAAGGTCACACAGCTTCTACATGTCATTACATAAAATCTGCTTATAATGAGTCTAAATATATATGGGTTCCTAAAGGAACTAATGCTCCAACTAACTCAAAAGGACCCAAACAGATTTGGGCACCTAAAGGAAAAACATGATTCTGTTTTGTAGGTGTGTTGGAAAGACAAGAATGTGAAATGATATCTTGACAGTGGCTGTTCCATGCACATGACTGGAGACAAAAGCAAGTTCATTTCCTTTACCCCCAAGTCGAGTGGTAGTGTTACCTATGGAGACAATAATAAAGGAAGAATACTTGGCATTGGCAACATTGGAAGTGACTCAACAACAATCATTGAGGATGTACTATATGTTGAGGGACTGAAACATAACCTGTTAAGTATCAGTCAACTATGTGACAAAGGCTTCAAGGTAAACTTCAATTCCAATAGTTGCTTAATAGAAAATCGGCATGATGAAAATTTGAAATTAATTGGACATAGCACAGATAACATCTATATGCTTGATTTAAATAATATCTCTTCAAATACTGCATGCTGTCTTATTTCAAAAGAAGAAGAGAATTGACTTTGGCATAGAAGAATTGCACACATTCACATGAACCACTTGAATAAACTGATTCGTAAAGATCTTGTAATTGGCTTGCCTAAACTAAACTTTGTGAAAGATGGACTATGTGATGCATGTCAAAAAGGAAAGCAAGTTAAGGTGTCTTTTAAACCAAAGAACATTGTTTCAATAACTAGACCCTTGCAACTTTTACACATGGATTTATTTGGTCCATCTAGAACCAAAAGCTTTGGTGGTAACTCATATGCATTGGTAATAGTAGATGATTACTCTAGATATACATGGACATATTTTCTATCTCATAAGAGTCATTCAATTGCTACATTTAAGAAAATGGCAAAAATGGTGTAAAATGAAAAGGACGTAAAAATTGTTTTTATAAGAAGTGATCATGGGGGAGAATTTCAAAATGAAGTGTTTGAAAACTTTTGTGATGAGCATGGCATTCAACATAATTTTTCTGCTCCTAGAACTCCACATCAAAGTGGAGTAGTGGAAAGAAAGAATAGATCATTAGAGGAGATAGCAAGAACTATGTTTAACGACTCTACCTTGCCAAAACATTTTTGGGCAGATGCTGTCAATACAGCCTGCTATGTGCTAAATAGAGTCTTGATAAGACCAATCTTAAAGAAAACCCCTTATGAGCTTTATGAAGGAAGAAAACCAATTATAGCACATTTTCATGTTTTTGGGTGCAAATGCTTTGTTCTTAACAAAGGAAAGAATAATCTTGGTAAATTTGATGCAAAGGCCGATGAAGGAATTTTCCTAGGTTACTCCCTATCTAGTAAAGCATTTAGAATATATAATAAGAGAACACAAACTATTGAGGAATCTGTGCATGTGATATTTGATGAGTCTAACCCCAAAAGGTTGGGAAAGGATTGTGTTATTGACGATCTTGCAGATTCAATTGAGAAAACTCTCCTAGAAGAGAAACAGGACAATGAATAAGATGAAAGCTTAAAGAACGAATCGCTGCAGCAGGAGCAAACAGAACAACAGCCTGACCTACCAAAGGAATGGAGGACTGTAAGAAATCATCCAATTGATAACATCGTCGGTGAAATTACAAATGGGGTAACTACTAGACAATCTCTTAGAAATGTTTGTAATCATATGGCATTTGTGTCTCCAGTAGAACCTAAGAACATAGATGATGCTATAATTGATGAACATTGGATGATGGCTATGCAAGATGAGTTAAACCAGTTTGAAAGAAACCAAGTTTGGAAACTAGTGCCTAAATCCAAGAACTGTCAAGTAATAGGTACAAAATAGGTTTTTAGGAATAAACTAGATGAAAATGGTATAATTGTAAGAAACAAGGCTAGATTGGTAGCCAAAGGGTATAACAAAAGAAGAAGGCATAGATTATGATGAAACATATGCATCAGTAGCAAGATTAGAAGCTATAAGAATGCTACTTGCTTATGCTTGCATAATGGGATTTAAATTGTATCAAATGGATGTTAAGAGTGCTTTCTTAAATGGATTTATACAAGAGGAAATGTATGTTGGTCAACCACCTGGTTTTGAGAATAATGAATTGCCTAACCATGTTTATAAACTGTTTAAAGCACTATATGGCTTAAAGCAAGCTCATAGAGCTTGGTATGAAAGGTGAAGTAATTTTCTCATTGAAAAAGGATTTAAAAGAGGTAAAGTTGACACAACTTTGTTCACTAAGAAAAAGGCACAAAACACTTTACTTGTACAAATATATGTGGATGATATAATTTTTGGTGCTACTAATGAGCAGTTGTGCAATGAGTTTGCAAGTCTTATGCAGAGTGAGTTTGAAATGTCAATGATGGGTGAGCTAAACTTTTTCCTTGGACTGCATATAAAGCAAATTGAAAATGGAATCTTTGTTAGTCAAACCAAGTACTGCAATGAGTTGATCAAGAAGTTTGGCATGGAAAAAGCTAAGGAGATGGCTACTCCAATGAGTACCTCCTGTTATTTGGACAAGGATGAGCAAGGTAAACCTGTTGATGTTTCTAAATTCAGAGGTATGATAGGCTCACTACTTTATCTTACTGCTAGTAGGCCTGATATCATGTTTAGTGTATGCATGTGTGCTAGGTATCAAGCAAATATAAAAGAATCACACTTAATAGCAGTTAAAAGGATCATTAAGTATCTATTAGGAACAAAAGACATGGGATTATGGTATCCCAAGGGAGCTACATGTACGTTAATTAGCTATTCAGACTCTGGTTTTGCTGGTTGTAAACTAGACAGAAAGAGTACTAGTGAAACTTGCCATTTACTAGGAAACTCATTAGCATCATGGTTCAGTAAGAAACAATCTAGTGTGGCTTTATCCACTACAGAGGCTGAATATGTAGCAGCTGGTAGCTGTTGTGCATAGGTTTTATGGATGAAACAACAATTAGTTGATTATGGTGTGCAACTAAACCAAGTTCCTATTAGATGTGACAATACAAGTGCAATTAACCTAATTAAGAATCCCATAATGCACTCTAGAACTAAACACATAGAAATCAAACATCATTTCATTAGAGATCAGATACAAAGTAGAGAAATTGAAATTTAATATGTTGATACAACTAAGCAACTTGCTGATATCTTTACCAAGCCCTTGAACAAGGAAAGCTTCTTCTTCATTAGAAGAGAATTGGGAATAATCGATCAATCCTATATCTAATCTCTAAAGAAACAGGAGAAAATCTAAAAGGGGAGGAAAATTAATGGACACACTTATTCTATTCTTTGATTTGTCCCTGCACCTATCCCTATATCATGAACAATTTTATATGCTATGTTTGAATGTTTAAAATGCTTACCTTCTCTATTGCTTTGAATGTTTCTTTTCTTTACCTTTTTGATGATGCCAAAAGGGGAAAGAAAAAGTAAGATATAGAGAAAGGAGAAAATAACAAATCATACATGCATATGTTGAAGGGGAGCTAAGGAGTTTATAAGCTTACAGGATTAATAGGGAGTAAATCAAATTCTGCTCTGTTAATACTCTGTTAATATTTTTTTTGCTCTGACTGCTTTGATACCATGATATAAATCTGTCAAAACACTAAGCGTCTGCTACACTTATATTCCTAGATTATAATTTGTTAAAAGGTTTGTCATAATAAAAAAGGGGGAGATTGTTAGACTCAATGACTGAGAGATTTGATATAAGACAAATACAACTTAATGTGTATACAAGTGTTTAGTGTCAAATTGTAAAGACAGGTATCAAGCAATATTCAACAAGTTCAGTGAGCAATCAAAGGAGAATATTCAAGGAAGAACTTGGAGGAATCAAAGAGCAAGGACGAATATCAAGGAATCATCAAGACAAGAGCTTAAACGAAGAAATTAGTGTTAAGTCTTAGATGATATGTAAGAGATGAAATCTCTTATTCATAAATAGCTCAATTAAGAAAGATGCATGAAGAAAATCATTTTTCATAACCTGCATTAAAAGGAATAAGTTTTCATTAATGAAAATGATTTTTGGAAATAATAGTAGAAGTGCTCGTCTAACACTGGAATAATAGAAGCGCTTGTCCAACACTTGGAATAATAGAAGCGCTCGTCCAACAGTGGTAAAAGCTAGCGTCCAAGAAAGTGGTAGAAGCTCACGTCTACTAAAATGACAGAAGCTCACATCTACAAAAGTGACAGAAACACACGTCTACTAAAATGACACAAGCGCACATCTACTAAAATGACAGAAGTGCTCGTCCACTAAAGTGATAGAAGCGCTCGTCTACTAAAGTAATACAAGTGCTCGTCTACTAGTTGGAGCACGTCCAATTACTTTGTGTTAGTACTCCCGTCTACTGACGTGGCAAATGGACGCAACTATTTTTTTTTAAGATGGACGCCACTATTTTTCCAAATGGACTCGTTATTTTATGGACGCGAATTCTATAAGAACTATCAGAATCTTATCTCAAGAATGAGAATCAAGAAAACAAATTCTGTTAAATCAGATCCAAATCTGTTTTAATTGATCCCAACGACTATAACTTGTTTTCTATATAAAGAGGGATCAAAGGAACACTTTAAGAAGAATCATAACGAATAACAAAAGAATTATAACGATACACATATCATTCATCATCTTCATTGAGCTTACCGTGAAAAGAGTGTTTCAATACTCATAAGTGCTTCAATTTGTTTTATCTGACTATTGAGAGTTAGGAATCAACTTTTGTTTTTACTTTTCGATTGTAAAGAGAGAGGGAGTCTCTCTGAGTGATTAGGGTGAGGTATCCCTAATGAAGAACATTGAGGCTCTTCACAAGAGTGTGGTATCTCGAGGTGAAGGAGTGCTCTATGGTGTAAAGGTTTTTCAAGCTACCTGGCAAATCTTGTGTGTTAGTGTGTGAAATCCCACAGGTGGAGTGGGGACTGGATGTAGGTCACAGTGGTGGTGACTGAACCAGGATAAATCTGGTTGTGTAGTATCTATAAACTCAGACTCTTTAATTTCTGTTTATGATCAAGAACCTGTGATTTTGATGTTTAAAGTTCAAATATAATTTATGTTCTTGATCTGTATAAACTATATTTTGTTATTACTGAGTTATTGAACCTGAACCTATTCGTTATTAATCTTTCTTATCCTCATCACCTTCTATTCAAGATTTTGTAAAAACCTTCATCTATTTTATAAAATATCCTGAGAACACAAATCCACAACTCTGATTTATAAAGCTTTGTGAAAAAGTTTTAAGAGAGAAATATTTTCTTTGAAAACTCAATTCACCTCCCATCTTGAGTCGTTGAAGCCAAAACAACAGTTATTCCCCTCCTCTCTGACTGGAAAGGCAAGAGCTTGGTTGAAACAAGTGCCTGCTAATACTTTGTCAACTTGGGACCAACTGGAGCATGCATTCTTAGAGAAATTCTTCCCTCCATCCAAGACTGCTTACCTACGAACTCAGATCACCGGCTTCTTCCAAAAGGACGGAGAATGCTTATTCGAAGCTTGGGATCGTTACAAAGAATTGCTAGAGTCTTGCCCACATCATGGGCTCAAAAGGTGGTTGTTAGTGCATACCTTATACAACGGATTGGATTACTCTTCGAAGGTGTCACCCGACTCCGCAGCTGGTGGAGCTTTTATGAATAGACCACTGACTGAAGCGTTCAATATTATTGAAAACGTAGCCACCAACTATCACCAATGGGGTTCGGAAAGAGGTAATAACCCGAAAAAGCTTTCGGGGGGTAAGTTTGAAATGAATAGTAATGATTTAATTATGTCTAAATTTGACTCACTAAATAAACGCTTTGATAAGCTGGAAAAGGCTAATGTGAGTTCAATAGGTGCTACTAATGTTGTTTGTGAGATTTGTGGAATGCAGGGACATGACATAATGGAGTGCCCAGATGGTATTGCTCCTGGATCCGGTGCTTCGGGGGAACGAGTGAACTCTTGTCACAATTTCTATGACACAAACCCGAAGTTGCCAAATTATGCTCCCCCAAATCCTTACAACCAAGTAAGGAAGAACAATCCTTATCTCTCCTACGGGAACTATAACAACACGTTGAACCACGAATTCCAAGAAGGCCAAGGTAATAGGAAACCCGCATCGGGGTATCCTCGGGTACAAAAGTCTAAACTTGAGTCTCTTATGGAAAGTTTTGTTGCTACTCAAACTAAGCAGAATGAAGAATTTAGGCAACAAGGTAGGGCAGTTAATGAAGAAATTGAGTGAATTGTCATATACCCTTAAACACTTGAGTGAGGTTAGAAGAGTGCCCGAATTAGTGAGAGGCATGAATCTAGAGAACCTAAGCTTCTAATTGGACTTGAAATTTATTGTCTCTTGATTACTTATTTGAATATGCCTGTTACTAGGATTTATTACTCGGGTTCTTGGTTCACTGTCCTTACTCTGATTGTTTATCTTTTCTAGCCTTAGTGATTGCTTGAGGACAAGCAAAATCTTAAGCTTGGGATAGTTTGATGAATGTGATTCCAACTCATATTTCTTTATCATATTGCATGCATTTTCATGTAGTTTAGGTATTTTTAATTTGATTTTTGTGAGTTTTTACCTTGGAACGGGTAAGGTGATTTTGTGGTGTTTGTATGTAGGAATTGAAGATAAAAATGCTCAGGACCAGTTATGTTGGAGTTTGCATGAAAGAGGAGCTTGAAATACAAGAAAATGAGCCAAACAGAGCACATCACGGCCTGGCCGTGATAGGCATCACGACCATGATCGAGTAGGACTGAAAAGAAAGAAGAATGGAAAACTCAGAACTGGTCACGGCCAGGCCGTGATGGTGGTCACGACCGTGACAATGAAATTGAACCATACCCTCACAGGAAGAACTGAACACGGCTATGCTGTGATGACCATCACGACTGTGACAGACCAAGCAATGAAGTCATCTCCAAGTCAGAGCCCATCACGGCCTGAACGTGACAGGCATCACGGCCGTGACGCGCAAAATCTGGGATTTTTATTTTTTTTTATCAGATTTGTAATTGCTTTAATCCCAAATTAACCTACATTATAAATAGGACTCTTAGGCTCGAAAATAGGGGAGCTCTTGGCTGCTACCTTAGGCAAAAATTAGGATTTCTCTTCTTCTCAATTTCTTCTTTTCTCTTAGTTTTTTTTTTATGCTTTTGTTAATCAAGCTTGCTATGAACATGACAATGCTTGAGTAGTCTTTTTATTTCTAGGAATTGGGGCTATGCCCAAGACTAGTTTTATGTGATGAATTGACGTTTTACTTCTTGTAAATTTCAATTTGTTTTCGATTTAATTCCTATTGCATGAATTACTTGTGAATTCGGTGCACACTTATTTGCATGTCATAGATACTCTAAGGATGAACCTAGCGGTGAACTTAGGTATTGGATATATAGGGATTGAACTTAGGACTTAAATCACGAGAGTTAGAAGTGGTCCTTTGAGGGTTCATTGAATTGTCACGAACCTTAATGGGTTCAATTTAAATACCATTACCACGAGAGTAGGGGTTGGTTTAATTGGGCACGGTTCTCGTATCTCGAGAGGGAACATTAACTTATTTAGGATAAATTCACCTTCAAAGAAATTTTGATAATTAACAAGAGGGGTAGTCAATTTAGTAGTATGAGCAGTCTTGTTGGTAACCCAATTCCTGGAAATCTCTTTTAATTTGAAAATCTCCAGATTTCATTTGATTGTGTTTTAAATACTTGATTTGTTAGTTAATCTTATTTCAAAAACCAAATCTTTTCCAAATCTTTTTCTTGTCTAGTTTAATTAAATTAATAATTAATTGTTATTTAAGATCACGGTCTCTATGGGTTCGATCTTTTTATTACTTGATGACAAAGCCGTTCACTTACGGATTGATGCTATCAATTGTCTTTCCAATAAAAGCCACAAGCTTCCCTTCTCCAAGTCCTCTATTTCTAGTAGTTATCCATTAGAAATTGTGTACTCCAATGTATAGGGGCTTGCTCGAATAAATTCCATGATGGTTTTTATTATTATGTAATTTTTGGATCATTTCTTCAAATATGTTTGCCTTTATCCTATGAAATTTAAGTCCGATGTTTCATTAATTTTTCCAATCTTTAAAAATCTGGTGGAAAGACAATTCCACAATAAAATCAAAACTCTCTACTCTAATAATGGCGGTGGATTTATCAAACTTCGCTCTTTTTTGCAAATAATGGAGTTAGCCATTTAACCACTCCTCCCAATACACCTTAACACAATGGTCTTCCCGTTGCCTCCTTAATCACGCCTCTGTCCCTTTCATATTTTGGACTTATGCCTTCCAAACAGCCGCTATTTAATTAATCGTTTTCCCACCCCTTGCCTCAATATGACCACACCTCCTTATCATGTTCTATTCAAAACCTCACCAAATTACCCCAAGTTGAAAATTTTTGGATGCCTGTGTTTTCCTTGGCTAAAACCATATATCAATAATAAACTTGAACCAAGATATGAACCGTGTCTATTCCTTGGGTATAGCTTGACACAAAGTGCCTATATTTGTTATAATTTCAAAACAAATAAATCATATTATTCTAGGCATGTTCAGTTTTTGGAAAACATCTTTCCTTACTCCACCTCCACTGATCCAAATTCTTCTCCACAAATCTCGTCTTTTTCAAACTCAAATGTTCCCAACCGACTCAACTCTCTCTCTTATCCCTTTGACCAAGATTCATCCAACTTTCCACTTTCAATTCAAATCCATCCTTATCTGCATCATCATCGACCAACAGGAGGGCACCATGGAGACGAAGGCGCAGTTGCTGGTTACTCGAGCCAATCTCAGGGGTTGTAGTTTTCCAAATGTTAGTATGTGTTACACTGGTTCTTAACGGTGTGAATAGGCTAGGTCGAGCTAGGCTCTGACAAGACCTCACCTGCGTTCCAATCTCGAAGCCTGAGTCTGGTCTATGACCTGATATAAGCCAATTTTTAAGGCATGAGTCTGATCTACTTTAAAGTCTGGCCTGACCTGAAAGCCTACTTAAAAGCCTATAAATAGATCGTATGCTTTTACTTATAAATAAGCTTGTAGGCCTCTAATGATAAAAAAGTTGATAGGCCTATACTAATAAATATGTCATCAGACGTTCAAAAATAAATAGGGAAGTAAGCTGATAACATGATTCTATATAGTTTAAAACCATGTCCTCATTGCAATTATTCATTGATTTTTGGCTATTAAAGGGATGGATTCTCATAAATTGTGATTACTTTTGCAAATTATTAAGAGTGGACTAAGTTGGAGCATAATCGGAGGAAAAATTGTATTTTTGGAGCTTAAAAACGGGGTGAATTAAGAGTTGGGGCATGAGACACAACTGTGTGTCCTAATAGACACAATTGTGTCTCCAAAAAGTGGATGTTCTCTCCCCGGAGTTCGACACAGCTGTGTCTCCTAATAGACACTGCTGTGTCTAGTCCCTGAAGCGTAGTTTTTCCAAGAGACACAGTTGTGTCCCCTAATAGACACAGTTGTGTCTATTCTGTCTCTTAAAGAAAATATCAGTTTTACCCTTTGTTAAGTTTTAAATAGTTTTTAGAAACCTCTTTTAGGTATCTTTCGATGGTTTTTAGACGGCGGAACAGAGTTCTTGAGTTTTTTTTTTTTGGGGCTATTATGAGAGTTCTTCAAAACATTTGGAGCGATTCAAGAGCAAGGCAAGGTACTTGAAGAATCAGAGTGGAGATTGCTACTGTAAAAGGAGTTCTCTTTCCTTGTTTCTTCATGAACTTTTATTTGGATTTGCTTCTCTTTTGTTCTATGGATCGCTAAATACCATCACTAGGGTTATGGTAGATCTTGCTACTGGAAACTCTTTTCCTAATTTAATATGATTTCATGATTTTGCTTTCATATAGATTATTCTATTGCTTTAATTCATGTTAAGTTTTGATCACTCTTGACATGTTTGAGTTGATTGATTGATCGGCGGCTGTACCGTAATTAATTGACAGGCATATAGAATCAATGTTAGGATTATTGCTTTTTTTTAATAATATTTAATATTGATAAATAATAAATATTATTTGAATAAATATGGAATATAATATAATATTTTATAAAAGAATTCAAATGATCAAACTTTAATCCTAATCTTTCAACCAGGTTAATCAATTAGATTAATCAACCTCTTCGTGCTTTATCCTTTCTCAGGATTTGAATTTCTTACATGACCAAATAGGAAATTAATTCGGGGAAAAGATTATTAATAGTGAATGACGAAACGTATTAATATAATTCGTTAAGGGATTGATATATGTTGCTTAATTCAAAAATCATAGAGAATTAGGAATTGGGAATTAAAAGTGCAAGTGAAACCTTGACCCTAGGCTTTCTCATAATTGAATCCTCTTTTCTGTATGTTTGTGTTCTTGCTTGCGAACTCTTGTCTTTGTTGTTCCTTTCTAAAATTCATCATTTCACCAATTTGATTTGTCTAAATAACATAAGAATTTCTCTCGTCTGGTAATTATTAATTAATCCCTGTGGGTACGATATCTGGAACTCAAATTCCTTTATTACTATTGCGACAGGGTGCACTTGTCCTAAGTGTGTTCTGCACGTATCATAGGCCACTACATGACCAATAGGCCTTTACTTTCAAAATAATATATTATAGTATTAATATATATATATATATATATATATATATATATATATATATATATATATGCCGACCTGATAGGTCTAATAGGTTTTTTTTAAAGTCTTAGGCCTAACCTCTTTAGCTATATAGACTTTTTAAAAAGTCTCGACCCGTCCTTTTTACTAAATAGGCTAGGTCGAGCTAGGCCTTAAATAGGCTAGACCGTAGGACCCCGAAGAGCGACCAGGCCTATTCCCACCCATACGTGGTTCTTTATCCTGATTTGCCTATATATTGTTTATTTTTTTGTGAATGAGTGAAGTCTTCCGTTTTTATTCCATTCCCTTGACATTGTCTCTATGCCAGCAGCTTTTGCAATGTGAATGATCGTGTACCTATGCTTGCATTTTATGTGGGTAAATGAAAGGTTGGGGCTTTGAAATGATTTCCCTAATGCCCTAATGTTGTCATTATTTATTATTTAATAAAAAAAAAAGAAATTATTTATGCATCTCTGCTCACTGTCTTTGCTCATATTTTTTGCTATGATTATTATCTTAATAGTTGTTCTCATGCGGAATTTTTCTTTTAAAGGCATGCCGGAACAAGAACAAAATAGAGTCAAGTAAACTAGTAGTCTTGTATGCATACTACAAGATCAAGAACTTTTTCTGAAATACGTGATGAAAAGGTTAAGATTAATCGTTTAGTATTGATTTAATTGTTTTGATGTTTTTTTTTTTTTTTTTTGGTGTTCCAGAATTCTAATTTGTTTCACTCCTTGGAATAGAAATAGTGTCTATAGGAAGACAACATACCATCTTGTCTATAACACATGAGAAGGGACTGTTGAAGTTATCGCACGTCTATCACTATTTTAGCTTCTATATAGTTATACATGTAGGTCATAATTATTGTTCTAAATTCTAATTTAGTCGGAGCTTGTTGAAGCAATAGCTTAGCTTCTATATAGTTATACTTGTTAGGTTATAATTAATGTTCTAAATTCTAATTTAGTGGGAGCTGGTTGAAGCAGTAGCATTACATCCGGAAGCATACGAGGATAGCAAAATCTAGAATCTAGAATGATATATATTTTCCAAGTGTTGTGGACCTGGCAGTGTATGCACATATGGAAAAGGAGTTGTATTGAGGACATGACCTCAACTTGAAACTCATAAAAGTGATCGAGGAAGTTAAAGCAGAGATACAAAACATGTCACTCTGACATTTTTCACTCTCTCCTTTATCTTTCTTTCCTTTGCACTTTGCAGGAATGGATAGTTCACCCTGATAAAAATCTTAAAATTCTAGGGCTGCAAAAAGTTGCAAGTAAGAATTATGAACCCATGTTTTGGATTTACAGTAGTTAATGATATTAGTGGATTTTTATTCACAAACTTGCATATTTACTTTTTTATTTTATTTTTTACCGTGAGAGGTCTAGAGATATTAGTAGTTTAACTTTATTAATAATAATTAGCCATGCTCTGCATAATTACTAAGTACAATTTTTCCAACATACTTCATCAGTTTCTTAAATATGTTGGTTGGATTATAAAATTAACTCAAATAAATATTAGGCATATGAGTATTTTTACCTTTTTCGCTCATTTTGCTTTATTCTTTTCTTCAATTAATATTAGTCTGTTAAAATATATATTGGACCGATCCAGGAATTCGAAAATACTGAATGCAATTATGCAAGTTGTATGAACTGTGTGAATAACTTGATCTAAATTGTTTATAAGCTAGACAATAAGCTTTTTTTTTTTTTTGGGATAATTTGAGATATTTCAAAGTTTAATATTTTATTGTGATTGTTGTTACTATACAACAAACGATAAAAGTGTGATTAGTTATATTAGGGGTGTAAGCGGATCCGATCCGATCCGCGAACCCGGCGGATCCGAACCGATCCGAACCGGTTTTGGTGGATTGGTTCGGATCATCGGATCAGATCGGATTTCAAAACGCCGATCCGAACCAGATCGGTTCGGGTCTCGGATCCGAAAATTCTGACCCGATCCGACCCGAACCCTTTAAAATATTTATTTTAAAATTATTTTATATAATATTAATATATTATTATATATAAATTTAATATAATTAATAATTTAATATATATATTTTATTTTATTTTTCTATTTTTTTATTAATATTTAAGTGTAAATTAAAAAAAAAAGGGTAACCCGATGATCCGAACCGAACCAACCCGATTGTGATCGGTTCGGTTCGGTTCGGATCCGTAGTTGCAAATTTGCGAAATCCGAACCGATCAAATTTGATCGGTTCGGATGATTAAACCCCTCAAATCCGAACCAACCCGACCCGATTACACCCCTAAGTTATATTATTTTACCCAGTCAATTTTAAGTGCTAGTATCTCATCTTTGTTGACTTGGTCTTGCCTGTATTATAAGTGCATCACAACTTTGCCCTTATCTACTTAAAAATAGATTTATCTGTTTTGAAAATCCGAAATTGCCTCCACGTTTTCATAGTTGGTTACTAAAACAAATTTGTTTTTATCCTATCCAAATACCCAATACCAACGCCCATGAGGAGCACATATTCAGCACATTCTTTTTCAAGTTTAAGTACTTTCCTTTCATTTAAAAACCACCGCATGCTTTCTTCGAAAAATGATCACTTTCCAACTTACAAACAAAAGCTGCTGCTTTCTATTAAGTGTGCCTAACGTGTTGAAAAATATAAGCACAATTCCTTCTTCTAAAATTAATCTTTATTGTCTCTATCTGTAACATTGAAGCAAAGTGTATAAAAATCAACCTAGACAAAAAAGAAAAAAAAGAGAGATAGCAAGAAAGTAAACAAAGTGCATATTTGGGTTTTGCTGAATTTTGTAGCTCATTTAAATTTGGTCTTTAGCATGCTAGCTGGTGTCTCTAGTTGTTAATCTGCTTAGATTGCAAATTAAACTATGCAAGAAAGTGCTTGAGCTGTTATTAACAGGAATGGTCGTGTAAGGTGGCTTGATGATGAAACATGCATGTGCATGCATGAATGCATGATATTAAATTTTTTTTTTACTATTGTTGTCATTATCTAAAAGTTTATGTGTTTCCCACTTCACTCTGTTGCAATTAGGATCGCTTTTCAGAAAATGATTACGTGCCTGTTTGGCTTCGTTTTTTTCTTCCATCAAACGTGTGTCTATCAAGTAAACATGGTTCAGAGTCAACAACCCGGATGTTTGGCTTTTCCATGGAAACGTGATTTCGAGACTCAAAATTGCGTCAACATTGAAGCTGGAAATCCTAGCTTCTGATTATCATCAAAATCGATATCAGCCTTGATTTTGAGGTCAGTTCTCCCTTTATCATATTTACCCTTCCCTTTTGTTGGACACCTGTCTTGTCATTTATGGTGCTCACCATTCTTCAAGATTTTTCTTCAATTCATTCAATTGAACAAAAGCATTCCTTCAATTCATTCACTCTCCTTCACCTTCTCAGGTGTTCACTTTGGTTTGCTGCGGTGAAAAGGCTCCTTTTTCCCAAGGTAATACCTGCATGTGTGTGTGTTCCATCTTCATGAGTGATTGAACAGTAGAAACATATTGCCGCATACTCTGTTTGACTTTTCTTCTCATTTCTATCTCTCGATGGTATGTATGCCTTGTTATTTACACAAATAAAATTTCAAATGATTTGATTACTTGTAATCGTCAGGAATGTTGGGTTTTGTTTTCTATCGCAGGGGATAGAAACCTCGGTGAGGGGTGTTGTTTTTGGTTGCTTCCTGATCTTTTATCTTTCTTCTCGGATTGCTTGATAGGAGTTGGATTCTCGATAGTTGCTATCATTCTCTTTTAGTTGCTAGTGACTGTTGGTTTTGCTGCATAATTTTGCAGTCTATATGCTCCTGTGCTTGAGACCTGTGTTGCTGGTAGCATTTGGGTCGATAATTTATCTCTGCTTGCTGGTTTACTGGTCATACGGGCTTGTCCAAGTGTATTAGGGTCTTGGTATATATTTCTATATATGCCCTCTTGAACAATAGCAACATATTGGTATATATGCAATGGAAGGCTTTAGTTCTGTAGCTTCATGGCTACTGTTTCACAAATCGACATAATGAATTTTTTATTAATGAAATTCTGCTTATAAAAGAATGATAGCCTAATACAAAGTAGCTAAAATTTGTATGACTATATTTTGCATCTTTTGGACAAGTGTTGGCTACTGGATGTTGGTCACACAATGATGTTGTGGCAAGTGCATCTATTGGACTAGTGTTGGTCGAGATTCAGAACTTGAATGAAGTTACAAATTATCCTGATTTGCATACCAAATGTTGCCAATTGATGATGTTCAAGCAGGTGAGGGTGGTGTACTAGGAATTGGACTGCTAGCATGTGCTTTTGTCAAGTTTAACAAATATCAATGGTTGTACTTTTGTAGTTAGATGAACTAGGATGAAAACTGCAATGTTCAGTCACTCTTACTGATTAGTGGAATCTTCATTTACTACTTTTGTGCATTTATGGTTTCTTTTTAGTTGAATGTTCATTCCCAAATCTTGCTTATTACACCTTCTGCTTTGTTGTTTCTTTATTTCTTTTTAAACTTGCATAATGTGTTTTTGCTGCACTATGAATGGTTTTACCCTCTTGTCTATTATAGTTTCAACACTGTGACGTAGTTAAAGAAGTTGCACTGTTTTTAGTCTTCTTTTTTCTGCTGCACATGTCCCATGTTGCCCAGGATGCTTACTATTTTTGCTGCACTATTTTTGCTGTTGCACACAGTTTTTACCTGAGGAGTGGTAGTGTGTCGTGCCAACCATCAAATCCCAGATCAGAAAACCATGACCTGATTATAAGTTTATTTAGTTATTGTTTTGAATAATCTAGGATTGTGTTGTTTGTCTTTTAAGAAACCTGATTTTTTGCTCATGATGATGAACTTATCTTTAAGAAAGCTGATATTTGAAATAGAAGTATTTTTGTTTATGGTGTGAATATGGTGCACCACCCACATTTTACATCACCCATGTGGCAAATTTTGGGTCAATCAAATTGCCACATAGGTTGGTCAAAATTTCAAACTTTCTAGTTACATTATACCGTAGTCAAACTATATGAATACAGTATATTGTATTATAGTATATGTACTCTTTATATTCGCAAATTTAACCCATATTAAAATAATGTTTTTTTATTAAAAAAACTGGTTATATTGCAAAATATTATTGACAACGAACATTATTTTAATTCATATTAAAATATTATTTTTTAATATAATCAGTTTTTTAATCAAAAAAACATTATTTTAATATAGGTTAAATTTACGAATACAAAGAGTACATATATTATACTACAATATATTGTATTAATATATTTGACTACAGTAGAAATACAACTAGAAAGTTTGAAATTTTGACCAAACCCATGTGACAATTTGATTGGTCCAAAATTTGCCACATATAGGTGTTGCAGTGGGTGGTGCAAAATATGGGTGGTGCATCTTAGCCCAACCCTTTTGTTTAATTACTCTTTGTCATTTAACATTTCCTCTATAAAACATATGCCCAGATAGATATGCATATAAACACACATTAAACCCCATTTTGATAATTGCACACCTAAAAGTAATTTTGATCCAAACAATCCAAATAACATGAATGTATAAAAATCACTTTTTTCATGAAGACATCCCAACATAAATCACATCACTCTCAACTTACTTTTAACCAAAATCAATTATATCCAAAATCGTGTTTGTCAAACACTCGTCTAAACACGCCCTACATTATGTTTCATGTTTTCATAAATTTGTATAGGAAACATTGAAAATAGAAAAATGTTGTTTTCATGTTTTACAAATTTCTGAAAATAAAAAACAAAATGAAAATAACATCTCAGTTTTATAATGGTAAGAAACTGGAAACACGTCTTTACATTGTCAGAAGGAGGAGAAATCGTTATTAAAGCCTAAAGGAAGGTTGTTACTGTTCACGCACCATGAAAGCCCGTACTCCAAATTTTGTATCTGCATATGTAGACTCCTTTTAAGGCGAAACTGCTGATCTTTTGAAAGGTAACATCTAAGTTTTTAGAATTTTTACTGAAATACGTGATGTAAAGGTTAAGTTTTGAATTGATTTAATGGTTTTGTGTTCAGCAATCAATAATTGATTTGATGTTATGATTTTGTATGAACAGACCAACAACTACAAGAACCCAAATGGAACAGACATCTAGAAAGCCAATGGATGAGGGAACCGGTAATATTTATCGCATGTCTATCACTGCTTTTATGCTCTATTTGTTTGTGTAGAAATTGTGAAGAGAGAAGTTGAGAAGAGAGAAGCGAGGGAGAAAAGTGAAACTTCTTGTGTTTGGAAATGAAGAGAGATAGGAAAGAGAGAAAAAATTGGGTAAGACTCACCCAAAAATAAAATCTCTCACTTGACGAAGAGAAAAGGGAAGAAGCATAGAGCATTAGGGTAAAATTACTTCTCTATCCTTCTTTCACTCATGCAGTCATGCTGCCCTTGCATTTACCTGACCTAACGCCTTCAGCTTCTAATAATGTTATATAAATTATATGCATGCTTTTTTATTTTTATACTAATATATAAAGAGAATAATTGAATTTTGGTTTCATCATTTCAAAATGGCAACAATCCCCCCTAATAACTTCCATTAATCATTAGATAATTTAGGGAAAAAATGGAATAAAACTGAATCAAAACTTTTAAATTTTAAAAAAATGAAACCGTTTTACCCGCAAGGTACACGGACGCGTGCTGAGAGTGATCTTCAACTTAATAAGTGACTTGCTTTTTTTTTAAAAACCAAAACTTAGCGACTTGCTAATGTATATTGATTAATTATTAATAATTTAATAAAAAATATTGCACTCACTTTAATTTTTACGTTGTCCAACTGTTCAAGGTTAGCTGCTTTGAAAGAGATATATTAGTATAGATTTAAATTGAAAATGAAAAAGATAGCATTTAAATCTACATATACTACGTTCTATATCTGCTTACTGAAATTTATGTATATATCATTTAAACGGTTTTTGTCATCCAATTGCAGGATCTATCAAACATACACATAGGCAATTGCATAGATAGCATCCTTCACCTATGTCATGTTTGTTTAAGCAATTCATTTACAAAATCAAGGCTATGGTCTTCAGAGTTTTTAAGAGAAAATGGTGAAACTTTGATGAAGCTGATGAACATTGTCTTAAATAGAAGTGAGATGGCTCATGGAGAAGGCTTTGGGCCGTGAGGTTTTAGGGCTAAAATGGTCCAACACATAAATTTTGAGGGACAAAATGGTGATCTTGTACAATGACATTTTTGTGAATAAAACCAACATTAAGGACATATTAATAAATTCCCTACAAAGCCATCATTACTAAGGTGAGTCATCTATATGACTCACCCCTTGTGAGTCATCACTTGTCTTCATCCATTGAATGTCGGACTTTGTCTCTGTATGTCGGTTCTCGACTCCGTCGATTACCCGATTTAGGTTTTTTACGCCTGAATCAAGTATAAAAACTATTTATTTTGAAAATTTTCAAAATAACATATACCGTTGGAAATGAGATATAAAATCTATTAATTTCGTTCTCGGGTCAAAATTAGGTTTTCTGATTAGTAAAATCTTACTGTCAGTGAAATTGACAGACCGGATTTCACCTGACTTTTTAACCTAAACTTTAATCGTAACTCTCTACCGTTAAGTAGAGCGTAAATAAGGTTCCGGTTTAAAATAAAACAATTTTTCTAAGTCTCAAATAAAAATATAAACATATTTATATAAATTTCTGATATTAGAAAACAAAAACTCGGGGTGTTACATAGGGATCTAATTAGAATTTTTTTTTTGTTTAAGGACCTAATTGAAAATTCTTAATAATTGAGGGACCAACTCAATAATCTCTTATTGTCAGAAATGATTGGATGTATAGGTTATTTATTTTCAATCAAGTTGACAGCATGATATTGTGTTTGAATTAGCTTTAGCTCATTGTTCACGCTACCCAAATAGGATAGGTTAGTTAAGTCATATGTTAGCTTAAGATGATAGCTTTTGGTATAAATGAATGATCAAACTCTCTTTGCTGTTAGAGGATTGGGTATTATTGTAAAGCTGCTGGCCCTGTCTTTCTTAAGTGATCAACATTCCACTTAACTTAGTTTAGTCATGTGCAGTCACTGAACTGTTTCCTCTCTTATTATGCAAGTCTCTTATGCCTATTGATGACTTCTTATAGTTTATTTGTGATCTTTGCTGCAGTTTCTTATACTTGCATGATAGTATACTTTTTTTCCATAGGTTCCTTTTGCTTTGTTATTTAGGATGTGTACTTCATTCAGTTGATTCTAAATTCTCTTCACAATACTTTGGTTCACCTTTTTCTTCTGTCTACTCTTGGTGTTTGCTTTGAGTTAATATTTGTATATACCAGCCTGCTATTTTATGCGTTCCTTCTATTAACTTTTATTTAATGTTCTCCCTTCATTAACCTTGCAATAACGAATGTAAGGCATATAATACTTAACTTTTACATTTTCTTTTATTTTTTTGGTTCATATATGTATGGTTACATGCTTATGATGGGACATACCTTGACTACATTGATGCCTTTCCTTCATGTTGAAACTTTTTTTTGGCCAATTTTGATGCTCCTTATATATTTTTCAGAGGAACTACTACATGACTTACTTGTGTGCTGCCGGACATTAAATTAGTTCATTTTAATAAAAAAAATATTAGGTTGGTTCCCTAATCCACTAGTACAATAAGTGCTTTTAACGTCAGTTAAAATTGATTTTTTACGTCAGAATACTGACTGACGTAAATACAGCTGACGTTAATAGTTAATATTTTAACGTCAGTTGAGAACTGACGTTAAATATAAAACTATTAACGTCAGTTCTTTAACAAAACTGACGTTAATTTTGTAAAAATTAACGCCGCTTTTTAAACAATCGACGTTAAACATAAAACTATTAACGCGGGTTCTTTAAGACAACGGACGTTAATTTTGTTAAAACTAACGTCGGTTGTTATAAAGAAGCGACGTTAAAGGTTTAATTTTAACGTCGATTGTTTATTACAACCGACGTTAATAGTGTATCTTGTATATTTTATAAAATACTATTAACGCCGTTGTTTGATACAACCGAGCGTTAATAGATTTTTTTTTTAAATTCAGTTTTAAAATATCACTCCCCTCAGCTATCCCTCGCATTCGATAAATATCCCAAGAACACGTAATATCACACACATTACAGAATTGCAAAGGAAAAATGGAACAATGGGGGGGGCTTAAAACCAAAACCCATGTATATATATAAATAAATTTTAGTTCCAATGTCTAAAAAACAAAACTACCAATCTAAGGATATATATATATACATGTTATTAATTAGTTTCTAAAGTCTAACAAAAAACTATTTATCTAAGTATTGCGGAGGTATCTTATCAATTCCTTTTTCAGCCGCATACTTGAAGAAGAATTCAGCGAAGCGCATCCTCAAGTCTCTTAACTCATCTTATTGAATAGGCGATTGGTCGTTAAATGCCTACACACGTTCAAATAATCACAATAACATCAATACAAGTCATCTTTCAAAACTATAATATATAATTTAACAAGTTGTTTAAATATTACCTTATTCCATCCATCCGTAATAGATGTGGAGACTATGTTCAGCATATGAAGCATCACATAATAGCCGCACGACCACCCGTCATTTTGAAATCGAGACTACCAACAAAATTAATTTCAATGTCAGTTGAATATACATATAAATTAGTAATTATAATATTAATTATTTGATAAATAAACTGCCAAACCTTGATGATGTTCCATACAGGATTTGCTTTAGCCTTAGAAGTCCTACTTCTCCCATTGGCGCAACTTATGCTACTCGCCTTCAGCGCGCTATCATAAACAAATAATCATATCGATCAATTAACAAATTCATATATCATGTGTGTAATAAACTAAAAACAACTGATATTAAAACTTAAATTAAATTTAAGATTAGTTACTTACTTATTTACAGCTTCCAACACCACCTGTGGCGGCTGTTGGTGGAGAGAGCAATAGAATATGACAGTATGCCTAGACGGGTGAAGTACGAAAACTGCCAATGTCTTTTCATACAGTAGGGAGCCAGATATAATTCTTTCTGATTGTCTCCCAACAAGTTCCCTAAGTATTTACTCAATGCATCGCCATCAAAGAAATCGGGCAGAAGGATTGACGGATCTAAGAAGCCGTAAACTGATGCAACGCCCTTATCAAGCAGAAGACGATGGAGATACCTAAGATATGAAAAGGTGTGGATGTTAATTAATATATATATTGAAATTAAAATAAATTATTAAATGGAAAAATACCAAAAATAAATAAGTTATAAAATTAAAATTAACTTACGTGCACCAGAGACTGAAAACATTGTTGTTCATCCAGACGTTATTTCTGCAGGCATTCCCGAGATCGTCACCACAGAAGGTAAATATCCTCCGTTGATCTGGGCGTGCCACCCATCCATCGTGCTCCAATGGACATTCAAAAATCTCAAACGCATAATCCTCACCAAGTGAGAACAAACGAGTGATAGGTGACAGCGACACCGACGTCGACTTGGCCTTCAGTTTAGGAAAAATAAAATAGATAAGTTGTTGATAATTAAAAAAAAACAAGTAATTATTTGACTAATTTGGACATTAATAATGAATACATACCTTTATTAACATTTCGAGCTCACGTAGTTTGGAGTCCAACTCAAGCTCACGCCTTTTCATTTCCAACTCATGCTCATGGCGTTGGACTTCGAACTGCCGCTCCCTAGCTGCCAACTCATCGTCCTCCACATGTGCCCTACTAAAACTCTATTTTGTGCTCACATGTGAAGGGTTGGCATGCCTTGCGGTGTCCTGAGATGTACCGACGGAAGAAAGCTCTCTAGCAAGCGCCTGCTTGAATTCCGGGTTGGATATTAAGCTTTGCATCAGATGTGTTGTAATAGCTGGGTTGGACATGAGGTGCTGAGAAATGTCAACCAAAATTGATGCTTCATCGACCACCCGCTTTCGTGAAGCAGACTTGCCATAATATTCTTTGATGGTCACGTTCCCAGGAACACCGAGAACCCGACCAGGATGGTCTTTCTTGCCTAGAGCAGTCATCAAGACGTCCCGCCGTCCAGAAGGGATGAATGAGCCCTGGGAGGATTGTGGTTTAAGATCCATCTACAATGAAAAAAATGAAAAAACGTGCAAGTGAAAAGTGTTGCAAATATCTATACAAATAACAATTGAAATCAAGTTAATTATTTACTTACAATCTTATCTGCCACTTCGCGAGTGGCATCAACTTTAAAAGATCCCATCTTTGTCATGCGGCCGACTAACCAGACATCCTCGCGGTCGATGTCCGACGGAGGACTTAATGGTGTGCCCTCAGGCACCTCTCCTCTTTCAATCCTAGCAGAGTGCTCTTCCTGCTTCGCCCTCAGCCTATCCGCCATCATCTGCTCGATCCGAGTCTGGTACCCACCCTGAGACATGGTGTGGCGGTGGACTTTCTTCACCTGATTCTGCCGACCCTTTTTTGCCATAGCCTATTCAAACAAAAACACATAATTAAATACAATTAAATGATCTATAATAAGCATACAAAATTAACTTAATCAACCAACCTGAAATTCTCCATCCTGTCGACTCCTGGCAAACATATCCCAAGTATCCTGATCAATCCAGGGATAATCCGATAACATTTTATCAAGCCGCTTCTTCCCAGATACATAGTACCTGGTAAGATCATGCTTGAACCCATTCCAACGCTTTGATGCCATTTTCATACATTTATGACGATGATCCTCGTCATTTGGCACAGTCCAAGCTACCTACACATTAAATACATAACAACTGGATGGATTATAACTCAGATAATTATCTAATAATGTAAATCAAACGAATGTAAAGGTAAAATACCGCGATAGCCTCCCAAATCTGATCCTTAACGTTCTGTGGAACGTCATTCCAGTGGTTGTAGTTGATGCTTACGTGCTGCTTCGCTTGTAGAAACACCCACTTATTAAATTCTTTAGCACGGGGTCCCTGGGCATTTAGATTAGCATTGAAGGACACCTCAAGCTTCTGTCCGCTTTGCTTGTCCTTCTCTAGTTTCTTCAATGAGGTGGCTCCTCTACCCCGTTTCCTATGAGCCTGTGATGTCTGTATGGACAATAAAAATGATAAAATAGAGGGTTGTAACATTATAAACTTACATTAAAAAGAAGGACTAAAGATAGTATATAACATGTAAACTTACACTAGAATCAGGCATAGGCGTGATCGGGTCCTGCGAAGCCCCCACAGTGTCCTCCCGTGCATGTGGGCTATCCGACTGATCCATATGTATGCCTGTTCAGAAACAATATATATGTATTAACATAGGTTATAACTCAAAATAAATACAGAAGTATAAATAAAAATAACTAGATAGGTCCTGTAGATATACAAAACATCTATCCAATATAAGGACAATACGGGAGATTGAAAACTATAGTTTTTGAAGATTGCCAAGCACTGGTCACGGCCTGGCAGTGATGTCCATCACGGCCGTAACGTGCCAACTGAACCATACCCTCACATGCAGAACTGATCACGGCCTAGACGTGATGAGCATCACGGCCGTGACAGATCAACCAGCAGAGCAACATGCACTAAAACCAAAAATAGAGACATTCCAAACAACTCAAACTCACGGTTTCAAGTTTCAACTACTGAGACTACAGTTTCAACATACACTCAAAACCAAAAATAGAGACATTCCAAACAACTCAAACTCACAGTTTCAAGTTTCAACTACTGAGACTACAGTTTCAACATACACTCAAAACCAAAAATAAAAAAATGTGCCCTAAAGACTCACCAGAAATAGGCGCTCGCGTGGTGGTGGTGGTGGTGGTGGGGGGGGGGGGGGGAGCTCGAGTGGTGGACAACGTTCGATGTGGTTACTGAGAGCAGAGGGACAAGGAGAGTTAGTGCGCGGGAAGGAGAAAGAGAGATGTCAAGTTATTGCAAAGAATGAGCGGGAAAGACAGAGTTAGGGGTTAATAGTGTACCTCACGGTGGTGGCGAAGAAGCCCTCGCGGTGGTTGCGGTGGAGATGAGCTCGCGATTAGGGCAGAGTGAGAGTGAGGGTTGAGAGTGAGGGTTGAGCGTGATAAAAAGAGAAAAGAGACGTACAGAGCGAAGTGCAGAAGGCGCGCGGGTGTAAACGTTATAATCAAAATAAAACAACATTTTACGTCAGTTGTTTGTAAAAATTGACGTTAAAGGATGAGGGTGTAAACGTTATAATCAAAATAAAACAACATTTTACGTCAGTTGTTTGTAAAAACTGACGTTAAAGGATATTTAATTAACGTCAGTTTTATTAAGAAACTGACGTAAAAAATAAAAAACTTTTAACGTCCGCTGTTGAAGACAACTGACGTTAAAAGTGTTCTGCAAAAACATTAATTCCTTTTACTACTGTGTTACTACCCCTGAGCATTAAGTTTATATATCAGTTTTCAAGAAAATCAGTCTCTTTTCTCTATATAGGATATAGGATTATTTACGTTAGCTAGTTATTTAACTGAAAATCACACTTTTAACGTCAGTTGTATTATACAACTGGCGTTAAAAGTTTATTAGTTTCTACAAAAACATTCATTCCTTTGACTACTATGCTACTTACCCATTCACCTTGTAACCTAATCCTCTTAATGAGCATTAAGTTTTTAGATCAGTTTTCAAGAAATTCAGGTAGTCTCTCTTCTCTATATAAAGAACCATATTCTTCTGTATCAGTCGATCTGTATTACACCACCCTCTTTTCCTCTATATTTCGTGCTTTTTTCCTTCACAATATGCCTCTATCATATTTGAGGTGTTGTTATTTCTTCCTATTCCTAAACTTAAAGGTCTCTGTCTTAATGGTGAAAAAACTTTTGAGGTTGAGTAAATCACATAACATGGATGGTAAGGTTGGGTAAATCACATAATGTGATTCCCTCACTTTATTTCATCCCCGTCATCCCTTTCACTTTGCTTTGGAAGCAAGTGACTGTGGATTCAAGACGATGCATCAAGGAATTCCAGTGAAGGAGAAGATGCATAGATCCATTTCAATGTGGATTCACTTTTGCATCATGGAATTCAAGTGAGGGAGGAGATGCATCCATTGGAGTTTCTGAGGACAGGATTGAGAAGAAAATGATGTTGAAGCAAAACTTTTTTATATTTTAGGGCTATGTTGCAGAAATTTTTTATCTTTTAATCATTTAATTGTAACTTATGAATCGCTTCAATGAGATACGATTTGATTATACATATAACTTGTTTTTATGTTAAGTGTTTATTTATTTTAATTTGCACAAGAATTTGTTTACTAATTCAAGCTAATTAATGAAGATTAAAAATAAACTTGTTTAAAAAAAAAGTTTAGAAATAAACTGCACTATATATATGGAGTGACCTGTGTTAAGAGTGACAACAGGGCATTTCAGACAGGGATATAGGATTATTTAGGTTAGCTATTTATTTAACTTAAGTAAAAATCACACTTTTAACGTCAGTTGTATAAAAAACTGACGTTAAAAATAAATATTTTTTTTAAACAAGTTTTAACGTCAGTTGTATTAAACAACTAACGTTAAAGGTATATAGGTTTCTGTAAAAACATTCATTCCTTTGACTACCGTGCTACTTACCCATTCACCTTGGAACCTGGTTAATCCTCTTAATGATCAACTTGTTTTTTTAGCAACTTACCACGCCTAGTAACTTCATCCTCTGCTCCAATAAATAGCTTCCTTCCTTCCTTTTATTTTCTGCTTCACAATATGGCTCTGCCATGGAGATTAACTTCATCACTCTTTCTTCCTATTCCTAGACTCAAAGATCTTTGTCTTAATGGTCAAACAACTTCCGAGGTTGTGTAAATCACATAACATGGGTGATTAGGTTCTGTAAATCACATAATGTGAGTTGCTCACCTTATCATCCTTCTGAAGAATTGGCTGCTACAATTCCAAAACCTCAGCTTATGAATGACCACATTATCAGCATGTACCTCGATTCCAACATGAGTAACACCATCACTGCTAGACATGGTCACATTCGGAGTATAGTTTTCCCTTTGGCATATTTCATAAAACTCTCTGATGGGATGTAGCTTTAATGTTTCGGGTGTGATAAGGGGTTCCAAAAGTGGCCTTATGCTTTGCCACACAACCTCCACATTGAATTCTGGAAAACTCAGTCGCTCGACTCTCCTCTCTTGCTCACCCGTGAAGGGAACGAAGCCTCAACAAATGTTTAGGATTTTAAACCCTTTCAATGTAACTTTTTATAGGATTTTAAACCCTTTCAATCTTCTGTATCGATCGTATTACACTTCATGAATGAGATCCGGTTTGGGTTATTGATTCAACTGATACTTCGCACATATATTTTAGTTTTCAAAACAGAAACACAAAACATCAAAGCAATTGTGAAACTGAAACTTTGAGGAAGGCAATGCGGAAGGGTACGTATACTAGATAAAAAAATTATTAAAATAACATTTAACGTCTGTTGATGTAAGGACTGACGTTAAAAGTGAAGTGACTCACTTTTAACGTCAGTTCGATAAAGAACTGACGTTAAAATGTTCACTGTTAACGTTAGTTGTTTATTGAACTGACGTTAAAAGTGAGTCACTTCACTTTTAACGTCAGTCCTTACAACAACCGGCGTTAAAATTGAATTAATGAAGTCTGATATTTACAAAACTGCCACCGCCCTCTTTTTAACGTCTAGCTTTTGGTTAACTGACGTAAACATTTACCGTCTAATGTATATTTTCCACTGGTGATCATATTTTGGTAAAACTTTTTTTTTTCGTTTCCTTTTGTGTTGTATAAGAGTTGATATCATTCTTCATATTCTTGGTACCCGGAATAATATTGTTATTAATTCTAAAAGAGTTTGTTAAATTCTGGAGATATTCACATTATTTTAATATTATGGCAAGATAATCTTTAAGGAGAGTATCTTATACACGCCTCATACGATAAGCAAATTTACTGGTGTTCTTTAGTTTTCCTATAATTATTATTTTTATTTATTATTTTTACAACACAAAAATCACCTTATTTGTGGTTGTGGCTGAGATTCTCCAATATCTTGAGTCTCATGTTCATCCTGAAACAAAAATCAACTCCAATATTTTATCACATTTCTCAAAATGTCATATCTCACCACACTTCTTGTATGTGAATGTCTTACGAGTCTTGTGCCGCTGGCAGGTAACATCTATCAAGTGCATATCTCACCATTTCAGGGAGCTTTTTTTGCAGAAAAATATTAAAGTTTTTGTTCTCACAAATTTTACCTTTAAAAAGAAACCAACAAAAATAATAGAAAAGGAGAAAAAAAATGTATTTGATCTTCAACTGTATCATGCCAAAGAAATAATACAAATATAAATCTAAACTAGATTATTGGAGATAGGGCTGACCCAGAGATTTTGGGTGTCCTGGACGAACTCAGGGAAGTGGCGTCCTCATAATCATTTTAATAATCCAATCGTAATAAAAAAAATCATTTTCGATAGAAATCAAAGCAAAACTATTTAATCTAGAATGACATAATTTGGAATAGTTGGTGGGGTTTACCGTATACAACTTCAAATGGCGTAATTCCTGACCCAAGCAAATAATTTGGAATAGTTGGTGGGGGTTTACCGTAAACAACTTCAAATGGCGTAATACCTGTGCTAGAATGTATGGAAGTGTTGTAAGACCATTCAGCAAGAGAGAGGAATTTGTACCATTGGGTGGGTTTTTTCATGAACAAAAGCTCTCAAGTACTGTTACAGAACCCGATTAAGAACTTCGGTTTGATCATCTGTTTCGGGATTGTTTGAGGTGCTCATCCTGAGTTTAGTGCCACATAGTTTGAAGAGTTCGTGCCAAAATTTGCTATCTAGAGACAGGAAGGTGATGTAAAACAATGAAATATTCAAACCAAATAACAGACTAGATATGATGCAAAAAGAATGGAAAACAATTAATTAAGATCTATTATGTCTGGTTCACCAATAACCCACAACTATATGGCTTGATTTGTTTTCTAAAAAAATTTCATTTTCATGCTTTAAGTTAATTCATTGATGTTACCCAATGCATGCAATAATTTGGTAACAACAGTTAAAGCTTATCCAACCACTCAGTACAAGCCCTTTAAGCATGTGGTCAGGGGTTCGATCATTAGCTCTTGCGTATGGAGAAAACCTGATTGGGAGAGATCGATCCTTCAATATCGTCCAGTACCTCGAAAGATTAGTCTCAGTAGTTGCGTGCGGATGATATCTTGGAATACCAAAAAAAGAGGTCCATGGCCCAAGGATATTATACATTTATAATAAGCAAATGTTAACCAGCGTCATTGATTAAAAAAAATCAAAAAATAGAAAATTTCTATTAGAATATGATGCATTCAACACATACAAAAAATTTAAAAGTTGTGATTTCCCATAAAATTTTACTATATATTGATTTCTTAACTAATACCTTTAGAACACAAATTAGCAAGACCTTTTATAATAAGCTTGATGCAAGTAGTTATATGCACTAGCTTAAAAAAGGAATTTTAATATTCCTTTATTTATTATGAATAATTGATAATTGATATATTTATTAAGATAATGTTATAATTAGATGAGTTTAATTTTCCAAAGATACTATCAACCAATCATAAAACATGGTATGAATAATTTTTAAGATAATTAAGATAAAGGTTTAATGAACTTTTTGACCATTACCTTTTAAGTGAGCTTTGATTTTGGTCTCTGATATTTTTTTGCAATGGTTTTGGTCCCTGACTATTTCAAAACATTGATTTTAGTCCCTGAAGTTAGATAAGGCCTAGTATTAATTTGCAACCTAGGTTTGAAAGTTTCTCTGTCTCAAAGGCTGCAAAAGAGGTTTTGCAGTTGGTTGTAGGCCATTCGTAAAGGTTGATGGCTATTACCTAAAGACAAAGTACAAGGGACAACTACTGATAGCAGTTAGGAGGGACCCAAATGATCAGTACCTTCCCTTGGTTTTTGCAGTGGTTGAGCAGGAGACAAAAAGGAGAGATGGAAGTGGTTCTTGAAGATATCGAGGATGGGAGGAGCAACAGTTGGGGGACTAAAACCAACATTTTGAAATAACATAAGGACTAAAATCAACGTTTTGAAATTGTCAAGGAACAAAACCATTGCTAAAAATGTTAGGGACTAAAACCAAAAAACACCTAAAGTGTAGGGACCAAAAAGTTTATTAAACCTAAGATAAAAGTCAAACATTTTAAATGATTTGATAATTTATGATAAATTGACAATATAAAAAATTTCTACATTAGCATCGCATACCAATTAAATCCTAATTCGATTTGGATACAAAATGCAGGCTTGCTCTAACAAGCTTTCTCAATCCCGAAAATTAAGAGATTTTGATATTGTGATGGGTATATATATGTCAATGAGGGCTAAGAGCAAACCTCTCGAACAAATTCAAATCTTGAAAGTTTCAACTGGAAAAATTGCACTCATCAAACGATTTATTTATCATAAATGTCATTTCAGTGAGAATTGTACACAATGAACAATCATAAACGCATAGGAAGATGATTGCAAAGACCATACAAAGAAGGTTCAACATTCAACACAAATTTAGAGGGGGAGAGGGAAAAACATATAGAGAAAACAATGTGCAGCAAAAGCATAGAGAAAACAACGTGCAGCAAAAGCATATGCTTATAACTGAGCAACAGAAACAGTTGAGAAAAGAACCTTTTGATATAAATCACTCAATGTAGTTTACACTCCCAGCTCACAAAAGAATTGTATCAAAAAACGATTTTGGTAACTAAAGAATGAGAAAGGATGTGGAAAAATGAGAAAGAATGAGTAAGAATCAGTACACAAGGACAATTATCGTGGTTCAGGGCCAATGGAGAACCCCTACATCCACACTGAGACGAGCTTATTCACTATGATCAATTCAAGAACCATTACAAGTGTGTCAAGTATCTAATACCTCACTCTGATTAGTTCTATCAGCTTGGCCTCTATATCTACAATCATGACAAGCTATTCATCTTAATCATCTATGACTTATATGCTAACTAACTAACCGAATACAGGTTGTTACAATTCAGTTACAAAGAAAAAACAGTTATGCATAACAGCTAAGTAACTAACTAGCACCACATAGACTTTAAGTTGCTCTAATATCACTGCATCAGCTAACTGCACATTGATGATCCACTTGCATAACATTCTCCCCATTGGATCTTCAATGACTTTGCCAGCTAGCTCTTCACAGCCTCCTTAAGAGGCTTACATACCACAGCTTCCAATGTTGCCCAAATTCAAGCAGTGACTGAATTTGGTAGTTGGAATCACTTTGGTCATCATATCTGCAGGGTTGTCTTCACTGGCCACCTTCTTAACTGCTATCAAACCTTGAGATATTATGTCTCTAATGTAGTGTAGCTTAACATCAATGTGCTTTGTCCTCTCATAGAACACTCGGTTCTTTGAGAGACTAATAGCACTTTGAGAATCACACCAAACACTTGTAGGAACAGTTTCCCCTTCTAGTTCATTTACAAGTCCTTTCAGCCACACTGGTTCTTTGATAGCTTCAGTCAGTGCAATATACTCTGATTCAGTGGTTGACAAAGCCACAACCGGTTACAAATTGGCTTTCCAACTCACCACACTACCATATAGAGTAAATATGTATCCAGTAATAGACCCGCGTTTGTCCACATCCCCTGCAAAATCAGCATCAACATAGCCTGAAATGTTTCCATCACCCTTATCCTTTCTGCCATATATAAGACCAATGGACTTGGAACCCTTTAGGCACCTAAAAATCCATTTAACATCTAACTAGTGCTCCTTTCTAGGGTTAGCCATGAACTTGCTCACCATGCTTGCTAAGTATGCCAAGTCAGGTCTTGTACAGACCATGGCATACATTAAACTGCCAGTTGCATTAGAGTATGGAATGCAGCTCATTGCTTTCTGTTCAGTCTCAGTTTTGGGAGAATGATTGATAGACAATTTGAAATGTGCAGCTATAGGTGTAGAAACAATTTTGGCATCAGACATATTGAACTTGCTAAGCAGTTTTTCAATGTACCTTGCTTGAGACAAGTACAGTAAGCCTTAAGATCTGTTTCTCTGAATGTCCATGCCCAAAATTCTTTTTGCTGCACCAAGATCTTTCATTTCAAATTCTGAGCTCAGTATTCCTTTAAGTTGTTTGATTGCTGTAGCATCTGCACCAGCTATCAACATATCATCCATATAAAGGAGAAGATAGATGAAGCAGCCTGTCTTGGTTTTATTGAAATAGACACAGCTATCAAAAGAACTTCTACAATAACCATTTGAAACAATAAAAGAGTCAAACCTTTTATACCATTGTCTTGGTGATTGTTTAAGACCATAGAGAGATCTTTTGAGCAACATACTAGTTGTTCCTGTTCACTCTGTATAAAACCCTCTGGTTGATTCAGGAAAATATTTTCCTCTAATTGGTCATGCAGGAATGCTGTTTTAACATCCATCTGTTCTAGTTCAAGATCATAGGTTGCACCTAGAGCCAATATGACTCTAATGCTTGTGTGTATTACCACTGGAGAAAAAATCTCATTGAAGTCCACCCCTTCCTTTTGTGTAAAACCTTTTGCCACAAGCCTAGCTTTATACCTACTGCTTTCAACTCCTGGTACTTCTACTTTCTTCTTAAAAATCCACTTGCATCCTACTATTCTCCGGTTTTAGGCCTTTCCACAAGTTCCCAAGTATTGTTCTTCATCAGGAAATGTATTTCATTTGTCATGGTAGCTTCCCAATTTAGTTTATCAGGTCCTGAAATAGCTTATTTGTAGCTTGTAGGATCTGAAACTTCCTATCCATTTCCACAGCCAAAGCATAGGCTATCAAATCAGCATATCCAAATCTCTGAGGTGGTTTGATCTACCTCTTTTCTGTCTCTGACCAGGTTGTAAGATGATTCTTCTTCAGTGTTTTGAGAAGGAAAATATGATCCAGTATGAGCTTCATTATTGATTGTTTATGGTGATTTCGATTGCTCTAAAGGTTGTTCCACCTCCAAATGAGTAGTGTGATTTTCTGAGATAGGTTGTTGAGAAGTAGATGATTCTTTTCCAGCTTGTTCTAGCATGTCTTCTTCTCTAAAGATGACATCTCTGCTGATTATTGTTCTTGGTCCAACAGTATCAATTAATCTTACCTTGTAGCCCTTTACACCTTCAGGGTAACTAAGGAAGATCCCCTTCCTAGCTCTTGGCTCAAGCTTACCTTCACTGACATGTATGTATGTTGTGCAACCAAAAATCCTCATATTTTCATAGTTAGGTGCTCTACCAGTCCACTATTATTCAGGTGTTTTGAAATCAATTGCTGTAGAAGGCCATCTATTAATCAAGTAGCAGGCTGTATTTACTGCCTCTCCCCAATAATTCTTGGACAGTTTTGCATTTGAGAGCATACACCTCACCTTCTCCAAAATGGTCCTATTCATCCTTTTAGCCAGGCCATTTTGCAGAGGGGTATGCCTCACTGTTTTGTGTCTTGCAATTCCACTTTCCTTACAAAACTCAAGAAACTCTCCTTCTAAGTATTCTAACCCATTATCAGTCCTTAGAACCTTGACTTTCATCCCTGATTGGTTTTCCACTAGGGATTTCCATTGTTTAAAGCACTTGAAGGCTTGGTTTTTGTGTTTCAACAAATACACCCACAATTTTCATGACCAATCATCTATGAATGTTATAAAGTACCTTGCTCCACCCAAAGAAGGTACTTTTGCTGGCCCCCAAATGTCAGAATGCACATAGTCTAGAATAGCCTTGGATGTATGGATTGAATTTGGAAATTTGACCCTTTTCTGCTTGCCATACACACAGTGTCCACAGAAGTTTAACTTCTCTAATATACCATTTCCTATCAATCATTGCTTGTGTAGTTCCTGTAATCCTCTCTCACTCACATGGCCTAGTCTATAATTCCACAACTGTGTAGAATTTGTCTTTGAAATGGACACTAGACCAGATGAGTTCAACAAAGTATTACCTTGAAGTCTATATAAACCATTATGTCTGATGCCTTTCATAATCACCATGGATCCCTTACAAATTTTCAGGACTCCACCTTCACCTGTAAAAGAACACCCTGATTGATCCAACATTCCTAGAGAAAGTAAATTCCTCTTCAGATCTGGTACATGCCTGACATTTGCTAGAGTCCTTACTGATCCATCTGCCAGCTGTATTCTGATTGATCCAATGCCAATGACCTTGCACTCCATGTTATTCCCCATGAGTACTTTGCCTCCATTGATTTCTTCATATGAGTTTAGCCATTTTTGATTTGGAGTCATGTGGAAAGAGCATCCAGAATCAAGAATCCACCCATTGCAGCAATTTTCAGTGGACACTGACAACACCTCTGCAATGTCATATCCATCGGCCAATACTGCTACATCATCCCGCTCCTTGCCTTTTCCGTTGTTCTTCTTCCTTCTCTCAGGACACGCCTTTCTGTAATGTCCTTCTTTATGACAGTAATAACAAGTTCTTTTGCCTTTGGACTTTGATTTCTGTATGTGTTTGTTCTTGCCATCTTTCTTTTCTGATCTTCCCTTTGCGTAGAGACCTTCTTGCTCAGCACCTTCACCTTTGATGTATATTATCTTCTTCTTTAGTTCTCGAGAATTCAAGGTGGCTTTGACTTCCTCTAAGGTGAGAGTGTCTCTTCCATAAAACATGGTGTCCACCAAGATTATCATAAGAAGGTGGAAGAGAGCATAACAAGATCACTGCTTGATCTTCTTCATCCATCTTGACCTCAACACTTTTCAGGTCAAGAACTGCTTTGGTGAACTAAGTAATATGCTCTTTGATGGACATGCCTTCCTCCATCTTCAACTGATGAAGTCTCTTCTTCATATAGAGCTTGTTAGTCAGGGACTTTGTCATATACAAGCTCTCCAGTTTCAGCCAAATGCCTGCGGGCAGTAGTCTCCTCTGCAACTTCTCTAAGAACATCATCAAATAGGGAGAGAATTATGGTGCTGTATGCTTTCTTGAGAAGATCTCTCCTTTCCCTTTTAGAAAGAGTTGTAAGGAGCTTTGATTCCCCTGCTAAGGCTTCTTCCAATCCTTGATGGACAAGAAGTGCCTTCATTTTGATCCTCCATAGACTGAAATTGTTTTCTCTAGTAAACTTTTCAACATCAAATTTGGTTCCCATCGCGGAAATTGCCCCCCAATCGAAATGCTACTGATACCAATTGTTGATAAAAGAACCTTTTGATATAAATCACTCGATGTAGTTTACACTCTCAACTCACAAAAGAATTGAATCAAAAAGCGATTTTGGTAACTGAGAAGTAATGAGGAAGAATGATGAGAAAGAATGAGTAAGAATCAGTACACAAGGAAAGTTATCATGGTTCTGGGCCAATGGAGAACCCCTTACATTCACACTGAGGCGAGCTTCTTCACTATGATGAATTCAAGAACCATTACAAGTGTGTCAAGTATCTAATACTTCACTCTGATTAGTTCTATCAGCTTGGCCTCTATATCTACAATCATGGCAAGCTATTCATCTTAATGATCTATGACTTCTATGCTAACTAACTAACCAAATACAGACTGTTACAATTCAGTTACAAAGCAAAAACATTTATGCATATCAGCTAAGTAACTAACTAGCATCACATAGACTTTAAGTTGCTCTAATATCACTGCATCAGCTAACTGCACATTGATGATCCACTTGCATAACAGAAACCACTTGTTTACCGACATTGCGACCACTATAAAGGCCAACCAAGGCTGCAGGGCCATTCTCAAGGCCCTCAGCTATGTCTTCTATGTACACAACCTTCCCTTCTATGATATGAGGCAAGAGAAACTCCAAAAATTTGGGATAAAGGTGATAGTAATCACCAACATAGAAACCTTGCATATGAAGACGCTTAAATATGACACTTGCCAAATTTGTCACACCATCTGGTTGAGTAAGATTATATTGTGAGACCATTCCACAGACGGGTATGCGGCCATGGACTCTCATATTCAAGAGTACAGCATCAAGTGTCTTGCCCCCAACATTCTCAAAGTAAATGTCAATGCCTTCTGGAAAGAACCTAGTTTTTTAATGGATCCAATAAATTAACTTTTTTTATGGCAATAAACAAATTAAATTTGAATTCCTCTATCACAAAAATATTAAATAATGACCTTTTCAAAGCTGCATTGAGGTCCAGCTCTTCTTTGTAGTTAAAAGCTTCATCAAATCCGAATTTGTCCTTCAATAGATCCACCTGGTTGTAAAAAATACATTCAAATGGACATTGTCAAAAGTATTTTTGTAAGATAATTAGGCTAGTTCAAAAAAGTAGTACCAATAAGTAAGGAAAGGGTGATGCCTTTTTTTTACATTTATGCAGACATATATATACCAATTATCGCATACATACCTTCTCTTTATTTCCAGCACTTCCAACGACATAACAACCAGTCAATTTAGCAAATTGCCCAACAAGTTGACCGACTGCACCAGAGGCAGCTGAAACGAAAACATTCTCTCCTTTCTTGGGAGAGCCTAATTCATAGAAACCAGCATAAGCAGTCATTCCTGGCATACCTGTGTTCAAAGAAGAAAATAACATTGGTCAGAAGACAAAACAAAATTGGAAAAGATATTGAACTAACATCCATAGCCCTGTTTGCATGCTGGCAAAAACAATAAAAGATACATTTTATATCAATTTAGTCTCAGAAATAAATTTTATCAGTTTCGCCCCTTAAACTTGAAATTCCTTATTCTTTTCATCTCTACATTTAAATTTAACAGCATTAACTTTATTTCAGAATGATGTGGAATGTCCAAAACAGCCTACTAGGTTTTTTTTCTTCCTGCATGTCATTGCCTGTTGAATCTGTACTATCAAAGCTTGATTGTGCAGAGTTGAGATGCTTTGCCTCTTCCTTTGATTAGTTTGATATGTTATGCAATGGCCAAGCATTAGTAGCCGGAATAAACTCCAAATGGAAATCTCATAATAAGTTCAATCTGGTGACCATTGCTATGTTTTGCTTGCTCTATCTATGCATTGCACATTACACATAATGTAAATAACAAGTACATCACAATAAACTCAATTCTCCAACCACATCCTTTTGTTGTGATTCTAATGGTTATTTGTGTAGTTACCAAGCTGATCATATCTATCCTTCGTTTAAAAGTATAGGAAAGGGTTTAATTTAGGATGAGCAATGAGCAGCAAAAGAGCAATTCAAGAAAGAGAGCATACCTTAAAATTTTACAGTGTGAAGAAATGGCCAATTTAAATGCAATAGTTATGCGCATACCTTTATTGCTTGTCTGATCAGATCATGTGTATTCCTATTTCGTAAACTATACAACTTGTTGATTGTACTGGCCGAGAATGTAAGACCGAGAACTCGTCTATACACTGGACCAACCGAGCTTACCCCCACGAATGGGCCTTGGCCCAAACTCCTCCAAAGCTGAGGACATGTCAGCACGCCTGACACCCGAGAATAACTACTCGGCCCCAAGCTATCCATCCGCAGACTAATCGGGCCGAATATCTCGCTAGCCATAATGTCACTCCGGATAATCAGGCTCCGGATATCTCTCCCCATGATCGCGATCTGATCCAAATATTCCTCCGCTTATTTCGGAGCTTGATCCTGAGAGATCACTATAAATAGGGGGTTTACCCCTCATTCAGAACTACGTTTGCTTTGATTCCCTTTTGGATACGTAGGAGCAGAATCCACATTCTTTCAAGCACAATCCAAAAACACCCCACTAATCCTCGTTCAGCCGAGTATCTCATATCCGAGATATTTGGCCGGAACATTTGGCGCCGTCTGTGGGGATCGAAGCAAATATTTTCCCATACCACACAAAATGGTGAGGATGAGAAGCGGAAACTGCAGGAGGGAGGAGCCAAGGAATGCCAACAACGGAGTTAACGGGGATAATGGAGAACAGTCCGTAGGCCCAGCAGGAATGACCGACAATCCCGTGGTTCAGGAACTTCTCGCACAGGTTGCAGCGCTGAGAAGGGAGAATGAAGAAATCCGCCGGCAGAATGACCGTCGTGAGAGAGAGCCGAGCAGGGAGAGGTCGGTCTCTTCCTCACATGAAAGAGAGCGCCGACCTCCCGAGATTGAGGGGTCCAGAAACTTGTATCGGGAAGGGGGTCCTCACCTCCGGGCTTCCCACCGCAACAACCGAAAGCGAGAGGAAGAGCGATTCCCTAAGCGGGCCCAGAATTTTCACTCCAAACGAACAGACTTAATGACAAGGCCAGCCTGCGGAAGCCGAGGCATCCTTTCACGAACGATATCATGGGGGTCCCCTTGCCAGCCAACTACAAGCCCATCAACATCGACAAATATGATGGCACCTCAGACCCCGAGCGCCACTTGGACGCCTTCACCACGCAGATGTACCTTTTTACGGATGACAACGCTGTCATGTGCAAAGTTTTCCCAACCACACTGAAGGAGGCAGCGTTGACTTGGTACACCCAGCTACCCCCAGCCTCGGTGGACTCTTTTGATACATTTGTGGCTAAGTTCAGCGCTCAGTTTGCCACGAGCCGAGCCCACCAAAAAACCTCGGCCTCACTGGTGAACTTTAGGCAAGAGAAGAATGAATCCCTGAGCAACTTCATGGCCAGATTCAGCAAGGAGGCGGTACTCATCCCCAATCTCAGTGCCGATGTTGCACTACACACCATCCTGACCGGGTTGAGACCTGACCCTTTTGCTAGGTACTTAGCTCGGAAACCACCAGCCGATATGGACGAACTGAGAAGAAAAACTGCAGGTTACATCAATATGGATGAGGTGGAGGAGTCCAAGAAAAGGGATCGGACCGATGAGGCCGACAGGCGAGAAGGTAGAGACAAGAGGAGGGCAGGGGGTGATAAGCCGAGATTGAAAGGCCCGGCCGAGCATTTCCAGAGGGGACCGAAGTATGATCATTATACTCCCCTCAATACAAATCGGGCTCGGGTGTTCGAGGAAGCGTACAGCGCGGAGCTTCTGCAGCTCCCAAAGAGTGGCCACACCCCCCGAAACGCGGATCGCCAGAAGCATTGTCGGTATCACCGCAACTATGGCCATACCACCAGGAGGAGTCTTTGGGTCCTACGGGATAAAATTGAAGAACTGGTTCAGGCTGGCCACCTCAACAACTTTGTCCGAAGAAACAACAACAACAGTGAGAGGCGCGGTGGAAACAGAAGGAGAGAGGGTGACCGAAGCCCGAGGAGGGGCGGCGATCGACGGAATGATGAGAGAGCAGAGACCAGAGAAAGGCAGAACGAAAGATGGGAAGAGGATAATGTCATCCGGGGGGTGATAAACACCATCTCAGGAGGGTTCGCAGGGGGAGGCACAACAAGTTCAGCTCGGAGAAGACATCTGCGGTCCATCCGATCTGTCAACTCGGTATCTGGCAAGCCTCCCCGAAGTTACCCCCCTATTATCTTTTCTGATGAAGATTTTGAGGGAGTAGATCCCAATCAGGATGACCCCATGGTGATCACCGTACAATTGGCCAACTTCTCGGTCAAAAGAACCCTCGTCGATCAGGGGAGCTCCGCGGATATATTGTATTACTCAACGTTTCAGAAGCTCGGGATCCCGGAGAAATCAATTCAGCCGTACGACAGTAAACTCGTTGGCTTCGCAGGGGAGCAGGTTGATACTCGGGGATATATTGACCTCTTGACCACTTTTGGCGATGGCAGAGCTTCTAAAACCATCATGGTCAGGTATGTGCTAGTTAACACTGTTACATCGTATAATATCCTGATCAGAAGGCCGTCCTTGAACGAGTTAGGGGCTGTGGTCTCTACTCCCCACCTCACGATGAAGTTCCCCTCCAGCTCGGGGGACATAGTGGCTGTCCGAGCAGATCAGAGGATGGCAAGACAGTGCTATGCTGATAGTTTGCGGGTGAGCAAACTTAAACCCGCACTTGATAGAAAACCCTAGACAGGGGGAAGGACAAGACGGTGAATTCGGTAAACTCCGTTGAGCTGGATCCCGGGATGGACGTGCGGGAACAACGTCCACAACCTATTGAGGAGCTAGAGAAGTTCCAACTCGGCGCGCGGCTGAGCAAGTGTACTAAGCTCGGTGGTCACCTTGAGCCTACTCTGAAAGAAGAAATAAAGCAAGTGCTGCGCAGAAATGCCGATCTATTCGCCTGGACCACATCTGACATGCCGGGAATTGATCCCAACTTTTTATGCCATAAATTGGCAATCTGTCCCGAGGCGAAGCCGGTGGCCCAGAGAAAAAGGAGATTAGGTGAAGAGAGGAGAAAAGTAGTCGAAGAGGAGACAGCAAAGTTGGTCAAGGCCAACTTTATCCGAGAAGTAGAATACACCACATGGCTGGCCAACGTCGTTCTCGTCAAGAAAGCAAACGGCAAGTGGCGCATGTGCACTGATTACACGGATCTGAACAGAGCATGCCCAAAAGACTCTTATCCCTTGCCGAGTATTGACAGGCTGGTTGACGGGGCTTCCGGATACAGAATTTTAAGCTTCTTGGATGCGTACTCCGGGTACAACCAAATTAGAATGTACCCCCCGGATGAGGAGAAAACAGCCTTCATTACCGAGGGGTCAAATTTACCTTCTGAGTAATGCCGTTTGAGGTGAAGAATGCGGGAGCTACGTACCGAGAGACTTATGGACCGGGTATTTGAGAAGCAAATTGGCGAGAACCATGGAAGTATATGTGGATGACATGGTGGTAAAATCGATGACCCCTGACCACCACCCTATAGATCCGGAAGAAATATTTCAATTGGTGAGAAGGTACAACATGAGGCTCAACCGGAGAAGTGTGTTTTCTGTGTCCAGGGGGGTAAATTCCTCGGCTTTATGCTTACGCACCGGGGAATCGAAGCCAATCCCGATAAGTGCCGGGCCGTAATTGAGATGAGAAGCCCGCAGAATGCTAAAGAAGTACAAAGATTGGCAGGACGGCTCGCGTCATTATCTCGGTTCCTACCCAAATCCGCTGAGAAAGCTCGGCCTTTCTTCAAACTGCTGAAGAAGCCCCAAACCTTCAAGTGGACCGAGGACTGCGAGAAGGCCTTTGTCGACTTCAAGGACTTTCTGTCCTCCCCGCCGATATTAACAAGACCCATCCCTGGGAAAGAATTGTATCTGTATCTGTCAGCCTCCGAGAATGCTATCGCCTATGGTCATCGTNCAGGAGGTAGAGAAAGCCCAAATGCCAGTATACTTCATCAGTAGGGTGCTTCATGATGCCGAAACTCGGTATCAAGTTATTGAGAAGCTGGTCTTAGCCTTGGTGACCGTAGCTCGGCGATTGCGCCCGTACTTTCAGAGTCACCAAGTGGTTGTTAAGACGGATCACCCGATTAAACAGATACTCAAAAAGCCCGAATTGGCGGGGCGTATGATTGCTTGGTCAGTAGAGTTGTTCGAGTTTGGCTTGAAATACGAGATGAGAGGACCCTTGAAATCACAATGCCTCTCTGACTTCATAGCCGAGCTCCATCCACAGCCAGTGGCTGAGGATATATGGTGGAATTTATACGTGGATGGATCCTCGAATGTTCGGGCGATGGAGCGGGGGTGATTCCGGAGGGACCGGGGATTTGATCTTGGAGCAATCGTTAACGTTCGAATTCAAAACCTCGAACAATCAAGCCGAGTATGAAGCTCGATAGCGGGACTAAGGTGGCAAATGAAATGGGGGCAAAAGGTGTTAAGTCTTAGGAGTGATTCACAACTAGTCACTAGGACAAATATCAGGAGGCTATCAGGCGAAGGAACCTCAGCTCACCAGATATTTGTGTAAGGTCAACCAATTAATCGCCGGCTTTGAAAAGTTCACTATTGAGCACATTCCCCGAGAAGAAAACACTCGGGCTGATTTGCTATCTAAGCTAGCCAGCACAAAGAAGCCGGGACACCACGTAAAGCGGTTATTCAAGAAACCCTCAATGAACCAAGCATTGGGACGAGGAAGAGGTGATGGCCAACGAGTTGGTTGACCGAGAGTGGATGACACCTATATGGGAGTATTTATCCTCAGAAACTCTACCCTCGGATCAGGCCGAAGCCAGGAGAGTCAGGCTCAGGGCGAGTCACTTTACCATAATCGCCGGGGAGCTGTATAAGCGAGGATTCTCGGCGCCTTTGCTAAAATGTCTGACCAGGGCACAATCCAAGTATGTCATGGAAGAGGTTCACCGAGGAATCTGTGGTTTTCACGGTGGAGGCAGATCAATGGCCTCCAAGATAGTCCGAGCAGGGTATTATTGGCCTACCCTCAGAGCTGATTGCACGGAGTGGACGAAGCGGTGTGATGAGTGCCAAAGATTTTCCAATGTAAATCATACCCCCCCTGAAGGGCTTCACACATTAAACTCGCCTTGGCCGTTCGCAATGTGGGGAATGGACATACTGGGGCCTTTCCCAGTGGCCAAAGGCCAAGTCAAATTCCTACTGGTAGCAGTGGACTACTTCACCAAATGGATCGAAGCAGAGCCTTTGGCCAAGATTACCGCCGAGAAGGTGCAGAAATTTGTGTGGAAGAGCCTTATTTGTAGGCACGGAATTCCCTTTGCAATCGTCACTGACAACGGAAGACAATTTGTGGATAAGAAGCTACGGGAATTCTATGACAACCTCGGTATCAAGCACCAAGTTACATCCGTTGAGCACCCCCAAACCAATGGGCAGGCCGAAGCAGCTAACAAGATCATCCTCGGGGAACTGAAGAAAAGAGTAGGAAGATCTAAAGGAGCTTGGGCAGAGGAGTTACCGAGTATTCTCTAGGCCTACCACTGTACGCCTCAATCTACCACTCAAGAAACACCCTTCAGGCTTACGTACGGAACCGACGCCATGATCCCAGTAGAGGTTGGTGAACCGTCTTTCCGACGTGTGCAACACGAGCCGAACGACAATGAGAACAATATGAGGATCGAACTTGACTTGGTAGAAGAAGTTAGGGAGGAAGCCAGAATCAGAGAAGAAGCCTGCAAACAGAGAGCCACTAGAAGGTATAATTCAAGAGTGAGGCCAAGGAGTTTTCTGCGCGGAGACTTAGTGCCGAGAATAAAAGGGGAAGCGAGGAAGGACAGCACGGAAGGCAAGTTAGCGGCAAACTGGGGAGGACCATTCCGAGTAGCTGAAAACCTGGGGAACGGGGCATATAGGTTAGAAGAATTGTCGGGAAATCCTATCCCGAGGACTTGGAATGCCTCTCATTTGAAGTTTTATTACAACTGATGTATATAGTCGGGTGCTGTACTCTTTTTCCTACCTCGGTATTTTTTCCCAAAATGGGTTTTGACCGGGGAGGTTTAAACGAGGCACACCGCGGACTCCATTCAATAAAAAGCAAAATTTATTATGAATATGGTTTTATTTTCTTTTGCTTTGCCGAAGTATTTATTTTGCAGGCATCTTATTCTGGTGGCCGAGTACGAGCCAATGGCCGAGTTCGAGCCAGTCAGAGGGGCCAAGTTTGAGCCCGGCGGCCGAGTCCGAGCCGTTAAATTCCAAAGGCCAAGTTTGAGCCTAGTAGCCGAGTACGAGCCAATGGCCGAGTTCGAGCCAGTCAGAGGGGCCAAGTTTGAGCCCGGCGGCCGAGTCCGAGCCGTTAAATTCCAAAGGTCAAGTTTGAGCCTAGTAGCCGAGTACGAGCCAATGGCCGAGTTCGAGCCAGTCAGAGGGGCCAAGTTTGAGCCCGGCGACCGAGTCCGAGCCGTTAAATTCCAAAGGCCAAGTTTGAGCCTAGTGGCCGAGTACGAGCCAATGGCCGAGTTCGAGCCAGTCAGAGGGGCCAAGTTTGAGCCCGGCGGCCGAGTCCAAGCCGTTAAATTCCAAAGGCCAAGTTTGATCCTAGTGGCCGAGTACGAGCCAATGGCCGAGTTCGAGCCAGTCAGAGGGGCCAAGTTTGAGCCCGGCGGCCGAGTCCGAGCCGTTAAATTCCAAAGGCCAAGTTTGAGCTTAGTGGCCGAGTACGAGCCAATGGCCGAGTTCGAGCCAGTCAGAGGGGCCAAGTTTGATCCCGGCGGCCGAGTCCGAGCCGTTAAAGTCCAAAGGCCAAGTTTGAGCCTAGTGGCCGAGTACGAGCCAATGGCCGAGTACGAGCCAATGGCCGAGTTCGAGCCAGTCAAAGGGGCCAAGTTTGAGCCCGGCGGCCGAGTCCGAGCCGTTAAATTCTCAGGGCCAAGTTTGAGCCCGGTGGCCGATTAAGCCATAAAGTTAAGTATAAAGGTCAAGCACGATTTTACTAGCCGAATCCGAGTTATTATTAAGTTATAGACGTTGAATTTAAGCCGCGAAATTAGTAAAGCTGAATATGGGCAAAGAACAAAATTCGGAAAGGCCGAGTACGAGCCATTATTTTATTAAGAAAACCGAGTACAATGCACAAGGCAAAAATAAAGCCGAGTTTGACTCTTGAAAAGTACATTCACGGGACCGAGCACAGCGCTGAAGTTGAAAACTGAAATTGAAAATAAGGGCCACTCGGCCCCCAGTCCCCCCGATTGAACGCCACCACGCTCTCTTAAGGGAGGCTGTAGTTGCCACTCCCCCTTGAGAAAGCTGGACGATGAGGTGCTCGGCCAACTCCAGGAGTAGACGACCTCTACCCCTTTCGCCACTCCCGAGGACTGCTATTCTCCCAGTTAACATCCTTTTTGAAGGATTAAATCATAAAAGGAATTCTGGATCCCATCTCCCACTTACATCCTTTTTGGCGGATGTGAAACCCAAAAAAGGATGTTAACTGGGAGAGGGGAACGTAAACCCCCGACGCTAGCATAGAACTACTCGGATGGAAGAGAAGTAAGAAACGAATTTGGCTGATGCAAAAGGATGAGGAATGAACAAGTGAGGCAGCAGAAGGGCCCTATTTATAAGCAAGGAAGGAAGTAACATGCGTGAGAGTTTGTTGGGAAAACAAACCTCGAAACTAAGCAAAAGGCAGCGATTGCGTGAACCCATTACGGTTTCCAAAGCATTTAATGCATGACAACGCAAAACGTAAAACACGTGTTTTTCGTGTAACGACCACCGTCCATTTTGGACGGTAGAATATTTCGGCCTTAGCCGAAGATTCGATCAACAAGCCAGGCACAACAAAGAATCAGCAAAATGATAATGATATTCATTCAAGTAATGTCAGGTTACAAGGGCATGAGCCCAGTACAAACGATGGACAAAAAACAAAAAACTATAACAGCTACTCCCCCCTATGGCTTTCCTCGGCCTCTATGTGACCTTCGAGAGAGCCCCCCACCACGTCCACCTCTTCCTCCCCCTCGGGAATAATGGGAACAAGTTCCCCATTCACCACCTCCATGTTCACATTGGCCCCCGAAAGGTCGATGCCGGGAACTAGAACCTCAGCTTGGGCAATGGCTTTGTCAAAACCTTTCCGGTGCTCGATGACAATGCAGCTGGTGGCCTCCTTTACGTCCTCCTCCTCGAAAGCATCTTAGCTTGGATCTCAGCCTCCAAGGCGGCCTTGAGCCGATCAATCTCAGCCTGAGCCTCTTTGAGCTTTCCTTCGGCACGAGCCTTGTCTTCTTCAACCCGAACTCTGCCTTCCTCGGCTGATTTTACCCGAGAATCCAGCTCATAGTTCCGAGTATTAATGTCAGCAATGGTGGTAGTCAGGCGTTCATTCTCGGAGGAAATCCGGGAAAGATCCCCCTTCAACCTCTCGATAGCAGCAAACTCGGACTCCAATTGTTGAGACTTCCTCTCGGTCTCCGTCACCTCTCGGCTACAGAAACGGGCCAAAGCTGCAGCGCGAAGGCAGTAGACCGAGAGGGCCTCCATGCTGGATCGGGCCCCTTGCTGCTTGATAAACCGAAGATCAGCGGCTTTTAGGATGCTCGAGTTGAAAGAGGAAGAGGGGTTGAAGTCTTCACCCCAGAGAGATGAAGTCCCTGCCTTCAGGGTGGTGTTGTACCATTTTGGCTCGAGGGGGGCAGAAAGTGGCACATTCCCGCCCCGCGATTTGCGTCCCCTGAGTAGTAGGGCGAGGGGAGCTTGGGCCAGGAAGGGGAGAATCCTCGGCAACCACTTCAACCTCTGCCCTCTTCCTTTTTTGAGGGGCGGATGACGAAGCCCCCTTTGCAGAAGCCTTGGTGGGAGGAGGTCTTTTCTGTTTCTTCTCGGTTGAAGAAGGACCCTGACCCTCTTTACCAACACCAGCCTTGACAAGCTTTGAAAAGTCGAATTTTCCCATGATGACTGTCAAAAAGAAAGGGTTGTTAGTATAACAACACATGCAGAAAATACTTAAGAAACTAAAAAGCCGAGCACTTACTTTTAAGGTCGGACCTTGGGGTGGAGGAGAAGGGGAGTTTCAGAAGGCGTGCACAATGGAGGGCCGAGGAAGATTTTCTAGTACATCTATATCCCGCCTATCCTCGGCAGCAGGAATGATACTCAAGCCGACGAATTTTGTGGGAGAGGATTGCCGAGTATAAAGGAAACTTGGCATATTTATTCTCGTCAAAAAGTGGGAGGTATGAGAACTCGAAGGGCGAACACGGAAGAAGCCAACCTTGAAGTCTTTATACGACGATGCGAATAAACTAAGAAGACCTCTTCGGTTCAACCCATTAAGGGATACCCATCCCTTTTTCTCGCCAAATCTGGTTTGATAAAAGTACAAAAATTTTGGAGTGGTGGGCTCTATCCTTATGTATTTACATAGAATCTGAAAGGCTTTCATAAAAGCCCAGCTGTTAGGGTGAAGCTGAGTAGGTGCGACGTTCATGGTTCTCAGAACGTCGCACTCAAACTCAGTAAAAGGAAGAGACACATGCAGTTTTTCAAAAAGTGTTTTATACATATATGTAAAGGGGGGCTCGAAAGGACGAGCCCTTAGAAAGACACACTCGGTGCTCGAGCACGGAGAACAAATAAACTCGGACTCGTCTCCGGAGGCCGAGATATTGATATGGGACCGAAGTTGAACAATGGAATCAGGAGTTTGGTAGTCAGAAAAAAAGGTTCCAACCTCCCCTTTAACCCAGGTATACCCGGGAAGGGTAATATCGGGAATAGGGTCTTTTGGAACCCTAAGGCGTTGTTTGCGAGCGGCGGGTTTGGACACTCTGGGAGGGGGAGAACCAGACCTAGGCGAATCAGACTCGGAAGAATCTGAGTCAGTCGAAGATGACCCGGAGGAGGACGGTTCCGCCTCCCCAACGCTCAGTTCCCGTGAAGGAACAGAAGAAACAGAAAGGGATCCCCCAATTGGGGAAACTTCGCGCTCAACCAGAGGCGAAGTATTCGACTCAGAAGACACAGATGAACTCATATCTGGAAACCAGAAATAGAGCTTAGAAGCACGAAGGAAAGGAAGAGACGGAGCGTACCTGGAGGATGATAAGCAGAGAGACAATGGCAGAAACTTGGAAGACGAGGGTGAATGGCAAAGAAGGGTAAGCAAAGTAGGAGGGAGTTGGCGCCAGAGGAGGTATTTATAGCCTGCGATTGGAAGCCCATTGTCCATCGGGCCCAAAAAGGGCGCGACTTTTGATTGTCCCGACGCGACTTTTGATTTTCCCCCCATTAAATGGGCGCGGAACTCTAGGGTTTCTTGTCTATGGCGTGCCGAAGAAGTAATAGGGGAATAATTGCTTTCTCTGACAGAGAGAGAAGACTTGATTGAAACGACAGCTGAGAATGTGGATAACTGCATAGCCGAAAAATAAGCTCGGTTTCATACGTATCAGCTCCTTCGCTTATTCAAGCTCGGAGCTCAGGGGGCTTGTGTACTGGCCGAGAATGTAAGACCGAGAACTCGTCTATACACTGGACCAACCGAGCTTACCCCCACGAATGGGCCTTGGCCCAAACTCCTCCAAAGCCGAGGACATGTCAGCACACCTGACACCCGAGAATAACTACTCGGCCCCAAGCTATCCATCCGCAGCTAACTGGGCCGAATATCTCGCTAGCCATAATGTCACTCCGGATAATCAGGCTCCGGATATCTCTCCCCATGATCGCGATCTGATCCAAATATTCCTCCGCTTATTTCGGAGCTTGATCCTGAGAGATCACTATAAATAGGGGGTTTACCCCTCATTCAGAACTACGTTTGCTTTGATTCCCTTTTGGATACGTAGGAGCAGAATCCACATTCTGTCAAGCACAATCCAAAAACACCCCACTAATCCTCGTTCAGTCGAGTATCTCATATCCGAGATATTTGGCCGGAACATTGATTAAAAGGCTAACCTTGTTTTGAGCAGCAAGATGAGGAGTGCTCATTAGAAACGAGCAAAAATTATTTTATGTTTCACATAGGCATCAAAGTTAACACCGTCAAGATAATGTTGGTTCAATCGTCAAGGCTAAGTACCTTAACGTTGTTTCTCCCTGCGAGCCTTGCTCTGCTAGGGTTTTTCCCCATGCGCCGTCATGGACTTCTCTCCTCCCTTTGTGGAGGCTTGCTCCCCCCCCCCCCCCCCTTCTATGGGGGTTTATTGGTAAGATCCCTTCCTCTCTCCCATATCATCACCCAACCCTCCTGACGCCCCTTCGTCTCCTTCGTTCGACAACCTTTCCTTTCGCCACTGAAGTCCGCCGCGACTGCTGGAACTCAGATCCGCCACCCTGGCTCCACCACACCCTCAAGCTGTCAGTCACGGACCCATCTTCCAACCCGCCTCCACCAACTCCATGGCCAGATCTCTGTTTTCTCATGGAGACCATCCTGCTCCCTTGTGGTCGGTTTCCCACCGCCACCCACCTCACTCCGGCTTCGACCAAGATGTACCCCCCTATCGACTTGTGCTTGACACCGGTGGTACGCCTACCACCGGAACCACCACCACAGAACAGAGTAAGCACTCTGCTGGAAACAAAGGGCCACACTTGCCACAGCGATTCCATGCCCCAACGCACGGAGACGGCTCCCCCTCCTCCTGAGCAGGTCGTTCTTCAGCCCCCTCCAAAACCACCTGACATAGGTAAAAATTATCACTTCCGGTGTCTTTCTGTTGTGGCTTTTGCTATGTCCCTACTGTGCAGTTTCGTTTTAGTTATTGTTCGGGCAAAGAATGCTTTTGAGATGTTTGAGAAAAAGCCCATGAATTCGGTTTTTTGGAAGACCGTAGAGTGTGGAAATATTCTGGTGGCTGATCCCGATTTCAGTATCCTCTCCATTCTTCAATTAGATTCTGATCAAAGGGTTACATGAGACATTTCTGAGACCACCTATAGTCGAACCGAGCCTGAACAAGCCAAAGAAATGATCCGTAACTGGATTAGTGTTAAGACTGCGGCATCTCGTCTTTTCATTGTCCGTAACCGAGTGAGGAAGAAATTGTTAGTTTGGGTGTTAGGATATAGACTTCGGCTTGATGTCCCTTTGCTTTCTATACAATCTGTGTGTTTTATTGTTGCTGAATTGGTTGACTTAATTTCTAGAGTTAGCCCCTTAATTTGGAGGGGGGAATGCCCCTACCCTGTTTACTCAACTTGATTGTAATGACCATCCTTTTATCAAAATGAAGTTGTTTCCTTTTAAATAATAAAAAAGTTAACACCGTCAAACCAAATGGATAGAAAGCTGGAAAAATTGAGGATTTTATGTTTTAGGGACTAAATTAATAAAATTTATCTCTAAGAATTAAATTGATAAAATTTTTTTTTGTATGTTTCAAGGACTGAGATGGAAAATTGTTTTCTTTCAAATCAGAGTATCCTTCACTGAAAAAAAGAAGAAAATAGAAAAGGCATATAGGAACAAACAGCTCCTACTTAATAGGTTTATTCAGTAACTTTTAACCCAATATCTTAATGATACCAGACAAAAAATGATGCATTTATCACATGAAAACTTCATAAGTTGAGGCATCCAGAACATGCTGACATCAAGTGCATCATTCACTAAGAATCAATATAAATTGAAATTACTGGATACATACCAAGAATTCCAGTATAGTAGGAAAGTGGGACATCGGTGTGCTCAATTTTGAATTGTATTTGTGTTGAGGGAACCAAGCTGTACTCTTCCCATTTAGTAAAACCCCATACTAAATCACCTTTCTTATAATCTGGGTGCCCAGGTTCTAGGACTTGAGCCACACCATATCCTGTTATTGGCTGCAATTACTCAGCAGTTAGTGAGACGGTACCAGTCTTGAGTATTTTATATTATCCAACAATTCATTCGAATAGAGAGCATGACTTACAGAGCCAGGGGTATAGGCACCAGATCCCGCAGGACTTTCCTTGCTCATGAGCACTCGCATGTATGGATCACAAGACAGATAAAGATTCTTAAGCAGCAAATCATTGGAACCTTCAAAGTGACGGTACCTTCAATGAGGTTCAGGTCGGATTCTTTAGGAAAACCAGTGACATAGTCCCTGAGAACCACTTGCTTGCTCCTCACTTGTGCCATTTTACTATATATTATTAGGTCCCTGTGTGGTGTGTGGTAGTTCAGGTTTCAGAATTGTCCACGAATTGCAAGGGAGAAAATGGGAATAATGAAACGGCTATAGGTCATTAAAGCTAGACGTACGTGTCGAATACAAAAGAGCACACTGCATGGCCTGCATAGTACTTTATTGAGAAGTTAAATATATTATGTTTCCTTAAATTAAATACACCAATTTCATGTATATGAAGGAAAAAAAATATCACGGGTTTAAGTAAGTATGAATGTATGATTGAATATACTGAAATAAATACAAGTGATGTGATACTATTCAAATTACATTCTCTAACCACATATACTAAAGCGCTTGTAGTTGTATATTTGTACAGCTTGAAGCGGTGTAAAAATGATTGTAAAAGATGCTGTGCATATTGCAGCCTTTAGGTGAGGAAGGGTCGTTGAGTTCACTTCACACTAGATGTAGATTGGCACAATAGGGGGTGTACGAAAGGGGACATTAATGTAGAAAATGGAACGAATAGGCATTAACTCTATCACTCTAATTTATCATCTTCCTCACTTACGTCTAAAGTGGTTCTTGCAATTGTAGTCCAAGTCATACGGGCAAAACGTTTGAATGCTGTTTCGCCATTTTAAGGTCAGAAGATGCCAATGTGGTCCAAAGGAAGCCCATTTTTGGGATGATGGGGGTCCTTTTAGTTGTTAAGTCTTTCTTCCAATGATGTTGTATGCTTAAACAAATATGTAAGAAGGAAAATGATTATTACTTTTTGTACATAAAGTGTGAATTAATATTCGACAGTTGGATATTATCATATATTATGCGAAATTGTAATAGATGTACCATAAGTAATAATCAAAAAACGTTCAAATATGCTTTTGAATAAGCTTCTTATATTTCAAATATTGAAATATTATATTTAAAATATAACATTCAAATATTATTGTAAAGGGATGAGTAACTAACTGACTGTTAAGTCAGTTAGGTTAGTTAGATTACAATTGTTTAGTAGTTAGAATAACTACCTAAAGTGTATTAACTCCTAATCTCTATAAATAGATGTGTCAAAAAATATCTCTATAAATAGAGAATACTATATCAGTAACTCAGAATGCAATACATGAGATTCTGAGCATTATCACTTTCTTCCAAGCTCTCTAATTCTTTCCCAATCTTGCAGTTTATGATACCTTTATGGTATCAGAGCTCAAGATCCTGAAATGGCCACACCCACTCCTATATTTGTGCATTCTCTTCCCCTTTCTCAGTCAATGATTCCAATCTCAGTGAAGTTGGATGATGACAATTTCTTGACATGGAAAATGCAAGCTTTGGGCACCATTAAAGCTCACAAGCTCCAGAAATACGTTTCAGAAACAAACTCAAGAGGAATGCCTCGAAAATTCGCAAATGATGAAGATGCATTATTAGGAAAAGTCAGTGAAGCTTACGAGAACTGGGAGCAACAAGATCAATATGTCTTTACATGGCTTTTGGCTTCAATGTCGCAGAATCTCCACACAATAATGGTGGGATGCGAGTTTGCATACCAGATTTGGTAAAGATTACAAGCCTATTTTGCTTCTCAAACACATGCTAAGGTGAGCCTATTAAAAGCTCAATTGAGAAATAGCAAGAAAATTGGTGGCATGAATGAATTTTTGTTATCAGTAAAGAAGATTGTTGATACCCTAATTTCAGTGGGTTCCCCCATTGACACTGCCGAACACATTCAAGTCTTATTAGATGGCTTATCTTCTGAGTATGATTCTATAGTCACTGCAATTATTTCAAGAACTGAGGGTGCGTTTGGGTAAACAACTTAATTAAGAGCTTATCACATAAGACCTTATTGCATGAGAGCTTATGCCATAAGCGCTTAAAGAAATAAAAATAAAGAAAGGGCACGAGAAGATTCGAATAGTGAAAACACGAAGAGGGTGTTTAGTGCATAAGCTCTTATGATAATTCCATAAGCTTCTCCCAGTGACTTATGAAAATAAGTCAAAAACTCCTTATGGGATGACATAAGTTATTTTTATAAGTTCTGTCAAACACACTGCATAAGAGCTTATGTCATCAGATAAGTCAAAAGGAGCTTAAATAAGCTCTTCCAAACGCCACCTCATTCTTACACAGTTCAATAAGTGGAATCTTTGTTAATTTAAATGGAAGATAGAATTGAGAAACAAAAGGCTAGTACACCTTATGCATTCTCTATGCAACATTTGCAAGCAAACTTGGCTCAAAACCAACAATATGGCAGCAACCAAAACAACCAAAACAGTGGCAGAGATTACAATAACAACAGGGCACCTTACTACAACTCAAATCGTGGAAGGTCCAATAATGGAAATTTCAGAGGCAACTATCGAGGTAGAGGCAGATATTCTCCTAGAGGTGGAGGTAGACAATCTTCCAACAAGCCTCGGTGTCAAGTATGTGACAGATATGGCCACATTGCATCGAATTGCTGGTATAGATTTGACAAAAGGCTCTAAGATCCTAATTACAACTCTCAAGGATCTCAAGGAAGGGCAATGATAGCTGAAAACACAGGTAGAGGTGACAATTCTTGCATGATGGAAGTACCAGAAACTCTGTATGATCCCAATTGGTATCCAGATTCGGGTGCCACAAATCACCTGACTCCCAATGGCACAAATCTGATGAGTAAAGAGGTTTGTGGTGGTGATTCAAGAATTAGGATGGCGGATGGTGCTTCAGCCTCCATTGACCATATTGGTAACTCCCTCTTTTATTCATCTAAGTCTGTTAAACCTCTTTTCTTGAACAATTTAATGCATGTTTCACATATATCCAAAAACTTGTTGAGTGTTTCACAATTTGCTAGAGACAATAAAGTCTTCTTTGAATTCCATCCTGACGTTTGCTTTGTAAAATGCCAGGGAACTAATGCCATTATCCTTTAAGGGAAGCTTAAGCATCGACTTTATGCCTTTGAGAATATACACACGCCAAATTCCTCTTCTTTTTCTACTATTAGTTCTGTAAATAATGTCTGTAATCAAATATCTACTTGTAATAGTTCAGTGTCCAATGTCTCCCTAAACACTTGGCATGCTAGATTAGGGCACCCCTCCCCCAAAATTGTGTCCAATGTACTCAAAAGTTGTAATGTGAATACTGATATCAATAAAATTCCTGAGATTTGCAAAGCTTGTTGTCTTGGAAAGTCCCACAAATTACCTTTTTCAATCTCTAATACTGAGTATCACACTCCATTGTAGCTAGTGTACTCGGATATTTGGGGACCCTCTCCTTTACCCTCATCTAATGACAGTCGTTATTACATACATTTTGTTGATGCCTATAGTAAATACACCTGTATCTATCACTTACAAAACAAATCCCAGGCACTACAATCATTCAGTCACTTTAAAACTCACATGGGAAGACAAATAGGACACTCAGTCAAAGCCATTCAAACTGATAATGGCAAAGAGCACATTGCAATCTCCAAATACTTAGCTGAAAATGGCATCCAGCATAAACTAAGTTGTCCTTACACACACGAGCAAAATGGTTCATCTGAAAGAACACACAGACATATCACGAAATGGGTTTGTCATTGTTGGCTCATATTTCCATGCCACTGCAATTTTGGGGTGAAGCATTCCAAACTGATATTCAACTCATTAACTGCTTTCCAACCCCCACACTTCATAACTCAAGCCCAATGGAACTATTATTCAATCAAAAACCAGATTACAAATTTCTAAAAGTATTTGGATGTCTGTGTTATCCCAACATTAGACATTATAACAGGCATAAAATGGATTTCAGGTCTGAAGAGTGCCTTTTTCTTGGTTATAGTCCACCTCCTTTATAAAAATTTCGTCCTCGAAATTTCTATCACCTTGATTGGTTAAACTTTCACCAACTAGGCACATAACCTCGGATCAAGTCCTCGGATTCGGAGGCTCCAACCAAACCGGAAGAACTAAGGGTTCTTAACACTAAAGCATCATTGTTTATAATTAATATAGACAATTCAAACGAAAATACACAGAAGACTCGCAACAGACTCATACCACGTTCGGACATGGCCGAACTGCTCTGATACCACTAAATGTGACACCCTCTACCCCGCATATATTTTTAAAGCGATAACATAGAAGGAAATAATTTAGTTTTTCGAAATAAGATAAACACATGCTTATTCTTTATCAAAGAAAACCAACTGGTAAAGGATACCACATTGTAACAAGGTCTCAACGCGGAAAATAAGTCATGTTTAAGAAGAAAGACATAACATAAATGTAAACATAAACGAAAGATATAAACGAACCCAACCCCGATGTCACATTACAGATCTGGTATAACCAATCCGATAAACAACTCAGATAAACAACTAAAGTAAACTACGAGTAGCGGCTCCTCGGAGTCACTCCTCAGCAAGCTGCTCACCGTCCTCTGCATAACCAAAAGATACATGCAAAGCAAACAACGAAAGACGGGGAGTAAGAACCATATATATAAACATAACGGAAACAAGATAGTTAGCAAGATGAACATACAACACATAGCAATCATAACATAGTCATCATACCAACACAACAAGCATATCACAATATAACATCAATCATACAATACAATGTGAAACACTACTCCGAATGCATGTGGATCCATCTACACCAGGCGTACGACTCCAGAGTTACATCTCCACATTGGCCAATAAGCACCAACGTCAAGGCATATCACCTTATCATGGGTGGACCCCTAAGATAGCCGACGCACCTTATTCACAGATGCGCCACCACAGGTGTACATGATCCCCTTAGTCTCGGATGAATCACCGTGGATGCCCAGATCGTCTTACACGCGGACGACCTCCCCTTATCATACCTCCCCCTAAAACTCCATGCATGATGCATGCACACAACAAACAACCGTTATCCACCACCCCCATCAACACCATTTATTATGGCTTAACCTCTTTGGCCAACAAGAACCAAAGGTAACATCATCTTTAATCTTTAATTTTAAACGTTAAACAACACTCTGGCCTAAAAGCACCAGAGCTCAACACCTTGATCATTAAGCATTAAGGCCCCCTTGGCCACTAGGCTACCAAGGTACAACATCAACAACACCTTGACCATTAAGCATCAAGGCTCAACATCATCTTTTCACTTGTCTTTGGTCTTCACGTTTTGTTGGTATCATATTAAGTCGTTTAAGCGTTTGGGGTGAAATCCCCTATTTAAGCATTTCTGGTTCTGTGCCCGTGCTCACCCTCAGCACGGGTGTGCTGTACCTACAGGCAAGCACGACCGTGCTGCCTATTAAGCATGGGCGTGCTTGAAAGCGTGCCCTTATCTGGATTTCAAACCGGAGCACGGGTGTGCTCCCAGTTGAGCACGACCGTGCTCAACGGAGCATGGCCGTACTGATATGGGCAGAAAGGGTCAGAAACCCTTTCCCAAATCATTGGGACAATTCACAAATTCAACCAATTGGCTTTTACTAATCCATTGATCACCAGCTTCATTAATCTTAACTATTCTTCATTAATATTCATGTCTTATCATCATGGGGAATTAATCCTTTAATCACAGCTTCATTATTAATGTTCCTAGAATACTCACTAATCAATCCTGGGGTCTTTAACTAAGCCCTACGAACATAACCTAGCCTCTCAATCTATATTCATGTCATATAAACAACTGGGGAAAACATACCTTAATTCTAATTATTATCATTAACGCATTTTAATGTCTTATCATCATTGTTGGCATTAACATCCTCAACAATTAACACTCATTAAGAGCACAACATCAAACAACAGCCAATAACCATTATGACCAATTACAACACGCCATCAACATTCAACATGTTCATAATAGACAACATTCAGTAGCAAGAACATTCATACCAACATAAATCAACTAATAACAGTCATGCCAATATCATCTCACAACAATTAACATCATATAACAATTAGACATAGAGGCATATAAACATGTTATCATACAAACAGTCATATAGGCATTTAATCAAACAACAGGGTCATGGGTTAACCCTTCATCTTACGCTACCCTATAGCCTGCATGTTCATACTAGCCGTTCTCCCTATACCTGGTATGAAGATTTCCAAAACGATAACGTTGACAAACTAGACACGTTCCCTAGAGAAGCTCGACGAGTTCCTCAAGTCTTAAACGATGCTAACACGTGTAACTTCTCTCACAAACGAACTCACAAACTCCAAGAACTTCTAGGGGTTCAAGGGAAAACTAAGAAAGATGAATAGAGGCAGCTATTATGATGTTAACAATGTGAGAAATAGTGTTTAGGTCGAGTCTTATGGTATTAATACAAGTTAGGGCATAATGAGTTCTATTTCAGCCCAAACTGTATACAGGTCGGTATTTTGACCATGACATGAGTTACAAGTTTACTATTGATGCGTTCTTGGTGTCGTTAGAAAGCTCAGAGAAATATATACAAATTAGTGTCTAATGATTGAATCCTAAATCGGACTCTAAGATGGTCAAAAGTTCGATGGAAGTTTAGCGACAGATTTGGTAGTTATTCATAGATAGGATCCTTAGGGGATTATGATCAGATCGTAAGAGGTAATCAAAAAGAGGATTATCTTATATTAATAAGGACTCAAATCTGATTAATTGGATGACTAAAACCTAGGAGGTACACTATCTCGATTTAAATACTAAATCACATGATATATCATAATATCTTTCTTAATCACTTATTATTAATAAAAGCACATATTATATATTAACATATTAAATCACATACAAATATCATATATCCATATAAAATCACACATTAAGGGGCACAATCTCATATTAATACAAATATTCATATATTAAAATACATATTATCATATTTAATAATATATATATATGTATGTATGTATGTATGTATGTATGTATGTATGTATGTATGTATATGTATAAAAATAGTATAACACTAATAACAATTATATAAATAATAATAATAATAATAATAATAATAATAATAATAATAATAACAACAACAACAACAACAACAATAACAACAACAACAACTAGACATCCATAGTAACATAATCCCTTATACGAAAATTGGGGTGTTACAATTCCACCCCTTATAAAAATTTCGTCCTCGAAATTTCTATCACCTTGATTGGTTAAACTTTCACCAACTAGGCACATAACCTTGGATCAAGTCCTCGGATTCAGAGGCTCCAATCAAACCGGAAGAACTAAGGGTTATTAACACTAAAGCATCATTATCTATAATTAATATAGATAATTCAAACGAAAACACACAGAAGACTCGCAACAGACTCATACCATGTCTGGACATGGTCGAACTGCTCTGATACCAGTAAATGTGACACCCTCTACCCCGCATGTATTTTTATAGCGATAACATAGAAGGGAATAATTTAGTTATTCAAAATAAGATAAACACATGCTTATTCTTTATAAAAGAAAACCTACTGGTAAAGGATACCACATTGTAACAAGATCTCAACGCGAAAAATAATTCATGTTTAAGAAGAAAGACATAACATAAATATAAACATAAACGAAAGATATAAACGAACCCAACACCGATGTCACATTACAGAGCTGGTATAACCAATCTGATAAACAACTCGGATAAACAACTAAACTAAACATAAACTAAACTACGAGTAGCGGCTCCTCGGAGTCACTCCTCAGCAAGCTGTTCACAGTCCTCTGCATAACCAAAAGATACATGCAAAGCAAACAACGAAAGACGGGGAGTAAGAACCATATATATAAACATAACGGCAACAGGATAGTTAGCAAGATGAACATACAACACATAGCAATCATAACATAGTCATCATACCAACACAACAAGCATATCACAATATAACATCAATCATACAATTCAATACGAAACACTACTCTGAATGCATGTGGATCCATCTACACTAGGCGTAAGACTCCAGAGTTACATCTCCATATTGGCCAATAAGCACCAACGTCGGGGCAGTTCACCTTAAGCACGGGCGTACTTAAAAGCACCCTTCTCTGGATTTCAAACTGGAGCACGGGCGTGCTCCCTGTTAATCACGGTCATGCTCAATGGAGTATGGTCGTACTTATCTGGGCAGAAAGGGTCTGAAACCCTTTCCCAAATCCTTGGGACAGTTCACAGATTCAACCTATTGGCTTTTACTAATCCATTAATTATCAGCTTCATTAATCTTAACCGATCTTCATTAATATTCATGTCTTATCTTCATGGGGAATTAATCATTTAATCGCAGCTTCATTATTAATGTTCCTAGAACACTCACTAATCAATCCTAGGGTCTTTAACTAAGCTTTACAAACATAACCTAGCCTCTCATACTATATTCATGTCATATAAACAACTGGTGAAAAACATCCCTTAATTCTCATTATTATCATTAACGCATTTTAACGTCTTATCATCATTATTGGCATTAACATCCTCAACAATTAACACTCATTAAGGGAACAACATCAAACAGCAGCCAATAACCATTATGACTCATTACAACACGACTTCAACATTCAACATGTTCATAATAGACAACATTCAGTAACAAGAACATTCATATCAACATAAATCAACTAATAACAGTCATGTCAATATCATCATCACAACAATTAACATCATATAACAATTAGACATAAAGGCATATAAACATGTTATCATACAAATAGTCATATAGGCATTTAATCAAACACCAAGGTCACGGGTTAACCCTTCATCTTACGCTACCACATAGCCTACATGTTCATACTAGCCCTTCTCCTCATACCTGGTATGAAGATTTCCAAAATGATAACGTTGGCAAACTAGACACGTTCCCTAGAGCTGCTCGACGAGTTCCTCAAGTCTTAAACGATGCTAACACGCGTAACTTCTCTCACAAACGAACTCACAAACTCCAAGAACTTCTAGGGGTTCAAGGGAAAACTAAGAAATATGAAGAGAGGCAACTATTCTTATGTTAACAATGTGAGAAATAGGGTTTAGGTCGAGTCTTATGGTATTAATACAAGTTAGGGCATAACGGGTTCCTATTTCAGCGCAAACTGTATACAGGTCGGTATTTTGACCATAACTTGAGCTACAAGTTTCCTATTGATGCGCTCTTGGTGTCGTTAGAAAGCTCTCAGAAATATACACAAATTAATGTTTGATGATTGAATCCTAAATCAGTCTCTAAGATGGTCAAAAGTTCGACGGAAGTTTAGCGACAGATTTGGTAGTTAATCCTAGATAGGATCCTTAGGAGATTATGATAAGATCTTAAGAGGTAATCAAAAAGAGGATTATACTATATTAATAAGGACTCAAAAATCACATACAAAAATCATATATCCATATAAGATCATACATTAAGGGACACAATCTCATATTAATGCAAATATTCATATATTAAAATACATATTATCATATTTAATAATATATACATACATATACATATACATATACATATATATATATATATATATATATATTTATATATATATATATATATATATATATGTATATATTATGTGTGTGTGTGTGTTTGTGTGTATAAAAATACTATAACACTAATAACAATTACATTATCAATTATATAAATAATAATAATAATAATAACAACAACAACAACAACAACAACAACAACTAGGCATCCATAGTAACATAATCCCTTATACGAAAATCGGGGTGTTACAATATACACAAGAAGCACCTCAAACTGAAAATTGTCACCCAATGATCACCAAAAAGAAAGCAGGAATTACCAAGCCCAAGGTTTTCCTAGCTGCTGCCATAGATCTCACTGCCACTGAACCAAAAACTGTGAAAAGTGCCCTCAATTCTCCTCACTGGACCACTTGAATGAAACAAGAATTTGATTCTCTAATCAAGACCAACACACGGACACTCACACCTCTTCCACCTGGCAGAGACCCCATTGGCTGCAAGTGAGTGTTCCGGATCAAAAGGCATGCTGATGGAACCATTGAAAAGTATAAAGCCAGGCTAGTTGCAAAGGGCTTTCACCAGCAACATGGTTTGATTACTTTGAAACTTTCAGCCCTGTAGTAAAGCAAACAACAGTAAGAGTTGTCCTCACTTTAGCCCTGACCAACAATTGGCTTATTCGCCAAATTGACATAAATAATGCCTTCTTAATTGGGGATTTAGATGAAGAAGTATTCATGGTTCAACCACCTGGCTTTGTCCAAGGGGATGGCAGCCTTGTATGCAAGTTGAAAAAGGCTCTTTGTGGTTTAAAACAGGCTCCCCGTGCCTTGTTTCACAAGCTGCACAGTCACCTAACTCATCTTGGTTTCAACTCATCTAAGTGTGACACCTCCCTCTTCTTTAGAGTCACTGGTGCCATCACTGTCCTTGTGTTAGTATATGTTGATGATATACTTATCACAAGCAACTCACCTACAGAAATTGCAGACCTAGTAGCATCAGTGAAATCCAAATTTCCCTTGAAGAACTTAGGTGGACTAAACTACTTCCTTGGCATATAAGCTCATACTAAGGCAAACACAGTCTGCCTAACCCAAACAGAATACATCAATGATATTCTAGTCAAGGCCAATATACAGCAAGCCAAGCCAATGAAAACCCCTATGGTCACAGGCCTCAAACTCTCTGCCTCTGATACACCTGATGCTGATGATCCCTCCTTGTACATATCAGTTGTTGGTGCCTTACAGTATGTGACTGTAACTCGCCCTGATATAGCATTTGCTGTCAATAAAGTAAGCCAATTCATGCATGCTCCAAAAAACTCCCACTGGCAAGCAGCGAAAAGGATTCTAAGATACTTAAGTGGCACCTCAACCTATAGAATAACACTCAGCAGAACCTCCTCACTTCAACTTTCAGCATTTTGTGATGCTGATTAGGGTTCTGACCCTGATGATAGGAAGTCAACAACAGGTTATTGTGTTTTCATAGGCTCTAACCCTATGTCTTGGTCCTCCAAAAAGCAACACGTGGTCTCAAGGTCCAGTACAGAGGCTGAATACAAAAGTTTAGCTGCAGTAGCAGCCGAATTAGCCTAGTTACAGTCACTGATGAATGAACTGAATTGCAGCCCTCCTCATCCACCTAGAGTGTACTGTGATAATCTCAGTGCAGTGATGCTTGCTGCCAACCTTGTGCTCCATTCAAGAACCAAGCACTTCGAATTAGACCTTTATTTTGTACGAGAGAATATTCAAAGACATGAACTGATTGTCCACCACATTCCTTCAGGAGAGCAAACAACAGATGTGATTACAAAGTTAGTGACTCACACTATATTTGAGCAGTGCAGATTCAAACTCAAGGTGCTAGATTCCACACTGATGGAGTGGATTCTGGCAAGTGTACTGGATTCGTCGCCAAGTAATAAAAAGATCGATCCCACAGAGACTGTGATCTCAAATAACAATTAATTATTAAACCAATTAAACTGGACTATAAAAAAAGGATTTTGAAAAGATTTGATTTTTGTAATAAGAAATAACTTAGAAAGTCGGATATTTAAGAATGCAATCAATTAAAATGGGAAAGTAAACCAATTAGGGGGTTTTCAAAAATAAAGAGATTCCTAGGAATTGGGTTACCAACAAGACTGCTTATGTTACTAAATTGACTACCCCTTGTTAATTATCAAAATTGTTTTGAAGGCGAATTTATCTTAAATAAGTTAATGCTCCCTCTCGGGTTACAAAAACCATGACCAATTAAACCAACCCCTTCTCTTGTGGTAATTGAATTTAGATTGAACCCTTTAAGTTTTGTGACAATTTGTGAACCCTCGAAGGACCGCTTCTAACTCTCGTGATTTAAGACCTAAGTTTGATTTCTATAGATCCAATACCTAAGTTCACCACTAGGTTCTTCCTTAGAGTATCTATGACATGCAAATAAGTGCGCACCAGATTCACAAGTAATTCATGCGATAAATACCAAATCGAAAGCGAAATCGAAATTAACAAAGGGAAAACATCAATTCATAACATAAAACAGATCTTGGGCATAGCCCCAATCCCTAGAAATAAAACTACTACTCAAGCATTGCCATGGTCATGGCAGGCTTGATTAACAAAAACATGAATTAAAACCTAAGAGAAGAGAAGAAGAAGAAGAAGAGAGAAAATCCTAATTTTGCCTAAGGAAGAAGCCCAAAAAGTCTCTAAAGTCCCCCTATTTTCGAGCCTAAGTGCTCTATTTATAGGTTAGGGTAACTTGAATCCCAAGCAATCACAAATTCAGATCAAATCAGTTTCTAAAGATCCATATATTACGCGTCACGGCCGTGATGGCCATCACGGCCAAGCCGTGACGGATTCTGCCTTGGAGGTTGCTTCACTGGTTGGTCTGTCACGGCCGTGACCACCATCAAGGCTAGGCCGTGATCAGTTCTGCCTGTGAGGGTCTGGTTCAGCTGACATGTCACGGCCGTGATGGACATCACGACCTGGCCGTGATGGACATCACGACCTGGCCGTGATGGACATCACGACCTGGCCGTGACCAGTTCTGTTTGTCTCATTCTCTTGCTTTTCAAGGCTACTCGATCATGGTCGTGATGGCTGTCACGGCTAGGCCGTGATGGGCTCTGTTTGGCTCATATTCTTCACTTTTCAAGCCCCATCTTCATGCAAGCTCCATCATGGTTAATCTTGAGCATTTTAATCCTTAATTCCTGCACAACAACACCACAAAACCGCCTTACCCGTTCCATGGTAAAAACTAACCAAAATCAAATTAAAAATACCTAATCTATATGAAAATACATGCAAAATGTCAATAAAATATGAGGTGAAATCACACTCATCAAACTACCCCAAGCTTAAGACTTTGCTTGTCCTCAAGCAATCACTAAGACAAGAAAATATAAACAATCAGAGCATGGATAGTGAACCAAGAACCCGAGTAACTAATCCAAGTAATAGGCATATTCAAATAAGTAACCAAGAGACAATCAATTTCAAGTCCAATTAGAAGCTTAGGTTCTCTAGATTCATGCCTCTCACTAATTCGGGCACTCTTCTCACCTCACTCAAGTGTTCAAGGACATTTGACAATTCACTCAATTTCCTCAAGGAATGTATTCTACCATAAGCTTGACCATTAACCAAATCTCTAATTTATTAATGAAAACACATAAGAATCAAGAGGTCTTTTATTTTGGTTGCAATGGGGCTATGTGATTAATTGTTAGGTGGGGAAATCAAGAAAGGAAAATTCAAAAAGACTAAACAAAGTATCAAACTATGCAAAGCATGACAACCTTCTAAAATACCTTTTTGGGCTTTGGTTCACTTTTCCACCTTTCTTTTTTTTTTTTTCTCTCTTTCTTTTTCTCACACCCTTCTCCATTTTTTTTGTTTATTTTATTTCATTTATTTGGAGAAGGGGAGATTTTCAACTTAAGAGAAATATTTTCTAACTTTCTCATCCCACAATTTATTTTTCAAACTACCTTTTTGCCCTTTTGCAATACTTTAAAAGGTGTCATACCAAGCATCATAAAATAAATCAAGGTACCAAGAAAAGTATTTTATTCTTTTAGGCTCAAAATTGGGCAACTAAGGGGTAACATTTAATCAATCAAAGCTCAGAAGACCAGAAAAATACCTAGTGCCTCAATCATTTTCAAATATGTTTTCAATTTTTTTTTTAAGTTTCAAAACGGTTTCAAGTCAAGTTCTAGAGAACACAATCCAAGAGGAATAAAACACTCAATCACAAAGAATGTGGTAGATTTAATGAGTACCCCTTTTTGGCTCAAAAATCTCACATTTAGTTGTTTAAAATCAATGAGAAACACAAATCTAGGGAACCACATGCTAATTATCAACTATCAAAAGATCATCTTAAGCATTTTTATTTTTAGTCTTATCACAAGAATACAAAAATTGGGTTCATAAATTCACTATCTCAATTTATTTGGCACCAAGTTCTCACAATTGGATGCATAATCTAAGCAAGGGGAAATCTAATCATGTGATTATGCAAAATTATGCCTATATGAATACAACATGAAAAATGCAAAAATACAAAAAAAAAATGCAACAAAAATACCCCTACCCCAAGCTTAAAAACTTATATTGTCCCCAATGTAAATAATCAAGTCGGAGAGAGGAGAAAAATGGAACAACTCACCGAGGTGGTAGAGGGTGCTGGCTCACATGCCAGTCAAAGAGATGCTGGAAAATGTGTCACGGCTGTGATGCTCTTCACGGCTAGGCCGTGATCAATTCTGGTATATAGGAGCTGGCCTGTCACGGCCGTGAGTTCCATCACGGCTAGGCCGTGATACATTCTGATCTTCAGGGTCCTTCTCATCACGCCCGTGATGGATATCACGGCTGGGCCGTGATCCTTTCTGATCTTCTTTGGTTAGCTAATCACGGCCGTGACCACCGTCACGGCCTGGGCGTGATGACTTCTGACATTATTTTTCTTTGCCTTTTTGCTCTTACTGCTTTCATAACCTGAAAATACTTGGCAAAGCCATCAATTAGTGATCTTTCTTCTCTAATATTCTCAAATTATTCAAAAACAAAATTCAAAAACAAATGGAAAAGGGAAAGGAAACTTGGGTTGCCTCCCAAGAAGCGCTTATTTACGGTCTTAAGCTTGACCATACTCCCTTGGATCAACCGGGATCGGCTGGGCTTGGAAGTGCAAGAACACCTTTCTTCCATGGAAGTCCTTCAAAGAGAAGATTTTATTCATATGGCCAATTTCGCTTCCGCTTTGCTGTTTTCACTCTGAGTTTCATGGCCTTACTTCCTCCCGGTGGAAGTTTTATCTCTGTAACGCCCTTTGTTACATTAGTAATCCCAAGGTAAAATCAATAAAAAATCCTTTAAAACATTTAATTAAAACATACATCTCATAAATAAAAATTAAAAAAATATATTTAAAGTCTGAAAATACCTCATAATAAATAACGTAGTAATAAAATATCCATGTAGTGAATATAAATATAAATATAAATCAAAAGCCTCAAAACCGGGCATCTAATTACAATCCCAACGATAAATAAATGTGTCTAGCCACATACGACTCCTTATTTAAGAAAATACTAACCAAACTAGAAAGAATAACTAATGGAATCCACTAAGTCTTCACGCATCTTCAGTTTCAATGACGTCCTCCTCGTTCTCTGAAAACAATACTTATAATGAGATATAAAATCCCAGTGATCAACAATACAGTTTTTAAAAATATTTTCGAAAATAACATTGTTCTCAGCCGGTGCGGTAACCGGAAAAACTGTCCATGGCACCCGCTAATTTTCCAAAATAATATATATAAAAGAAAATACTTTTAATATCAATAATAATCTCATCTCAATACATCACATTCCATATACCAGATAAATTCTAGTTTAATCCAAGAAGTCCGAAGACCTCCTAATTAAATTGGCCTCTTGCCGGCATGCCATATATTCACACATCACACGACAATGGCGTCCCATTGCCCACCGCCACTCACGAGGAGTGTTTCGATGTCACCCTCCTGTCGGGGACATTTCCATTTCGATACCTCCCATGTGCACATGGTGGTATTTCTCATTTTTCGACACCCCAACCTGTGGCGGTGTTACTTTCGACACTCCTTTTTAGGTAGTATTACTTATTTTCGACATCCAAATTATATGGGGATGTTACTTTTGATACCCCATTACGGTGGTATTACTTTTCAATACCCCTATCATAGGTGGTATTACGACAAACATCATACAATTCATCATAAGGCACAATTTCATGTCTCATACGTGTAAAAACTCATTTACCAAAAATTAAATATTTGATCTTATCATACATGTAAAATAAACTCACATGGCATAACATACACCGATAAGCACGTCAATCAACTAATACAATACCAATCATGTATTTCATACCATCAGTAACAAGAATAAATACCCAATTTAATAATCTTTTTTTATTTTAATTCAAAACGCCTAAAAAAATTAGTTTATTAATAACATGCATCATTCAATTAAAATCCCTCAAAATCATAGGTAAATCGCTCAACACAACAAACACATGTACCATGGAAAGGGTTATTAAAAGATATTGTTGCTCACCTCTCGAAGACCTCCAATGTGCTCTAAAAATTATTTATGATAAGGATATGCGCTTCCCTAAAAATTCTTCTCCCGTTTGGTGGCATTCTTGGATCTGTGTTGTTACGATTGCACTGGCAACGAATGGAATTCTCTCACTCGCTATACTCCCTCACTGTGCGGCGGCGTCCTTTCCAAGTGTGACTAGAGTATATATAAATATACTGTGCGCATGTCGTGAATTAGGGTCTTCATTTATTTCTTTTTTATTTTTTTTATTTTTCTTAGCAAAATCCGGAAGTGGGTACAAGGCCTGCACGCCACTATCCTTTTATATATATATATATATATATATATATATATATATATATATATATAGTGCATTTCAGGGTCTTTTTTTTTTTAACTTGTGAGTCAGACACAAGTTCACATATATATATATATATATATATATATATATATATATATATATATATATATATATATATATATATATATATATACTAATTCTCTTTTTTTATTCATATATTTATTTTAATTTAATATTTATTTTGTATTCACTAATCAATTCTAATAAATTTCATACTAATAAATTCTCACCACTAAACCTCTTAATCATATTTTATTTTTATTATATCATTATTATTTATTTATTTTATTACTTTTTTTTTATAACTTAATCTTTTTTTTACATTAATTATATTAGAATTTTAGGATGTTACATTTTCTCCCCTCCTTAAATAATTTCGTCCCTGAAATTCGCCTCATACTCACGCACTCATTTTAACATATGGCATATTCAAACTTAAAGGTTACCTAAGATAATAAAATTTGGGTATTGACGCACGATGTCCTCCTCCATCTCCCAAGTGGCTTCCTCAGGAGTCAATCCGTCCCATAACACTTTCACCAATGGAATCGCCTTGTTCCTTAGAGTCTTAGTGCTCTTGTCCAGGATTTGACTAGGCTTTGGCTTATAGATCAAATTATCCTTCAATTGTACAGACTCGGGAGCTATCACGTGAGATTCATCAGACACATATTTTCTGAGTTGCGACACATGGAAAACATCATGAAAGTTTGCCAACTGTGGCGGAAGAGCCAATTGATAAGCAACAGGCCCGACTCTTTTAAGGATTTGGAAAGGTCCCATGAAACGAGGATTTAGCTTGCGGACTTTCATCTACCTCCCTACCCCCCGTCTTAGGAGTGACTCTCAAAAATACTTGCTCACCTTCCTGGAATTCTAGAGGCTTTCTCCTTTTGTCGGCATAGCTCTTTCGTCTACTTTGCGCCGTGCGCATCCTCTCCCTAATTATTTTGATCCTCTCAGAGGTTTCCTGGACCAATTCGGGTCCTATCAAGGTTTTCTCATCTACCTCACACCAACATAAAGGGGACCTACACTTCCTCCCATATAGGGCCTCATAGGGTGCAATGCCTATACTAGCGTGATAACTATTGTTATACGCAAACTCAATGAGAGGTAGAAATCTATACCAACTCCCTCATTCATCTAGGACACACGCCCTAAGCATGTCCTCAAGGGTCTGAATGGTCCGCTCTGACTGACCATCCGTTTGGGGATGATAGGCCGTGCTAAGGTTCAACTTAGTCCCAAAGGCTTGGTGAAAAACTCTCCAAAATCTAGAGGTAAACCTCGGGTCTCTATCTGACACTATAGATATGGGTATTCCATGAAGCTTGACTATTTCCTTGATATAGAGGTATGCCAACTTGTCTAAGCTATAGGTTGCCTTAATTGGCAAGAAGTGGGCGGACTTGGTCAACCTATCCATATCACCCAAATGGCATCTAAGCCCAAACGTGTCTTAGGTAACCCCATCACAAAGGGCATAGAAATTCTCTCCCACTTCCATTCTGGGATCTCCAAGGACTGCAACAACCCCGAAGGCTTCTGATGTTCTATCTTAACCTTTTGGCACACTAAACACCTAGTTACGAAGCTAGCCACATCCTTTTTCATTCCTGGCCACCAATACATCCTCTTAAGGTCTTGGTACTTCTTAGTTATTCCAGGATGTATGGTAAACTTTCCCTTATGAGCCTCCTCTAATATCTTCTCTCTAAGGCTCCCCTCCTTAGGAACAACGATCCTATTCTTAAACTTCACTAGCCTATCAATAGACAACTCATAACCCTCTTGTCCTAACCGAGAATGCAACTCCCGGTCTAAAAGTTATTCCCGCCTAACCTCATCTCTAAGGTCACTATTAATTTCCAACCTATTCAGCTTCAAACTTAAGACATTTAAGGACACATCCAAAACTTCTAGATTCATGTCCCTAAACTCTTCCATGAGGTTCAGCTCTTGCACCATCAAGCTTGACACGTGTAGGGACTTCCTACTCAAAGCATCCGCCACCACATTGGCTTTTCCCGGATGGTACTTCAACTCGAAGTCATAGTCCTTAAGGAACTCCATCCACCTTCGTTGTCTCGTGTTCAACTCCTTCTGGTCGAACAGATATTTTAGGCTTTTATGGTCACTAAAAACTTCAAACTTTGCCCCATAAAGGTAATGCCTCCAAATCTTAAGGGCAGAAACCATGGCTGCTAGCTCTAAGTCATGGGTAGGGTAATTCCCTTCATGTGGCCTAAGCTGCCTAGAGGCATATGCCACCACCGTGCCCTCCTGCATTAAGACACATCCCAAGCCATTCTTAGATGCGTCGCAGTATACCACAAAACCCACTAAGGGATCCGGTATAGTTAAGACTGGTGCTGACACCAATCTCCTCTTAAGCTCTTGGAACCTGTCCTCACACTCCTGGTCCCACACAAAAGGTTTCCCCTTCCTAGTCAACTGGGTCAAAGGTAAGGCTAGTCTAGAGAACCCCTCTATGAACTTCCTATAGTAACCAGCTAAGCCTAAGAAACTTCTCACTTCGGTTACTGTCTTAGGTTGTTCCCATCCTAACACCGCATCAACTTTAGAGGAATCAACTGCTACACCATCCTTTGAGATCGTGTGTCCTAAAAACTTTACCTCGTCTAGCCAAAACTCACACTTCTCTGATTTGGCATAAAGACGCTCGTCCCTCAATATTTGCAACAACAACCTTAAGTGTTCTCCATGTTCTTCTGGTGTCCTAGAGTATATTAAAATGTCATCTATGAACACTACCACAAACCTGTCCAAAAAGGTCCTAAAGATCCGATTCATGTAGTCCATGAAAACGGCTGGGGCGTTGGTCACACCAAAGGGCATCACTACATACTCATAGTGCCCATACCTTGTCCTGAAGGCTGTCTTAGGGATGTCCTCTCCCCTAACTCTAATTTGATGGTATCCCGATCTTAGATCTATTTTGGAAAATACCAACGCTCCCCTTAACTGATCTAAGAGGTCATCTATCCTAGGAAAGGGATACTTGTTTTTGATGGTCACCTTATTCAGTTGCATGTAATCAACACACAACCTCATACTCCCATCTTTTTTCTTCACTAGAAGCACTGGTGCTCCCCAAGGTGACACACTAGGCCTAATCAACCCCTTTTGTAACATATCCTCTATCTGTTTCTTGAGCTCGCTCAACTCTAGAGGTGCCATCCTATAGGGTGCTACTGATACAGGTCCGCTCCCAGGTACTAGATCTATGGTAAACTCAATCTCTCTATCTGGAGGTAAACTAGAGACATCCTTAGGAAACACATCTGGGAACTCACACACAATAGGCAACGCCGCTATATCTCTTTCAGCCTCTATCTTAGCAGAAAAGAGGAGTATATATCCCTGAGCTCCCTCTACTAAGCACTTATGACATAAGGCAGCAGAGATAAGATGTTCTGTCATAGGAGAGTCAACAGACATGGACTGTGGAATGAAAGAAATAGTTCGACTAGCACAATCAATAATAGCATTATTACGAGACAACCAGTCCATGCCCAAAATAATATCCAGACCAGACATAGGTAAACATATCAGATCAACAATATAAGTCAGGTCTTGACACAATAAGGGACATTGCAGGCAGACAGAAGAAGTAATCAATCTATCTTTAGCAGGAGTAGAAACACACAAATCATATGATAGTTTAGTAATAGGTAACTCTAAGAATTGAGTACATTTAAAAGAAATGAATGAATGTGTTGCTCCCGAATCGAACAATATAGTAACCTTTTATCCTATATGAGAAGGAGAAATTCAGTCTTCCTCAGATCAAGCTGCCTCAGAATGATGGCGGTCCGTTCTTTTGGAATTCAAAAAGCCCCACGTGCTAAGGGTCCTAAGTTGTCACAACTCCATCGGTGACTGGCCTCCATTCCCTTTCAGTTGACGGAGAGTCTCTGTCTGCCCTTGCATAGCTCTGACCATACGATCCAAAGTCGATGCAAGTGCAACATTCGTCCCTCGCCTATTAAAAGCCATAAATCTGCTCACTACCAATGAAATACTGGGTTGATCAGGTCCAATATCCCAAAGAATAGCATGCAGCATTTATAACTCTAACAAGCATCCTATGCGTCCAAGTTTTGTTTTATAAAAGTCCTAATGCCACAGTCCGATTTAGAATCGAACTGCTCTGATACCATAAATGTAACGCCCTTTGTTACATTAGTAATCCCAAGGTAAAATAAATAAAAAAATCCTTTAAAACATTTAATTAAAACATACATCTCATAAAGAAAAATTAAAAAAAAATATTTGAAGTCTGAAAATACCTCATAATAAATAACGTAGTAATAAAATATCCATGTAGTGAATATAAATATAAATATAAATATAAATCAAAAGCCTCAAAACCGGGCATCTAATTACAATCCCAATGATAAATAAATGTGTCTAGCCACATACGACTCCTTATTTAAGAAAATACTAACCAAACTAGAAAGAATAACTAATGGAATCCACTAAGTCTTCACGCATCTTCAGTTTCAATGACGTCCTCCTCGTGCTCTGAAAACAATACTTATAATGAGATATAAAATCCCAGTGATCAACAATACAGTTTTTAAAAATATTTTCGAAAATAGCATTGTTCTCAGCCAGCGCGGAAACCGGAAAAACTATCCATGGCACCCACTAATTTTCCAAAATAATATATATAAAAGAAAATACTTTTAATATCAATAATAATCTCATCTCAATACATCACATTCCATATACCAGATAAATTCTAGTTTAATCCAAGCGGTCTGAAGACCTCCTAATTAAACTGGCCTCTTGCTGGCATGCCATATATTCACACATCACACGACAATGGCGTCCCATTGCCCACCCCTACTCACAAGGAGTGTTTCGATGTCACCCTCCTGTCGGGGACATTTCCATTTCGATACCTCCCATGTGCACATAGTGGTATTTCTCCTTTTTCGACACCCCAACCTGTGGCGGTGTTACTTTCGATACTCCTTTTTAGGAAGTATTACTTATTTTCGACATCCCAATTATATGGGGATGTTACTTTCGATACCTCATTTCGGTGGTATTACTTTTCAATACCCCTATCATATGTGGTATTACGGCAAACATCATACAATTCATCATAAGGCACAATTTCATGTCTCATACGTGTAACAACTCATTTACCAAAAATTAAATATTTGATCTTATCATGCATGTATAATAAACTCACATGGCATAGCATACACCGATAAGCACGTCAATCAACTAATACAATACCAATCATGTATTTCATACCATCAGTAACAAGAATAAATACCCAATTTATTAATCTTTTTTTATTTTAATTCAAAACCCCTAAAAAAATTAGTTTATTAATAACATGCATCATTCAATTAAAATCCCTCAAAATCATAGGTAAATCGCTCAACACAACAAACACATGTACCATGGAAAGGGTTATTAAAAGATACTGTTGCTCACCTCTCGAAGACCTCCAATGTGCTCTAAAAGTTATTTATGATAAGGATTTGAGCTTCCCTAAAAATTCTTCTCCCGTTTGGTGGCATTTTTGGATCTGTGTTGTTACGATTGCACTGACATCGAATGGAATTCTCTCACTCACTATACTCCCTCACTGTGCGGCGACGTCCTCCTTTTTCCAAGTGCAACTAGAGTATATATAAATATACTGTGCGCATGTCTTGAATTAGGGTCTTCATTTATTTTTTTTTATTTTTTTTTTATTTTTCTTAGCAAAATCCGGAAGTGGGTACAAGGCCTGCACGCCATTATCCTTTATATATATATATATATATTGTGTGCATTTCAGGGTCTTTTTTTTTTTTTTAACTTGTGAGTCAGACACAAGTTCACTATATATATATATACTAATTCTCTTTTTTTTTCTTCATATATTTATTTTAATTTAATATTTCTTTTGTATTCACTAATCAATTCTAATAAATTTTATACTAATAAATTCTCACCACTAAACCTCTTAATCATATTTTATTTTTATTATATCATTATTATTTATTTATTTTATTACTTTTTTTTTATAACTTAATCTTTTTTTTTAAATTAATTATATTAGAATTTTAGGATGTTACAATCTCCACGTGTTAAGCAACTCCCATTTCATCATTATTTGGTGCATCATTCGTCATGCTAAGTTTGGGAGTTGCTTCCATATTAGGTTCTTCCTTCACCTCTGGAGACATTATCTCGATCCTGCACACATGACTCTCAAAATGAGGGTTGTTATATGAGTTAGTCAAATCAAAATCTACCCTACCTTCCTCTACATTTAAGGAGAGCTTGCCATTTTTTACGTCTATTATCGCTCCAGCTGTGGCCAAGAATGGCCTTCCAAGAATGATAGGGAATTTAGAATTCTCATTCATGTCCAACACCATGAAATCGGTAGGAATGAAAAATTTCCCTACCTTTATGGGAACATTCTCTAGTATGCCTAGAGGAGTTTTAGTTGAGCCATCCGCAAATTGTAAAGAGGATTCGGATGGACTCAATTTCTTGGTTCCTAACCTCTCAAAGATAGTGAGCGGCATCAAACTCGCACTAGCCCCTAAGTCACATAAGGCTTGGTCTACTTTCACCTCTCCAATTGAGCAAGCAATAGAGAAACTTCCTGGATCTTTTAGTTTAGGAGGCATATTAGTTTTTATCGTGGCATCATGCTCCTCAATTAAGCTCTTAGTTTCTTTTTCTACTTGCTTTTTCTTGACCAACCTTTGTGGGAAAGGTATTGGGGGTTGGTACGGTGGTGGAGGGACATACTTTGACTCTATCTCTTCATCTTCGCTCATGTCCTCCTCACATTCCACATCCTTCTCAACTACCCCAAGCTTATCATCCCTCAAGTATATAGCATTACAGTGCTCATTGGGATTAACTTCGGGCTGTCCTGGAAATGTACCCTTAGTTCTGGTATATGTACTAGCTTGTTGGGCAATCTGAGTTTCTAACATCTTATTATGGATGACTAAGTTATGTACCTTAGATGCTAACTCTTTTATTGCCTCCTTGACTGCCCTACCTTGTTGCCTAAACTCTTCATTTTGCTTTGTTTGAGTTTCAACAAAATTTTCCAAGAGAGACTCAAGTCTAGACTTTTGTACCTGAGGATACCCCGATGCGGGTTTCCTATTACCTTGGCCTTCCTGAAATTCGTGATTCAATGTGTTGTTGTAGTTCCCATAGGAGAGATAAGGGCTATTTTTCCTTCCTTGGTTGTAAGAATTTGGGGGAACATAGTTTGAAAACTTCGGGTTCGTGTCATAAAAGTTGTGACAAGAGTTCACTTGTTCCCCCGAAGCACCGGATCCAGGAGCAATACCATGTGGGCACTCCATTATGTCATGTCCCTGCATTCCACAAATCTCACAAACAATATTAGTAGCACCTATTGAACTCACATTAGCCTTTTGAAGTTGATCAAAGCGTTTATTCAATGAGTCAAATTTAGACATAATAAGATCAGTGCTATTCATTTCAAACTTACCCCCCGAAATCTTTTTTGGTTTATTACCTCTTTCCGAACCCCATTGGTGGTAGTTGGTGGCTATGTTTTCAATGATATTGAATGCTTCGGTCAGAGGTCTATTCATAAAGGCTCCACCAGCTGTGTAGTCAAGTGACACCTTCGAAGAGTAATCCAATCCGTTGTAGAAGGTATGCACTAATAGCCACATCTCGAGTCCATGATGTGGGCAAGACTCTATCAATCCCTTGTAGCGATCCCAAGCTTCGGATAAGCATTCTCCGTCCTTTTGGAAGAAACCGGTGATCCGAGTTCGTAGGTAAGCCGTCTTGGATGGAGGGAAGAATTTCTCCAAGAATTCATGCTCCAGTTGGTCCCAAGTTGACAACGTATTAGCGGGCACTTGCTTCAACCAAGCTTTCGCCTTCCCAGTCAGAGAGGAGGGGAATAACCTCAAGCGTATAGCATCGATTGGGGCACCTTGAATCCTTATTGCATCGGTGAATTCCAAGAATGTCTCCACATGATCAGTTGGGTCCTCCGAGGGCAATCCTCTGAATTGATGTTGCCTAATCATGCTAATTAGCATAGGCGGTATAGTGTAGTTCTCCACCTCGATTTCTGGCCTACCAATCCCAGTTCGCAAACCCCTAGCACTTGGGGCTGCGAAGTCCTTCAGTGGTTTTGTATCCGGTAGATTTGCCAAGAGTGGAATGAAAATCAACCTCTCCCTCTCTCTTTGTAGTCTCCTACATCTATGAAAGGTCCTTTCGATTTCGGGGTCAACCTCAATAAGGCTTCCAAGACTTAGGGATATTTGCATAAAAGAGCAAAACACCTATAAGAGAGAGATAGATACTAAAAAAAGTGATAAATGAAAAAAAGATAAAATTTAATATAAAAAATAAATAAAAAAAAGGTCCAGAAAAATCAATTTAAAATTAAATTGAGATTCAAGAAAGCACAGTCCCCGGCAACGGCGCCAAAAACTTGATGGAGTGGATTCCGGCAAGTGTACCCGATTCGTCGCCAAGTAATAAAAAGATCAATCCCACAGAGACCGTGATCTCAAATAACAATTAATTATTAAACCAATTAAACTGGACTATAAAAAAAAGGATTTTGAAAAGATTTGATTTTTGTAATAAGAAATAACTTAGAAAGTAAGATATTTAAGAATGCAATCAATTAAAATGGGAAAGTAAACCAATTAGGGGGTTTTCAAATCTAAAGAGATTCCTAGGAATTGGGTTACCAACAAGACTGCTTATGTTACTAAATTGACTACCCCTTGTTAATTATCAAAATTGCTTTGAAGGCAAATTTATCCTAAATAAGTTAATGTTCCCTCTCTGGTTACAAAAACCGTGCCCAATTAAACCAACTCCTACTCTCGTGGTAATTGAATTTAGATTGAACCCTTTAAGTTTTGTGACAATTCGTGAACCCTCGAAGGACCGCTTCTAACTCTCGTGATTTAAGTCCTAAGTTTGATTTCTATAGATCCAATACCTAAGTTCACCGCTAGGTTCCTCCTTAGAGTATCTATGACATGCAAATAAGTGCGCACCAGATTCACAAGTAATTCATGCGATAGATACCAAATCGAAAGCGAAATCGAAATTAACAAAGGGAAAACATCAATTCATAACATAAAACAGATCTTGGGCATAGCCCCAATCCCTAGAAATAAAACTACTACTCAAGCATTGCCATGGTCATGGCAGGCTTGATTAACAAAAACATGAATTAAAACCTAAGAGAAGAGAAGAAGAAGAAGAAGAAGAGAGAAAATCCTAATTTTGCCTAAGGGAGCAGCCCAAAAAGTCTTTAAAGTTCCCCTATTTTCGAGCCTAAGTGATCTATTTATAGATTAGGGTAACTTGAATCCTAAGCAATCACAAATTCAGATCAAATCAATTTCTAAAGATCCATATATTGCGCGTCACGGCCGTGATGGCCATCACGGCCAGGCCGTGACGGATTCTGCCTTGGAGGTTGCTTCACTGGTTGGTTTGTCACAGCTGTGACCATCATCACGGCTAGGCCGTGATCAGTTTTGCCTGTGAGGGTCCGGTTCAGCTGACATGTCACGACCGTGATGGACATCACGACCTGGCCGTGACCAGTTCTGTTTGTCTCATTCTCTTGCTTTTCAATCCTACTCGATCATGGCCGTGATGGCTGTCACGGCTAGGCCGTGATGAGCTCTGTTTGGCTCATTTTCTTCACTTTTCAAGCCCCATCTTCATGCAAGCTCCATCATGGTTAATCTTGAGCATTTTAATCCTTAATTCCTGCACAACAACACCACAAAACCGCCTTACCCATTCCAAGGTAAAAACTAACCAAAATCAAATTAAAAATACCTAAGCTATATGAAAATGCATGCAAAATATCAATGAAATATGAGGTGAAATCACACTCATCACACACCCATGAGTTTGCGGGGGGTGTAAAGGGATGAGTAACTAACGGACTGTTAAGTCGGTTAGGATAGTTAGATTACAACTGTTTAGTAGTTAGATTAACTACCCAAAGTGTATTAACTCCTAATCTCTATAAATAGAGAATATTGTATTAGTAACTCACAGAATGCAATACATGAGATTCTGAGCATTATCACTTTCTTGCAAGCTCTCTAATTCTTTCCCATTCTCGTAGTTTCTGATACCTTTAATTATATTTCTTCAAAAAAAAAAAATAGTAACATAAATAAGCTTCATGGGCGCTTATAATTAAATGGATTCTGTGTTGGTCTCCTTTGTTAGCAGGGACGGATCCAGACCTAAATGATAGGAGGGGCCAAGTATAAAAATATATAAAATATTCATAATTATTTGTTCCACATCGTTAATTACATTAGTAATCTATCAATATAAATGATAATCTAGCCATTCAAAGTAGACCTTTATCCCTCGACACGAATCCAACATGCATTGAGTGAGTGTTGTTGATGACATTTAAGACATGATGGGTAACCAAAATCCTAAACGGTCGACAAATCTTTGAACGACCATGACTATTGATCCAGATGGAATTTTTGGATATATTATATATGCACGGAAAGCTTTTTTTGAGACTGTCTTCATAGTGGCTAGTTTTTCGACAGTAGGGGCCAAGACCCCTCCTAAAATACATGTATATCCGACCCTATTTTTTAGCCAAGTCGTGGCTTGGTTGAAGTGTGGCATAGTGGTCGGTCTTTTTTGGAAATGGGGTCATCCAGGGTGTGGTGGTAGGCCTTTGTAAGGTGCTGGGAAATTTGTTTTTGAGTGTCTCAATTCTGTATGGGACCATGGTTCTGGTTTTTGTTTGGGGCATATGGTCCTTTGTGTACATATTTATTGTAGTGGCTCATTTGTGGGTCTTTGTAATTGGGTTAGAATACCTCTAGTGTTCTTATTAATTCAATTTTGATATATATAAGCTTCATGTAAATATCGTATTCTAAATATTCAAATAACATAACTTAAAGAAGAATCACGTAGTTGTGATTCCTAAAGTAATTCCACCTACCTCTACTAAACAATTTAGAGTGTGTTTGGAAAATGTGACAAAAAAAGATTGTGATAATAATCTATTTTTTATAATCGATTATTGTGATAATCAATTATAATCAGAATCTGTTTTTGTTTGGGTATGTTTGCTAAAAAGCGATTTTAAGATAATCTATTTTGTTTGAATGGAGCAAAAATAATCACTTTTATATTGTAAATTACGAACAAAGGTATGAAGATATTTGTTTATATTAACAATATTTGATTTTTTTTTAACATTAGAACTTGATTATTTTTTTATATCTTAGCATCAATTTTTTTCTATTTATAAAAATTGAATACATTTTGTAATATTTTTTCAAGATTATGAAAAACATGTAAAAATATATTATTTTTTAAGATTAAGAAATTCTTGATTCAGAAAACTTGAAAAAAAAATTGCTTCACCCTAACACAAGAAGCACCTTAACATTGTCTTTGGTCTCAGTTCGCTCCTAATCATTTCTATCTTAGAACTTCATGGTTAGTAGTGATAATATTTTTTCATAGCATGCGAATCTAACGGTCCTTTAAGCATGTTTGAGAATGCTTAATTATTTGACTTTCAGCTGTTTTGTTGGAAAAAAGTTTTTTTTTAAAAAATTCTGTTTGTATGAGTCTCTTGATGAATTTGTAAAAAAAAGCAATTTTATATTTTAAAAAAAAACTGTTTTACAACCATCTCAATTATTAGACTATTAGATGGATTGTTTTTAATTTAATTTGCACCAATTTTGTACCCCAAACTTATGTAAAAGTGTTTTTTTTGTACGACCCAAACGAAATAGATTATCTTAAAATCGTTTTTCAACAAATATACTCAAACAAAAACAAATTTTGATTATAATCGATTATACAATAACCGATTATCAGTATAATCTATTTTTTCAAAAAAAGCTTTTATCAAAATTTAAGCTAGGGTGTTTGGAAAAGATTTTTTTTTGAGTTTCAGTTATTTTTACACCAAAAAGTTGTTTTATGAATAATTTGTTATGTTTGTCTTTATAGCTTAATTTTTTAAAAAGCTTTTTTCAACATATTTAAGCTAATTTTTAGCCAGCTGATGGTAGGATAATTTGCTGAAATTTTTTTGATTGTGCTTAAAAGACATGAAGCATTTCCCGTAAAACACCCCTCCCCAATAGTCTCACATGTCACTTGTCTCACGCACGTGGTTTGCTCCTTTTTTGTTTTTTCCATTGACGGCTGTAGTCAATCGTTTAGTGTGTCTTTGATAAAGATGAATTATCCAAGTTTCAGCTCTTTTAGAGTGTGTTTGGGAAAGCTGAAAAAAAAAGATTATGCTGATAATTTGTTTTCAAATAATCGATTATTATGATAATCGATTATAATCAGAATCAGTTTTTGTTTGGGTATGTTTGCTGAAAAGCGATTTTAAGATAATCTATTTCGTTTGGGTGATGCAAAAATAATCACTTTTCTATAGTAAATTACGGAAAATGGTATGGAATTATTTGTTTATATTAATAATATTTGATTTTTTTGATATTAAAAGTTGTTGAAATGTTTACATTTTTTGTCATCAATCTTTTCTATATGATTTTTTGTCATCAATTTTTGACATTTAGAGTGTGTTTAGGAAAGTTGAAAAAAAAAAGATTATACTGATAATTTGTTTTCAAATAATTGTTTATTATGATAGTCGATTATAATCATAATCTGTTTTTATTTGGGTATGTTTACTGAAAAACGATTTTAAGATACTCTATTTTATTTGGGTGGTGCAAAAATAATCACTTTTATATAGTAAATTACGAAAAAAATGTGTTATTTGTTTATAATATTTGGTGGAAAAGTGAATAATATTTATTTTTTTTAACATTAGAATTTTTATAGGATATTAACTTTAAAATTTATGAATTGAGGGCTTAAATTTTTATTATCAATTAAGGATTTCAATTTATATATAAAAAAAAATTAGTTATAAAAAAAATTTACATTTAAAAAACTGAGCACGGATGATATGAATTTCGGGAAGAATGAGCGATGAGTATGGCTGAGGAAATGAAAAGAGAGGGACAAGCCTAGATCTTCAAAGTTGATAGTTATGAATTCCACTATAACCGTCAATGGAAAAAAAAAAGGGAGGGAGGGGGGTTTAAGAGTGTGTTTGGGAAAGATTATTTTCTTTAATTTCAGCTGTTTTTTAGCTTAATAGTTGTTTCATAGATAATCTATCATGTTTGTCATTTTGCTTAAATTTATAAAAAAACTTTTTTTATGGGAAAAAAATTGTTTTGTGCCATCTAGTTTTTTCTGAGTTAAGATTGTTGTTATTTGATTATTTTTCATTCTCAAAACTCTCTTCCCTTTTTACCCCTACAAAACTAACTTTTAAACAAATATTATTAAATTATACAAATAACTTCACACCCTTTTTTTGTAATTTATTATATAAAAGTGATATTTTTTTGCACCACCCAAACGAAATAGATTATCTTAAAATCGTTTTTTAGCAAACAGACCTAAACAAAAACAAATTCTGATTATAATCGATTATCATAATAATCAATTATACAAAAATTGATTATCGGTATAATCTTTTTTTTCCAACTTTTACGAACACACTCCATATTGTATGTATTTAATATTATATATTATATTTTGATCTTATATACACATTTATATTAATTTTTTAGTAAAATATTTATAAATTAATTTTTTTCTCCACCAACTAAATTTCTGAATCACTGAGTGAAATTGTCGTTTTCGTGCTGGTGGGTGATCTGTTGTCATCTACGTCTCTCTTTTGCAGTTGTTTTCTTTCCTTTGATCTTAATTATCTTTGCAGGCTAGCACAGTAGCACTCACGAGACCCACCACTGTTGTGTTACATGAAGGAATCCTGCACAAGAATCACGCATGCAGGGGAGAAATAGAATCATGAAGAGTGCACTTTTTTGGCGCTAGCTGTTGCCAGTTGCTACTTGCTTGCTCCCATGAGTTTAAAGCCTAATCACAAATTTTACATCAGTCAATAAATAAATATTTAAAACTAAATTGACAATTATGAAATAACTCAATAAAGCTTAAACATGAAGGTTAATATAAATTAATATTTTGAAACTAAGTGGTTGACTACAAGCGGTTAACGCACGACTACTTAAGGACGATTCGTTCGGGCTCTCCCCGAATTCGATCCTTGGGTATGCAACAACCCTTGGTCAGGCTTTACTAACCACATGGTCGACTCGGAGATTAGTCTCATAGAAAGTCTTAAGGACCTAAGCTGTGGGATACTTCGAGGGCTCACTCGATCCCAATGACTAATTAGGGTGAGTACTAAACCAAAAAATTAATATTCTAAAAAATAAATACTTAACACAATAAAGATAAATAAAAATGACACCATAAAATTTAATATATAATAATATTTTTTCACACATGATTAATTTTAGTGATCAAATTCAGGACAACACTTAAAGAGGCTTAAACACCTTTCACTTAGATCAATATACATTAGTGTCCCAGGCTCCCAGCTAATAGCATTGCCTTAATCTTTTAATTTTTTCTTTCAATTAAAATTTAAAAGTCTAAAATTGTATCTAAACCTTAAATCCTATATCCTAAAGCCTAAATCCAAAAAAACTTCCATAGAGCAATTGTTGACAAATATTTTCTCGTGACCTCTATCTCTCAAGTATTATGTGGTAGCTTTTAATATTTACCAAAAAAATGTGGTAGATTTTTTTATTCTAAAACTCATGGTACTGTAGTACGCTGGACCATAGTTGGCAGTGTATTGTCGTATTAGCTGTAAAAAAAATAACCATCAAATTGTACTTCCCTTGCCCCGTGAACACTACTTTATAGGATTAAAAAATCTCACAATATCAGACCATTGACTGCTTAAATTAAATGCTTAAACAGATATACCTGCAATCAAACACGGACATTGACAACCCTATCCCTCTTCACGTCGGATTACACTCCATCTGGTGCATTCGGACCCTATATAAAATCTATAGCTGCCTTCACTTTCACACAGCTAATATAGGGTTTCACTAAATCTGAAAGGGTCTCCTCCGCTGCGAGTTAGCAGAAGTTGCAAAAGGAGCCTTTCACATAGAAGGTATAGTCACAAACGTATACTTGTAAGATGACGAGGATGCTAGGGAGAACTATATCTCTTGCTTCTCCATTCTATTCAAACCGATATATACTTCGAATTCCATATCATCTTGCTTTCGTAATTTATTATATATGTTTTGGCTGTTTAATATATTTTGTGTTATCTTGTCTTCACTAGATTTATGAGTGAGGTCGTAGGTCCTTGTTCATGGATCATTGATGCAGGTTTGGTTAGATGTAAATTGTTGATGATGTCTTATATTTCTTCACCTTTCTTATTATCACTCATGTTAGAAGTGACGCACAGATGGAGTATTCAACGACTATGATTTCTTTGATTAAAAGGTAAATTGATTTATTTAATAATGTTATTTTCTTTCAACCGACCAAGTACCTTTACGAAATCCTACCGTTGTACATGACCTGATTTTTTCGCAAATGAAAAAAGAACTGAAAGACGTTTATTATATAGAGAATGAAAAACGAAAGTCTCGTAGTAAACAAAAACTAGGATGTATTTGGACAAGATATCTAAGAGGGTAACGTAATTTTAAAATGATATAAATTAAAATACTTTGTTAGTGTAAGACTCTTACTTGATACTTTCTTTTATATATACTAGTGAGCCCTAAGAGACAATATAGTTGGAAGTCAGGCAGAGATAAACTCCTCAAGCTACATCTACGTCAAAAGTATAAAGATAATATATATCATCATAATGCAAAGTCTAAAATACAGTTTCTCGTGTATACGTCTTGAGAGTGACTCACTGTAACATCCGTGATTTTATGTGTTGCTTACGTAAGAGGATTAGGTTTAAGACTTGGATTATATAGTTAAGAGGTTGTTTAAGGTCTAGAAACCTTGGCATGGAAAGTACGCAACCATCTAGAGTGAGTTTGAACGTACACGAATCTTAGGGTTTTTCCCGTTCATCGTCTTTAAGGTTTTTAAGTGTGAGACAAGAAATTTGGAGTTAAGATTGAGATTGTGCATTTTTGAGGGTTTGAGGTTGTTTATTAGGTCTTAATGAGCCTATATCTCAAATTTGAGGTCAATCGAACGTCGAACGGATCCAAAACGCAACAAATTGACTTCTGGTCAATGGTCAACTCTCGAGCGTGGTAAACCCAACGCTTAAGCGTCCACAGAACGCTCAAGCATGGGTGTATCAACGCTCAAGCACCCTAGTCAATCAGACAAGGTATGGCATTGACAGCCACGTGTCAAAAGGGGCATACATGGCACCTCCTGATAGGTTGCATGGCACGGTGGCATACCTACCTCCAACGCTCAAGCGTGGAAGGTCCAACGCTCGAGCACTGGTGCGTGTTTCAAAAAAAATATAAAAGGACTTAAGTGACATAAGTAACTTAAGTCCAAAGTTAAAAAAACAGAGAGCAAAGAGTTGAGAGCTGATAGAAAACAGAAAGAGTGAGGTAGAGAGAGAGACACTAGTGGAAAATATGCATTTTGCATCGCGGATTCTACAACGATTGTAATGAAACCGTTGTAGAAAGTAGTGCGGTGGCATTTTTTGTAATAAAATGAACTATGAGAATGAGTTTCTATATCGGGTGTAGAAGGAACCGTTGTAGAAAAATACACGGTGGCATTTTTGTAATAAAATTGAGTCTAGGCCATGACTTTCTACAACGGTTACTTTTGCAACCGTTGTTGAAAATAACACGGTGACATTTTTGTAATAAAATGGACTCTGGTCCATGCCTTTCCACAAGGTTACATGTTAAATCGATGCAGAAACACTTCATTCAAATTCCTACTTGCGCCAGAGCCCACTCTCGTTTCGCGTTTCACTACTCATTCCCCTCAAAGAGCCAGAACCTTTGCGCGGCTGCGCCAGAACCCTTCTCTGCCGTTGGTCCGTCATTCACGTGCTGTCTCCGTGCCCTTCTCCGTGGTTCTGTACGCCATCTCCGCCGTTCGCTGTTGCGGTTTCTCAGCTGTTCGTGCGTGCTGTCTCCCTTATTCGTGCTGCCGTTGTTCCTTTCGATACCCTAACCCGAGCCGTTTTCCTTCATGAGCAGCGATTCCCCTCGAGATGAGTAACCCAATCTTATGCTTCTGCTTTGCATCATTTCTCATGTATTCCTTGTCAACATTGGTTTACTGAACCCATTAAGCTTGCTCAATGAAATAACGTTTTTCCCAATCAAGCAATTACATTTCGTTTTCTTAGGCTTTCCTTTTGAGGTGTCTATGATTCTGGGGCTGAAAACCCTTCTGAGCAGCCTTGTGTATATAACATGTTTGATAAAATGACTAAATCACTCAAATGCAAAACATGCTTTTCTTCTTTTTACCACAATTTTAGTTTTTTAGATTGGTTCATTAGTTAATTACTAACTTACTAGTTTATTTAGTTAGGTAGTTAGCCATGTCATTGTTTGGTGATGAGTCATTGTTGTTTTTGTTGTTTTAGTGTCAAAAAATTCATCTCAGTATGTATTGTATGTAACACCCTGTTTTTCGTATGCTTCTTTATCAGTAAATACATGCTTCAATGTAATTATTTGTGATAAAATCCAGAAGATGATTTTCTTTTAAATAAAATTATTTTCTTGTGTAGTTTTACTGTATGAAGTCACAGTAAAATTTTCGGTCGAAAATTCAAACGAAAGTCGGTTTGGGTTTTCACAGTCAGTACAAGTTTACTGAGCTAGAGACCTAATCTTGACTCGTGAACGAGACGATTAGTGTTTTTTTGATGTTTTTTGTGGGTTTGGAGTTTTTCAAAAAAATCTTGTTCAGGGCAAAATTCTGAGTGTTACCCAGGCGAAATCGTCTGGAAATACGATCGGGAAAGTCATCTGATGCACAATGGAGCAGAGCAAAGAGGGAATGGAATGATTGATGTGAAAGTTATGACACCTTTTCAACAAACCATACTTCACTTTTTCATCAAATCACCTTTTCTTACATTCTCTCTCCAACCTTACTTCCACACCATACCTCCACCTTACCACACCTTACCTTCTTTCTTTCCCTACAAGCAAACCAACTTTTCTTTCTCTTATTTCTTCCTTCCAGTCGTGACCCCTTCTTCTTCTCCCCCCCTCTATATAAACTTAAACCTACAACACTTAATCACTTTTCCTCACTTCACACATTTCACACTTACACTTATTTCCTTACTTTCTCTTCTTCTCTCTTCTAAAGTTCATCTTTTTATCAAGCTTTTTACTTTAAGTTCTTCATCAAAGTTCTTCATATTGTTGAGGGTAATGATCCTATGTTGTTTATTTTTCAAGTTCTTGTCTTTATGTTCATAGTTTTCCTTTAAGTTTCCTTTAAGCTTTCAAACTTCTAAAATCTCTTAAAAATGGTAGAAAACTCCGTTTGAGTTGAAACCAATTTCTATGTTCTTATTTTTACTCCTACTATAACATAATAAAAGTCTGTGTAAAACAAAAATTTCTAACCCTATTTTCTTGAAGAGGCCGAAACCATGCTTTTTGGTTTTGGTGGGTTTTGTCTAACTTTGCTTGTATGAACTTGTATTTGAGTTCTATTCCAAGATGATCATGACAAAGGACTCCTTTGTACTAAAGGATGTTAGGTTTAAGTGATTGGAAAAGTTTAGAGATTTTACATATTTTCATATGAAGGCCTAAACTTTAAGTAGTTTAAGACATTGATTCTTAGTTGATGTTTCTCCAAAGTGATCATGGATTAAGGCTTCTTGATGTATAAGGATGCTAAATCCAAGGGATTGGAAAGTTTGAAAATTTCTAACCCTTATTTTGTATCAAGGCCGAAACTTTAAAGGTTTTTGGCAAAAATTTTAAGTTTTGTTTTCTTCCAAAATGATCATAGATTAAAGCTTCGTGTAACACCCCGATTTTCACTGCTTTCTAGTGTCGGTAATTAATATATAAAAATATATTTTTATCCGAGACTTAGAAAATTGTTTTGGGTAAAATACTGTTATTTTCCTGTCATGTTTTATATCTTATGGTTACGATGCAATTTTGGGTTGAAAATTCAGATGGAACCCTGTCTGCGTTTTCACTGATAGTAAAAGTTTACTTCTCAGAAGACCTAATTTTGAGTCGTGAACGAGATGAAAAATGTTTTTATAGTATTTACTACGATACTGGAAGTTTTGAAAATTTTGGTAAAAAAATTAAAATATTATACTTGTTGCGGACATATATGTCGATATGTCTCTAGGAAGAGCTTGCGCCAGATGAATCGGGAAGTCGGCAACGTAGCAGAGATGTTGGATTGACCGACTTGAAGAGCATTTATGACGAGTTTATCCGTATCATAAATGGCCATAATGGCACATTTATGGCAAAATTAAATTTTCCTATGAAATGACCAAATTGCCCTTGTCTTTTTATGACAATTTCTAACAAATGCCATTGGACAAGTTGACCAAACCTTGCCCAATCCTCACGGCTTCAATAGTGTCATCTTCCCTAAGTTGGTTGTCTTCTTCATATAAATACCATTCTTCCATTTTCATGACTTTCTTCTTCAAAGTTCATACTTTTGCCATAAGAACACCATAGGAAAATTCAAAAGAACCTCATCCAAATCTTGTTTTTCTTGGATCAACAAGAGGTAATACCTTATTCTCTTGTCATTTAAATCCTTTCTCTTCACAACTTTTGATAGATTCATGGCTAAGATTCATATGTTCTTCATTTGTTCAAAGTTTATGAAACTAGATTCAAAAATTCATAACTAATTCTAGAAAAATCCTTTTGACATGAAACCAATTGCTATGATCTTATAATCATCTCTATTTTCATCATCTAGAAGCACAAGATCATGAGAAATTTCTTTCCTTGATTTCTAGTTATGGCCGAACCTAGGTTAACTTTGAGTTTTTAGGTTTTGTTTCATTTTCATGACTTGATTCATGATTCAATCCTTTTGTATCTTGCTAGTTCTTGTATTCAAGTATATAGAAGATCAAAAAAATCAAACTTTAACCTATTAATCTCATCAAAACCGAAACCCTAGATTTGTGTACTCAAGGGTTTTGTGATTCAAAAGTTGTTTGTAACACTTGAATCAAACTCTAAACTTTGTATGTTGATTTAATCCAAGAGTTGATGAAATTTCAAAATTTCTAGCCCATGGAGCTTGAGGAAATCCGAACCCTAGTTCTTAGAACTAGATGAGTTTAGTTTATGACTTAGTTCATAATCATGGTTAAAGTGATTAATCATGCTTAATTAACTTATGGATCATTAATCCTTAAGTTAATCAAATTTTAATTTTTCCTAACCTAGATAATGGGTTGAAGCCGAACCCTAACCTTCATAAACTAAGTGAATTGTTGTTTGATTTGATTTATTTTGGTTGTAATTCGTTTGAAGGAAATAACTGAGTTAGCTGAGTCAAGGCGTGGAGAAAAATCGATCGGGATGAGAAAATTAACAAGAAATATAGTGTGGTCTTCAAGAGGTAAGGGGGGTATGCCTGAGGAGTTGAGATAATCTCATGCTTATTTGTGGAGTCATGTATTAATTTTATGTATGCAATAGTTTATTTTATTATACTGTTTACTATTAATTGCTAGATTGATGTGATGTTTATCTGAGTAATTGAATTGAAGTGATGTGTGAACTTACATGATTATGATTATTTGTTTATATTATAATGGTGATGCATGTCATAAATTGATATATGCCATGTTATGTAGTGATTGGAATTTATCTGTTGTTGAGTGTTGGATTGAGTAACCTGACATTAGTCAGTGTTAAAAAAATTAATTAAGGATAAAAAACTTAATAAGATTGGATAATTAATCTGAGAGATTAATCTGGGAGATTTTGAGAAAAATGAAAAAAAATATTATTTTAATAATATTTTGTGAAAACAGTATAAATAAGCAATAGTAAGGGCGAAACCGTGAAATTTTTCACAGGCTCTAATTTTTATATAATAAATTCAATTTTATTATAAAATGTTATTTAAAGTGATTAAGTTCCAAAAATAATATTTACAGCAGTCAGAACAATTACTTATGACAGAGAAGTGATATTATTTATTTAATATTATTTAATTAATATTATTTAATAATAAATATTTAATTATTTAAATTTTCGAAATTTATTTATTTAATCTTTTTATTTATTAAAATTTTTGTTTTGTTGACCTTTATTGGAAATTATTTCTTAAAAGTGAAATAATTAGAAATCAAAGGAAATTATAAATGATTTTTGAAATTTATTAACGTTTTAACAGAAAAGAATTTATGTAACAATGTTTTTATTCAGTGAAAGTATTCCGTTAAATTTGGATGAGTTTTCAAAGCTTTTGTTTTGTTTTACACTGAGCAAAATATTTTACCAGCAGATAAATGAGCCTAGAAACCGAGACGTCGGGGTTCTAGTGTTGTATGGACACGTAGATCAAGGATCTGTGTCATGGGACAGAGTGTCCTACAAGTTTTGTTTTTGGACTGTGAGTGTCCTAAGTTGATGTGGACAGTGTGAGTTCCATATCAGCGAGCCTAAAACTGGTGCATCGGTTTAAGGGCATCGTGATTGAGCATTCGGACTGTATGTCCTATGTTGAGATTAAAAGATTTGGACTGTGTGTCCTATATTTGTTTTAAGTGAAAAGTCTTAATTAAAAGAATTAAGCATGGTCGTTAAGCTTTGTGCTTCGACGAGGAAAGATTATTACGACAAAGAAAACAAACAAGAATAAAAGTTTTTCTCATGCATTTAATGGCCATTGTGTCATGTAAATGGCATTGAATCCAGAGTGGATCAATGTATATGACAGACGTGTCAGGTGGTGATGATCATTGAGGTCCGGAGTGGATCAATGTATCTTTTATAGGACTTTGTGTCCAAATTGATAGGACTTTGTGTCCAGATTGAATATATGTGCCGCTATTTCCTATCGGGAATGGGGGAATAGTGTCATTGCTTTGCATGAGCATCCTAACGGGAATGGGGATGTGCATAATTGTGTTATGTGCTTTGCATGAGCATCCTAACGGGAATGGGGATGTGCACAATTGTGTTAGGTGCTGGCATGAACATCCTATCGGGAATGGGGATGTGCACCATTTATTTTCTTGGGCATTGTTTGGTTCGTTTTTACAATGCGCCATGTGCGAGCCTGATCAGCTTGAAACGAAACAGAAAGTTGTGGGATCTCTGGAGATTAGGTATCAAATTAGAAATTGAACATAGAAGTGTCATGCATTTTTATAAAATGACGATGATTGTCGGGCATGAAGCCCTGTGAATGATATCATTTTACTGTTAGAATTCATGTTATTATATTGTGAATATTTGGTAATTGCTATTTGAGAGTCTTGCATGGGGTTGTCTTATAAAACTCATATATTGGAAAATCACCCTTACAAACATTTTAGATGGATCCGGACGAGGTGGATTTGAACTACTCGGGGGTACGATCCCTGACATTTGACAGCGCTGATAGAGGAGACGCCTGGGTTATTAACCCAGGGGCTCGGAGTGCTACCTATACTGGTCCCTTGAGGACACTCCGAGGCACCATCGCTGAAGGACCACAACAGTTAGTTCATAGCAGGGAAACCATTGAAGTATCGCTACCACCCATCTGGATGATACTACAGTATTTAGTACAACATGGGAGTCTGGAACACCAACCGCCTCAGTTTATTCGACCATTACAACAAGTTGCACCAGGATCTCCTCCTGCACCCATTATATTAGTTCCAGAGAACATTCCGGAGGAGATGGAGGAAGACCCAGAGGAGAATCCGGTGGAAAATCCTGACTATGTTCCTATAGCAGACGAAGGGTCTGGAGCTGCTGGAGAGGGGGCTGTTGTATCCTCTCCAGACACATCTTCAGGGGGTGGGGGAGTGTACACTGGGCTTCCCAATGGTTTTATATAGTGGTGACCAGCTTAGGAAGTAGTTTTTAGGAAGAGTGGGAATTTTAGGATAGTCTGAATTAGTGACTCTTGAGAGTCATCTTTTGCATAGTATTTTCAGACACCCACTATGACTTAGTTGTAAAATTTCTGATGATGTAAAATATGTGTGACAAGTGGATCGTGACCCAGTAAGAAAATGGTCATTTGTAAAATAGAGAAGTATATGTGAAATATATAATATAGTGGTGTATATTATATTATGAGAGTTTGAATGTATGTGCAGAAAAAGAAAAAATTTTATCACTATTTTAAAAAAAGAAGTATAGGGAATTAGAAAATGCATTTTATTTTTCGAAGAAAACCAGCAACTTAATATTTTATTTAGTATGATGTTTGGGTAATGTTACGTAAATGTGATACCTGAAAAGGGGGTGTCGCACTCCGTATAATAAAGGATGTTATGTCTAAAGTGATTGGAAAGTTTAAATCTTTTTCATTAAGTTCCCAATGATGGCCGAAACTCATATGTTTGGACCTAGGAATGTGTTGTTTTGTCCTTCCAAAATGATTAAGGATTTAAGCTTCTTTATGTTAAAGGAGGCTATGTCCAAAAGATTGGAGGATTTAAAGATTTTTAGTCTCACAAACATGTCAAGGCCGAACCTAGGTGTTCATGGCCTAAGACATTTTTTTTTTCTATTTTCCAAAATGATCATGGTTTCAAGCTCCTTACTATGTATGGATGCTAACCTAAAAAGATTGGAAAGTTTAGAAATTTCTAGCCTATTTATTAGTGAAGGCCGAAAACCCTAAGTCAAGTACTTAGTGGGATTTTTAATTCAACTTTGTTAAATGATTGGTGCTTAAGAACTTCTAGCACTTAAGGATCATAAATCCATGAGTTACATAAATTTCGGGAAAAAAAACCATAATCCTAAATTATTGTCTAAACCGAACCTATACCTTGTGGTTAGTGTTCTTTGATTGAGTTTTAACTCATGATTTCATGTTTTGTAATCTTAGACTTCTATCGCCAAGCGGAGCGAGGACGTTCGTGAGCTTTTCTCTTCGAATCCGAAACTCTTAACTTCCACGTGAGGTAAGAGGGGATTTCCTAAAGATATTCAATAACTGTATGCATGTGTGTAGGTGTTTAACTGGATATTTATATGTTGATTGAACTTACTTGGTGATCTGATGTACTTGAACTGTTATGCTATTATCTGATGTTGAATATACTTACTCTAAATGTTATAATGCATATCTGTGATGAACTGTTTTCAACTGTGATATTAACATTGAACTGAGAATATATACTGCTGTTGATTGAAAGTTTACTAAGCCAGACTTGTGTCTGTGCTCAACTGTTATAAGGATTAAAAACCTGAATAAGCTTTGAAGATGAAAGGATTGGTGTTCTTTTCCAAAAGCTCTTTAACTTAAAGAACTATTTTAAATTTGAAATGGTTTGGTGAACTATTGTTATACAATAGAAAAATCCTTTTCGAACTATGTGTGTTCAAGTGAAAACTTTCATGAACTATTTGGCAATGTCCTATTGGGGGAAATTTTCAAAGATAAAAGTATTTCAAAGATTCTTTATAAAAGATTTTCAAAGAAAAGGTTTTTCCTAAATGTTTTAGAAACTTTCCGATAGCCTGGATAGGTTATCGAGGATTCGGTTTTGAATTTGATTTTCACTGAACCAAAAAAATAAGTACTTAAGCAAGAGAATCTAGAACGCGAGACGTCGCCTCTAGTATTCAGTTATGCGCACGTGATCTTGGATCAGTGTTAATTCGGGACTATGAGTCCTATTCACGATGTTATGGACTGAGAGTCCAATTCTCAAAATCGAGAACAGTGCGTTCTGATTTCATTATTGTGGGCTATTGTCCTTATCATGTTAAGTTTAAAACATGAATAAAAGTATAATTAATTTTTATGACCACAACCCTGGACTGCGGCCACGGTTTAGGGCGTTGTGATTGAGCATTCGGACTGTGTGTCCTATATTTCTGAGTTTTCAAGTGAAGGGGAAATGATGATTTAGTCATTAGCTTTGAGCTTCGACAACGAAAAAGAATGAACACAAAGAAAACCTTGTAAACAAAATATTTTCCATGTGAATTTCCCCAGGCAGACATGGATTTCTTATATATCAGATACAAGGTGGTATCTGGGAGTCTGTCCATGTGACCGGTTCAGAGGCACATGTGATGTTGCTCGTCCTGAGACCTTAAATGCATGAGGGTATGGAGGCAACTGTCCGGTGGGCTAGAGATTGACCAACTCTAATTCTTCTCCAGTGAAACACGATGTTGAGATCTCATGAGATTAGGATAGAGCCTGATATTGAAGTGTCATGCATATTTTCGAAAATTGATTGTGCGGGCTAGAGATCCCTTGATATAACACGGTTATATTATGATTATGCATGATTTAACTGTTGACTTGATTATGTGTTGCATGTATCATGTATATGGTTGTTGTGGGATATATCTTATGACGGTATCTCACTCTTGCATATCTATATGTTCTTTTCCTTTCTTGTATCGGTATATGTACGTGCTTTAGATGGAACCCAACGTTCCCCTAGCACCCTCGATTTCAAGGAATGAGGTGTTCGATGAGGCTGGGCTAGTGAGGAACTGGACGGTGAGCGATGATGCGATGACAGCTACGTATCGGGGGCCGATTACGACGACGGAGTCTAATGCCAACGGAGAACCGATCCGGAGGATTCACACGATCGAGACACGAACAGTGGCACTTCCACCTCCCTGGTTGTACCTTCATACTCTACGGATGGCTGGACTTCTTCATCCACACGTTGAGCCGGAGGAACCTATCGAGGATGACCCTGAAGAGGATCCCGAAGAGGATCCAGAGGAGGAGCCTCTTGAGTTGGTAGCCAACTGGTGGGAGGACGACCTAGAGGCAAAGTACCATCCGCATGACCCCGGAGAGGACGATGTTCCGATCGACGATGGTGGCAAGGTTATCGATCTGGAGTCTGATATCTCATCTGGAGGTAGTGTTTGTGGCCACTCAGACTGTAGGAGGCTTTGGTGATCGTCGTCGGATTTTTGGATTACTTATGTTTGTCCCTGGCTTTTTAGAGTCTCCTTTTGAGTTCAGTACCCAGATTCCTCATTCCCAGTTTGATGTTTTATCTGTTTCTTTAGTTTATGTTTTCAGTGAAGTTGGCCTGTTTGTTTAAGGCCCGTTTTGTAATCCAAAAACTTAAGATCCCAATGGGGAAATGTTATATATGTATCTATGTATGATATTTATATTCATGTTCTGAGTGTTCATCACCTTTTCTTAACCTCTTTTTTTAAAAACAAAAGTTAAGTACCTTTTCGGTCATTTGATACAAAAGGTTTTCTTTTCTGAAAGCGACCAGCATTTTAATGTGTTCTTTTTCGCAAAAAGGGTAACCATGTGATGACCGAGTTTAGGGTGTCACATTGTACATGTTGGTACCTATGTGACCAACAACTGCTTGTGCCATGAAGCTCTCATATCTGGGTTCATCATGCCCTATGCCTAATGTTGATCATCTAGACTTTGTATGTTGATGCTTATGGTTTGATCCTAAGTGTAGTGATGAACCCTAAAAAACACGCTTAGTATGTCAAGCTAACTTGCTTTACTGTTTTGTGGTGTTTTTATTGTTGCAAGAGTTATTTCTATGACAATTATTTCCGAGAGAATCACTCGTAAGAGGCCTTTTTATAACATGGTCATATTGATGAAAACTAGGATCATATCACATATATATGTTTTGTGACTTGTGAGAGATGTTATTTATGCTTGACTGTTTGCAAGAAAAGGAAAAGTTTCATATATATGTAGGACATAGGAGATATATAAAACTTCAAATTGGATGATTCGAAGGCTTAAGTTGACTAAGTATAATGTTAGAAGGATTCTCTTTCATCTCCTAGAAAGCTGCTTACTATCGCTATTCAAATTTTATGCTTATATCTCTTCCTATTATATTTCTTGTGAAGTTTGTTTATCAAATGGTATGTGTGTTCGACTTTGTCCTTAATTGCTGGGACTAAAATGCTTGATGTATGTATGAATGGGAAGCTTTGTGTTACGGTTGTATAGTTATGGTGCACGTAAGTACTTCCTTTATTTGTAAATCAGTTTTATAATATAATTATATCAATCTTTTATACTTAACATTAATTTATTTCAATATCTTAATTATAGGCATCTGTATCACCTAAGTTTGTCCAATGGCACGGACCAGGTTTTTGGATTCTTGGACCCTAGCAGGACTATGACTGAATAGAACGATTTTCAAACTGTGCAGACCTACATCATGAATACAATGAGTGAAAGCAAAAAGCGGTGTTATCTAGCCCCATACATCGGCTCTAATCATTGGCAGTTGCTGGTCGTTTGTCCTGACAAGAATGAGGTCGCGTTCTTGTGTTCAATACACAATGCTCCACGGGAAGAACTCAAGAATATAATTGATACGTAAGCAAACTTTCACTCTTAATTTGAAATATTATTGCACCAGCTTATTGATGTGGATGTATTAATTTACATGAATATCGATCTGTTTATCACAGAGCTATGCAGGCATGTAGTAGGTTGGAAGGTAAAAGCAAGGCTAGGAGAGTAAAGCCTATATGGATTCGTTGCAATGTAAGTAGTTAACCCGAGATTCAATTGGAAGTTTTATATATAATATTAATTATTATATGTTTACTCATTATTGTCTATAATTTGTAGTCTAATCAACAACAAGGCAACTAGGAGTGTGGATATTTTGTCTTGAGGCAAATGTTGACTATTGTCTCCGCCGGTATTACTGATCGACGGGCAGAGGTAACTAATAATGTTTTTAAGTACAAGATATGTTTGTTTTACTCTATTTGTTATTATTGTTTATCTTATGTTATTTGAACTTGCAGAATTTCAACAATGCGGAACCATTCTCTTATGATGAAATTGAGGACATCAAGAAGCGTTGGGAAAACTTCTTTCTTGATTATAGTAAACCATTTGTATCTTAGATGTATTTAGTTTGACATTTATATAGGTTTAGTTTTTTTTTGTTGATATAGCTAGATTAATTAGTACTGGTAAACTATATATATGGATATTCAATTATATATATATGAATGTTAATGTTAATGTTAATTGTTGAGTTTTTGTTGATTTTGTGTTGTTGATGTGTACTAAAAACTGAATGAAAACAGGGAAGGGAAGTGAGGGAAGTGATGAGTGTGATTTTACCTCATTTTTCATGTACATTTCGGCATGCATTTGCATATAGTTAGGCCAATTTAGTGTTGATTTTGTATAGTTTTTCCTTTGGAACGGATGAGGTGGTTTCTGTGTGTTGTTTTGCAGGATTTAGTGGAAAAATGCCCAGAAATCAGCCTTGGTGGAGCTTGGATGAAAAAGAGCTTGAAAGGTGAAGGTTATGAGCCAAACAGAGAGTATCACGGCCTGGCCGTGATGGCCCTCACGGCCGTGAGGGAGCAGTAGCTGAAGAAAGAATTGAGCCATAAGTCGGGAAGTGATCACGGCCTAGCCGTGATGGCTATCACGGCCGTGACCACGCTAGTTGGAAAAGTCAGAAACGATCACGGCCTAGCCGTGATGGATATCACGGCCGTGATGAATAAGTGAATGAAGAGGCGCCCAAGTCAGAAACCATCACGGCCTGGCCGTGATGGATGTCACGGCCGTGACGCGATACTGATTTATAAAAAGGACGAACTTCTAACCTAAAATAATCTGCACTTGGAGGCAGGCTGAGGCTGGAGGCTGGAGAGGGTTTCTACCCAAAAGGGGGGCGTTTTCTCTGCTCTTGGATGGAGAGAAGATTGGAGGAAGCTTGTCTATGAGTGTTCTTCATCCCTTCTCTTTTTCCTTTTTGTATTTCCTTATCATGAGTAGTTAAATCCCCCATTGTTGGGGTTAGATGTAACTTTTCTGAACTTAGTTGTATTGTGATGTGGTTGTTTTAATACAAGTTTCTATTTCGTTATGAGTATGTGATTATGTGTTTAATGCTTTCCTTGGATTAGCTACCCATAGGAATGATATGTTGCTTTAATAGATGACTGAAAGGTTGGTGTTAAGGCATGCTCATGAATCATATGCCAAGTAGGTCAAGAATCTAGACATAGGTGTTGGCTGCTTGCAATCTTATAAGTCTTAACTTAATGCAAAATCTCAGGTTATTCCACCTAAGACATTAGGGTTTAATTTGGGGTTTTAGGCTCAATGCACCTAAGACATTAGGCTTGAGTATTTTAGAAAAGGCTTGATTGGCATAATTGAATTAGGACTTGTGTTAGAAGCCATTTCATTGCAACTAAGGGAGGATTAGTGTAGTCTAACCCCGACAATTCTAGCCACATCCCTGTTTGCATACCAAGTGTTTGACAAAATTACAAAAAGACAAAAATATTTTATTTCTTTAGTTTTAATCTCTCATATTTTAGATTAGTCTAGATAGTTGTTGAATTTGCGAACTGGTAATTGACATCCAATCCCTGTGGATACGATAACCGGTCTCACCACCGTATTACTTGATTGCGACGAGGTGCACTTGCCTTTAATTTATATATCTTTAAAAATACGCGCGTCAAGTTTTTGGCGCCGTTGCCGGGGATTGGTTTTGTCAATATCATTAGTAACAAATGAGACAACTAGTTTAGACATTTTTTTTTTCTGTATATAATTGATCTCTTTCTTTTGTTAGTTTTGTATATATTTGTTTTTGTATTTCTTTGATCTTATGCTTAATTGTTTGTGAGGTGAAAAAAATTGATTAGATAGGATCATGGACTATAATTGGTATCAACCACCTGATGCAGAAAGTGAGATATCTGAGTTGCAGCTGCGGGTAGATATGCTGCAGTTGGCCGTAAACATCCAACAAGTGAGTAATGAGCTGTCAAGGGCACAAATCTCTCCTCCACCGGTGGTAGGTTATGCTGAATGGGGAAATCAATTTCCCAACACTTCTACTCCATGGTGGGGGAACCCTCCAAATAACACTTTGATGGATGAAGGGGAACATTGGGAATCTTCCACACCTTGGTATGATGAGCCATCCCCATTGGAAGTTGCTTGGGAGAACTTCAAATCTGCATTCCCAGTCGAGGTTGAGCAACCTATCCCGGATAGTCAACCTCACTTAGAGGCGGTTTTGGAGAACTTCATGGCAACAACAATGGAAGAATTAAAGAATCAAGAAGATGCCATTCGAAGTCTCGGGGTACGTATTGAGGAACTCTCTAACCTACTATCCAAAATGCCAAATGAGGACTTGATGGATGATGATGAAGATGATGCAATGATGGATGAGGAGGAAGAAGAAGAAGTGGGAGCAACCGAGTCAAGAAGTGAAGACCCTGTTTTGGAGAACATAGGTGCACCACTCCCCATTGAACCCTTGACTAAGGAGCCTGAAAGGAAGAGGCATTTGGAGGATAGCTATTTCACCATGCTCGGGGATGATGAAGAACTTGTAAAATTAAATGATGCTATTGGCCCCTATGCATGTGTGGAATGTGATGAGAGAAACACTTGTGTGGTTTGTAGGGAGATTTCTGCATATTTGGAAGGTGATGAATTTGGCAATGCTGAGAGTGAAGATTGTACAGAAGCCAGAACAACACCAATGATCCTCTCGAATTGTTTGCCACCTCACACTTTAAAGCAGTCAACAATGGAGTTCATGCCTCTGCCTGAGGTTGAACCCCATTTTTATTGGGAAGATTTTATGGATAAAGGGGTCATCTTTGACCCGAGTGGAATTGAAAAGCGCTTCCCATTTGAAGAAGTCAGCATGAATTTCGAGCGCTCACTTCCACATTTTTGCTGCAAACCGTGGGATCCAAGTGGAAGATCTCACATGGTTAGCATCCCTTGGTCCTTATACCACAGGTTATGGGATCCAGGTGGATGCTTCTTGATGAGTCAAGCTAGTGACGTTAAAGAAGCGCTTATTGGGAGGCAACCCAACTTTTCTTAACCCTTCTCTTTAGTTAATTTTGTTTTTGCTTTAACCTCTTGAATAATTTGAGAAGCTCAAGAGGTTTGTTAATAATTTTGTTGAGTGTCTTCAGATTTTGAATAAAGGAAGGAGAAAAAGAGCAGGGAGAAACAAAGCCAAAAAGCATGTGAGCCAACACCCGCTACCGCCTCGGTAAGCCGTTCCAATTTTTTTTGCTTTATTTTATTCTTCTCTCCTCTCCAACTTGATTGTTTACATTTGGGACAATGTAAATCTTTAAGCTTGGGGTAGGGGTATTTTGCATATGTTCATATCTTGCATTGTAAATATTGCATTCATATAGGTTTAGTCTTGCATGATCACATGAATTGATTGCCCCTGCTTAGACTGAGCATCTAATTGTGAGTGCTAAGTGCCTAATGTTTTTGTGATAGTGGATTTTTGAACCCAATTCTGTTTATTCTTGTGATATGGCTGCAAATGAATATGCTTGAGATGATCTTGGATAGTTGATGATTAGCATATGTTTCTATAGACTTGTGTTTCTCACTGGTTCTTGAACTGATAAATGTGAGCTTTTGAGCCATTAGGGGGTACTCACTAAACCTGCCCCCGTTCTTTGTGTAGAGTGTTATTCCTCTTGGTTTGTTTTCTCTAGAACTTGACTTAAAACCATTTTAAAGCTTAGAAAATTTTTGGAAACATTTTTGAAAATGATTGAGGCAATAGGTATTTTTCTGGCCTTCTGAGCTTTGAATGTGTAAATGCTACCCTTAGTTGCCCAATTTTGAGCCTGAATGAATAAAATGCTTTTCTTGGTTCCCTGAAAAATTTTGATACATATACTTGATAAGGGACCTTCTAAAGTATCACAAAAGGGTAAAAAGGTAGTTGAAAGTTTGGGAAAAGAATCAGAGTAAAAAAAAAAAAAAAAAAAAATTTCTCCCCTTCTCCAAATAAAAAGAAAAAAAGAAAAATAAATAGAGAAGGGGATGACAAAAAAAAAAAAAAAAAAAAAGAAAGAAAAAGAAGGGTGGAAAAATGTATTGAAAACCCAAGAAGGTATTTTAGAAGGTTTCTTGTGTTGGAATGTTTGATACTTGGTTTAGCCTTTTGAGATATCCCTTTCTTGTTATCCCCACCTAAAGATTAATCCCATGGCCACGTTACAACCAAATAAAAGACCTCTTGATTCTTAAGTGTTTTTCATAAATAAAGTGGAGATTTGGTTGATAGTCAAGCATATGGTAGGAATCATTCCTTGAGGAAAATGGAGCGAATTGTTATATATACTTGAACACTTGAGTGAGTGAGGCAAGAAAGAGAGCCAAGCAAGTAAACAAGCTTGGGGTGAGCTTCAAGTGAGCAAGAGTGCCCGAATCAGTGAGAATGTGAGTCTAGGAAACTTAAGCCCCTAATTGGACTTGAATTGATTGTCTCTTGCTGAATTGTTTGAATTTACTGTTGCTTGGATCATTTTACTCGGGTTCTTGGTTCACTATCCATGCTTTGATTTGTTTATCTCTTCTGGCCTTAGTTTTTGCTTGAGGACAAGCAAAGTCTTAAGCTTAGGGTGATTTGATGAGTGTGATTTTACCTCATTTTTCATGTACATTTCGGCATGCATTTGCATATAGTTAGGCCAATTTAGTGTTGATTTTGTATAGTTTTTCCTTTGGAACGGATGAGGTGGTTTACGTGTGTTGTTTTGCGGATTTAGTGGAAAAATGCCCAGAAATCAGCCTTGGTGGAGCTTGGATGAAAAAGAGCTTGAAAGGTGAAGGTTATGAGCCAAACAGAGAGTATCACGGCCTGGCCGTGATGGCCCTCACGGCCGTGAGGGAGCAGTAGCTGAAGAAAGATTGAGCCAAAAGTCAGAAGCTGTCACGGCCTAGCCGTGATGGCTATCACGGCCGTGACCTGCTAGTTGGAAAAGTCAGAAACGATCACGGCCTAGCCGTGATGGATATCACGGCCGTGATGAATAAGTGAATGAAGAGGCGCCCAAGTCAGAAACCATCACGGCCTGGCCGTGATGGCTGTCACGGCCGTGACGCGATACTGATTTATAAAAAGGACGAACTTCTAACCTAAAATAATCTGCACTTGGAGGCAGGCTGAGGCTGGAGGCTGGAGAGGGTTTCTACCCAAAAGGGGGGCGTTTTCTCTGCTCTTGGATGGAGAGAAGATTGGAGGAAGCTTGTCTATGAGTGTTCTTCATCCCTTCTCTTTTTCCTTTTTGTATTTCCTTATCATGAGTAGTTAAATCCCCCATTGTTGGGGTTAGATGTAACTTTTCTGAACTTAGTTGTATTGTGATGTGGTTGTTTTAATACAAGTTTCTATTTCGTTATGAGTATGTGATTCTGTGTTTAATGCTTTCCTTGGATTAGCTACCCATAGGAATGATATGTTGCTTTAATAGATGACTGAAAGGTTGGTGTTAAGGCATGCTCATGAATCATATGCCAAGTAGGTCAAGAATCTAGACATAGGTGTTGGCTGCTTGCAATCTTATAAGTCTTAACTTAATGCAAAATCTCAGGTTATTCCACCTAAGACATTAGGGTTTAATTTGGGGTTTTAGGCTCAATGCACCTAAGACATTAGGCTTGAGTATTTTAGAAAAGGCTTGATTGGCATAATTGAATTAGGACTTGTGTTAGAAGCCATTTCATTGCAACTAAGGGAGGATTAGTGTAGTCTAACCCCGACAATTCTAGCCACATCCCTGTTTGCATACCAAGTGTTTGACAAAATTACAAAAAGACAAAAATATTTTATTTCTTTAGTTTTAATCTCTCATATTTTAGATTAGTCTAGATAGTTGTTGAATTTGCGAACTGGTAATTGACATCCAATCCCTGTGGATACGATAACCGGTCTCACCACCGTATTACTTGATTGCGACGAGGTGCACTTGCCTTTAATTTATATATCTTTAAAAATACGCGCGTCAGGAAGAAACAAATGATGTTTTAAAAAAAAATACAAGACTTTCTACATCGGTTGTGACCTTAACCGATGTAGAAAGTCCACAACAGTGACCAAGAAGCGCATTTTCTACAACAGTTGGTCAAACCAACTGATGTAGAAAGGTACATATCTACAACGGTTGGTCAACACAACCGATGTAGAAATCCCACCCAAGTCCACAATTTGGATGTAGAAATCACACTTTCTACAAGAGTTGTGTCTTCCAACCGTTGTAGATATGTACTTTCTACAACGGTTGGACAACCATTGTAGAAAGTCCCTACTTTCTACAACGAGCGTATCTACAACGGTTGAAAAATAATTGTAGAAAACATTTTTCAACCGTTGTAGAAAGGCTTTTTTCCACTAGTGTGAGTGAGAGGGTTTGAGAGAGAGAGAGAACTTCAAGACGAGAGTTAGAGCGATTCGTCCCGTTGCGATTCCGAGTACATCGTTGCATTCATGGCAACGTCATCTTCATCTTTCTCTTTCTCCTTTCTTCTTTAGTGGAGGTAATTTATACTCTTTTATGTCGAAATGCCGTCCGTTACGGTATTTGAATTATCTTTAGTTTCCGTTATCGGAATTCAATTTTGTCTTCGTGTTAGAACTCCTTGTGACGTATGCTTTGTAATGTGATGTGTAGGAGGAATTTCGGAGGCTCTGAGGCCTTAGAACTGCACAGGGAAGAATCGATAGGATTCGAGGACGACTCGTTACATAGCGTTCTTTCACTGTACGACTTTCCAGGTGGGGGAAAGAAGTCATCTAACGTCAGAAATGGCGAAGTAGCATTTATTTCGATAACGGCGTAGGGCGACTGAAACCCTACTAGAGAGCGAGTAATGGACAATATCAATATCACGGTGGGGACTACGTAGTGGTACCAATGATGATATTGGAATTGTACATTTATCGCCGTTACGTATAAAAATATAATATTTTATTATTGATGTTGACTGTTTTGACTGTCTGCGGTATATCGTTGTTACTTGATGAGTTGACTGAATTATGAATGTGATTATATTTATTTTTATTATTTATTATTTTATTAGATATGGAGATGATTGGGATTATGATATGTTGACATGATTGGTGATTATTGTGATTAGAGATTTTATGAGCATTGATACATGATGAGTATAGCGATGTATGTGGGGGTTCATGATACATGAGTTCAGAAGTGCCTAACCGAGATGATTATTGGGATATGGTGATGAGATTGATGAGATGTGATTATTGTTGAGGTTATCTACGAGATAGTGATGAGAGGTTAAGGCACTAAGGGGTGACCTGAAACATGGTCTGTAATATTTTCATATGTGTGACCTGAAACATGGTCTGTGATATAGTGCATTGGCACTAGGGGTCTTATTCCTCGGAGGAGGCATTCCCGTGGTTTAGACTATTGGCAGGACCGTCCCAGACATTATTCTGTTATTGTCAAAGGTATAGTTCATGCATTGCATGAGCACCCTGACCGTGGGATCAGTGGTGTGCACCGTCGTGTATTGTACAACTATAGTGTCATTGCTTTGCATGGGCATCCTCCCTCCGCGGACGAGGATGTGCACCGGGGACTCTAGAGACGTGTTGTTATGGATATCCGGATATGTGGTCAGACCTGAGTATACATAATGCACTGCATTGCATCATGATGGAGGGTAAAGGAAAATCATAGACGTTGTCGAGGATGGTTGTGTTATATATATATATATATGGAGATGGATGTTCAGTGTGCTGTTATAGATTTAAATGTTACTAAACCCTTTCCACGTTTGACGTTAAATAGTTTCTTATCTCCTTTCTTTTTGTTGTGGTGTTTGTTTTATTTTTATTGTCGTACCTTAGACCCTGAGCACGAGGATGGCACACTGGGATCACCCATGGCTGACCCAGCCAGCAGGTTTCGCCCTCACGGGGACATTTGAGTTCGAGTTCGTGGATCCTAACTAGTGTCTTGTGGACCCGGTCACTCGTTTTACAGTATACACGGGTCCAGTCTCGGTGACTACCTAGGTAACAAATTTAGCATTTTCTTTATTGTGTATGACTTTGATGCTTGTTTTGTTGTCCCAAATTTGATTGGTTTGGAGTAGGGTTTAGGCTAAAACTAATTGATTGTCTTTTTTTTTTTCATTTTGTAATGTTAATTAAGTAGTCTTTATACGTCATAAAGAAATAAAGAGAGTGAAGACAACTATGAAATTGACATTCTGAATGAACCAAAAACAATTTTTTAAAAATAAATAACAAAAGTCGTAACATAATTGTTCATTTTCCGGTTTGATTCAAAATTCTTTTGCTTTCATTTGTGGACTTCCAAACTCCAAAGCATTGACATTATTATTTTCAAGGCAGGTGAATAAGTGGTATAAGAATTTTAAATTTAAAGTTAAGATAAATACTAATTAGTGTCTTAAGTACGTTGATTAATGAATTAGAAATAGAAACTTTGTCTTAAAAGTGATGTATTCAACGCTTTAAAAATTTAAAAGTTATATTTTTCAATAATTTTTTTTTTGAGAAAGCTAACGAGTGTCCTTATAGTATCTCCAACGGTATTTTTTTAAGGAACCCATTTTAGTTTCCCTAATCACTACCAAGTGGTCCCCACTATGCCACATCATATTTAAGGAACCCATACATATTTTGCTCCGATGGTTACATTTTTAAGGAACCCTTAAGCAATCCATGCTTTTATAATTTTTTTCACTCAATTTTGTTTCAAATTAAAACATTTATTCATTTATTTTAATTAGTACTTAAAAAATTAAATATTTAAAAAATATAATTTTTTTAAAATAAATTTAATATAAAAATAATTTAAAAACGACGAGAAATACATTACAATGAGAAATAAATTAGAAATAAGAAATACATAAAAATGAGAAATACCTAAGTATTGAGAAATATAAAAATTAATTATCGTTATTCTCATGTCCGAAACGTTCCCAAATATGCTCCACCAAATCTACTTGAAGCTGGTGATGATTTTGTTTTTCACGAACTTGTGCTCTCCTTTGCAGGCATGTTCCATGAATGGGATGAGGATCACTAGAAACTTTAGCTATTGAGATGTCATTATCTAGATGATCGTAATCAAAATTACCACTATACGTGTGTCGTTGGTCTTTGACAATCATGTTATGCATTGTGAAGCATGCATACATTATATGCTTCATTGTATTCACATGCCAAGCACGTGACGGACCACATAAAATCGCTAATCGAAATTGGAGCACTCCAAATGCCCGTTCCACATCTTTTCTTGCCGACTCTTGTTTTTTGGCAAATAATTTCCTCTTTTCTCCTTGTGGCATTGGGATGGTGATGGTGGATACATAAAATACTGAGGATATTGAGAATTGCCACCAATAGGGGATAGTTGGTTTTGAAAAAATAATAATGTAAGATTGCAAATTATACTGATTAGGATCCATTTGGTAAAAAATAAACAAGACAATGACTTGATAACAACAACAAAAAAATAGAATTGTGGATTGACAAATTGTGTGCAAAATGGTGTAAATGGATGTAAGGAAAAAAAAAAGGCCAACGGATCTTTGTACCATTTCCCCTCAAAATTTTTGACCCAAATGAAATACCCAGCCGCTCATTAACCCACTTTCATCTCTATTGTGACACCCTCTACCCTGCATGTATTTATAAAGCAATAACATAGAAGAGATAATTTAAAATTAAAATAAACACATGCATATTATTTAATAAGAATAAAAACCAAGTTATAACACCCCTCTTGGGCATTACATGACTAACTCAATTTCGTAAAAACATATTAAATAAAAAGAAATACTGGTTGTTTTCGGAAAATAACTCATGTAATTCTCTATAAGTCATGAAAGTGGGTGTAAAAAATTTCTTGGGGAATACTGCAAAATTTAATCGATACGTTAAAGCAGTAAAACCACGTTTCACCCATCTTCATACAAATTCTGGTAATATACCTAACAAGACCACCACTGCGTACAAATTTTCCGGAAAAATGTTTTTGACATATAAAGTTGAATCTCAAACTGAAAATTCACAAAGAAACATATGTACAAACCTTCTCAAAACCAAATAACCCAAAAGGAAATCATAAGTTGGTCGCTCTAAAAGCTATCCACTACAACACCCCGTGGTCATCACCACGTTCAACGACCTCTTAAAAAATCAGGACTAAATCCCGAGTGAAGTTAGAAAACTCCTCTGCATCATCTGTACACGAATGTCGAAAAACCACCACAGAGTCCAACAGAAACAATGCAAGGGTATCAGATGATTCAGGGGATCCACCTATACACGCAAAATAGGATACCACAAATTAACACCAAACAGATATAATGCAAAGGTATACCGACATATGAGTTTTATCGAAGTAGCCAAATACGTGACTCACAAACCATAACATATGACATAATATTTCATCATATAGCATAACTCATAGTCATAACAATCACCAAATCTTAAAACAGGGATTCATACCTGACAATCAATGCATTTTTATAAAACATTTCATGCCACTTCAATATCGACTATCCATTTCGTAATCTCCGGAGATCCTAACTTCCCTTCGTCGAGCATGATAGGCCGCAATAATCCCTATGACACAATTGTTTCGCATTGGGTCGGCCTCTCAATTTAGGTCTGATCCGCAATTGTTCTAGGGTATCATGTCTCACCTAAATAACATTTGTATAGTTCTCTATTGAGTACATTACGTGCTGGTAACCGAGTTCCACGACCCGAGATTGCAAAGCCCACAACTACCTTTACTTAGGTATTGAACTCATTTCAATACAAACATAAAATCTTAAAATCTGTGATTTATAATCTTTTCCTCAGATGAACACTAGCCCGACGTCTCGACAATCTAGGTTCTTATCCTCTTTCCTCAAATTTTACAACAGGAACACTAGCCCGATATTTTGGAAATCTAGGTCCTTATCCTTTTTCCTCAAATTTCACAACAGGAATACTAGCCCGATATTTCAACAATCTGGGTCTTTTCCACTTCCATTATTTTCCACTTGGTTTTTCGTTCAGTGAAAACTAAATCGAAAAACAAAATACAAAAGTTTATCAACTTTTTTGTCAAAAAGACATTTTCGCTCTTGTAAATAAATTTGTATAGAATCTTTTTCTTTTAAAATCCATTTCTGAAAACTTTGAAACTACTAAAACATTTTCTCAACTTTTGACTAAACACTAGACTTTTGATCAATGGAGCATTTTCTCTAAATCTTTTCATTTTGAACAAAATCTTTTTGTAAAACTTGAAAGAAATATTTCTTTTCCAAGAATTTTCCTTCAATACTTTTAAACATTTTCATAAGGTTCCATATCTTCCAGTTTCGGTTAAAAAGAGAAATGCAACTTATCACAATTTCGACCTCACTAACACTCATTTGAAAATCATCCATGACTTTCTCGAATGTAACTTTTAATAAAATATCTAAGTTACAAACACTTTCTTTCTTAGAAGTCTTCTCACTTTCCAAAAACAAAATCACCTTAAGTTTTCTCAGTTAAACATTTTAATGATCTAATCCTCATTAACAAGCAATGACCAATGTCATGACCTCAACCAATCACAATCAAGCAATACAATCTCATTCAACATAACTTACAACATTTACATATTCAACAACAATAATACTAAGATTTGTCAATCATTAAATAAAACATCATTACTACAATTACAATCAACATACGTTCAACAAAACAACTAGTATGTGACTAACTAAAACTCCTCAGGTAAACTCCATTTAACTTTGTAGACCAAAAAAAGATCCTCTCCTTGATGCTCCAACAATTTGTTTCCTTCTCAATGATGTCCCGGTCCCTTTGACGTTTCACAACCCATGCAGGCAAATCCGTGACAGCTCCAAAAAGTAAAAGTTGCTCTCCCAAGCAAGCACAAACACAACCATCAACATAGGGAGAGCATCCAAGCACATACAACAAAATCAAATAACATAACAATCCATTATCATCCTTAAAACGTACAATCAAATGAAACTATATATTTAATTTAACAAAATAGAATTATTTTCCAAAGCAATTGATTTTGAGTAAAGAGGATTTTTCAACATAATTGGGGAAAATTGAATTGATTAAAGAATCATGAAATTAAACTTATAAATAATCAATTAAAAGTTCTAACTACACTAAAACAGAAACAGTTTCATAATTGGAGTAAGATGGAAATTTAGGGTTTTAAGAGAAATTGTGGAAAATGAGATTTGCTCATAGAATCATGAAATTAGTTTAGGAAAACATCAATTGATATTCCCAATTGCATCAATACACAGTTAATTTCAAAGTTTAAAATTGAAATCAAGAGTTAGAGTTAGGGTTTCAAGTTCAGTTTTGGGGCTTTTTGAAATTTAACATGATAAGGTGAGGAATCACTCACCCACAAGGAGGGGAGAAGAGGTGGTGGCGGTTGGAGGTGGTCTGAGCGGCAGAGACAGTGACAGAGCTCCATTTTTGTGCTGCTGCAACAGTCAAATAGAGCTCTTAGCGGGCGTGTCATCTCCCTATCAGGCACGGCCGAACGGCGCTACCGTGGCGGCGATAGGAGCTCACCGCGACGGCGACACCGCGCAGCGAGGAGGAAGGCGAACCAGAGACGTGGGGCGATGGGTGTCCTCACTCCGGGCTGCGGTGCGTGGCTGAACGGCGACGGACGGTTCTCCTAAGGCGACTGGTTTGTTGAGAAGGAGGGGGAAGATGAAGTGAAGAGGGAGAAGATATGTTTCTACAATGATTTTTAATTTTTTTTAGTAGTAGATACAAAAATAAGTGGTTGACATTGGACCTAAACAAATTTTGTTTTTAAACTTTGGTAATGTGGGAAAAATATATAATTTCCAATTTTGAAATAGGGTAGAGATTGATGGTTGAATTTATCAATCAAGGAAATCAATGATTCAAAATTAATCTCCTATTAATTTTAAACCAACATATTTTCAAATATAAAATTAAATAGAGTAAATTATGAAAATAATTTTCTTTCAATCATATTATTTAAAATATTTTTCTAAACAAATACTAATATTGACAATACCATAACATTATTGTCTAGTAAACGTGCATACACTGAAATAAGGCAGTGCTAACACACTCAATAAAATAATTTTTAAATGAGTAAATAAAATTATTCAAACCAAACCACTTACAAATAAATTAAAATAAACATCTAGATAATTAATCACTCCAAATAAATAATATAAACAGATATATATTTTCTGATATTGAAGAACAGTAAAAATTGGGGTGTTACACAAGTAAAAGGTACCACATTATCCAAAAAGGTTCTCAACATGGAAAGAAAAAAAAAAGTTTTAAAAGGAAAATATAACCATAAAAATAAGCCCAACCCCAATGTCACAATACAGAGCTGGTATAACTAAAATCCAATAAAACAACTCAGACAACCAAACTAAAACTAAAACAAATACTAAACTAAGAGTAGCGACTCCTCAGGGTCACTCCTCAACTGGCCGCTCACCATCCTCTGCATAAAAGAAACATGTCAAACAAAGCAACAAAAGAAAAGGGCAGTAAGAACCATATATATAAACATAGCGGCAACATGATAGTTGGCAAGATGATCATACAACAAAGCAAATATAACATACATCATCAAACCATACATGACAAAGCACATCACATATAACATCCAAATAACTCAACGTGACTCACTACTCCAAATGCATGTGGATCCATCTATATCGGGAATACGACGTTGGAGTTACATATCCACATTAGCCATTAAGCACCAACGCCGGCAGTCCACCATACCATGGGTGAACCCCTAGGATAGCAGATGCACCTTACACTCGGATGCACCCCCACGAGTGTACACGATTCACCTAACTCTCGAATGAAACACCGCAGACGGCCAGATCGCCTTACTCCTGGATGACTTCCCCAGTTGCCTTATCCCTTCTAACAACTTCGTGCATGAATGTATGCATACAAACAAACAACCGTTGTCCACCATCTCCATCAACACCTTTTATTGTGGTTTAACGTCTTTGGTCAACAAGCACCAAAGTTTAACAACATCTTTAATCTTTAACCTCTAATATTTAGATAACACTCTGGTCAATAAGCACCAGAGCTCAACACCTTGACCAATAAGCATCAAGGCCCCCTTGGCCAATAAGCACCAAAGTACAACTTTAACATCTCAACATTTGTTATTTATTTACCTCATTAAGTCTTTATTAGATTATATAGCTTGCCTTTAGTTTGGTTGGTGTCTTATCCCATTATTGTGAACAATTGGAGTGGAACACCCCTTTGTCTTTAACTTCACGTCTGTTCTGGTTGGGGGAGCACGGGCGTGCTGGACTTTAAGTTCAGCACAGTCCACTACAAAAAAACAATTATTTAACGACCGTAATTTTCGGTCGCTAAACCATGTAAATCGGTCGCTATTTGTTTTAGCGACCGAATCAGAGACCGATTTATGATGGTAGCTGAATACCTGGTCGCTAAGGTTTTAGCTACCGAATTATTATTTCGGTCGCTAATTAGCGACCGTAAATTTGGTCGCTACATAATAATAATCGGTCGCTATTAGGTTGGTCGCATTTTTGGGGTAACCATTTCTAGCGACCGATAATCGGTTGCTAGTTCGGTCGCTAATTTTGGTTACTGTTAACCTATATTAGCGACGGATTTTCGGTCGCTATACATCATCTGTAAATGTTAAATAAAGTTTAGCGACCGAATTATTGGTTTCTAATTCGGTCGCTAAACTGGTTATTATTAAAAAAAATTTAATTTTAATTTTTATAATAATTTTTTTTCTGATTTTCTTTAAACGTTAGAAAAATTACTAATAAAACACACCAAATAACTTATGAAATATACAATCATAAAAAATAATAAATATATATAAAAAGAATAATCCAAAATGTCGTACAAGAATCGTTTAAAGTCAAAAATATGGAGAGAAAAAATCAGTCATGATGAGGGGGAGATGGAGGAATCCAATCATCCTCAGCGTCCGTACCACCGACGTCTGCTAGTTGATCGTCCTCTGCAGTAGCAGCATCAGTAGAGGAGATAGTGAGACAGAGAGAGATATATGCGAGAGAAACAGAGACAGAGAGATGGAGTAGAGCAGAGCTTACCTGAGCAGAGGGGAGATGACGGTGGTGACCGGAGGTGTCTTGGGGTGTTGAGGTGACCAGAGCGCGTGCCGTAGAAGAGAGAAACAGTGGGTGGGAGAGAGAAACGCGACGGAAAAAATGAGGAAGAAGGAGGTTCTGTCGAATTTAGGGATTTCAGTTTTAGCGACCGAATTAATTCGGTCGCTAAACCGATCTCTAATATGGTTAGTCTTAATTTGAATTTGTAATTGTAGCGACCGATATAAATTTCGGTCGCTAACACGTGCAATTTTATTTTTTAACGCGCCTTTTAGCGACCGAATTCATATCGGTCGCAAATATAATTAAAGTTTAAAGCATGAATTCATAAATTTAGCGACGGATTTCTAAATCGGTCGCTAATATAAACACAGTTTGACCGTTGCATTTTATTCGGTCGTCATTTCGGTCGCTAACAATTCATAAATTTCTGACTTTTACTTTCCTTTGTTTAGCGACCGAAGTAGCGACTGATATCTCTGCTACGCTCTATTTCGGTCGCAGATTCAACTCTAACCATTGTTTCATGTAGATCCTACAATCGGTCGCTATTTCGGTCGCAAAAAGGAACCTAAAAATTCGGTCACTATTTTCGGTCGCTAAATGACCTTTTTTTTGTAGTGGTCGTACTGTCTATTGTGCACGACTGTGCTTCCTCAGCGCGACCTTTTTGAATTTGAAACTGAAGAACAGGCGTGCTCCCTTTTTAAGCACAGTCATGCTTACTGCAGCATGGCCGTACTGGTCTGGGCAAAAAGGGTTAGCTTTGAATTTTGTAGTTTCTCTTACTCAACAACTTTTTTCCATATCTACTAGAATATAGGATTAGGTTCGAGTTTTCTTTTATTCTTTTTAATCTTTTTTCTTTGTTGGTTTTTTATTCCTTATCGACGCATGTTTCCAATTAGGTCACTCGACTTATAGGTAGACTTTGGGTTGTGAACTATATAGCCAATATGTAAGATTGTAGTATTCTTTCATATACTTTTTTAAAAAATCAAAGAATCTTTTCAACTATAATTGTGAGTTTCTGACTACAAGCATGTTGTTGCCTAAATTAAATTTCTTACATTTCCATTTTTTTTTCGTAACCATGATGTAGGTACGAAGTATCGACCACCGTTAGCAGTGATTAATCTCGGTCGGGGAACCTGTTAGGCACATAAAGTCGGTTCTCCCCTCCCAACCAAGTTTTCTCCATACATAAGAGTCGGGATTCGAACTCCTAACCACTTGTTTAAGGTGCCAAAGTATCTTACCACTTGGACCAACCACATGTTGGTTCTTACATTTCCATTTAAGATTGAAGTTTATTTTAGATGCCATTAGATTTCATGTTTGCTGGATTTTTGAAAGAATATAATATATGTATATTATCTGCCAGTCATTTCCATGGTAATATTGATGGAATATATTCGGCTTCACCATTGGCGGTTAAGTAGCTCAAGTGGTTTGAAAGAATATAATATATTATATTATCTACCTGCCATTTCCATGGTAATATTACTGGATTTTTGAAGAAAGAATATAATATATGTATATTATTTGCACGCCTCTGACGACGATTTCATCCGCACAACAGCACTACCCCCAGCTCTTTGGATTGTTGCATCTTCCTTATTACCAACGCAACGATCGTCAAGCTCCGCGTCGGCGTCGTCGTTTGCTCCATTGCAACGCCATTGGGAGCAACCCCCCTGGAGATGCAGAAAACATTGTCCTCCGGTTCTGCTGTAGTGGCTACCATCACGATCTTATCTCCACCGCCATGGGTCCCATGGATTCCTTGGAGCTTTGATGTAGAGAATGAACTTCGGGTTCTATAGGGGTTTGGTCAATCACAGAAGATGACCTTCTTGTTCTTCTGCTTCGATCCCGACGGGGCTATCACCGTCGTGCGCCGCCTTCATCACAGTCGCAAATTCCCGACAAGCTGTCTTGTTTCCATCTTAGTCACGCCATTCTCATCACCGTCAGATGCACCACCTTCAGTGGCATCGCCGTCATCGTCAATTCGGACCAATCCGTCACCGACGACGGTGCCGTCACTGGGAGCAGTCTCATGCTGGCCATGGGTTCCTTGGAGCATTGTTCAAATTCAGAAAAAACTTAGTGTTCCAAATGAACATTGCTGGATTGGTTTCCTAGTCACTAATTTGGTCTTGATTGTGGAATGGGCCTTTTTACAAAAGAGAGAGTGTGCTACTTGGGTGGACTTGTTGAACATGTGCTTGTTGGACCTTGATATTAGCTTGGGCCTTGTCTTAGATGGCTCATTCTATTTTTCTTGTTTTATGGATTATTTGTTGGGCTTACTTATTGCTGAAAGGGCCATTGCACTAATGACACATTGGGCTCCAATCTGTTGGGTTCAAAAGCCCACAAGGGTAACGTTGTGCTCCAAAACAATTCAATTTGGAAAATTTGAGAACTTGGGACCTAGGTCTGATTGGAAGGTTTCATGTAGCAGCTTAGCAGCACACTATGATCTTGAGGACAAGATCAATTTGAAGGGGTCGGTAATGATACATCTACAAATAATGAAAGTATCCGCCCAATTAGCCAAGTTGGACAGCAAGGAGCAATGTGAGACAATCCAAAGGATAATGGTTGGGAATATTCTAGAATAACAATTAGTTAGAATCTTATAATTAGTTTATAATTTTAAATACCCAGTACTAGAAAACTTGGATTTTCAGACGAAATTTTCGGACGGAAATGTTTCCGTATGAAATTTTATGAACATTTCGGACGGATTTGAGACGAATGTAATTTTCAATGAGATTCCGCCTCAAATCCGTCTCTACTTTGTCCCAAACTTTCGCTCCAATAACGCACCAAAATATTTTCCACGGATTTCGCACGAATTGGTTTCATATTTTTTTTTATCTTGGGTCTTTTAACCATCCGTCTGAAATTTGTCCGAAAATTTGAGACAAATTTCACACGGATTTACTAGAAAACTTGGATTTTCAGACGGAATTTTCGGACGGAAATGTTTCTGTATGAAATTTTATGAACATTTCGGACGGATTTGAGACGAATGTAATTTTCAATGAGATTCCGTCTCAATCCGTCTCTACTTTGTCCCAAACTTTCGCGCCAATAACGCACCAAAATATTTTCCACGGATTTCGCACGGATCGGTTTCATTTTTTTTATATCTTGGGTCTTTTTAACCATCCGTATGAAATCTGTCCGAAAATTTGAGACAGATTTCACACGGATTTATCATTTTTATATTTTTCTTGAAAAAGATTAAATAATTTATCTTACAAATATGATTAAAATATTTGATCTTAATAAATTTAAAAGTAAACAAGATTTATGGAAAAAAAAACATATTTAGACTAATTTAAAACATATTTACACTGGGGTGCATTAACATTGTGTTATTGCAGTATATACACGCTTGCTAGACAATAATGTTACAGTATTGTCACTATTATTCTTTGTTTATAAAAATATTTTTAAAGAATATGATTCAAAGGAATTTATTTTCAGATGTTACTCTATTTAATTTTAGATTTGAAAATAAATTAGTTTAGTGTTAACTGGAGATTTATTTTGGATCACCGATTTTCTTGGTTGATAAATTCAACCATCAATCTTTACTCTATTTTGAATTTTGAAATTATATATTTATCACTCACTTTTTTTAGATCCAAGGACCAGTATTATTTTTTTTTTTAGATTTAATCTCAATCACTCATTTTATATCTACCATTTAAGTAAGTGAAAAATAAAAAGTTCCTCTCCCTTCCTTATTAGAAGTGCACGACCCTCCCCTTTTCTTCTTCATTCTTTTTTTTCTTCTTCTTCTTCCTTCATCCAACTCATCTCTCTCCCTCTTCACTTCAAATCTTCACTCACCTTCACTCAACCACGTCCAGCCGCGCACCACCGTGAAGTGGGCCGTCGCCTGGTCGTCGTTCAGCCACGTTCGGCCGCTTGGAGCGAGAAGACGACGCGCGTTCAGTCCGTTCTCCTCCGTGTCTCACAGCCGCCGCGAGCGCCACCAACAGCTTGTCGTCGGTCGTCGTCCAGCCACGCTGGTATGGAGGAGACGACAACGCATCGAGCTCCGTCGTCCCTCGCAAGTGCTGGTCTGTTTGGTTCGTGCTTGGCCGCTGCCACCACGTGAAACGGAGCTCCGCCATCACTTCCACCTCGTCGGAGTCGTGTCGGTCGACCTTGTCACATCCCAGTTTTAGAAGCGTGATAATTATTATTAAACTGTTCAAATTTTTTTTTGTACAGTGATAATTGTTTGTGTTTGATAATTATAAAGTAATATTTTATAATTTAGTTTCAAATTATATTATTTGGCTAAGAGATATTCTAATGATAAAATATAATTATTTTGGGGTTTATGAAGGATAAAATTTATTTATGAAACAACCTAGTTTTACGATAACATATTTTATTAAAAACTGATTTTTATTAAATTGCTAGTCGCACCCCTCCTTTTCTCACGCACACCCCCACTCTTTTCTTTCCTATTTCTACTGCCCAATCTTCTTCTTCCTCTACAACCCAAACTTCTTTCTTCTCTCTCTTGACCAGAATCGCCACCCAGCCCCTGCCAGCCCAGCTCTGTGTTGTCGCGTCGCGTGCACCGCCACCGGAGCGGTTCAACCACCGCGTCCTGTCTGCCCAGCTCCAACCCGCGTCCCTGTTGTGCCTGGTTCGTTCCTGAGCCGCGCGGAAACGCGCTCCGCCACGGTGAGTCAAGTTCGTCGTCGCCTCATGGTGGTTTTCCATCACTTTCGTTCAGTTTCACCTTCCCTTTCTTGTGAGTCTTATTCTTCTTTTGGTTGTGGGTTGTCACATGAAACGGAGCTCTGCCACGTCCTCAGACGCGCCACCGTCGCTGCCGTCACAGGACCTCCGTTTCTGGCGCTATCCAAGATCCCAGAATCACCTCGATTCCTCTTTGTTTGGGTGAGTGATTTTCATCCTTACTAAGCTTCATTTCAAAAATCCCCAAATTTCCTCAAACCCTAACCCTAGCTTTTGATTTATGTTTTGATTTTGAAATTGAACCTTTTTTTTGGGCAATTAGGGCATTTAGTTAGTGTTATCCTAAACTAATTTTATCATTATTTGGGTATATTGATTTTCCTCAAACCCTAACCCTAGCATTAGTTTCGTAATTGTGAAATTAACTTTGTTGTTATGCAATTGGGACTGTCAATTTATGTTTACCAAACTGATTTTGTATTCTTATGATAAAATCTCATTTTCCCCAATTTGTGATGATGAGCACTATTTTTCCCAAATCTGATTTCTATTGAATGTGACCCTGTTTTGAGAAGTTAAGTATTTAAATCAACTTAAAGTGAGCGTTTGATGATGAGTAGCTAGTTGTTTGAATTTTCTGGTTGTTGAAAATGCTTGGACTTCCTCTCTGGGATGTTAAAGTGTTTGTGTTTGCTTGGGGAAGCAGGTTTCACATGTTTCAGGAGTTGACAAGAACTATTTAGAGGAAACTGGAACGTCGAGTTGGAGTTTAGCTTTGTGTTGCTTCGCTCAGAAGGAAGCTGATTGTTGAAGCACCAATGAAATTATCTTCCCTTGTCAACAAGAGGTAAGGGGGAGTGAACCACATCACACCATATTAGTAGATGTGAAGATGGCTTTAATTTGTCTGGTGTTGGAAATCCTATACCAAGGGTTATCCACGGTCTATTTATCCACACCATATTTAGCGAGCATATTTCAAAGTAGAGAGTATCTTAATGTGATGGTGTCCATTATGTGAGTACAAGCCAAATGGTTTGAATATCCATATTTTCTAATTTGTTATTTAAATTAGTTATAATGTCTATTATCTTGTTACAGTGTGATGAATGCTTTCTCGGAAGGACTCACTATCTTTTATTTGATTATAGTAACATCCTTCTCGTTTATGATGGTGGCCACGAATTAATCAATGATGACGATGATTAGATGACAACGACGATGATATGATGATGAGGAGGAGATGATGGATGATGTGCTAGATGAAGATGAAGAGTTTAGCCATCAAAGTAACAATGAGGAATAAATTTATGTCTTTGATATTTGTAATGATATTTTAATGCTTTGAATCTTAATATATCATTCTTGTATTTCAAGATACTTTGTGTTTTTGTTTATTTGAAGCTTGATACTTGTCTAGAGTGGTATCTTAATAATTATTATTTTTTATTATATTATATTAGATTCCAAGTACATGTACCTAATTTGGTATGCATAATTATTTAAGTTTAGCCCTTTTTTATTAACAAACATGATTTGTTTATCAAAAAATATTATTTAAATATGATTATCGAAATCTGTCCAAAATAATATCATAACATTCTTCTGAAATCCGTCCAGAATTTGTATGAATAGCAATATTGAATCCGTCTGAAATTAAGCCAATATAACCAAAATTCAGATTTTTTGTGTTTGTCTGAAAGTTGTCCAAAATCTGTCTGGAACTAATTTCGGACGGAATTTCGGACAAAAATTTCAATTTGCAATGGGGCTTTTTCGGACGGGGGATGTTCCGTCTGAAATCCGTCTAGAAATAATTGTCCGTCCAAAATCCATGGGAAAAGTGTCCAAATTCAGTCTAAAATCCGTCCGTGAATCCGTCCGAAAATAACAATTTTCTAGCTAGTAGTGGCCTAAGTATGTAAGAAGATTAGAGCTGACGACATTTGCCATATGATCCTTATCAATAGGAAGTTTGTTAGTGTTCCCTTTGTTATATTTAGCATACATGATGAATGAAAAACTAAGCAAGAAGAAAATTGATACAAAAAACTCTCTCCGTCTAAGGCTTTCCTATTCAATAGGAATTCAGCTTCTCTCTAAAATCTACTTCCTATCATTTTGTTCATATTTTGTTGCTTAATTTGCCATTGCTTTGATTGTTATGGTATTAATGCATAACTGTGCCACCAAAAAGGATAAGACCACTAGAATCCTTATGTGTTACAAGATAGTGGGAGAAATCCCAAACGCTAAAATTCATATGGGAAATAAATATGAGAAAAGAGATAGTTATTTTAAATAAATAAGAAGGTAGGCAATAAGAATAGAAATAAAACAAAATAAATCTTTTTTTTTTAGGAAAAATCTTTCTTTCTTTTTTGTGTGTGAGAAATTGGATTTTCAGATTTTTAATGCCACAAATGTTCACTTTTGAATTAGGGCATGATTTAATGTATAAATTTCATGTTTTTGGGTATTGTTAAATGGATTTTCTCTTTACAGTTTGGATGTTGCAGCAACTTGATGATTGGAATAAGCAATATGCTAGAGCCTAGATGTACTTGATTGATTTTCTGTGACCATGTTAATAACATGTTTTGTTTGGTTTGTGTGGTTGTGAAGCTTTGTCACATTGATGAATTTAGTGTGTGATACTGATGTCATGGTAAAATACATTTGTTAGAGAATAGCTTAAATGCAAGTATGAATCAAATAGTCAACTCCAAAACCAATTAGAATGAAGCTGAGATTAAGATGAAGATGGGTTTAGGAGGGGAAGAGAAAATTTTGAAGGAGATGATGAAAGCACTGCAGCAGGCAGCAACAAGTTTTGCTTGCGAAAGATGATGCACAAAATATTATAAATGTCAAACTGAGCCCAGCATCTACAATCATTCCCAAAGTAAGCTGAGATTCGATGGTTTTGAAACAATGGTGATAACTGATTTTGAGATTTGAAATGTTTTTTCTCTTTATTGTTGAGATGTTAATCATCCTTGGTGATTGCCTCTCCTTAATTATGTTATTTATTTCCTATAACACTCCAGTTTTAACATATTTGTCTACTAGTGTATGGATCCGTGCCATGCACAGGAATATGTTAATTTTTTTGGATTTCATTTTTAAATATGCAATTATTGATTTCACGTTTTTGTGGTTTAAATTTTTTTCTATGGCGAATTATATACCAAAAATTTGGTATGGCAAGCGAACCCGAGCCCGCGGGTACCCACCTGAAACCACCCCGATTTTGAAGGGGAACCCCCAAGTTGACTGGGTTTAGGTTCGGGTTCGGGAAAAACCCGATTCACATAGACGGGGGCGGGGGTGGAGATGGGGATGTTGATACCCACCTCCGAACCCGTCCCGCTCGCATGAAATTATTATACTACCCTTACTTTTATAGACTTAGGGTTTTGGCCATATATATGCTTACATTCATTGTTCATTTTCTCAGCCGCACAACTCACTCTGTCTCTCAACTCTCAAGTCTCATATCTCATCTCCCATCTCCCTCGCTCTCCAACTCCGCCACGCGAGGTCCACCGCCTCCGCCGCAGTCCGTGCCTCCACCTCCACCAACTCCCTCTCATCTTGTCCCGTCGTTCCTGCACCCTTCAACTGAGATATGAGGTTTGTTTTTTGAACGATTTTCCTAATTTCCTTCATCAATGCGTGTACTACCTTCTACCTACAAACCTGCTGCTTTAATTTGAATCAGTTTTGCTCAGATCATCATAACAGCCTATGATTGATTCTTCATTATTTTTTTTGAGTGTCTCGCAGATCATCATAATAGATCCGGGTCGTGACTAAACTAAAGAGATCTACCTTGTTTCACTATCAGGTAACCCCCTTTTTCACTTTGCCTACCAACTTAATCCACTATAGATTGTTACATTTTCAAACTCAAGTTTTGTCATTTATGTTTATTTGCTTCCTTCACTGCTATAGATTTTTTTTTTTTTGGGTACGATTTACTTTTTATTTTTTTGTTGATTTCTAATGGCTTAAGTTCTGAACTTGATATTATGCTTATGCTTAGGTATTTGTCCTGAATTGATTCTGTGTTTTTGATTTATAAACTCTATCAATGATATTTATACATTACTTGTACATCTCAACATGCTATAGACATGGAGGCAAATGCTAATAATTCTCAACCCCCCATCTCACAAGGAAGTGCTATTCAACCAATTCCGGAAGGAAGTAATGTCCCTCCACCACAAGCTCCCACACCATTTGAATCTATGCAAGCACCTCATGGTGAGGCAGGTGATAACATGGAGACGACCACACAAACTGGACTAAGCAGGCTTAAAAGTAAGGTATGGGGTCACTTTGAAAAGATTAAAGTTAATGGAGAGGACAAGGCCCAGTGTAATTATTGTAAGAAATTACTTGGTGGGAAATCAAAAAACGGAACAAAGCACTTGCATCAGCATAAGGCTATATGCATTCAAAAGTCATGACCTGAGTTTCGTAGCCATGACCTGCCGAAAAGGAAAGTCTTTCTTCCCCTTCGCAGCCTCACAAACATACAATAATTCGTTTCATTCCAAAAACAACAATTATATATATTCATTAATTACAACTAAATGAATATAATACATCGGAGTAACTAAACAACAAAAATTACAAAGTCCTGTTAAAATATATATATATATATATATATATATATATATATATATATATATATATATATATATATACACACACTCTTAAACTGTGGACATCAATCCATTAAAATTTGTCCACATGACACCCAAAGCTTTCGACGGCTTCGCAGATACTTGCATCTGAAATGTTAAATGTGGGGTGAGTCCACTAACTCAGTGAGGGAGTTTTTCCCAAACACATGCAATCACACAAGTCCAAGATGAAATAAAGTCACCCACTTAAGCAAGCATTAGATTAAACAAATATATACTTATTTTCAAACCACATATCTCAAACATATGTACATATGCAAAAGATCTCAACTAGTAAAATGTTGTATGGACATCTTGTCCCTCAAGAGAGTACTTGTGGAACGACTTACATTACATTCTTTTCTCATAACTCATGTTCCGCTCATAAGGGGATACATATCAAACTCACATGCATCGAATCTTTGGGTCCACTTGGGGTTGTTCTCTCAAGGTCCCCCACCCCGACGGTTTTAATTTCGTAATCCGGGGATACCGCAACCTCCAACAAACATCAACATCCCTCCTCAACGTCCGGAGTATCTAACGAGGTCCCCTCATCCCCGATGATGATATTTATATACCGGAGACTCCCACTCCCCGGTTCGCCTACCCAAAGATTCATATTTCAAAAGTTGTCAATCCATTCCACAAGGTACTCTTTTTAATAATCATACAAACCACACATAAGCAACAACATAGTAAACCAATTCACATCATTATACCTTGACAAAAACATAAACAAAAATATACATTACAAAGCTATACAATTTCTTTATGGAAGTCTTTAACACTTGGGTTCTTAATAATTTATACAAATTAGTTTTTCTCCAACAAAATGGAGATAACAACACAATCATTTCATTCACAAACTATCATCACTTTGTTGATACTTTCCAATATGTCCATTAATGTAATCCAAAATATCCACAATATAGATAAAAAAAATCATTGAATAAACATCTTTACTAAAATTCAACCATAGATTTAATCGATATTCAAAAGGCAGCAACACTAAAACACACATCATAACATAGTCATAAACTCACCAACACATAACTAAAGATAAAGTTTCCAGCAAGCCTAGACCAACTTCAAACAAAAATTGGGAATGCTATAGAGGTCTCAAAATTCTGAAATTTTAACCACAACAATACTTACATGTCTATTTTCAAATGACACTAGTTTCACTTAAAAATAAGGTCTACAAATCCAGATATAAAATTTGAAATAAAATCTATTCGAGTACATACAATACTCTCTTTTAAAAATTAAATTGGGACTTCCACGGGTATCCTTAAATCACTAAATTTTACCGCAATATACTTTTATATTTCAGTTTTCAAACGCAACCAGTTTCATCCAAATCCAAATTTTATAAAGTAAGATATGATTTTTCGAGTGCAGGCTGTCAGGGTACATACGGGACAACTCTAGCCCTGTTTTCAAAATTTAACTGAGACCATATCAGATTCCCAAAAATCATGAAGTTTTTATTCTATGTAGCTCTGGATGTTAGCTTTCCAAGGGAACCAATTTCATCTCAATCTGATATCTACAACTCCAGTTACAATTTGTTTGTTACATATATGTCAGGATTTCATACCAAAACCGAGATTCCCCTAAGAAAACATCAAACCTCTAGCTCTAACAATGGGGTTTCCTCACCCCCAATTTCTAGGGTTCAACCAAACAAGTATAACAACTCACCAATAACATATAAATCAAAGAATAATCAATTTAAACATATTCCAAACGATTTTCTTGAAAGGGATTTACCCAAAACAACTCACAAACCTCAACATTTCAACCATTATCAACTCATTTCATATCATTCAAAAAAAAAAACCCAAAAATTACCCAAATAAATCATAAATCTCTCACCTTGTTATGAAAGTTGTGGTGCTCCAAAAATCCCAAATGAAAATGAAGAAGATGAGGTGTTAAGATCAAGCTCAAAGCTCTTCAAGCTCGCTAATGACTTCTTCTCCTCCAAGCTCTCTCACACTTTCTCACTCTAAGTTCTCTATCTAGGTTTTTCAAAAGAATGAGGTTGAGGGAGGAAGGGGTGACTCATCCTTTTAATCTAACATTGGGCTCTAAGTTGGGTAAAAACTCATAAGCCCATTAATTCACTAATGAAAATTTTAATTAATCAGATTACTAAGAGTCGGTCAAATATGAGCTGTCAAGTTATTATGCCTTAAAATCATTGTTTAATTTAATTCTTTAATATTGTCACAAAACATTTTCAATTATAACATAATTTACTATTAAAGAACATATTAATAACTTTAAAAAAATTTATCATGTATAATCGTTATATAAAGAGAAATTCTAAATTACTAGACTAGTATCGGTTAAAGCCTTAAATTAAAGTATTAAAATTTTCGGGTATTACATTCTACCCCCCTTAAAAGGAATTCGTCCTCGAATTCTAAGGACACATACTAAGAATTGTAATAAAACAATTATAACATATACTTAATTAGTTCATTAACACTTGAAAAAAAAGAAGAAAAAATAATAATGGGTACATAAACTAGTCTACCATACAAGCTCATATCTTAAAAACAATCATAAATCAAACATGATTTTAATAAAGCTTCACATAATTAATTTTCAACATTCCTTGTATCATTTGATAATAATACTAAAAGAAAAATACAAACTCACAATAACCATTTTCAACAAACTATCACAAACTTTTTCTTTATACCAAACACCACCCATTATTTTCAACATACCAATCTCAACTCATATCTATGACAGCTTAGCTTTATAGTAACAAATTTACTCTCATATTACTATACTCTTATATTTTCAAAATTTTAATTCCCTTAGTTCATTTTAACATATTTTCACTAAATTAATTGGTTCACAACACCATCATACTTTAATAACATGTGTCGCAACCATATCGCGACTGGAGCGGCGAACAAAAATTAATTAATATGAAAAAATGGAGTCGCCACCAACGTTTATTTTATTTAGGAAAACATTGGAAAAATCATTTTTAAATGAATGGTCTTCGAAAACAGAGTTAGGGTTCGGGGGTCAATTATGCATAGGGAAGGTATTAGCACCCTACGACATTCATTGCAAAACGGTTACCTCTAGTTAATTGTGCAAAATTATGTTAACTTCAAAAATATTTATTTCACCTTTTTTTAAGAAGAAAAATTAAAAATATAATCACAAATGATAAATAAACCATAAAAGATTTTATTTTACTATTTTTCAAGAAAATGAATATTGATGAGAAATCAAAAAGGATTTTATGAAAATTTATTTTTGGGCCTGACAGGAATGGATCCTGCTCCGACGTATCCCCGGGTGCAATAAGGAATTCAAAGCTACGTAGTTATTTTTACAAAATGTTCGTTGGTTCGATTGATTTTAATTATTTTTGAAATAAACTTTGATTGAGAAATTTCAGGATCACCAAGATGTCATAACTCAGGTGTCCTAAAACCAAGGGGTAACAAAATGTCACATCTTAGTTTACCCTTTTAATTGTTAATTATTATTTATTGTGAAATTCGAGGATTTAGGATATCACGATAACCAGACAGAAAAAGGATCCAAAATGGCCATCACCAACCTATTTTAATTACTTTCAAATACAAGATGCCAACGATAATCAAATAGGAAGTAGATCCAAAGTGACTATCGTTAGCAACTTAATTCTTATTTTTGAAATTAAAGGTTGTTGCGATAACCAAATAGGAAGCAGATCCAAAGTGATCGTTTCCAACATCCTATGTTAAATTTTAGAATTAAAAAGCACTCATGATAACCAAACAGGAAGAAGATCCAAAGTGGCTATCTAAACAACCTATTTTAATTATTTTTGTAATTTCAGAAATTTAGGCTATCAAAATAACTAGACAGGAAGAGAATCCAAAATGGTCATCCTAACAACCTATTTTAATTATTTTAGAAAGGTGTTCATAATAACCAAAGAGGAAGTAGATCCAAAGTGACTGCCACTTACAACCAATTTTTATATTTTTAGAATTGAAAGGATGTTTATGATGACCAAACATGAAGTGGATCTAAAGTGATTATCAATAACAACCTATTTCAATATTTTGACTTGAAAGGGTGTTCATGATAACCAAAAGGAGGTGGATCCAAAGTGGCTATCACTAATAACCTATTTTTATTTTTTTATTTTTTTTTTGACTAAAAAAAGATATCCATTTATTCAAATTGGTAAAATACATTGAAAACGACACAAATTTAACATCGCTAAAAATCGAAAAGGATGAATCTACGAACAAATTCACAACACCTAGATTAATAGCATTACACGGTAAAATGCATACGAATGTGACAATCAAAGTGACCGGAATACCCATGCATCCGGATCTGTAACGTTGACGCCCAAGTCTTGATTGAATCTGTAATGGATCAAAATTGATCTGTCAATATGAACCAAACGAACACCACAACAAGACGGGAAACCAAACGACGCCGCAACAAGACTACGAACAAAACACTGCCCCACACAGATGACGAAAACACGGAAAAACACGAAAGAAAAACAAATTCTATGTGGAAAAACCACTTATTCAGATAAAATGAGAGAAAAACGATGTAGAAGGGTGATTCCAGGTCAAAAAATGGTCCAAAATCACCCCTTCCGATAGATGAGGAAGAAGGAAAAGAGGAATAGGGAGAATGTTCTATTTTTATTTTATTTAACGTTATAAAGTACTTGATTTATTAATATTAGGAACCTGCCAACGTCTCTTTTGCTCTTGCATGCTACTTATATAAAAAAAAATTAATATTAGAAATTTTATTTAGTAGAATATATTCATTTAAAATAAAAAAAACATAATAATATGATGAAATAGGGCATTGAGCACTTGACTTTAGAAATGGAAAGGCCACACGGCCATATACTGAAGCTGCTGAAGCAGCATAAACAAAAAAAGGAAGGGAAAGGTACCACGCGTGGCTGCTGTCCAACGGCGAGGGAGAGAGACATTTTCACGGCGCGGTGGCGAACCCGTACGGCAGTGGTGGTCGCGTGCAGCAGCACCAGAAGGAGGACAGCAGAGAGGCAGTATGCGGCGGTCCGATATGGATAATGGTGACGCACACGACGGCGCTTTGCTAGCCTGCTAGAGCTCCTATTCGTGGTTGTGGGCTTGACGGGGCGACGTGGCGGCACTCACGGAGAAGGCGGGGCTGAACAGTGGTCACATAATGCTCGTAGCGGCATGGCTGGTGTTATCTGGAGCTGTGCACGACGGTGATCGAGACGATGCGGCGGTGTAGAGGACGGTGGAATGATGATGGGTTCCGCTATGCTTGGAGGATGGCGGGATGACGACAGGTTCTGCTATGCTTGGAAGATGGCGGAATGGTAGCTAACTTATGGTTGGAACTATGATGGCAATGCGGGCGACGCCGTGCGACAAACTGAATGGGAAGAGGCTGTGACTGTGACACGCAGCGGCGCGCGGAGGCGTGACTAGTGGTGCTCACGAGTTCTCTGGTGAGTCTATGGGGAAGCTCCTTGGAAGAAGACAACAGAGTGAGAGAAGGCTTTACCCTCCTACTGTTGTTCCTTTATTTTTATGGTGGGATTACTCTGGTATATGGAATGAAAGGTCCAAGAACGTTGCCCCCTCGCCCTTTATCAAATCCTTCTCTTTTATACTGATTGTATGATGAATGATTTTTATCCCTTTTGTAACTGATTGAAACTCGTTAACCTAAGATTTCATTAGGCATTAGAGGTGAATTATTGTCTTTATTTTCTTCGGTTACAATTTTATGATTCATGAGCATAAAACATCTTAAACACTCTTTATTCCTTCACAAAACTGTTACGGCAGCAAGCAAAAAACCACCGTTTCTATTTTTCAATTATTTGTCTTTTTCTTTTTTTATTTGTTTTATTTTTTATTTGCTTTTTTTTAAATAATAATATGGAAAATGGAGAACAAAATATGATGTTCACAACATGCATGACTTTCATAATTTCAACTCATATTTCATCATCATCATCGTCGTTGTCATCGTCATCATCACAAAACTTACTGTATGCTATTAATACCCAATTTATAATCACATTTTATGAGCAATCTCACGAGTGAGCAAAAGAAGACTAAAAGAGAAATTAATTATATATAAACTAAACTATATCATCTTATACCGCCGTCTTGTTGTCATGTGGAGTGAACACTTAAGACTTTTTAAGAAAGAAAATTAAAATTAAGTCGTAATAACATTTATCCTAGACCTCGCCCGGATTCGAGATCCAACCACAAATGTTATTAAGGTTTTTTTTTTCAGGACTATGTAACCACCAAAGCTCTGATGCCAACTTTGTCATGACCTGAATTTTGTAACCATGACCGACCGAAAAGGAAAGTCTTTCCTCCCCTTCGCAGCCTCACAAGCATACAAAAATTCGTTTCATTCCAAAAAAACAATTACATTCATTAACTACAACTTAATGAATATAGTACATCAGAGTGACTAAACAACACAAATTACAAAGTCCTGTTAAAAAAAATATATACTCTTAAACTATGGACAGCAATCCATTAAAAGTTGTCCACATGACACCCAAGGCTTCTGGCGGCTTCGTAGATACTTGCATCTGAAATGTTAAACGTGGGGTGAGTCCACTAACTCAGTGAGGGAGTTTCCCCCAAACACATGCAATCACACAAGTCCAAGATGAAATAAAGTCACACACTTAAGCAAGCATTAGATTAAACAAATATACACTTATTTTCAATCCACATATCTCAAACATTTGTACAAATGCAAAAGATCCCAACTAGTAAAATATTGTATGGACATCTTGTCCCTCAAGAGAGTACTTGTGGAATGACTTGCATTACATTATTTTCTCTTAACTCATGTCCCGCTCATAAGGGGATACATATCAAACTCATATGCATCGAATCTTTGGGTCCACTTGGGGTTGTTCTCTCAAGGTCCCCCACCTCGACGGTTTTAATTTCGTAATCCGGGGATACCGCACCCTCCAGCAAACATCAACATCCCTCCTCAACGTCCGGAGTATCTAACGAGGTCCCCTCATCCCCGATAATGATATTTATATACCAGAGCTTCCGGCTCCCCGGTTCGCCTACCCAAAGATTCATATTTCAAAAGTTGTCAATCCATTCCACAAAGTACTCTTTTTAAGAATCATACAAATCACACATAAGCAACAACATAGTAAACCAATTCACATCATTATACCTTGACAAAAACATAAACAAAAATATACATTACAAAGCTATACAATTTCTTTATGGAAGTCTTTAACACTTGGGTTCTCAATAATTTATACAAATTAGCATTTCTCCAACAAAATGGAGATAACAACACAATCATTTCATTCACAAACTATTATGACTTTATTGATACTTTCCAATATGTCCATTAATGTAATCCAAAATAATATATATCCACAATATAGATAAAAAAAATCGTTGAATAAACACCTTTACTAAAATTCAACCATAAAGTTAATCAATATTTGAAACACCCCCTTGGGTATCACATGACTAACTCAAATTCTTTAAAACATATTAAATAATTCTGGTTGCTTTCGAAAAATAAATTTTCTAGTATCCTTAGCCTTACTCGAAAATGAGTACGAACTATTGATTTTTTTCTTTATACAAACTTTCATCATAAATATTTACATCACCATACTTACACATAAGGAATTTTATATACACAGGTTATATACCTAACAAGACCATCACGGTGTACAATTTTTATTTTATTTTTACAAAGGATGTTTTCAACATACAAAGCGGAAACTCAAATTGAAAATTCACATAGGATATACGTACAGACCTTCTCAACCCAAATATCCCAAAAGGAAAATCCTAAGCTGGTCACTCTAAAAACTATCCACTAGAGAACCCCATGGTCATCACCACGTTCAACGACCTCTTCAAAAATCGGGACTAATATCCCGAGTGAAGCTAGAAACTCCTCTACATCATCTGTATATGAAAAAGTACACCACAACAAAGAGAACGAAAACAAGAAACAATGCAAAGGTGAGATACCAATATATGAGTTTAAATCATAGCAATCATATACTTAACATCACGACAATAAGTGTTTAAATCATATACCAATATATGAGTTTAAATCATAGCAATCTCAAAAGGATTTAAAATCAAAAGTGTTTCATAAATTATGTCTTAGCACTTCAATAAACCACTTTCTAGATTTTCAATCTCCGGAGATCCTAACTTCCCTTCGTCGAGCATGATAGGTCGCGATAATGCCTATAACACAATTGTTTCGCCTTGGTGACCTCTCAACTGGGTCATTTCCCAAATTGTTCTAGGGTATCGTGTATCACCTAAATAATACAGAATAGTTCCTGATAGAGTACATTTCGAGCAGGGGTACCGATTTCTACGACCCGAGGATGCTACGCCCCGGATATCCTGTAGGTTTTCGAACCCCAAATGTCCCTTAAGACCCAAAGATAAAGAGTATGTCTTTGGTCCGTAACTATCCAGTTTGTCAGTGCACCCTTTGTGACACTGTAGCTCGATAAACAACGGCACGTCCGCCAGATCATCTTTCAGATATTAATTAGTCTTTAATATCAACTTGGAGTTTTTAAAACATCATTAAAGATTTCAAAGTTTTCTTTCTCAAACGAACACTAGTCCGACGTCTCAGAACACTAGGTTGTTATTAGTAGGAATGCTAGTCCGGTTTCCCAGAAATTAGAATCCAGTCCGAATCTCAGCACGAAAGTCTAGTTCCTTTCCTTTCTTTTCTCTTCACTTTTTGTCGCACGACCCTTCCCCCCCAACTCCTTCTTTCTCTTTTTTTTTCTTCTTTCCTTTCTTCTTCTTCCCCACTTCTTCCTCCTCCACCCTAGCACCCAAGTGTCGCTTGAGTCCGTCCGGCCACCGTCACAAGCCGCGCGTGTCGCCCCTAGGAGCGCCTCCAGTAGCCGCCCGATGGGGAGGAGACGATCGTGTCTTGGTTCTGCATGCGTCCTCCGTGCGAACCACGCCTCCGCTGTGGCTGGTCTCGTGCCGCCGCGAGTTCTGTCACCTCCAACCACCCTTAGATCGTCGTTCAACCACCGTTTGGAAGGGAGGAGCTTACCCCGCGCTTCTGAGCTCCACCCCACACGTTCTATCACTACATCTCTGTCCTCGCTAAAGTCGCCGCCAGAGTCGTCGTGCCGGAGGTCCAAATAGTCACCATGTCCTCTCTTCCTTCACCTTGGGTAAGTGTTTAACCCTATTCTCTTCTAGTTGTAAAAGCCCCAAATTAATTTTCAAACACTAACCCTAGCTTTTTGATTTTATACTGAAATTTGAAATTAAAACTTGTTTTTATGCAATTTGGACTATGAATTAGAGTTATCCTAAACTAATTTCATCATTCTTTAAGTAGATTGATTTTCCCCAAATTTCTCTATGAACTCTAAAAACCCCAATCTGATCTTATTTGAAATTGGTTATGTTTTTTGTGAAATTAAGTGTTTAAATCAACTTAGAGTAAGTGTTTGATGAATAATGATTGAATGTTACATTTGTCTGATGGTTGAAAATGTTTTGACTCCCTCTCCGGGATGTTGTCAGGGTTGTGTTTGCTTGGGGGAAACAGGTTTTACATTTTTCCGGAGTTGACAGAAGCTGTTTAGAGGAAACTGGAACGTCCAGTCAGGTTATTAGTTGGAGTTTGGCTTTGTGCAGCTTCGCTCAGAAGGAAGCTGACGGTTGAGAAACCAAAGAGAGGATCTTTTATGGTCTTCAAAGGTAAAGGGAGTTTACCTGAGGAGTTCCTAGTAATCATATACTTAGTATATGAATTGCTTGTGATGATTTATAATATTTTGGATTGATCTTGTTTGATTGTGATATATATATATATATATATATATATATATATATATATATATATATATATATATATATATGGAATGTATCTAGTGAGAGCGCCTTTTTTATTTGAGAGTGAGATGAGTAAATCTGGGCCATACAACCATACATGGATGGTTAAGATTAAAAGTTATTTCATGGTTTTAAAATGTTACATGACCACTTAAAAAAGTCACATGACTTTGTGATTTAATCTCGATCGTTTAAAGTTTGATCCAATGGCTATGATATAATCCTTTCATTCTCACATAAAAAATACCCTTTCACTTGATATGTCTCATTTTATATATATATATATATATATATATATATATATATATATATATATATATATATATGTTGTTGAGATTAGTTAGACTATATATATGTTTGATGAATATATTTTGTGATATTAGTTGACTGTGACTGGTTGAAGCATGACATTAGTCATGGCTTATGAATGGAAAACTTTATTTTATTAAAAATAAATGAACACAGAAAAGTTGAAATGTGATTTTTGCTTTCTTTGGAAAGTGAAGAGAAAAGAAAGGAAAGGAACTAGACTTTCGTGCTGAGATTCGGACTGGATTCTGATTTTTGGGAAGCCACACTAGCATTCCTACTGATAAGAACCTAGAGATCTGAGATGTCGGACTAGTGTTCGTTTGATAAAGAAAACTTTGAAATCTTTAATGATGTTTTTAAAACTCCAAGTTGATATTAAAAAGACTAATTAATATCTGAAATATTATCTGGCAAACGAGTCGTTGTTTATCGAGCTACAATGTCACAAAGGGTGCAAGCACTAACAAACTGGATAGTTACGGACTAAAGACATACTCTTTATCTTTGGGTCTTAAGGGACATTCGGGTTCAAAAACCTACAAAATATCAGGCGCGTAGCACCCTCGGGTCGTAGAAATCGGTACCCCTACTCGAAATGTACTCTATCAAGAACTATTATGTATTATTTAGGTGATATGCGATACCCTAGAACGATTGGGAAAAGGACCCTGTTAAGAGGCTACCCAATGTTAAACAATTGTGTTATAGGCATTATCGCGGCCTATCATGCTCGACAAAGGAAAGTTAGGATCTCAGGAGATTGAAAATCTAGAAAAGTGGATATTGAAGTGCTAAGACATAATTTATGAAACACTTTTGATTTTAAATTCTTTTGAGATATTTATAATTGTCATACTATGCATTGTTATTATTATATTGTTGATGTTGTTGTGGTGTTAAGTATATGATTGCTATGATTTAAACTCATATATTGGTATCTCACATTTGCATTGTTTCTTGTTTTGGTTCTCTTTGTTGTGGTGTACTTTTTCGTATACAAATGATGTAGAGGAGTTTCTAGATTCACTCGGGATATCAGTCCCGATTTTTGAAGAGGTCGTTGAACGTGGTGATGACCACGGGGTTCTCTATTGGATAGTTTTTAGAGCGACCAGCTTTGGATTTTCGTTTTGGCAATTTGGGTTAAGAAGGTCTGTACGTATGTCCTATGTGATGTAAATATTTATGATGAAAGTTTGTATAAAGAAAAAAATCAATAGTTCGTACTCATTTTCGAGTAAGGTTAATGATACTAGAAAATTTTATTTTCTGAAAGCAACCAGCATTCATTTTTTTATTTAATATGTTTTAAAAAATTTGAGTTAGTCGTGTAATTCCCAAGGGGGTGTTACATTAGTGGTATCAGAGTTGGTTGAGTCTTTCGGGAACCTTGGGGAATAGGTCTGTTATGTTTTTGTTGTGTGATCTCTGGTTGGATCTTGGTTGAATTGCTTCCTTGTCGAAGCAATGTGTGTTGGATTATAGGTATGTGTTTTATCTTGATGGGTTACACGAGTGTTGACTTGTAGGAAACCCAAGACTAGTAAATTGTGTTTTTGTCCATGTTTGACACATTCAGGTTATCCTTTTGGATTGTGTCAGAAGTTTAAATAGTATGCCTGATAAGGTAGATTTTCTAGGAATGTTCACTGAGAATGTTCCAGGTTTATCATTTGCGAAAGGATATTGAGTGTTCGATCGATCTAGTTTCTAGATTCGGTCCGACCTCTATCGCTTCGAATGGAATGTCACCTATCAAGTTAGTCAAGTTAGATAACTCGATTTAACTGGAAAGTCTGCTGTCAAAACAGTTCTGGGATAAGAGATTTCTGAGGATGGTATTGTTATCGACCCTGCAAAAGTTGAAGGAATGCTTTTATGAGAGCGGCCGAAGACTGTGTCAGAGACCCGTAGTTTTATTATTTTAACCGGTTACTATCGAAGGTTGGTTGAGGACCTATCAAAGACTCTTGCGCCGTTGACCTAGCTTACGAGGAAAGATCAACTCTTCGCATGACGGAGAGATCGACTAAGTTATCGGAGATCGTATGCAATTCGGAGAAGAACACAGGAAACAACAACAAACCAGACTAAGCGTGTCTGGAAAGACTTTGTGCTTGTTGGAACCAAGACAAATCAATTTGAATCATCAACATGGGATGAGTGTCTCATATTTAAGAAAAACTCTTAATTGTACTATTTGATTCCTTTTGGACTAGTAAGTTGACATTTGTTCCTTGAGTCCCTATGATTTTATTAAACAATCACAGTGATCAAGTTTGTATGCGTCAGACAGACTTTTCAGATTTTGATTTGAAATCTATCAGGACTCATAAATTGGTTATGCTAGTCCATAAATTTCAATTTATTCAAATTTATATCCTTGCTTGTGAGAAATTGTGCTTACATTTCTGAATAACCCTCAGTGTATTAGACATTCGAGTGGATTGATTTGATAGTGTCCATTGGTCTGGATATTTTCACATTTTGTTGAAAACATTGCTATGACTATTTCTTGAGTTATAACACAAATGACTTCTTGATAATAGAAGTTTCTTGATAAAACTTAGTATAGTCAAATTTACTTTTGGTAGATGTGATCCAGTCTGATTTTTGGCCAGACAAGTTTTCTTTTTAAATCGTCGTTTTGTAAATTCCCTGTATTAAGAACGAATACTTTTGGGGTTAGGAACTGTTCATCTTTTGATTTCCTAATCTGCTGGAAGTTATTGTGAAAGAAGGGACTTTATTAGGGTCATGATTGTAAACATGTAATGGCCCTGCATTTTTACACTCACGAACCTAGTAAAGACATTTTTTTACATGTCGAATACTCCTTTATCTTATGTCTGGTAAAATTCCTCTTTCTACTTTCTTGTAAAGGTAGAGTTTAGAAATATTTCTTTCTTGAAAAATTCATTTTCTTGAATCCATAATAGCTTGTCTTATCATAGTTCTATAGAACTTATCGCTGTTGATTAATTTTGCCCTATTTTTTTTTTTCAAAACATCATTGACGTGTGACCTATCCATTGAGTCATGAGGATGGGTATTTGATTCATATCAAGATGTCAGAGTTAGTCGAGTACAGTGAAAAGAGATAACTTGATGTTTGAGACCTTCCTCGTTAAGATGATGGCATCACAATGAATTTTCGTTATGAGTTTACTGAAGACCTCTAAGAGTCTTGTTTAACTCTAAGTGATCATGGATCGACTGACGAAGTTAACACCTTCTTACATGTTAAAATCAACTATGCAGTGGAGAAGAAAACCGAAGTAAGTATCAGAAGACTGAACATGCTTCATGGAGTATTTTCCAGCATCATTCCAAATGAGGACCCGGAGTTTACCAACGTTTGTCGGTAAAGTCTGCTCTAAAGTGTTTAGACCAAGTTGAAGCTAATTCCAACTGATCATCCTCAACTCGATGGACAGGTAAGAAATGATCTAATCCTTAGAAGGTGGATAAGGAGTAAGTGTAGTACTTAAGTACGATCATCCCTATAGTTGGATAGACAAGAGTTGATTGGAGTTTATTGAGATGTAGATCGAGGTGATTGACAAGGTGATAACCCCTAAGCTCAACGACATTAAGTAAGATGATTACAGCAATTCTTATCATGATTTAAGATAGAATGTTACTAAAGGAACTTAGTAACCTATTTATTAGTATATATCTACCAACTTCTTTGTCATTAGAGACCTACGAACCTATTTACAAGTGAAGGACTGTGGCCTACTTATAGATGGAGGCATATTTAAAGATCTTGTTGATAAGTAGGCTTTTATGTAGGCTTTCAGGCCAAGTCAGGTTTTAAAGTAGGCCAGGCTCAGGCCTTAGAAAGTGGCCTATATCAGGCTATAGGCCAGGCTCAGGCCTCGTGATTGGAACACAGGCCAGGCCCAGGCTTACCAGGGCCTTGCTCGGCCTAGCCTATTCCCACCCCTAATGTGCATCTTCCATTACCAAATGTCTTAATGATTTTTGAGCTATTCCATGTAGTGGATTTGAGAGGACATAGTATCCTGAGTCATGATAGATAAAGAAAGGTAAAAGCTAAGAACTTTGAAACAATTATAAACTATTTTTGCAATGCTATAGATGCACTTGCAGAAAAGCATTATACAAAATGATAAATAGACAAAAAAAAACCAGGAGTAGTTAGAACACAACATAGTTCATGTTCAAGATTTAACTCCTTGGCTTTGGCAAAGCCACTGTGCGGAAAGTGGAGTAGGATTTTCATATCCTTGGTCATCCGCTCAAAAGGGATAGAAAATTTTGTTATCATAAAAAATGAAGCAATTTGACCATAATCATTCATTATTGAAGAAACACGAATCATTAGTACTAACAAGTGGAAAAAAAAATCGAGTAAGAAATAAGAGAGAGAGAAGGCCTCCTGAAAAAACAAAATAGAGAGAGAAGGAGCATGAGAACGAAAATAGATAGAGAAACAAAGCACATGTGTGAAAAATCGAATTAGGTTATGGCAAATGAAAAAAAGTATACTGCTTGTGATTTGATTCAAATATATTTATAGATTAAAGAAGTCATGATTTTTTTATAAAAAAAATCAGATTTGATTCATTTGTGATTTGATCCAATAAAATCCATTTGAATTAATGGCTAATACATCTAGCAAATGAAATTAATGTTGATAGAGGTAATAAGTATCAAAATCAAAATCAAAATGTGATCCAAATAGAAGGTAATTAATGAGCCGGAATTCTTTGCATTGTGAGAGCGACACCTGTACTGTTTCACTTGAGACTCTATGATTGACTGTCACGTGTAAAAACTTGCTCTATGTAGAATCATGAATTATTCCGGTTTGTATATATTATAGATATTATACTATTTTATTGGAGTGATTAATTATCTGTATGTTTATTTTTGTTTACTTTTATGATGTTTAATTTGAGTAATTTTATTTTCACTTTTAAAATTATTTTATCGCGTGTGTTAGCACCGCCTTATTGCAGTGTATACACTCTTGTTAGACAATAATATTACGTTATTGTCACTATTAGTATTTGTCTAGAAAAATATTTCAAATAATATGATTGAAAGAAAGTTATTTTCATATTTTACTCTATTTGATTTTAGATTTTAAAATATGTTGGTTTAAAATTAATCGGAGATTAATTTTTGGATAATTGATATCCTTGGTTGACCAATTCAACCATCAATCTCTATCGTATTTCAAATTTTGAAATTTTATATTATTCCCTCTTTTATATTATCCTCTTCACTTCATTTTTCCTTCTCCTTGGCTCGCAGCCACACCTAGCCGTCATGGTGGCTCCGTCAGGCTGCTGTCGCCTGGAAAGAAGAAGACAATCATGGAACTCGTCTCTTTGTTCCATTCGTTCTGGTCTTTTCTCCTCTGTTCGACGTCATCGCCGCCGCGCGAAATGCTCCGGCCACCGTCTATGGTTTCTCCTTCACCATCTCTTCCTGTTGAACATCACTTTTCTCCCTTAAAACTTTCATTTATTTCATGGGTTATGGTGGTTTCATGATCTACTATTGTTGTGCTCCACCGCGTCGTCACCGCTGCCGCCGAGCCGGACATCACAACCACCACGTCCTTCTTCTTTTTCTCTGTTGGGTGATTGAAGTTTTCACCTAATGAGCTTTCAATTTCAAAATCCCCAATTTCTCAAACCCTAACCTAAGTTCAAAATTAGAACCTAAATCCCCAAATTGATTATGTTTCTTGTAAATTAAGAATGTCAATTCCTAATTTTCCATGCCAATTGATCAAATTCCCTTTTAATTTAGGATTCCCCCAATTCCTCTAAAACCCTAAATTTTCATCTTAATCCAATCACAAAATTGATTATTTTTAATGCAATTGGAGTTATAAATTGATGATTCCCTAGGCAAATATAATGATTCTATGGTCAAATCTCATTTTCCCCAATTTCACTCAAAACACCAATTTTCCATCTTACTCCAATTATGAAATTGTTTGTTTTAGTGCAATTAGGATTTTTAATTGACGATTTATAAGTTCAGTTTCATGATTCCCTAATCAAATCAAATTTTCCCTAATTTTAATGATGGACCCTTTTTACCCAAATTGATTTTATTGCGAAATCAATTCTATTTGGTTAAATTAATTAATATATATAGTTTCCTTTGATTCTATGTTTTGAGGATGATAATGGATTGTTATGTGATTTCATTTTGTTGTATGTACATGGACGCTATCCCTATGTTGATGGTTGTGGTTGTGCTTGCTTGGGAGAGCAACTTTTGTTTTTTTGGAGTTATCGTGGATTTGCCTAAGTGGGTTGTGAAACATCAAAGGGACTCGGGACGTCATTGAGGAGGAAAACAAATTGTTGGAGCATTAAGAAGAGGATCTTTTTCTTGTCTACAAGGGTAAGGGGAGTTTACTTGAGGGGTTTTGATAGTTACTTGTTTAAAGTTTTGTTTGGGTATGTTTATATTTGTTATGTTTGATGTTTGGTGAGAGTATGCTGTTTTACTTAAGTGTCCGTAAATCAATGTTTATAAATGTTTTCATGCTTATATAGAATTATGTTATGTATGACTGGTTTGACTGAGAGCATGATAGTGGTCATCGCTTGATAATGATGAATTAAGTTATTAAAAACTTTAGTCAGAAAAGAAATGAGATTTTCAGTTTTCTCAAGAGGGAGAGATTATGAAAATATAAATTAAGGACTTTGTCGTTGCACAAGTTAAGAATTCAGAGAAGATTTACTGATGAGTTTGGAATAAATTTTTAAAGGGTGAGTGTTAGTGAGGTCAAACAGTGAAAAATCGCATTATCTTTGTTTTCCTAAATATTTCGAAAATGACTAGAAAGTCTCTAATATATTTTAATATCGTCAAGGAAAAAGCTTTTTAAAAGAAAATTCTTTGACTTATGAAATATTTTATTATAAACGAAAAATAATTTAGAAAACTGACTTGCAGCAAAACTAGGAGAAATAGTTTTATTATTTTGGACAAAAAAATGTGTTAGAAATGATTTTAGAGGATTTGATGTGTTTTCGGAAAAGAAATTTTCAAAAAAAAAAGGAATTTGAGAAAAAATGGAATTCGTTATGATTTAACGTTTTATAAACGAATTTCAGCGGAAAAGATTTTCTGCAAAGGGGTTTTAAATCAGCGAAAATATTTCCGATAAACTTGGATAAGTTTTCGGAGTTTTGCTTTGGTATTTGTTGTTTCACAGAACAAAAACGATGTTGAAAAAGAAAAGTGAACCTAGTAGCCGAGACGTCGGAATTCTAGTGTTCTGTGATGGACTTATGTATTTTCAGGTGATGTGGAGGACTTTGTTTCCCATATCTACTAACCTAGGACTAGTGCATCAGTCTAGGGTTTTGTGATTTAGCACTCGGACTCCGTGTCCTGTGTTAAGAATAAATGAGTCTAATGCCTAAGGAAGAATAGTCGTGAGCTTTAAGCCTTGACAAAGAAAGAATGAATGAAAAATAAAAGTAACGAGAACAAATGTTTTACTTGCGTAGTTTGGCAGACATGCCATTGTTGGCCAGTGTGTCATATATTGTTGACCATTGTGCCATGTATTGTTGGCCAATGTTGCATGTATTGTTGAAAATTGTGCCATGTATTGTTGGCCAATGTGCCATGTATTGTTGGTCATTGTGCCTTGTATTATCGAGCTACAATCCACAAAGGATGGATTGACAAATTGGGGAAGTCAAGACCAAAGTGTGTCTATCAAGGACATCTGGGTTCGTGGGCCACAAAGGCCGAGGCCTTGCAACCTCGTGTCGTGGACGTAACAACTGCCAAACGTGGATGTACTCAATCAGGGACTACTCAATATCATTTAGGTGCATGGGTGTGATACCCTTGAACAATTGGAGCTCAGATCTAAATTAAGAGGTCGACCTTCTGGAAACAATTGTGTTATGGGGATATTGCAGGGAAGTTAGGATCTCCGGAGAATAAATATCAAATATAGATGAGGAACATTGAAGTGTCATGCATTTTTACGAATTGTGATCACTGTCGGGTATGAATCCCATTGTTTATATCAGTATGTTTATTATGAGAATTTATATGATATTATTTGAGTGTCGCACATGTAGCTATCATGATAAAACTCATATGTCGGTATCTCACCCTTGCAATATATATGTGTGGTCTTGTGTCGTACCTTGGTACGTGTCTGAAGATGATGCTGAGGGGTTCTTTGCCCACTCGGAGGTTTTGGTTTTGAATTTTGAAGAAGGTTGAGTAACTAGAATAACCATGGGGGTCTTTTCCAGCCAGTAAGAGTCTCACAGTACTGCCGGCTCAGTCTATCGAGTCAATTTTATGTTGGAGAAGGTCATAATTTTATATATAATGGCTCTGAGAGTCTTTTCTTGGATTACTGATATGACTATGAATTTTATTTATGGATGTTTTAAATTATGACCAGGAATTTACTTATCTATTGTGTAAATGTGATTTTATTATTAAGTTTTGGTGAAATATTGTTTTATCATGATAATGTATGTCCAGCCTTACGAAAATGCCCAGAGAATTTTATTGTTATATTCTGTTTTCAGGCAAAACATAGTAAATATTTTTCGAAAGTAACCAGCCGTTTTATTTTAAAAGTTTTTTTTTTCGCACGTGTTCACCATGTAATGCCCAAGGGGGGTGTTACATTTCCCAGCTCCATTCTTTTGAAACTTATAACTTTGGCATGCTTATTTGAGATTTTTATGAATACATTTGCAAGGTATTGGTTTAGACTTTAGACATGGTCTTATTTTCATTCTATAAATTAATCTGGGGTTGTTTTCCATTATGTACAGGAAAAATGCATAAAATCCCATAGCACCAAGTTGCTGGGTATACTAGTGCTGGAAGCACTTGTTACGTCTGTTAAAAGTGACTTTTAACGTCAAAAAAAATGCCAGACGTTAATACAGCAGACGTTAAAAGTAACACTTTTAACGTCAGATTCCCTATTTAACAGACGTTAACACTTTTAGCGTCTGTAGTGTAAACAACAGACGTTAAAAGTGATTTTTTTTTAAAAAAAATTGGTTATAGAATATCCCTTTCCCAGCTCCCTGCATACACTAACAGTCCAAAATACAGAATTTGCACAGATAACAGAATTTGCACACACTCACTAACAAGTCCATGGAGAACTTTGCATATAAATTAACTCATGCATTTGCATTCCAATATATTCAGAACTAGCTACTCACAATTATACAGAATTTTCCTTAACACAATTCAGAATATATTCTATACTAGCTAGGCCACTGTATACATGAAAAATTCATAATATATTCTATACTAGCTAACAGAAGTCCAATATATAAATATATACATGTAAATTCATACAACTACACAGTATCCTCTAAGTATGAAGGAGGTATATTTTCTAGTCCTTTTTTTTTGCAGCATACTTAAAAAAGAAGTCTGCAAATCGCATCCTCAAGTCTTTAATATCTTCTTTCTCAATAGGAGATTGATTGCTGAAAGCCTGTACTAGTTCAAATAAAATCAACATTTAATTAAGTCATCAACAAAAATAAAATATAATTAAATAACTTGTTTAATTAATTACCTTCTTCCATCCCTCGGTAATACATGCGGAGACGATGTTCAACATATGAAACAACACATAATACGAACACGCCCAACTAACTGGTTGTTTATGATATTACAAAAGAAATGAAATTTAATGTCAATTAAATGTATGTATGTATATATATATATATATATATATATATATATATATATAGTAATTATAATATTAATTACTATTTAATAAACTACTTACCCTGGGGAAATCCATTCAGGATTTGTTTTTGACTTATTAGTCCTAATTTTCCCATTGGCACAAGATATGCTACATGCCTTCATAGTGCTATCATAAACAAAATATTCATGTCAATTATATGTTCATCATGTGTAATAAAATAAAAGCAAATGTTACAAATTAAATTAAATAGAAGATTAATTATTTACTAATTGAATGAGACCACCACATCCTTCGCAGGCTCTTGGTGGAGAGAGCATAAGAAGGCGATAGTATGCCTAGAAGGATGAAGTAGGATCAACTGTCAATGCCCTCCTTTTACGAAAGGTGCCATATATATCTCTTTCTGATCACTTCCTCCCATTAAAATTCTAGCATCACGGGATTCAGCTTAAAGTGTGGTGGTGGTGGTAAAGATGACAAATTGGATTTCCATTCCTCGAAGGAGTATGTCTTTACATGCTTACCAACGATACCATCAAGCACGATCCAATCAATTTTATATCCCTGATTTGAATAGTAATAATGGTCCACGTGTTGCATCCACCTAAAACAAACAAAACTCAAAAGAAAAAAAAATCAAATATATACAAAAAAATAAGTCTAAAGTAGTTGTTTCCTTTGTTACTGATGATATTGGTAATGCCAATCCCCGGTAACGGAGCCAAAAACTTGATGGATCCCGACAAGTGTACCCGATCGAAGCAAGTAATAAAAACACGGTGAGATACCGAGGTCAAACTTAGGGATTGGATGACCAAGTACCACTTCACAAATTTAACAACTATTTAGACCAAAATAAATTGAGGATTTGTTTATGATAAAAATTGTGAAAAGAAATTAAAATATATATATATATATATATATATATATATATATATATTTGGATTTTTGAATTAATTAAAAAGTAAAGATTAACAAGGAACAAACAATTGAAAAAAATCCTAGGGATCCAATTTCACCAACGCTATGAATACGCATTCCTCATAGACAAGAAATACTTATCCCACTTGGTTTGATTCAATTATATCAATTCTTCCCAATTTCTAATCAACTTCTAATGTCAACCAAGAATCCTAATTTATTCTAATGTCTCTCTCGAATACGCTAGAAAACAGTCCTTAATAATTAATTAACTATATCTTTATGATGATCAACTACTATGAAATTCATTAAGATCAAAGACTCTCTATGAAGGTTGCACAAGATTCCTATGGTATATCCCTAACCCTATGGTTTTATCTCAATACCCTTCACTACAAAAAAAAACACGAATTGCCGATGGAAAAAACCCGTCGGAAATGAAGAAATCCCGTCGGAAAACTACATTACCGACGGAATTTCCAACGGACACAGTTCCGTCGGTAATAGGCGCGTAAGAAAGCCTTTCCGACAGATCTTGTTTGTCCGTCGGAAATTTCCGACCGCTTTAACCGTGGGAAAACTTGCCACACAAAACCCCTAGTTACCGACGGAGCTTCCGTCGGTAACTCTCTTCGGAAGTTACCGACGGAATTTTCTGTTGGAAAATGTAACCAACAGTTACCGACGGAAATATCCGTCGGAAAAAAGGTTTTTCTATTTTTTAAATTATTTTAATTTATTTTGTTTTATATTAATAATTAATTATTAATTATTTTATTAAAATTTATATATTCAATATTAAATATTATAATTTATTTATTAATTATTATTATATTTTATTTTAATTAATTATATATTATTAATTAATTATTATTATTATTTAATTATTAATTTATATTTTATTATTATTAATTATGATTTAATTATTATATTTTATTTTAATTAAATATTATTATATTATCAATTACAAAACAAAATTGAAATTAAAAATAAAATTTAAAAAGAAATTAATTTAAAATAAAAACAAACTCAACATATAATCCATTAATAAAATATTCGTCTATCTACAAATCTCTACTACACCTATAACTATCCTAATACCCATCACCATAATACCTGTCATCGTCGTCCTGTCGGGGGGAGTCTGCCGGCGTCACATGACCATCAAGCTGCGGCTCAGTAGACAGATCGTCATCATGCGGTTGCGGTGGTGGATCAGTAGTAGCATTGGAGGGCTGGGGCTGGAGCTGGGTGGCATGGAGGACCCCCTACAGAGCGCTGCGCCTGTCTGGTGGGAGGAAATCAAGCACAGCCGTCATGACCGTAGAGAATGTCTCCATTTGCTGCATGATGCGCTCGTTCGTCTCTCTCTGCTGCTGCACCTCCTGCCTCAGTCGATGCACCTCTTCCGTGTCTTGTGAGCCGGAGGATGTAGGCTCCCTAATGGTCAAGCTCGACGTCAACCCCCGACGGGTCGACCTGGATAGGGTCGCAGTACCGTAAATCCGTCCCTTGTTCTTCCCGCCCGCCACATCCACCCAGGCCTGGGTCTTTAGTCACTCAACCTCGGCGGGGTCCAGCTGAGAAGGATTTGAGGCACCAGAGCAGGAGGTAGCCTCAAATGCTACCTGGCTAAACCTGGCATTGTACTCCGCCTGCGATCAATACATTACAATCAATATGCATTAAACTATATATATATATATATATATATATATAATTACCAATAGTTTAAATATAAAAAAACATTTTAGCTCACCACTGTCTGCCTCGACCTCTCATCAACAAACTCGCCGATGTCCAAGCGAATATGTGTCTGCTCAAAGACCGTAGGGACATCAACGGACCGAGCTAGCTCTCCTGCTTGCAACCGACACACCAATAAAATCAATTAGTTATAAAACAAATTTTTAATAAAAATATACAGTTTATAAATAATGTTATTTATATATGCCATGTAAATGGCATGCTGCATGTGGCTAATAGAACCACCAGTGTGCATGCTCCCACCCTTTTCGAAAGCTCGATTTCTATTCGCCTGTTCACACTTCAGCTTGTAAGCTGGAGTGTCCCAGTACGCACACAGTTGGGCCCAGATGTTGGGCCCGATGTAATTCGGACGTATCCGGCTCTCCCTATGCTCTTGGAGCATGTCCCTCAATCGAGCAGCTGCTCGGTCGTCAAAGATAGCACGTATCTCTGAGGTATGCTCTGGTAACCAGCGCACAAGCTCCTGTTAACAAAGAAAAAATATTAATAACATTATACAAAAGAATATATAAAATAAAGGGAAAATTACATGAATTAATAAACAAGAACTTACCCTGAATCGTCTGAAGATACGATCCCGATCCTCCCCGGGGATCACCTCCCATAATGGCCAGAAGCGACGATACTGCGCCTTGATGGGGAAGGTAACGTGCTTCGATCCTACTTTCGATGGGATGAAGCTGAAAATGTCATAATTTAATTAAATCAACAATATGACAACCAACAAATATATGGTTATTAAATAGTAATTATTTTTAAACAACATTAAATTAAATTAAACTTACGATCCAGAAACAGGACGGATCCATGGTCGATCACATTCGATGACGTCCCAGCTTCATTTGCCCTATGGCCAGCTATCATCACCAGCTCCCCCGTAGCCGATGCAGTTATATATATATATATATATATATATATATATATATATATATATATATATATATATATATATATATATATTGGTGAAGTGAAGTTTGGATGCAGTTATAGATTTTACCAAAGTTCTCATTGCGGTTATTTCCATACTAACATTGTAGTTATTTCCAATTTAAAAGTTCTCATCCCTTAAAATTTTATCTTCAATTCGGAACAACAACGACAACAAACACATAAATGAATGGCAACCAAGAAGAACACAAAATAAAATTTCTAACACATTTCAATATTTAATTTAAACATGAACAACTTATCAAGGGTAAAGATCGATATCAAGCACGCATAAAAATTAAATCAGAAAGAGAATAGCAAATGTCAAATTTAACAAAAACAACAACAGAAGGTTAGATTCATACCTCAGTGCTGGTGGTGACAAGGAAGCTGGTGGCTGCCGGAGTAAGCTGGTGGCCGTGTCCCAAGAAAAAATAAATTAAAATTTCCACTACAATCATAAATTTATAGAACAAAAAAAACATAATAACATGAACATATTAAATTTATACCAGTACAAGGAGGGTGGTGGTCGTGGTTCTAGTTCAAGGAGGGTGGTGGTGTGGAGGTTCTGTTGCAAGGAAGGAAAGAGTGGTGGTGCGGATGGTGGGATGCGGTGGTGGCTCGCTTAGGAGAAGATAGAGGTGGTGGTGGAGCATGGTGGTGACGAGCCGGCAGAGAGAAAAAAGGAGAAGGAGAGAGAGGGGGAGAAGAAGCAGAGAGAGACGAGAAAGGAGAAGGGAGGTGCGGGGAGGCCAGAGGTGCGGCGGGGTGGCGCACGAAGTGGTGGTGTCGAGGACCGGGGGGGGCATCGGAGTTAGCAGGGAGGAGGGGGGCCAGAGAGCAGAGAGAGAAACAGGGAAAGAAAAGTCAGGGGAAGGGTTTGGCGCTGGTGGTTTAATCTGAATTTCCCGATGGAATCCCGACGGATAAAACCGTCGGTAATTCAAAAAATGTATTACCGATGGAATAATCCGTCGGTAATATGGTTATTGCTATTCCGACGGAAATTCCATCGATAATCACTGACGGCTTTTTCCGACGGATTTACCGACGGAACAGCCCATGCTAACATTACCGACGGACTTTCCGTCGGTAATTGGTTAGACTTTTGGTATTCGTGTTTACCGACGGCTATGTCCGTCGGAAACTATCTCACTACCGACGGAACTGACGTATGTCGGTAATATGTCGTCGGTAAGCCACCTTTTTCTTGTAGTGCTCGACACATAAATCTCCTCCCAGTCTCATTATGATTAGCCTATCATCTAATTGGTGATCCAACAATTGGAAGCATTAAGAACAGATAATAAAACACAAAAGAAAGAGAAGAAGAAATTAAGAAAACTGAAATAAAATCACCAAACCGTCATGGCGCGATTACATCATCACCCTATAAAAGGGGGTTTACTCCATAATGAAAGGAATCAAAAACGTTGTCAAAGAAACCAACATGAAAAAAAGAAAAGAATGGTCTGGGTGCAGCCAAACAGAGGGAGACGCAGCCAAAAGAACAAAGAGTGGAACCCTATTTCCGTACAAAAGGCCATAATTTATAAGTTCTGGTATCAGTGATTCGCGGGGCGAATTACATTTCGCGGGGCGAAACTTGAATCATAGCTCGGTCCAGAAGTGCACCATCCGCAGGGCGAATGGCCCATCCGCTGGGCGGACGACTCGGAATTTCTAGCCTCTTCTTGCTTCTCTTCCTTGCTTCCGGACTTCATTTTATCCTTCCCAAGCTCATGTACGAACCTGAAATTATTCAAACTAGAAAATCATTGAAAAAGACTCAATTTCCTAATTAAAACAAAGAAAATATATTTAAAGACTCTAAACATTGCTTAAGGAAAACAAAGCCAAAGTAGAGAACTAATTGAGAATACAACTCATCAATATGGTAAAATTTACAAGAAAATATAGAATAAAACTAGATAGTCTTGCGGATTATCAGCGTGCCAACCTTCCATCGTGTTCCAGCGGAAATACAAAAGTGTCGTCCGCAAGATCCAAACCAAATGCTGACAAACGAACAAAGGGAGACTGACGAAACGGCATCGGCTTCGACTTTGTCTTAAATTGTAAATAATGAAAGCATAAGTAATTGAGAATAAAGAAAACATAGGTAGTTGAGAAATATGATCATTATGAATATACCTGGGACAACGTGAACTCTCGCTGCGCCAACTCCAACTCCCGTTGTTTCAACTTCAACTCCAGCTTTTCCAACTCATCCACCTCCACATATGTCTTTGGACAACTCTCTTTTGTGCTCACATGTGAAGGTAGGGCAACTACCGTTGTTTCTTGGGAAGCCATGGATGAAAACTGCTTCATAAGCATCTGCGTGAAGTCTGGTTCATTAGAAACCCTCTCATTAGCTAATCTGTAAAGGTCGGGTCGGCAATGAGCTCCTGTTTAACCTCTTCTCTAAGCTCCTCCTTATCGATCGCCTGATCGACTCGCCTACGTGACATGCATGATCCATAGAATTTCTAAATGACCACCGTCCCTGGAACACCACGGACTAGACCAGGGTGGTTGTCTTTGCCTAGGGCAGCGACCAAGATATCCTGACGTCCATGTGGAACGAATGATCCTTGCGAGATTTTTTCCTTCGACTCCTCCTACAAGTTCCGTATGCTGGAAAGTCATTGATGGTGCAAAATAACATGGCACGTATCTTGAAAGTCTCGTGAGAATACTCGGCAACTACATCAACTCCTTCCACCCACTGCTTTTTCTAGTCTTCAATCGAGGGACTTAGATAAACATCTAAGTCATTTCCCGATTGCTTTGGGCCCGAAATCATCATAGATAACATCATGTATATGCGCTTCATGCACAACCAAGGAGGCAGGTTGTAAATTATCAGGAGAACAGGCCATGAACTATGAATACTACTTAAGTTACCATATGGATTCATTCCATCCGTAACAAGTCCAAGCCTAAGGTTTCTTGACTCATTGGCGAAATCCGGAAACAAAGTATCAATTTTCTTCCATAGAATCCACCGGATGGCGAACCTGTCCATCACGTTTCCTCTCATCATCATGCCATCTAAGGTTCTTTCCATCTTTTACATTAAATAACAATCGCTTGAACCTTGTAATTATTGGAAGATGCCACAACACCTTCGCAGGAGGACACTTTTTTCACATCACAACTAGAATCATCAAGATCATCACCATCATCACCATCCTCACTTTTTAGTGTGATAACCCACACTTGGGGCAATCGTGCATCTTTTCATAATCACCCGTGTACAATATGCAATCATTGGGGCATGTGTGTATCTTCTTATACTCCATACCCATCAGACACAATACCTTCTTCACCTAATATTTATGGTCAGGCAAGGTGTTACCCTCTGAAAGCAAGTCTTTCAACAATTCAAGCAGTTTGGTGAAGCTTTTATCGCTCCAACCATTTATCGCCTTCACACTGACCAATTTTAACACCGCCGACAACCGTGTATGAGTAGCACACCCTGGAGACAAAGGCTTGTCCGCATCACTGCACAATCTTTCATACACATGTCCTCGCTGAAAAGATTCTTGTCCAATATCACGGATCATATCCTCTACTCGATCATCCTTCATATCTATGTCAACTTCCTCACTTTGGGAGACACTTGGCTTGTTATTTAACAACACATCACCATGCCATATTCATCTTGTATAATTCAAGTAAATCCCAAAACAAATAAGATGAGTACATATATCCTTGACCGCACATTTCCTTGTATTCAAACATTTGACACAAGGACAACAGAACATTCCATTACTATTAGGAACATTTCTTTGAAAAAATTCTATAAACTCTTCCACTCCCTTTAGATACCCATCACTTGTGCGTTTACAAACCATCCAACTACGATCCATAGCTAGATACACATATATCCAATATAAGCACAATAGGGGAGATTGGAAAAGCACTAGTATTTGAAAACCTAACAACCATATATATCTTAATTGAGTAATTGGCTAAAACATCATCCTAATATATCTTAATCATCATTTCAATGCCAACAATAAGCCGATTACCGATTAAACTAGAAATCTAACCCCAACAAAAAAATATACCCATGTGGACCTCAAATGGACATGATATATCCTCACAGCAAGTGTTTCCAATGACTTTGCTACTTTATAAGAAACCAGAGACAATATTCAACATTCCATTACTATTCATCAAGACATGACTTGTCTACTTTCTAAGAAACCAGTGACAATATTCAACATTTATCAAGGATTTTTTTCATACTCAATATTGGTTTGCTTATAAGCTAGTCCATTTAAGTATAAAAAAATTAAAGATTATATAGTCTTTTGTTTCAGAACAAAAAATCACTTTCTTTTGAGGTGAGTTGAGGACTAGGAGTGGAGAGTTTCTCATTGTACCAATCCTAAATTATCACTTTCTTTTCTATTATATATCCAACATTCCAATCCTCATTCAAACTATTTTGTCCATGACTTCATACTATTTTCATTTCAAGTTGCAACAAATTTAGTCTAGAAAATAGAAGCATATTGAACCAACCAACAATTGAAGGAATTAAAAAAGGTTACCTTCAATGGAGTCTCAAGCCAAAGGTTTTCCAGAATTTGTTCCCTCCCTTTCCAGGTCTCTTACCCTTCCCAAATTTCTTGGAGCCGAAAGCAAAATCACTACCATCAATAAAACTAACACTAACAGCAATAAACATATGAAACGAATGAATGACAAAGTTCAAAGATGGTTAAACTTACCACAGAGTTCAAAGGGCGTTCACATAGAGGAGAAGGAGAGAGTTAGGGCTAAGTGGTGGTGATGCGACGTCTCGATCTCAGTGTTCGAAGTGGTGGCTTAGAGTGAAAGGGACAAAGAGAGTTAGGGCAGGGTGTGAAGTTTAGAGAGAGAGAGAGAAAGAGATAAAGGGTTAGTACCTCGCGGTGGTGGTGGAGAGTAGCTCGCGTGCGGTGGTGATCAAGAGAGAAAGGGTTAGGGCAGAGTAAAAGTGATGAAGAGGCGTGCGGGTAACATATACTTTATTAAAAATTTGGAATCACTTTTAACGTCCGTTGTTTAAACAACAGATGTCAAAAGTAATTTAAATGAACCAATTATTTACGGTTATGCCACCCCGTGTTTTTTAACGTCCACTTTTTCTTAACAGACGTTATATATGCTCGTTTATTCCATATTTTCCGGTAGTGGTATAAAGTAGAAGATGGTGTCCTTGGCCCTACTAATCCTCTAGCCGTGACTAATAGAAGTTGATATGTGATCACCTGCTAGGCTTACATTTAAGGACTGCTTTGAATCTGTTTGAATTTGGATGGGAGGGAGATACATAAAATTAAGTTTAAAGTAATATGGACTGAATATTAGTAATCAATAAGCACATTGTCCATATTTTTCTTTTCTTTTATGTTTGCATATATGTTGAATAGAATGACAACTGTGTACTTTATTGTTCCTGCCGAGATCCAGTTTTACGGAACCTCGCCATGAACGTCAAACCAGGGATGAATAATTGGGGTTGTTTTAGGCTATGGCTTGGCAAAATTCAATATTCCGGTCCTACGTATCCCAATGGGAATCAAAGCCAGACGTAGTTCTCGGTTCAACCCTTGGTCGTGGTGATCTCGATCTCTTAATTTTGTATCGGATGAATACTAGGGAGCAAGGGCTCTCTGATAGTCTCTTGGTCGACCCTAGTTTCTCTAATACGCTTAAGAGAGAGTCACCAGAGTTCAGTGAAAAGTGAGTTTTCTCTCATGGGTACTCCTCCTTTTATAATAGGATTCCCCTATCTTTTAGAGATCTGATTTATCTCTTAAATGTCTTTTAGAGATCTGATTTATCTCTTAAATATCTTTTAGAGATCTGATTTATCTCTTAAATATCTTTTGAGATGTGATTCCTTAATTTAAGGGATATTATCTCTTTTAACCAGATAAGGTTATTTCAGATAATATCAGGATTTAATATTTAATATCTTATCCCCTAATTAAATGATCTTTAATTTATTATCTTTAACTTCTGGACTAGGCCGGGTATTCGAGCTCGGTGGCCGGGTTTACTCTTCGGCCAGTACACAAACCCCCCAAGCTTTGAGCCAATTAGGCGTAAAAGCTTTCATGATGTCAGTCGAGCTCAGGAACTCGGTTTCATCTTTCTGTCTTTATTTCCGGCGAGGTGATTGGCCGAGCTTCTTACTCTATGCATAAACCTCCTCCAACTCGGTGAGCAGCTCGGGTGATCGAGCTTTAGGCTTTCGGGTGCCGGGCTCTGTACCTCGGCTCATACACAAGCCCCCCAAGCTTTGAGCCAACGGCGTGGAAGCTTCTTCGTGGGAGCCGAGGCCAACCGAGGTGGAGGTGATTACTTGTTCTGTGCTGACGGCATACTTTCTCGGGCCTTGAGATGGAAACAAAACGTCACCCTGTGTGACGCGTGGCCCTCGTGGCATTGTTCCCGAGAGTTGTGGATTGTTGTGGCGTGCTCCTAGTTTCCCGTGATGGCAGTTAATACTCTGACATCGCTGCCACGTGTGGATTTCCCATTGGTTGGCGAATTCGGTCAGAGACGCGAGGGGACGTTTCCCTGCTCTCGCCCAACAACCCTCATTAATGCGATGAGGGGATGTTGTCCTTGTTTTCCATAAATTGGGACGAGACCTTGGGATAGGTCTTTGTGCTTCCGTGAACTCTAGAATTTTTTATCGTGTGTCCTTTCTTTAGCCCGAGCGTCCATACTTCCTCTCTGCTCCAGGTACGCCCTATTCATTTCTTTCAAGTTCCCTGAGGTTTAATTTCTTGATTGCTCATCTATGGAGTCTTCATTTGAGGTATCCCAGGATGTCTCTTATGGGGTTCAGGTCGTAGAGCCTGAAATCCATCTAATTGGGGGCTCTCCTCATTCTTCCCCTTCCTCCTCTCATGGGGGAGGTGGTGCCGTTGGTGCCTCTTCCTCCACTGACGGGAATAGCTCAGCCACTCCTAAAGCAGTACCCATTCCTAAACGTCGCAGGCGTACCACTAGAATGCCTAGGGTCCCATATCCAGATATTACTATTCCTGGGCATTTCTGGGTGAGGCTAGATGTGGGGGCCTTTCATTCTAACTATAGGAATTTCGAATCCCTCTCATCCCTACAAAACAAAGTTTCTGCCTTTGGGGGCATTGTAGAATGTCTGCCGTGTTCTGGGGATGAACAGGTTTTTCTTCATCCTGCTCCAGGGCAGTCTTCCTTCACATATGTATACAAGACTTTATTTGAACATATCGGAGTTACTCTTCCTTTTACCCAGTTCGAGTGTGATGTACTGAAAATCATGAATGTTGCCCCAACCCAGCTCCATCCAAACAGTTGGGCTTTTTAAAGGCGTTCCAAATCCTTTGTGAACAGATAGGAGTGGTGGCCACTGCTCCCATCTTCCTTTACTTTTATAAGGTCAAGTTCGGGGACCGGGTCGGTTGGATTTCCCTTAGTGGGGCCGAGTCGGGGGGTATTATTGGGCTCTATAAGAGTTCATATAAATTTTTCAAGTCGGACTTTTTCAAAGTCCGACCTACTGCAGGGAACGAGTCTTTATTCTATGACTTGGATGGAGTCTCCAGATTTCCCTTCTACTGGCAACCCCACCCCCACTAAGTTCCAGAGCTATGACGTCGGCTGTATGACGTCCCAAGAGAGGACCGACGTTGAGCTGTTAAAACTCTATCCTCGGCCATTCCCCTGTGGTAGACTTTTATTGCTCCCCAAGTCATCAACTCCGCAAGCCGATTTTGATTGTAAGTAGTTTTCTAATGAGTGTTTTACTTGCCCAACCACGTACTTGTATCTTACTGATTTTTCTCCTTTTGCAATGATAATGGGAAAATTCAACTACAAGGCACTGATGAAGAAGTCGGCTGCTGGCGGATCAGCTGTCCCTTCAAATGTTAAGGGGAAGAAGAAGAAGTTTACTGAAGCTTCTGACTTGAATGTTCGTCCTCCGAAGAGGACCCGGGCAGATCTAGGGCCAGAGGTGCCGATTGGAAGCTCTCCTCCCTTGTTGATGATTGGAGAGACTCCTCCTTCTGCTGACCGACCGAGCAACGCTCCCATGGTGATCGATCTTACCTCGGACACTAAATGGTATAATGGTAATTGTAATCCAGGGATCAGCTCACTCTGGGTGAATGAGTTCGACCCTGCAGGCCTGATCGATGGCCAAGTGCTGAAACCGTCCGATGCCCGGCTGTTGTTGGAGCAGGGCCCTGAGGAAAGTATGGAGGCGGCCGGCGCCTATGCTCTCCGGATTGCCTCAATCACCCGCTTTTGGAGCAAGCATCTAATTGATAACGTGAAGAAGATGGAGGTGATGAGGGTGGATGCGGCCCGGGGCCTGAGGATGAGAGACGAGCTTTCTCAGGCCCTGGCCAAGTGTGAGGAGCAAGGTCGGGTCATCGGTCAGCTTAAGGCTTAGAAGACGCAGCTGGAAGAAGGTCATGCCACCCTCACGACCGAGCTAGAAACGGAAAGAGCCGACCGACTCAACCTTCAGAATGTTGTGAAAGGGCTGCAAGCCGAGAAGGAAGCCAGTCAGGAGCTGCAGAAGTTGCTGGAGACCGAGAAAGAGGAGAACCTGAGGCTCCGTGCTGATCTAGCTGAAGCTGAGGCTTCAATCATGAGGGAGCATGTTAACGGTTTTTCCCGAGCCGTGAAGCAACTCCAACACTTCAACCCGACTGCTGACTTCTCCAGTGCCGATGTGGACAAGGATTTCAACCGAGATGGAATCCTTGTGCCATTGGCCGAGATGGAGGATGAGGATGATGAGGCCGCAACTCACGGAGAAGAGGGCGAGGATCAAGTGGTCGAGGAGGGGCCCGAAGGTGAAGTGGGCCAATCTGGCCAGATTGACATCATCCCTCCCAATTCCGAGGAGGACCTTGATTCCTGAAATTGTATAAATAGTTTAGGAAACATCTTGTTTTTGTGCAGTCCTTTTTTTGAACCTTTATGTATTCGGGGACTTGCCCCTTTATTTTAATGAAATTTCTTATTTTACTTGTGAATCTATTTGCACCTGGAAAATTTTCTGATGTTTTTATAGGCTCGGTACGTTGACCCTGATTGGTCAATTTTAACCTGATACACCTTTATAGGCTCGGCACTTCGACCCTGATCGGTCGATTTTGGCTCGGCCAGCCTCTTTAGGATTTAAGCACCTTTATAGGCTCGGACGGCCTCTTTAGGATTTAAGCACCTTTATAGGCTCGGATGGCCTCTTTAGGATTTAAGCACCTTTATAGGATCGGACGGCCTCTTTAGGATTTAAGCAGTTTTAATGCCGTATTTTTTGCATAATAGCTCAACTGAAGAAAATTTTATTTATTTATTTTTCCTAGTGTGCCTCGTTAAAACCTTCTCGGCCAAAACCTCATGGGAAAAAGACCGAGATAGGAAAAAGAGTGCATCACTTTCTAACCTTAGCTAAAATAAAACTTAAGGTGGGAAGTGTTCCATGTTCTTGGAACCGACTTTCCTATCAATTCTTCTAGCCTGTAGGCACCATTTCCTAGATTTTCTGCTATCCTGAATGGGCCTGACCAGTTTGCCGCGAGCTTACCCTCTCTGGAGTCTTTTCTTGCGTCGCTTTGCAGTCTCAGCACTAAGTCACCCTGCACAAATTCCCTTGGGCGTAGCCTTGAGTTGTACTTCCGAGTTGCTTTTTGCTTGCACAGCTCGTCCCTGATTTTTGCTGTATCTCGGACTTCCTCGACCATGTCAAGCTCAACTCGGAGTTCTTCTTCATTTTTACTTTGATTGTGATGCTGCCTTCGAAAGGAGAGCTCACCGAGCTCAACTGGAATCATCGCATCGGTTCCATAGGTTAGTTTGAACGGTGTTTCTCCCGTCGAGGATTGTGGTGAGCAATGGTAAGCCCACAGAATGCTTGGTAACTGCTCAACCCAAGCCCCTTTTGATTGTCCCAACCTTCTTTTGAGCTCGTTTAGAATAACATTATTGACTGCCTCTGCTTGGCCATTTGTTTGTGGATGCTCAACCGAGGTCACTTTGTGTTTAATTCCGAGGTTGGAGTAAAACTCTCCGAGCTCCTTATCGGTGAATTGCTTTCCGTTGTCTGTCACAACCGCATAAGGAAGGCCATGCCTGCATACAATGTTTTTCCATACAAAATTCTGGACCTTTTTCACAGCTATCGTAGCCAATGGCTCTGCTTCAATCCATTTGGTGAAGTAGTCTACCCTTACCAGGAGGAACTTGACTTGACCCTTGGCCATTGGGAAAGGACCAACTATGTCCATCCCCCACATAGTAAAGGGCCATGGTGAGAACATGGAGTGAAGCTCTTCTCCTGGGGCACGAGCTATGTTGGCGAACTTCTGACAAATGTCACACCTATTGGTCCAGGTAGAGCAATCGAGTCTCATGGTTGGCCAGTAAAACCCTGCTCGTAGGGTCCGAGCTGCCAGAGATCGGCCACCTGAATGCATTCCGCATATTCCTCGGTGCATCTCATCCATTACATACTCGGGCTGCTCCTTTGTGAGGCACTTAAGTAACGACCTGGAGAATCCCCTCTTGTACAGCTCACCGTCTAAGATGGCGTAGTGACAAGATTTTAGACGGATTCGCCTCGCCTCCTTTTGGTCATCAGGTAGTTTGTCCGAGGTTAGATACTCCCAGATTGGAGTCATCCAGCCTCGGTCATAGTTCTCGGTTACTGTCACCTCGGCACTCTTTATGCTCGGCTCAAGGAGGTTTTCTTGAATGAAAGTTCTTAGTTGGACAGCCCTCTTGGTGCTTGCCAATTTGGACAACAGATCTGCTCTGGAATTTTCTTCTCGAGGTATGTGCTCAATGGAGAAATGCTCAAATTCAGAAATGAGGCTATTAACCTTGCAGAGATATCTAGTTAGTTGGGGGTTTTTTGTCTGATAATTGCCCGAGACTTGTCCCGTTACGAGCCGTGAGTCACTTCTGCATTTTAGCTCCCGGACTCCGATTTCTTTAGCTGACAATAGCCCAGCAATAAGGGCTTCATATTCTGCTTGGTTGTTTGAAGCAGTGAACCCAAACTTCAAATATTGCTTGAGGATTAGGTCATCAGGTCCCTCAAGAATTATTCCAGCCCCGCTTCCTTTCAAGTTAGATGATCCATCAACATATAGGAGCCAGATGAAGGATTCTGACCTCGGTTTGGAAGAAAGCTCGGCAATAAAATCAGAGAGGCATTGGGCTTTCATTGGCCCCCTCGGTTCATACCGTAGACCGAACTCTGGCAATTCCACTGACCAAGATATCATTCGTCCGGCTAGATCAGGTTTCCTGAGTACTTGCTTTATCGGATGATCAGTTTTGACGATGACCTGGTGAGATTGGAAATAGGGTCGTAACCTCCGAGCTGCCATAACTAAGGCGGGAGCTAGTTTTTCAATTACTTGGTATCGCGTTTTTGCGTCTTTCAGGATCCTACTGACATAGTATACCGGCATCTGTTGCTCCTCCTCTTCCTGGATGATCACTGCACTGATTGTATAATCATTGATGGAGAGGTACAGGTACAGATCTTTGCCGAGCTGAGGATTGGAGGAGATGCTAAGAAGAGTTTCAGATCTTCGAAGGCCTTCTCACATTCTTCAGTCCAAATGAAATCCTTTGACTTTTTCAAGAGCCGTAAGAAAGGTCTTGCCTTCTCTGCAGACTTTGGGAGGAAGCGGGATAGGGAGGCTAATCGGCCGGCTAGCCTCTGAATTTACTTCACATTCCGAGGACTTCGCATTTCCATGACGGCTTTGCATTTATCTGGATTAGCTTCAATTCCTCGGTGTGTTAGCATATACCCCAAGAATTTTCCTCCTTGCACACCAAAAGAGCACTTCTCTGGATTTAGCCTCATGTAGTACTTTCTGAGCTGGCCGAAGATTTCATCGAGGTCGGTGATAAGCCTCTGGCTCATCTAGTTTTATGACTAGTATGACCGTGGTTTTGTGCCAATTATATCTCGTTTTCACCCAAATTAGGCTTGATTGTCCTCAAGCAAGGTTTTGAGTCCCTTAAGTAGTTTTAGGGTTATTTAGCCAGTTTTTGAGTCAAATAAAGCACTTATGGCTATTTCATGTTTTCAGGTTGACTTAGAGTCCAAGGAATGAAGGAAACAATGGAAATTGCAATCTGGAAACACTCGCCACGCGAGCAGGTACTCGCCCCGCGAGAGTGAGGACCAGCCTGTGCCAGAAAAGTCATGTTCTCTGCCTCGCCCCGCGAGATATAGCTCGCCTCGCGAGCCTGAAGTCAGCAAGCATCACGGTCATCCCGTGACACCCATCACGGGCGTGAAGAGAAACCCCTGGAAGACAGAGACCATCACGGCCTGGCCGTGATGAAGGTCACGGCCATGACAGATAAGCACCCGAAGACAGAGACCATCACGGCCTGGCCGTGATAGGCATCACGGCTGTGACAACCCAGGTTTTGAAGACTCGCCTCATGAGAATTACACTCGCCTCGCGAGAATACAAATTCAAGAAGGCACCATTTTAATATTCGCCTCGCGAGAGGCCACTCGCCTCGCGAGAATGCGCAGTTTCTGAAAGTTATAAATAGCTGTTTAGGGCAGAACAGAATTATCTTTTGCTAATCCTTGTTTTCGAATTTCTCTGGTTGTATTGCGTTTTTTATGGAGAACTAATCTCCCTAGGTTGATCTGCTGTAATCGGCTTCCGCCAACACTTGAGGTCTTGTAATTCCTGATTTAATTCTCTTCTCTCTTTCAATGCTATTCGTTATTCTCTGTTTGCTTAATTCAGTTTGTATCGAATTAGTGTTGATTTATTTTCGATGATTTTATATTCCTAAACTTAATCGCGTTTGCTTAATTCGCGTGCGTTCAATTCGTGTTTGCTTAATTCACGAAGTGCTTCATCCGTTTGCTTAATTCGGAATTAGGAATATATGTCCCGTAGCGTCGGTTTCGCTTATTAATCGATGCTACAATCGAAAAGGGATTAGAATCCGCTTAGGGCATGGAATTACATGAACCGATGATAGTGGGAAACGAAATAGCAGATTGATCGTCTTAGTCTTATTTGATAATCACGTAATTTGCTCTGTTTTTATGCTCTGTTTTCATTCTGTTTTCCAATCAATTTCAAACCAAACACCCCCCCAAGAAAACTGATTTTTTGCGATAATAGCACTGCAAGAGTCCTTGTGATACGATACCCGAGTTGTCGCACACTAAACTACATTTTTACTAACCGCTCATCTTTTGACGCGCGTGCGGCAATAGCGTCAAATTGGCGCCGTTGCCGGGGACTCTTGTTTGTTGTTCTCGCTTTCTTTTTCGTTTTTGTTTTGAATTAGACTGGCCACTAGGTCTACTTTTCCTGACTTGTGTGATTTTGATCCTGAAATGGAAAGAACACTGCACACACGCCGTAGGGCAATTCGGGCAAGCACTAGTGGTAATTCTGATTTCGAACCTGTTTTTGATAACATGGGTGACCAAAGGACATTGAGGCAGCTTGCTGCCCCTGATGTTAACTACAATGGGTTGTGTATTGAGTATGCTGGTGTGGTTTCTCCTTTTGAACTTAAATCTGGTTTAATACACTTGTTGCCAAGATTTAGTGGTCTTGCAGGTGAGGATCCACATAAGCATTTGAAGGAATTCCAGGTGGTCTGCTCTACACCCTTGAGGCCGGAAGGCATTACTGAAGACCATATCAAATTGCGAGCCTTCCCATTCTCCCTTGAAGGCGCTGCAAAGGATTGGCTATATTATTTGGAGCCAAATTCTGTTACAACTTGGAATGATCTCAAGAAGGTTTTCCTGGAAAGATACTTCCCCGCCTCAGCCGCTTCCATCGAAAGGAGATATGTGGCATCGGGCAAAGCAATGAGTCATTTGGTGAGTATTGGGAGAGGTTCAAGAAGTTGGTATCTAGCCGCCCTCAACACAGATTTACGAGCAGCTCCTTATTCAATATTTTTATGAGGGATTGCTCCCAATGGACAGAAATATTTTGGATGCCGCTAGTGGAGGAGCACTCGTCGATAAAACTCCACCTCTTGCTAAGCAATTGATTGAGAATATGTCATTAAACTCCCAGCAGTTCACAACCAGGAGCAACTCTATCGAGACAAGGGGTGTAAATGAGATCCAAGGTTCATCTTCCAACAAGGCACTCGAAACCAGAATTGATGAGCTCACTTGTTTGGTGAAGCAACGGCAATGGAAAAGGTTCAGTAGGCGAGGTTGTGTGGCATGTGTAGTTCTCCGAGCATCGACCGACACGTGCCCCTATTCTCGAAGGATGGGTCGATCAGCGATATGCCTCAAGCTTATGCAGCTAATCTCTACAATCAAGGCAATAATCAGAACCGGTACGACACTCCTGACCTCTCCACAAATAGGTACCATCCCAACTGGAGGAATCACCCTAATCTGCGATATGGGAACTCATCCCAACAACAACTGGTGGCACCACCACCGAACCCTCCTCAAGTGACCACTTCTGCACCTTCCGGACCTTCATTAGAAGACTTGGTCAAACAAATGGCTGCACAAAATCTCCAGTTTCAGCATCAAGTTGGACAGTCTCAGCAGCGAACAGATGCTAGCATTCAAGATTTGAGGACACAGATTGGACAGCTTGCCACATCCATAAACAACTTACAGCAAGCTCAGGGATCGAACCAACTGCCTGCACAGACAGTGGTGAATCCCAATGCCCCCAATCCCAATGTGAGTGCCATTTCTTTGAGATCCGGGAAAGTAGTAGAGGGAGCCCCTGAGAAAGATGAAGAAACTGTTGAGGCAACTCCTGAGCCCTCTGTTGTTGTTGAAGCTGAGAGAGTGTATGTGCCTCCAATTCCCTTCCCACAAAGAGTGTAGAAAAATAAGAAGGTTGATGGGGAAGACAAGGAGAGGGAGATCTTAGATGTGTTCAGAAAGGTGGCTGTAAATATTCCTCTTCTAGATGTGATCAAGCAGATGCCTAAATATGCCAAATTTCTCAAGGATCTATGCACCAACAAGAGGAAGTTGAAGAATAATGAGAAAGTTGACTTGGGAAGAAACGGTTCAGCTCTTATCCAGTCTAGGCCCTTGAGAAAAAAGTTCTTGCTTTAACCCCTACTCGAGGCACTACCACGAAGTGCAAGGATCCGAGCACATTCACCATTCCATGCACTATTGGGGACAGGAAGTTTGAAAACTGCATGCTGGACTTGGGAGCATCCATAAATGTCATGCCTACCTCCATCTTTAACAACCTTGATCTTGGGCCATTGCAGTATACAGGTCTCACCATTCAGTTGGCCAACGGGACCAGTGCCCGCCCCATGGGAATGGTAGAAGATGTGCTAGTGCAAGTCGATGATTTGATCTTCCCAGCCGACTTCTACATCCTGGACATGGCAGGAGAGACACATTCCAGTAAATCACCAATCATCCTGGGGCGACCATTCATGAAGACAGCTAAGGCTAATATTGATGTTGATGAAGGGACCATGTCTATGTGTTTGCATCAAATGATTTAGGCAATTTTCTTTGAATTAACTACTTGGCCTAAATTGAACCAGTCCCTAATGCATGTTCCCTAGTTAGCCCCTTTGAGCCTAATTAGCCTATTGTTTCATGATGACCTTATGTTATGAGCCTGAATCTGGAAAAACCATGTTAACCCGATCTTAGGTTTAGGAGAGCATGGAAGCTTAGCAAGAGAATGGTTGCAAGAAACTAAGTTTGGGGTGGCTACAGGGATATGATGTGTTGTTGGGGATTGAGAAAAAGAAAAAAAATAAAGTTTGGAGCCAAAGGGCAAAAATAAATCTTTCAAAAAAAAAAAATATGCAAAATGTCAATAAGGGTATTAGAAGAAAAGGGCTGTAGCCACCCAAGGCAAAAAGAAGAATAAGAATAGGAACTTGAGTAGGGAATTCAATGTGTAAACAGCTTCATGCTCTCTTAGTTCCTAGGGACTTCAGCCCAGTACCTTTGTATATCCTTCCCTTAGCCAGGCCCCATTACAACCTTGAAAGACCTTTTGATGTTGCATGCATGTTTTCCGTGGGAACCATTTTGAGATGAAAATCAAATTCATGGGAAGTGCTCTTAAAAGTGAAACTGAGTTAAATGTTGTCAGCCTAGACAAACTGAGAGATTGAGTGAACACTAAACCCCTTTGTGAGGAAGGCGATTGTTTGAATTTGGTGATCTCCCTCTTGTGTGTAACTTAGATCCCCTGTTTGGATTAATGATTGTTTGAATGATGAAATTTTCAGATGTTCAGAATAAATGATTGTGGGGATTACATTGTTGAAAAGGGGGAAACATTGAAGGAAAATTGTTTTGATGAATTGCTTGAAATTTGTGTGGAATTGGTTGAAATCCTTCTAGCTTGCCAAGTCTTGAGTCGTTTTGAGTTTTAGTTTGCTTGGGGACAAGCAAAGTTCAAGTTTGGGGTATTTTGGTAAGCCTCTGGCTCATCTAGTTTTATGACTAGTATGACCGTGGTTTTGTGCCAATTATATCTCGTTTTCACCCAAATTAGGCGTGATTGTCCTCAAGCAAGGTTTTGAGTCCCTTAAGTAGTTTTAGGGTTATTTAGCCAGTTTTTGAGTCAAATAAAGCACTTATGGCTATTTCATGTTTTCAGGTTGACTTAGAGTCCAAGGAATGAAGGAAACAATGGAAATTGCAATCTGGAAACACTCGCCACGCGAGCAGATACTCGCCCCGCGAGAGTGAGGACCAGCCTGTGCCAGAAAAGTCATGTTCTCTGCCTCGCCCCACGAGATATAGCTCGCCTCGCGAGCCTGAAGTCAGCAAGCACCACGGTCATCCCGTGACACCCATCACGGGCGTGAAGAGAAACCCCTGGAAGACAGAGACCATCACGGCCTGGCCGTGATGAAGGTCACGACCATGACAGATAAGCACCCGAAGACAGAGACCATCACGGCCTGGCCGTGATAGGCATCACGGCTGTGACAACCCAGGTTTTGAAGACTCGCCTCGCGAGAATTACACTCGCCTCGCAAGAATACAAATTCAAGAAGGCGCCATTTTAATATTCGCCTCGCGAGAATGCGCAGTTTCTGAAAGTTATAAATAGCTGTTTAGGGCAGAACAGAATTATCTTTTGCTAATCCTTGTTTTCGAATTTCTCTGGTTGTATTGCGTTTTTGATGGAGAACTAATCTCCCTAGGTTGATTTGCTGTAATCGGCTTCCGCCAACACTTGAGGTCTTGTAATTCCTGATTTAATTCTCTTCTCTCTTTCAATGCTATTCGTTATTCTCTGTTTGCTTAATTCAGTTTGTATCGAATTAGTGTTGATTTATTTTCGATGATTTTATATTCCTAAACTTAATCGCGTTTGCTTAATTCGCGTGCGTTCAATTCGTGTTTGCTTAATTCACGAAGGGCTTCATCCGTTTGCTTAATTCGGAATTAGGAATATATGTCCCGTAGCGTCGGTTTCGCTTGTTAATCGATGCTACAATCGAAAAGGGATTAGAATCCGCTTAGGGCATGGAATTACATGAACCGATGATAGTGGGAAACGAAATAGCAGATTGATCGTCTTAGTCTTATTTGATAATCACGTAATTTGCTCTGTTTTTATGCTCTGTTTTCATTCTGTTTTCCAATCAATTTCAAACCAAACACCCCCCCAAGAAAACTGATTTTCTGCGATAATAGCACTGCAAGAGTCCTTGTGATACGATACCCGAGTTGTCGCACACTAAACTACATTTTTACTAACCGCTCATCTTTTGACGCGTGCGCGACAGCGCGTCAGTCGGCAGGGATCTGGCTCGGATCCTCGAATTTTACTACCATGTCATCAACATATACTTCTAGGTTTTTTTCGATTTGACTGGCGCAAACCTTGTCCATAAGCCTTTAATATGTTGCCCCGGCATTTTTTAGGCCGAAGGGTATTACTCGGTAGCAGTAGTTTGCCCCATTTTTTGGGGTCTATGCCCGGCATATCCGATGTCTTCCAGGCAAACAGGTCAGCATTCTTTCTTAGGACCGTGTGAAGCCTCTCTCTGAGTGAGGGGTCCAGCTGACTACCGACATGGGTGCACTGTTCAGGATGGGCTCTCAACTGGAACCTTTCTAGAGACTCTGTTGGTTCGGCCCTGGACTCGTACATCTCCGCCCTTGGGTCCAGCTCAAACATGCTAACCTAACTGGCTGAAGTAACTGAGCTGACAGAGCTTACCACCTCTGCTTTACCATCCTCGATATTCTTTGGGCCGTCCTGGTGACAGGTAACTTTCAGGATGTCCACATAGCACTGCCTTGCTAGCTTTTGGTCAGCTCGGACCCCAATTATCTCCCCAGAGTCGGCTGGGAATTTCATTGTCAGGTGTGGGGTAGAGACAATTGCCCCGAGCTCATTCAACGTCGGTCTTCCGATAAGGATATTGTACGATGTGCTTGCATCTACAATAACATACCTGACTGATACGGATTTGGAGAATCTGCCTTCTCCGAATGTTGTTAAGAGATCTATATAACCTCGGGTCTTGTTCCCCGGCAAACCCTACCAGCTTGTCCTCCTGCTCTTTTATCAGCTTTTCTGGGATTCCGAGCTTCCTGAAGGTTGCCAGGTAGAGAATATCGGTCGAGCTCCCCTGGTCAATAAGTGTCCGTCTGACCCCCGGCAAACCCTACCAGCTTGTCCTCCTACTCTTTTATCAGCTTTTCTGGGATTCTGAGCTTCCTGAAGGTTGCCAGGTAGAGAATATCGGTCGAGCTCCCCTGGTCAATAAGTGTCCGTCTGACCGAGAAGTTGGCCAGCTCGACCGTTATCACCATTGGGTCATCTTGATTTGGATCTACCCCTTGGAAATCATCATCTGTGAATGTTATGGGGGGTATTGCTCTTGGAGACCTTCCAGACACCGTGTTAACAGATCGGAGGGCTTTGACATGACGCCTCCGAGCCGAGCTCGTTGTTCCTCCTCCTGTAAATCCCCCCGAGATTGTATTGATGACCTCCCCGATTCCTCCCTCTGATTCTTCGATAGGGGTCCTTTGGTTATTCAGCCGATCTCCGCCCTGATGATTTCTTCGCAAGTTTGCATCTCGGTCTCGGTTATCATGATCGTGTCTTCGTTGTCTTCAACCGGGTCGTCTGCCTCCGTTGTCATCTCGGCGGATGAAACGATCAAGACGGCCTGCTTGTACCAACTCCTCAATCTTTCTCTGGAGTGTTATGCACTCTTCAGTGGAGTGTCCATAGTTCTGATGCCACATGCATTCTTTGCTTCTGTCAGCATTGTCCGGTGTTTTGGATGGTTCAGGTAAGGTAAGCAACTCGGCGCTGCACACCTCCTGAAGGATGGCTGCCCGAGATCGGTTCAACGGAGTATAAGATGGATACCTGGGATGCCTCTGCGGGAATTCTCTTTCATTGGTTTTTTGGGTCCTTTGTGAGTCAGACCCGTTGTTTCTGTCTTTGTTCGAGGCTGAGCTCTTGTCCTCGAAACCTCTTTCTCTCCTTTTAAATTCCAGCATCTCTTCCGAGTTCATGAAACCTGTGGCCTTTTCTTGCAGCTCTTCAAAATCTCTTGGTGGCTTCCGAGATAGGTACTCAAAGAATGGCCCTGGCTTTAGACCGGCCCTGACGGTGTGGAGGCAGAGTTCCGAGATCATGTTGGGAATCAGGATCTGCTTAGCATTGAAGCGGGCCATGTAGTCTCTGAGCGATTCATTCATCTCCTGTTTGAAATTTACCAGTGAGACTGAGTGCCTTCTGTGCCTTCGGCTTACCGCAAATTGTGCAGTGAACTTGGTTATAAGCACATCAAAGGAATCAATCGACCGAGGTGGTAGATTTGTTAGCCAGGTCAGAGCAGGGCCTTGCAAAGTAGTTGGAAAAACTTTGCACATGATAGCCTCCGAATCAGTCACCAAGTAAATAGAGGAAATAAAGGACTCCACATGCTCGGTTGGGTCAGTGGTGCCATTGAATTTGTCGATGTTAAGGGGCTTAAAATGGGTTGGCATGATTACCTCATTAATGTCATCAGTGAAGGGCAACCTCGGACGCCGGTTTGATGTCCTTCCTTTCTGGCTAGTCCTTTCTGCGTGAGATTTGACTTCTGAATCCTCCAGGGGAGGTTTTGTTTTGGATGCTCGGTTAGTGCCCGGAGAGAGTGCGCCGGAGGATCCCTCTGGCCAGCCTCGGGTGAGGATTGCTCTCCATTTGAAGGTGTCAGGGACCTTTCTCTTTTCCGGGCTTTCAAAAGCTTCTGATTTTGTGCGCGTATCTCCTCGTTCTCCTTCTGAAGCTGCTTGAGCTATTCCATAATTTATTCCAACCGAGTGTTGTCTTCATGGAGGGGGGAGGAAAGATGATTGTCGTGGTTCTGGGCGTTCGAAGCCTCATGGTACTCATGATTCATGGTCCTCGCCCCTCCTCGCAGACCATTCCGTGTGGTCATCATTAAGCTTTTCTTGTGGAACCGGGGAAAGTTTCACCTCGGCCCCACGGTGGGCGCCAAATGTTCCTGCCGAGATCCGGTTTTCTGGAACCTCGCCGTGAACGTCAAACCAGGGATGAATAATTGGGGTTGTTTTAGGCTATGGCTTGGCAGAATTCAATATTCCGGTCCTACGTATCCCGATGGGAATCAAAGCCAGACGTAGTTCTCGGTTCAACCCTTGGCCGTGGTGATCTCGATCTCTTAATTTTGTATCGGATGAATACTAGGGAGCAAGGACTCTCTGATAGTCTCTTGGTCGATGCTAGTTTCTCTAATACGCTTAAGAGAGAGTCACCGGAGTTCAGTGAAAAGTGAGTTTTCTCTCATGGGTACTCCTCCTTTTATAATAGGATTCCCCTATCTTTTAGAGATATGATTTATCTCTTAAATATATTTTAGAGATCTTATTTATCTCTTAAATATCTTTTAGAGATCTGATTTATCTCTTAAATATCTTTTGAGATGTGATTCCTTAATTTAAGGGATATTATCTCTTTTAACCAGATAAGGTTATTTCAGATAATATCAGGATTTAATATTTAGTATCTTATCCCCTAATTAAATGATCTTTAATTTATTATCTTTAACTTCTGGACTAGGCCGGGTATTCGAGCTCGGTGGCCGAGTTTACTCTTCAGAATTGGCAATCTTTCTGGAGATGCAGTTGTCTGTATCTTTTTCATTAACCATGGAACAAAGTGAAAGAATCTTAGGCTATCTATATTAGTTTCAACTTGAAGAAATATATTTACTATCACATTCGGAGAGAGAAATAGAAGTGATTTTTTAAATGTTAGATGAATTATAAGGAGATGGTCATATAGCTATATTACTATTGAAGCCTTATACGTCAATGGTATCTGACTTATGAGTATTCAAACTTTTATAAATGGTCCCCAATTTTTTACAGTTATACCATTCCAAAACAGTGATTGTACTTGCCAAAACTCATATCAAGTAAAAAAAATATGGTTAGGCTATAACGTGAAAGTCAAATACCAGAAGTTGAGCAATAAAAGTGTGGATGACTTGCGAACCTTTGGAGGGTGCAAGGATTGAAGTCTGCATACGTAAATAAATAGTCAGATGTCGTTATTAGCACATTTAGCTGTTGATTTTGCATTGTGGCAAAAAAGCAGTGTTTGGATTCTTGGGAATAACAGTATAAACCTATGTACGGGCCGAAGAGTGAAAGCCGGTCACCAAGCTTAAATACCCGGCCCAGTCCGGAAGTTAAGGATAATAAGTTAAAGATCACCTAATTAAGATAGGATATTTGATATTATCCTTAATTAAATCCTGATATTATCTGAAATAACCTTATCTGGTTAAAAGAGATAATATCCCTTAAATTAAGGAATCACATCTCAAAAGAGATTTAAGAGATAAAATGAGATAAATCAGATCTCTAAAAGATATGAGAATCCTATTATAAAAGGAGGAATACCCATGATAGAATGACACTTTTCACTGAATCCCGGTAACTCTCCCTTAAGCATATTAGAGGAACTAGCTCGACCAAGAGACTATCAGAGAGTCCTTGCTCGCTGGTATCCATCGGATACAAGATTAGGGGATCGAGATCACCGTACCACCAAGGGTTGAACCTAGAACTACGTCTGGCTTTGATTCCCATTGGGATACGTAGGATCGGAATACAACATTCTGTCAAGCCATAATCTAAAACAATCCCTATTGTTCACTCTTGGTTTAACGTTATACGGTGAGATTCCGCCAAGTCGGATCTCGGCAGGAACATTTGGCGCCCACCGTCGGGCAAGGTAAAACTTTGCCCCGACCACTCAATCAAAGAACATCAGCCACCGTGCTACCATGGACACCTTCCACCACACGCCACCCAGTCTTCTCCTTGTCTGCACTTCCACCACCTCATCTTCAACAGAAAAACCACCCTCCCATCCATGGAGGACCAACTCCACCACCACACCAAAAGAACAACAAACCCCACTTCTGCCACGCGCTTAAAGCTCTTCGGCTTTAGCGTCCACAAAGACACCACCATCGACGTCGACGAAGTTGCACCACTCAAAGATGCCGCGTCCGACTCAGCCCCCAAGCCAGCTTACCCAGACTCCTTCGGCGGTGGAGAAGGCGACTCCGCCGCAGGCTTCCTCACCTCCTCCGGCGACCGAAAATACGAGTGCCAGTACTGTTGCCATGAGTTCGCAAACTCACAAGCGCTCGGCGACCACCAAAACGCGTACAAGAAAGAGCGCCAACTGCTCAAGCGCGCACAGTTACAAGTCACACGAAACGCTGTCGTTTCGTTCGTCCGCAGTCCCATCATCTCCGCCTCCGCACCTGCTCGCTCCGCCGGGCTCCGTGGTCGTCCCGGCGAACTCTCCGGCATGGGTCTGCATGCCGCCACGTGCCGCGCCTCCACCCTTTCACGTGTCGGTTTCCCACGGTTGCGTGTTCCCGTCGACGAACAACAGCAACAACAGTAATAATAACTGTAGCATTATAGCAGGTGGGAGATCCGCGGGTGCAGGGGTGTTTACGTACGGTAGCGGAGTAGAAGACTCGTCTTCCGCATTGTCAAATATGGGCTCGCAAGTACAGGCTCGGGTCCATTTTGGATGGATTGATGGGCCTCTTATGGGTAGGTTCCCTAAAGGAGACATGGGGCCCAATTTTGATGATGGGTTCAGGTTGGACTTGCACCTTAGCCTAGCCCCGCCATGATGACTTGATTTTGCTTAGCTACCTTTAAAAGGCCATCCAAGTCTCCCGATACCCTTTTCAAGTATATTTCTCCGGGGCAAGTGCCGGTTCAGTATGGTGGCCTGGGTGTAGATTTTTGTGACTGCAACCCGGATTTCAGTATGTCTGATTCTATCACGGAAATTCCTTTAAAGCCAACCACAAAGCAAACTGTAGAAATCGCCACTTATGAGAAATGCATCATTGTTTGGGAGCTGTGGGTGGTGGGCTGGGAGGTTAGCTATAGTGCTAAATTCAAGCCTGGTGCTAAAGATGGATGTGCAATTATCATACACAAGATTGGTTCGAGCTCCGGCTCCCGACTAGGTTGAGCTCCGGCTCCTGACTACTCGGTTGAGCTCCGGTCACCACAGCTCGAGTTCGGAGAGCTGAAGAAGATGTCTCGGAGAGCTGAAGAAGATATCTTACAAAGCTAGGCCAGCATAGCTCGGTCTAGGAGGGCTCGATGACACGCTGTCGCACACGGGTCAAAAAGCGAGCGGGTTTATAAAACTGTAGTAGAGCGCGACAACTCGGATATCGTCTCACAAGGACTCTTGAATTGTTATTTAACACAAAAATCATTTTATTTTATTTTTTTTTTGGGGGGGGGGGGGGGGGGGGGATTTAAATTCAATTGGAGAACAAAGCAAAAATAGAGCAATAAAAACAGAGCAGTTTAAAGGATTATCAAATAAGCTAAAGACGATTAATCTACTGTTCTCGATTTCCCAACTATCATCGGTTCATGTAAATTCCAAGCCCTAAGCAGATTCTAATCCCCTTTCGGTTGTAACAACAATTAACAAGCGAAATCGCTACTACAAGATATATGTTCCTAATTCCCGAATTAAGCAAACGGGGTGAGGTACTCATGAACTAAGCGAACATGAACGAACACACGCAAATTAAGCAAACGCGATTCATTATAGGAACATAACATCACCGAAATAAATCAACACAACACTAGATACTCCTGAATTAAGCAAACAGAAATATATAGCATAGCATTGAACAAGGAAAAACAAACAAAACAGGAATTACAGAACCTCAAGTGCAGTGGAAATCGATTACAGTAGACTAATCCAAGAAAATTAGTTCTCCATGGAAAACGTATCACAACCAGAAATTCTATAAAAAACAGTGGATAATGATCAAAAGTTCTTCAAATCTGCCCAGAACAACAATTTATAACATTCAGGAACTGCGCCCTCTCGCGAGGCAAACACCCACTCGCGAGGCGAATCTTATGGAGAATCTGCAATGTTTGGTCTTCTCGCGAGGCGAAGAATGGCTCGTGAGGCGAGGAATGGAAGAGTCTTCTTATTACGCCCGTTATGAGTATCAGGGCCTAGGCGTGATGCTTTCTGACTTCCAGGCTCGCGAGACGAAGAGATGGATTCGCGAGGCGACACAAAAATCTTACATTTTTCTGGAACAGTCAGCCTTCCTGCTCGCGTGGCGAGAATAGGATTCGCGGGGCGAGACAGAGTGAATGACATTCTGTTGTTAAGCTGGCACTCAGGTTCGCGAGGCGAGTGGACTCTCGCGGGGCGAATACCTCCAGGATTGAAATTTTCCCTGTTTCTTCATTCCCTTGACTACTAACTTAACCTGAAAACAAATAAATAGCCATAAGTGCTTTATTTGACTCAAAACTGGCTAAATTAACCTAAAACTACTTTAGAGACTCAGAATGATGCTTAAAGACAATCAAGTCTAATTTGGGTGAAAATGAGATATAATTAGCACAAAACCCTGGTCATACTAGCCATAAAACTAGATGAGCCAGAGGCTTATCAAAATACCCCAAACTTAAACTTTGCTTGTCCCCAAGCAAACTAAAACTCAAAAATCAAAAAGACTCAAGACATGGCAAGCTTAAAGGTTCAATCAAATTCCGCACAAATTTCAAGCACTTCATCAACAATTTTTTTTCTAAATGATTCCCCCCTTTTAAACAAAGCAATCCCCACATGCATTCACTCTAAACAATTGAGAACTCCATCATTCAAGCAATCATTAATCTAAGCAAGGGATCCAAGTTACACACAAACAGGGAGATCACCAAATTCAAACAATCGCCTTCCTCACAAGGGCATTTAGTGTTTCACTCATACGCTCAGTTTGTCTAGGTTATCAACATTTCACTCAATTCACCTTTCAGCAGCATTTCCCATAAATTTGATTTTCATCTCAAAATGATTCCCACGAAAACATGCATGCAACATCAAAAGGTCTTTTAAGGTTGTAATGGGGCCTGACTAAAGGTAGGATATACAAAGGTACTGGGCTTAAGTCCCTAGGAACTAAGAGAGCATGAACATTTTGATACATTGAATTTCCACTCAAGTTCCTTTTTCCATTTTTTTCCTTTTTGCCTTGGGTGACTACAGCCTTTTTCTTTTAATATCCTTTTTTGTCTTTTTTTTTTTGTTCTTCTTTTTTTTGTTCTTCTTTTTTTTTTCTTCTTTGCCTTTGGCTCCAACCTTTTTATTATATTTATTTTTTTTCTCAATCCCAAACAACACATCACACCTTGTAGCCACCCCAAACTTAGTTTCTTGCAACCATTCTCTTGCTAAGCTTCCATGCTCTCCTAATCCTAAGATCGGGTTAACATGGTTTTTCAGATTTTTGGCTTGTAACATAGGGCCAAGAAGAAACAATAGGCTAATCAGGCTCAAAGGGGCTAACAAAGGAACATGCATTAGGAATTGGTTCTTTTCAGGCCAAGTGGTTATTTACAAAGAAATTGCCTAAATCATTTGATGCAAACACATAAACATGCAAACCATAAATAGATTCAAGCAAATTCGGGAAAGTGCAGCTCAAAAGTGATTCACACAGTTAAAAACATGTTGGAGGCTCAAATCCTCACCTGGACATTTTTGCAAATTGTTTGACCGAGATTCTATCCCTAGTGTGTGCTTCCCTTCACCCCAAACTTATCATAAATCATTCCATCACAACAAAATATCTCAAAGTTTAGTTTTCAAATTTTTTTTCATGGGGATCACTTTTCAAAAACAAAAATTTTTTCAACCTAGGGGGAATCATCACATAAATCATGCAATAAATCTGTGCCAAATCAATCAAAATCAATCAAGCTCACCGACCAAAGACTCACACACAATTTATTCAAGAGATAAAAGAAAAACAAGACCAAACACAAAACAAAACTACAATTGGTTCCCTCCCCCACACTTAAAACATACATTGTCCCCAATGAAACAACATAACTATAAAATCAGGGTGAGGGAAAGGAAAGGGTGTTCCCTGATCAAGTGGCAGTGTAGGTGGGAGCTTCCAAGGAGAGATCCTCAACATTAGCATCCTCAGGCACCGAGCTCTCATGGAATAGCTTCAGCCTCTGCCCGTTAACCTTGAAGGCCTTGTTGCTACCTGCACTTTTAATCTCTACTGCACCATAAGGAAAAACATTAGTAACAACAAATGGGTCAATCCACTTGGACCTAAGTTTCCCATTCATCACTTTCAGGCGGGAGTTAAACAGTAAGACTTGCTGGCCCACAGAAAATTCTTTCCTAGCAATCATCCTATCATGAAAATACTTGGTTTTCTCTTTATAAATCCGGGAGCTTTCATAGGCTTCTAGCCTAAGCTCCTCAAGCTGCTGTAATTGGAGTTTCCTTGCAATACCAGCTTTTTTCATTTCCAAATTACAGCACTTGACTGCCCAATACGCACGGTGCTCAACTTCCACAGGGAGATGACATGCCTTACCAAATACAAGCCTAAAGGGGGACATCCCTATTGGTGTCTTGAAAGCGGTCCTCTGAGCCCAAAGTGCGTCTTCTAGACGGCGGCTCCAGTCTTTCCTATTCGGCTACACCATTTTCTCTAAGATCTGCTTGATCTCCCTATTTGATATCTCAGTCTGGCCATTGGTCTGGGGATGGTAAGCAGTGGAGACTCTATGCACAACTCCATACTTCTGGAGTAGAGCTTCCGTGGTGCGGTTGCAGAAGTGAGTGCCCTGGTCACTGATGATAGCCCGAGGTATGCCGAACCTGCAAAAAATATTGGACCTAACAAATTTTGAAACAATTTTAGAATCGTTAGTCCTAGTGGGGATAGCTTCCACCCACTTCGAAACATAGTCAACAGCCAAAAGAATGTATAGAAAGCCAAAAGATGCAGGGAAAGGACCCATAAAGTTGATTCCCCACACATCAAACACCTCACAAAAGCATGGGCTGCTGAGGCATTTCACTCCTACGAGTGATGGCAGGGCCTGCTGTTTGACACTCCTTACAAGTCTGGTAGACCTCATAGGCATCTCTAAAAATGGTGGGCCAGTATAACCCAGAATCTAGGACTTTTCTTGCCGTCCTCTGTGGTCCAAATGTCCCCCTACTTGAGAGGCATGAGAAAAGTGCAAAATGGACTCGATCTCATAGTCGTGGACACACCTCCGAATTACCTGATCACTGCAAAACTTCCAAAGGTACGGATCATCCCAAACATAGTACTTGGAATCACTCTTGAGTTTGTGGATCTTGGATCTACTTGCACCTGTAGGAAAAACACCAGCAACAAGATAGTTAACAATGTCAGCAAACCAAGGAGTTACCCCATGCAGATGTAGAAGCTGCTCATCAGGAAAGTCATCCTGGATGGAAGAAGGATCCTCATCCCTTGCTATTCTGCTCAAGTGATCAGCTACTAAATTTTTAGCTCCACTCTTGTCTTTTATCTCCACATTAAACTCTTGGAGCAATAGCATCCACCGAATCAATCTTGGCTTCGCTTATGGTTTCTTCAACAGGTACTTCAGAGCTGCATGATCAGTGAAAACAATAACCTTGGAACCTAGCAAATATGACCTAAATTTATCAAGAGCAAAAAAAATAGCTAGAAGTTCCTTTTCAGTGGTGGTGTAATTAGATTGTGCAGCATCTAAAGTCCTAGAAGCATAATGAATGACATGGGCAACCTTGCCCACCCTTTGTGCCAGGACCGCTCCCACAGCATAGTTAGAAGCCTCACACATGAGCTCAAAAGGGAGGGTCCAGTCAGGGGGCTGGATGATGGGGGTAGAGGTCAATGCCCTTTTCAGGTAGTCAAATGCCTTCTTGCAGTTGTCATCAAAGTGGAACATGGCATCATTCTTCAGTAAGTTTGACAAAGGAAGAGCTATCTTGCTGAAGTCCTTAATGAAGCGCCTGTAGAAACCTGCATGACCAAGAAAAGAACGAATCTCGCGAACGCAAGATTGATAAGGCAATGTAGAAATCACATCAATTTTAGCAGGATCTACTGAAATACCCTCTTTAGAAATAACATGCCCCAAAACAATCCCCTGTTCAACCATAAAGTGACACTTTTCATAGTTCAAAACCAGGTCAGTTTCAATGCATCTTTCTAGAACCAAATTCAGACTATGCAAGCATGCATCAAATGAGGAACCATATACAATGAAATCATCCATGAACACTTCCATGCAATTTTCAATAAATTCAGTAAAAATGCTAATCATGCATCTCTAGAAAGTGCCAGGAGCATTGCAAAGGCCAAATGGCATCCTCCTCAGAGGCAAACGCGTCTTGAAGGGGCACGTGAAAGTGGTCTTTTCCTGATCCTCTGGTGCAATATGGATCTGGAAGTAACCGGAAAAGCCATCAAGAAAGCAGTAATGGGATTTACCAGCCAGCCATTCGAGCATCTGATCGATGAACGACAAAGGAAAGTGATCCTTTCTGGTGGCCTGGTTCAACTTCCTATAATCAATACAGACTCGCCAGCTATTCTGGACTCTAGGGGGAAGAAGCTCATTATTATCATTTCTTACCACTGTGAGGCCGGACTTCTTGGGTACAACTTGCACTGGACTTACCCAAGTACTATCAGAGATGGGGTATATGATACCCGCATGCAGAAGTTTAGTCACCTCCTTCTTTACAACATCTAGAATCAATGGATTGAGTCGCCTTTGGGGCTGCCTAACTGGTTTAGCCCCATCCTCCAACAGAATTCTATGCATACATCTGGAGGGGCTAATTCATGGGATGTCAGCCAAGGTCCACCCAATCGCCTTCTTGTGCTTCTTCAGAACCTCCAAGAGCTTAGCTTCCTGGTCAGAGTCAAGGCTGGAGGAAATAATGACTGGAAGTTTTTCATTCCTCTCCAAGTAAGCATACTTCAGATTCCCAGGAAGTGGCTTGAGCTCTAAGGAGGGTGGCTGCTCAATGGATGGTATATTTGGAGCAGCCATGATGTCAAGAACTTCAGCTGAACAGACAGCTTCACTCACACTATCACCCTGCAAAGTAGAATCAAGAAACTCATCACAAACAGTACAAGGGTTAGTGTCAGTACAGTCAGTACATGAATAAATATCATCAAAGCCAGAAACAACTGGAAAATCAGAAACCAAGTCCTCATGGGTGTCATCAATAATTTCAGAGAGCAGCTCTATTTGGAAAACAGAGTGCTCTTCCAGGGGATGCTTCATAGCATCGAAGATGTTAAACTTTGCCACGATGTCACCAAACTCCATGGACATGGTTCCATCATCAACATCAATCTTTGTCTTTGCTGTCTTCATGAACGGTCTGCCCAGGATGATTGGTGATCTACTTGAATTTGTTTCCCCTGCCATGTCCAGGATGTAAAAGTCAGCAGGGAAAATCAACTCATCAACTTGTACCAGCACATCTTCTACCATTCCCATGGGGCGAGCATTGGTCATGTTGGCCAACTGGATAGTGAGACCTGTATGCTGCAAGGGACCAAGATCAAGGTTATTGAAAACAGAGGTGGGCATGACATTTATGGAGTCTCCCAAATCCAACATGCAATTTTCGAATTTGCTGTCCCCAATAGTGCATGGAATAGCAAAAGTGCCTGGATCCTTGCACTTCTGTGGTAGTGCCTGAGTAGGGACTGAAACAGTAACCCTTTCAAGTGCAGGCTTAGGATGAATGAGGGCTGAAACATTTCACCCTAGATTAACTCTCTCATTACCCTTCAACCTCCTCTTGTGGGTGCATAGATCCTTCAGAAATTTAGCATACTTAGGAACCTGCTTGATCACATCCAGAAGGGGAATATTTACCGCCACCTTTCTGAACACATCTAGAATTTCCCTCTCCTTGTCTTCCCCACCAATCTTCTTATTTTTCTGCACTCTTTGTGGGAAGGGGATTGGTGGCACATATACTCTCTCAGCTTCAACATCAACTGAAGGCTCAGGAGTTACCTCAACAGTTTCTTCATTTTTTTCAGGGGCTACCTCTACAACTTTCCCGAATCTCAAAGAAATGGCACTCACATTAGGATTGGAGACATTGGGATTCATCACTGTTTGTGCAGGTAGTTGGTTTGATCCTTGAGCTTGCTGTATGTTATTCATGGAAGTGGCAAGCTGTCCAATCTGTGTCTGCAAGGCTTGAATGCTAGCATCCATTTGCTGCTGAAACTGACCAATCTGTCCAACCTGTGTTTGCAAATTATTAATGCTAGCATCTGTTCACTGCTGAAACTGTGCCTGTGAGGCCTGGAACTGTCCAACTTACTGCTGAAAAAGTGTAGTCATCTGTGCAGTCATTTGTGAAGTCATTTGCTTGAACATGTCCTCTAGTGAAGGTTCGGAAGGTGCAGAAGTGGTCACTTGAGGAGGATTCTGTGGTGGTGCCATCGATTGTTGTTGGGATGAGTTTCCATACCGAAGGTTGGGATGATTCCTCCAATTGGGGTGGTACTTATTTGTGGAGAGGTCAGGAACGTTGTACCGGTTCTGATTATTGCCTTGATTGTAAGGATGGACTGCATAAGCTTGAGACAAATCAGAATGGCGACCCTTCTTTCGAGAATGGGGCATGCATCATACAGGTGCTCAGGAGAACTGCACATGCCACACAACCTTGCCGGCTGAACCTTATCCATTGCCAATTGCTTCACCAAAGAAGTGAGCTCATCAATTCTATTCTCAAGGGCCTGGTTGGAAGAAGAGCTATGGACCTCATTCACACCCCTTGTCTCAACAGAATTTCTCCTGGTTGTAAACTGCTGGGAGTTCAGTGACGTATTTTCAATTAATTACTTGGCAGCAGCTGGAGTCTTATCAACAAGTGCTCCCCCACTGGCAGCATCCAAAATATTTCTATCCATCGGTAGTAACCCCTCATAAAAATATTGAATAAGGAGTTGCTCGGAAATCTGATGCTGAGGGCAACTGGATACCAACTGCTTGAATCTTTCCCAATACTCAGCCAATGACTCATTTCCTTGTCTGATGCCACATATTTCCTTCCTGATTGATGCAACTCTGGAGGCAGGAAAGTATCTCTCAAAGAAGAGCTTCTTCAAATCGTTCCAGGTGGTAACAGAGCTTGGCTCAAGATAGTACAGCCAATCCTTTGCAGCTCCTTGTAGTGAAAACGGGAAGGCTCTCAGCTTGATGTGATCCTCAGTTATTCCCTCTAGTCTCAAGGGTGTGGAGCAGACAACCTGGAATTCCTTCAGATGCTTGTGTGGATCCTCACCTGCAAGACCACTAAACCTTAGCAACAAATGTATTAGACCAGATTTTAATTCAAAGGGAGTAACATCACCAGTATATTCAATACAAAAGCCGTTATAATTAACATCAGGGGCAGCAAGCTGTCTTAATGTCCTTTGGTCACCCATGTTATCAAAAACAGTTTCAGAATTAGAATCACCACTAGTGCTAACCCGAATTGCTCTACGGCGTGTGTGCAGTGTTCTTTCAATTTCAGGATCAAAATCACACAAGTCAGGGCAAGTAGACCTAGTAGCCAGACTAATTCAAAACAAAAACGAAAGTAAAAGAAGAAAGAAAAAAATGCGAAAATAACAAACAAGAGTCCCCGGCAACGGCGCCAATTTTTGACGCGCTGTCGCATACGGGTCAAAAAGCGAGCGGGTTTATAAACATGTAGTAGAGCGCGACAACTCGGATATCGTCTCACAAGGACTCTTGAATTGTTATTTAACACAAAAATCAATTTTTTTTTGGGGGGGGGGGGGGGGGGGGGGGAATGAAATTCAATTGGAGAACAAAGCAAAAACAGAGCAATAAAAACAGAGCAGTTTAAAGGATTATCAAATAAGCTAAAGACGATTAATCTACTGTTCTCGATTTCCCAACTATCATCAGTTCATGTAAATTCCAAGCCCTAAGCAGATTCTAATCCCCTTTCGGTTGTAGCAACAATTAACAAGCGAAATCGCTACTACAAGATATATGTTCCTAATTCCCGAATTAAGCAAACGGGGTGAAGTACTCATGAACTAAGCGAACATGAACAAACACATGCGAATTAAGCAAACGCGATTCATTATAGGAACATAACATCACCGAAATAAATCAACACAACACTAGATACACCTGAATTAAGCAAACAGAAATATATAGCATATCATTGAACAGGGAAAAACAAACAAAACATGAATTACAGAACCTCAAGTGCGGTGGAAATCGATTACAGTAGACTAATCCAAGAAAATTAGTTCTCCATGGAAAACGTATCACAACCAGAAATTCTATAAAAAAAACAGCGGATAATGATCAAAAGTTCTTCAAATCTGCCCAGAACAGCAATTTATAACATTCAGGAACTGCGCACTCTCGCGAGGCGAACACCCACTCGCGAGGCGAATCTTATGGAGAATCTGCAACGTTTGGTCTTCTCGCGAGGCGAAGAATGGCTCGTGAGGCGAGGAATGGAAGAGTCTTCTTATTACGCCCGTTATGAGTATCAGGGCCTAGGCGCGATGCTTTCTGACTTCCAGGCTCGCGAGGCGAAGAGATGGATTCGCGAGGCGACACAGAAATCTTGCATTTTTCTGGAACAGTCAGCCTTCCTGCTCGCGTGGCGAGAATAGGATTCGCGGGGCGAGACAGAGTGAATGACATTCTGCTGTTCAGCTGGCACTCAGGTTCGCGAGGCGAGTGGACTCTCGCGGGGCGAATACCTCCAGGATTGAAATTTTCCCTGTTTCTTCATTCCCTTGACTTCTAACTTAACCTGAAAACAATGAAATAGCCATAAGTGCTTTATTTGACGCAAAACTGGCTAAATTAACCTAAAACTACTTTAGAGACTCAGAATGATGCTTAAAGACAATCAAGTCTAATTTGGGTGAAAATGAGATATAATTAGCACAAAACCCTGGTCATACTAACCATAAAACTAGATGAGCCAGAGGCTTATCACTCGACCATATGGGCTTGTGGGAAGGCCTAAATCAGAGGCCGTGAAATGCTCAGGTGATATTGTTCTCTAAATCTAGTATGATTTGATATGTTTTGTTCCACGCCTTTAATGTTGTGTTATGTAGCATCATATCATTTATATATTTGAGCAAAGTGATGTTCGAATGATACCACTCCCAGAGTCACAAAATTTGCGACTACAAAGTGGTTAAGCTCCGGCTCCCTTGAAAATAACAGGTCGAAGCTCCGTGCTTCCCTTTCCACAAGGTCGAGCTTCGGTTTCCTGAAAACTCACAGTTCAGCTCCGGCTCCCGAGAGGTCGAGCCAAAACTCCCTCTCAAAATTCCACCAAAGAGGAAGACGAGTCGAAGCTCCTCAAATTAAAACCATGGAGGCCGAGTTAGACTCCCTCTATAAAAATCATAGAGATCGAGCTCTCCCTTGGAAAATAAAATTCCATCAGCTCCAGCACTCAAACACCATACTAACTAACCTAAAGAGGCTGACCGAGCTAAAATCGACCGATCCAGGGTCGAAGTGTCGAGCCTATAAAGGTATATAAAAAACCTAAAGAGGCTGACCGAGCGAAAATCGACCGATCCAGGGTCGAAGTGCCGAGCCTATAAAGGTATATATAAAAACCTAAAGAGGCTGATCGACCGATCCAGGGTCGAAGTACCGAGCCTATAAAGGTATATAAAAACCTAAAGAGGCTGACTGAGCTAAAATTGACCGATCCACGGTCGAAGTGCCGAGCCTATAAAGGTATATAAAAACCTAAAAAGGCCGACCGAGCTAAAATCGACCGATCCAGGGTCGAAGTGCTAAGCCTATAAAGGTGTATAAAACCTAAAGAGGCTGACCGAGCTAAAATCGACCGATCCAGGGTCGAAGTGCCGAGCCTATAAAGGTATATAAAAACCTAAAGAGGCTGACTGAGCTAAAATCGTCTGATTCAGGGTCGAAGTGTCGAGCCTATAAAGGTATATAAAACCTAAAGAGGCTGACCGAGCTAAAGTCGACCGAGTTGAGGTCGAAATGCCGAGCCTATATATATAAAAAAAAGGCCGACCGAAAGTCGACCGAGTTGATGTTGAAATGCCAAGTCTACAACGATAATAACACCTTAACGCCTGAAAAGGTATTTCAAGGCCTAAGAAGGTAGGTAAGAACCTATAGGTATTTCAAATTCTGACTATTTCAACTAAATCGCGTAACACGCTGAAACTAAACAAGTACTAACTTAGAAAAATAGTTGTAAAAAGTAAGGTGCATGTCGGTCCATCAATAACCATGGGTCAAGCCCAGAATACATAAGATTTCAAAATCAAAAGGGCATCGCCCAAAAACAATGTGTTTCCTAACCTACTAATACAAATTCATGAGTCAAGGTCATCCTCGGCATTTGGAGGGAGGGTAGCAGACTGGCCAGGTAGGTCCACTTCACCTTCACCTTCGGGTCCCTCCTCGACCTCTTTCCCCTCGCCCTCTTCCCCTTGAATACGGCCTCCTCATCCTCCAGCTCGGACAATGGAACTAGGATTCCATCTCGGTTAAAATCCTTGTCCACGTCAGCACAGGAGAAGTCAGCATTCGGATTGAAATGCTGAAGCTGTTTCACGGCGCGGGAAAAGCCATTAACATGCTCCCTCATGATAGAAGCCTCGGCCCGGCCAGATCGAAGCGGAGCCTCAGATTCTCCTCCTTCTCGGATTCCAGCAACTTCCGCAACTCAAGACTGGCTTCCTTCTCGGCTTGAAGCCCTTCCACGACCTTCTGAAGGTTGAGCCGGTCGGTTCTTTCCATTTCCAGCTCGGCCATAAGGGTGGTATTGCCTTTTTTCAGCTCTACCTTTTGGTCTTTCAATTGCCCAATTAGCCGAGCTTGCTCTTCACACTTTGCTATGGCTTTTTCAAGCTTATCCCCAATGCGCAAAGTTCGGGCAGCTTACGCCTTCATACTTTTCATTATTAGAAAGCTCGTGGCTCGAAAAACAGGTAATGGAGGAGACTCATAAGAGCATAAGCGACCGCAGCTTTCCTGCTCGCATCATGGCCCAATTCTAGTAAAAGCCGAGCATATACTGGCTTAATAACTTGGGAACCCACTAAAGGGCCAGAGTTAAAATTGTCTAGCTAAGAACAAAGGGAAGAAGCCCAGAAAGCCGAGGTCGAGCATTGCTCCCTCGCGCCAAAAAGCCAAGGTCGAGCTATGCTCCCTCATACTACGCACCGAAAAAAGTCGAGGTCGAGCAATGTTTCCTTCCTCGCAATAAAAATCCTAGGCCAAGCACAACACCTTCGCACCAAGATAAAGTCCACAGCAGATCATGCATGTTAGAGACCCAAGATTCGAAGGAAATCCTGGTAGTGTTCAACCAAATAAGCCGGAATCCCAAGTAAGACTGGGCTCCGCACAAAAATCCGAGCAGTGCTCGGCCAAGAAAGGCTTGGTTCTACAAAAAACAGATTTCCGAGCAATGCTCCCGCGAATCATAGTCCAAAGTCCTAGGCACCAAAAAGCGTGTTAAGACATGCGGGTTGACATTTAAGCTCTTTCGCTTATTTCAAGCTCGGAGCTTGGGGGCCTAATGGGGATAAAGGAAGGATATTCTCGGAAATTACAGAGAAAGGATATCCCTTAGCCTACAGCTCGAAGAACTTGTATGAAAACTATTTTCTCATACAAATAGGAGAAGATATTAGGAAAGTTATTTCTGAGACACACCTTCAAGATCGGGAAAAATAATGACATTCGAGGTCAAGTTTCAAAGTTAGTGGGTATTTCAAAATCCACCAAATGAAAGGGTTATGAGCTACTCGAAGAAAATGTTAAGAGCTCTCAAGAACTTCAAAGACCGAGCTACATTCGGAAAAATGTGAGTCAAGTTCAAACTCTCAAGATAAGCATCTTGAAAGCATCAAAAATTAAAGGATGGAATATAAGCACCGAGGTAAATTCCTAATGACCGAGTTCGAACTTGACTCTTCAAAAGATTGGTTCGAGCCTGAATCACTGATAAGTCGAATCTCAGCTACCAGCTTCTAAACTTGTCTTAAACAAGGGTAAGATTGAAGTATCTTATGTTCAGAACATGTTACTGGCCGAGATGTGAACCTCAACCACTAAACTCGAGTACCGCCCGAGAGGTATTAGCCGAAGTAAGAGGATCTATGCAAATCCAGTACTTTATCAACACTAAGGACAAGCTCAGCTTCTTTCATAAAGCTATTTCGCTTATTCTGGCTCAAAGCTTGGGGAGCTTATATACTGATCGAGATGTTAAACTCGACCACTGAGCCTACCAAACTAAAATATTGGACGAGAAGTAAAGCTAGATCTCCAAACCCAAACAATTAAAGGGAAATGATTACTAGACTCGCCCACCGAGCCCACTGAACTTAAGAATTGGCCGAAATGTGAAGCTCGGCAACTTGAAACGAGAAGCTCGGGCTCCCTACTCGGTTGAGCTCCAGCTCCCGACTACTGGTTCGAGCTCAGGCTCCCTACTGGGTTGAGCTCCGGCTTCCGACTGCTCGGTTGAGCTCCGGCTCCCGACCACTTGGTTGAGCTCCGTCTCCCGACCACTCGGTTGAGCTCCGGCTCCCGACCACTCAGTTGAGCTCCGGCTCTCGACTTATCGTTTGAGCACACAACTACAGCGCAAGCCTCGGAAATGATGCCGTGAAGGCCACGCGTCACACAGAGTAACGTCTCTTTTCCATTTCAGGAACCGAGAAAGTATGGCCTCAGCACGAAACTCAGGTGATCACCTCCACCTCGGCTAGCCTCGGCTCCTTCGAAAAAAGTTTCCACGCAATCAGCTTGGGGGCTTGTGTATGAGCCGAGACATAGAGCTCGGTACCTTGAAGCGTCAAGCTCGGCCAATCACCTCGCCGAGCTGAAAGACCAAAAGATGAAACCAAGTTCCTAAGCTCGGCTAACGTCATGAAAGCTTTTACGCTTTATTAGCTCAAAACTTGGGGGGCTTGTGTACTGGTCGAAGAGTGAAACCCGGCCACCGAGCTTAAATACCCGGCCCAGTCCGGAAGTTAATTAAGGATAATAAGTTAAAGATCACCTAATTAAGATAGGATATTTGATATTATCCTTAATTAAATCCTGATATTATATGAAATAACCTTATCTGGTTAAAAGAGATAATATCCCTTAAATTAAGGAATCACATCTCAAAAGAGATTTAAGAGATAAAAGGAGATAAATCAGATCTCTAAAAGATATGAGAATCCTATTATAAAAGGAGGAATACCCATGATAGAAGGACACTTTTCACTGAATCCCGGTAACTCTCCCTTAAGCGTATTAGAGGAACTAGCTCGACCAAGAGACTATCAGAGAGTCCTTGCTCGCTGGTATCCATCGGATACAAGATTAGGGGATCGAGATCACCGTACCACCAAGGGTTGAACCTAGAACTACGTCTGGCTTTGATTCCCATTGGGATACGTAGGACTGGAATACAACATTCTGTCAAGCCATAATCTAAAACAACCCCCATTGTTCACTCTTGGTTTAACGTTATACGGTGAGATTCCGCCAAGTCGGATCTCGGCAGGAACAACCTACTACTTTTTCAGAATTTGATACGAAGTTTATCAGCAATTGTTCTTGCCTGCCAACCCTAGCTATAGAAACTTTTCATATTCAAAATTATCCGGTAAGATAATCACCCGAGAAAATTTTTTTTTATAAGCAAATATTAGTAATTACTGTGTTATGTTAGTGGTGGAAATTGAATCCATAACCTCCTAATCACTCCAAATCATATGTCCCCCGATAAAAATTAAACTTATCCAATTTGATTACTACTAAAAAAAAGTAGATGGATCGAGTCACAGTAGAATAAGTATAAAAATTATGAAGAAGTTAGAACAAATGGCTTAATAATGTTGAAAATTTCTTTTCGATTCTTAGTGTGTGTTTGGTTTGGTGGTGAAGACCCTCTAAAGTGCTTCTCCATGCATTTGACCAAAAAAATTTATGTTTGACTCCCAAGGTTGTAAATTGCTTCTGAGCTGAAAATCATCACGTTCAACTCAAAAAAAGAATAGCTTCCACGGTGCTTCAAAATTGATTCTGCATGTAAGGTAAACTCCCTTCAAAAACTCCCTTTATTACCCTCAATAGCTTTCCTCGCCTTATTCTTGCCGTAGGATATCCTCATTTTTCAGATATACCTTTTCTTTCTCCTTTTATATGAAAAGAACAATTTAGGCCGATCAAATGTTTTTTTTTTTCCTCTTTGAAGTTAATTCCATGGTGATCTAGTTAATTCCATGATTGTTCTCAATTTCTCTAATAGCACGAAGTTTAACAAATTATGTGCATCGTGAGCATTTGTTTGAGATCGCTCTGTTTAAGGACTCTGCAAAGAAATGTTAGTGTAATGATGAGGTATATATAGAGAAATTTTGGCAAACGTTAAAAGTGTGATAAATAATATATTTTTTAAAAATAATTAACTTGCACGAAATATCAAATCACTTTTTAAGGGAGAAGAACAAATGATTAGCAACCTAATTGTGAAATGATACACAATAGTCCACTAATATTTTGACATACATGTTTTTTTATTTTAATAACCAAGAGATAGAAATAACAATAATGTTGATTTATTAAAATATTATTAAATATCAATATAAATTTTAGGTTTAACTATTGAGTAGGTCCCTAAACTATTTGAGAATTTTCAAATACGTCTGTATACTAAAAAAATTTGTAATTGGATCCTCGACCTTTTATAAAGTTTTCAATTGGGTCCCTATAGTAAAAAAAGTTTCTAATTGGGTTTCAATGAAGTCCTCGGAGTAGGGTTCCGTGAAAATGTCTTTAATTAAGTCTGCTGATGTGAAATGTGACATGGAATCCCCCCAAATTTGTATTTAGGGTTGCAAGAGACCAAAAATGTTGAGCCAGAAAACCAAAACGTGACATGCGATTACTTTTCCTCTATCTAAACAAATAGTTCATTCCTTCCCCGATTTATGTTTTACGGTTGTATATCCCTTCCTTGAAATAATTTCGTCCCAAATAGTTCCTTCACTTGCAACTTACTACATCTCACTTCATCTTGTTACATCTTGCTACATTTTGTTGTGACAATGTCTCAATGTTCATCATCCAACCAAACTACTCATAAATGGACAGCTTGGATGAAATCAGTTATATTTCGTCTAATTCAACATATCACTAACAAATTTTATAATTTAGGGACCTTATTGAAAATTTTATATAAGTTCAGGGACCCAATTAAAAACTTTATAAAAGTTTGATGACCCAATTACAAATTTTTTTAGTATAAAGGTCTATTTAAAAATTCTCAAATAATTCAGGGATCTAATCAATAGTTAGACCTAAATTTTATTATACTAACAATAAATAAAATCTTAACTCATAAAATATAATGTAAAGTGTTCCAAAATATGAGTAAAATAAATTGTTTCTCATTTATCAAAGTTTCAAATTCAAAATCCAACTATTATATCGTGTGTATTTAATTTTTTTTTTATCTTATATAGATATTTATAATAATTTCTTAGTAATTAAAATATTTATAAATTAAATTTGTTCTCCACCAACTAATATAAAATTGCTGAATCACTGAGTGAGAGGGGTTTGTCGTGTGGCGTGGATGGTCATCTTTGCACTCACGAGACCCACTATCGTGTGACATGAAGGAATCCTGCGGCATGCAGAAGAATCATGCATGCAGAGAATCATGTAGAGAGGACTTTTTTCTTTCATTTGATCATATAATTATCTTTCGCGAGAGAGAATCACGCATGTTCTTATCACTACAGGGAAGCCATGTTCCTTGATGGTCAACTTTGCAGGCTAGCACTCACGAGAACTTGTACTAAACTTGCCCCGTGAACACAACTTTATAGGATAAAAAAATAAAAAATCTCACAATATCAGAACATTAATTGCTTACACAGATATACCTGCAATCATACACGGACGTCCATTGACAACCCTGCTATTAAAATAATCAGGTCTAACTTCATTCTAAAAACTAACTCAAAAAAGAAGACACACTCTCATGTCTAGGACTGGATATCTAGAGCGTGAAGTTTACAGACTGAATATCTACGGGTGGCCCAACATCGTAGGAGGCTCTCATACCGTGTTAGAATAATTGGGCCTAATTCCACTCTAAAAACTAACTCATAAAGGGAGGGATATTCAAGTTATTATAAATGATTCTTAGCTCATATACTCGACACTTAATATCTGCCCCTCACCTCACCTATACCAGCAATCACACTCCATCTAGTGTCCTTGGCACCTATATAAATCTAAGGCTGCCTTCACCACTTTCATATAGCTAATATAGGGTTTCACTAAATCTGAAAGGGTTCTCCTCCGCTGCGAGTTAGCATAAATTGCAAAAGGAGCCTTCAAATAAAAACGTATAGTCACAAAACATATACTTGTAAGATGAAGCAATGCTAGGGAGAGATGGATCTGCTGCTGCTCCATTCTATTCAAACCGGTATATACTTCAAATTCCATATCATCTTGCTTTCTTAGTTGATTATATATGTTTTGGCGGTAATATATGTTATGTTGTCTTGTCTTTACTAGATTCATGAGCAAGGCTGTAGTTCCATGTTCATGGACCATTGATGCAGGTTTGATTGGATGGAAATCATTGATGATGTCTTATATTTCTTCGCATTCATTACTAGCGCTAATGTTAGAAGTGATGGTCAGATGGAGTATTCAACGACTATGATTTCTTTGATTAAACTTAAAGGTAAATTAATTTATTAAATAATGTAATTTTCTTTCAACCAATCAAGTACTTTACGAAATCCTACCATTGTCTATGACCTATTTTTTGCAAATGAAAAAAGAACCGAAAGAAGTTTATATAGAGAATGGAAAAAGAACGTCTCATAATAAACAAAAACTAGGGTGTATTTGGACAAGATATTTAAGGAAGGTAATGTAATTTTTTAGAGTAATTAAAATGATATACATTAAAATACTTTGTTTGTATAAGATTTTTTTATATAGGGAGTTAGGACCAATTGATATTAAGGTGTCAAATTTTATCTGATAAAAAAAATAATAGGTGTCAAATTTTACTTTGACACCAAATTTTAACCATCGATCTTAATTTAATCTAACGGTTTAAGTTTAATATATTTATTAAAGAGAGAATAATTAAAAGCAACTTTAATATGGAAAGAAAAAATAGGATTTATTTAATGAAAAGATATAATAAGTATCTTGATTCTCATCAAAATTATAATATTTATTTAATAAATATTTTATACTTTTAATTGAAAATACTTATTATGCTTTGTTTTTTATACAATAGACCCACAAAGATAATTAATACGTATTTTATCATATAATTATTTTAATAATACAATATTACAAAGATAATTAAATTAAAAAATATGAATAAAATTATAAAAGGTTTATCGGATAAATATTTATATTTTTAAAATTTCTTATTTCGTTTTTAATAAAATATAAGAATTTGATAATATTTTATATATTCAATTCATCAAGATTATTGTTTATTTAATTAGTTCTGTAATCATTTTTATTAAACTAAATATTAAATTAATTTTTGAGAATTAACTTATTATATCAAAAAGTAAAAAGCTGATATTTATTATATATAGTTCATTAATATCTTTAATTAATAGATAAATAATTAGTTCAATATATATTTTATATTGTATTAATTTAGTCAAAATGAAAAAAAAACTGTAAAGTTATTAAATAAACATTAAATATCGATTAGGTGAATATATAAAATGTTTATTAAATGTTTATATTTTGATAAAACTAAAAATGTTAAAATATAAAATATTTATTACATAAAACTAATTATTAAAAGGATTTGATAAGATTGATTATAGAAAACATAGCATTAATAAGTATTTTTCAATTAAAAATATAAATATTTATTAGATAAATAATATAATCTTAATGAATAATCAAGATACTCAGTGTAACACCCTGTATTTTACTGTTTTAAATAACAGTAATACATATAAATATGTTTATAAATTTATTTGAGTTTTAGAAAATTATTTTAAATAAACGGAGTTTACCACTCAATCCTACTTGAAATTAAATTTTAGGTTGGAAAGTCAGGCAAAACCCGGCCGCGAATTCCATTGACAGTATAATAATACTGCCCAAAAGACCTAATTTTAATTCGTGAACGAAGGACTTAAGATTAGTATTTTATTTTCTACAATTATGTATTTTTAGAATTATTTCAGAAAAAAAATAAAATAATTTACGTATTACGGACAGAATAAGTAATCGGGTGAGCGGCAGAATGGATTTCGGAGTTTCCAAGAGCCGATAAAGAGTTTATCTTAGGATTTTGAGATGATTAAAGGGGATGAATCATACTTTTAAGTCTAGAAGGTTCTGCAGGGTTAAAGTGAAAATTTTTGAATTTTACGCTTAAGAGTGTGTTTGGGAAAGCTGGGAAAAAAAGATTATGCTGATAATCTGTTTTCAAATAATCGATTATTGTAATAATAGATTATAATCAGAATCTGTTTTTGTTTGAGTATGTTTGCTGGAAAGCGATTTTAACATAATCTATTTTGTTTGGGTGGTGCAAAAATAATCACTTTTATATAGTAAATTACGAAAAATGATATAGAGTTATTTATATTAATAGTAGTTGATACTTTTTTAATTTTTTTAAGGAAAACTGGTTAAAATGTTTACTTTTTTATGCTAATTAAATATTATTTTTTTTAATATAATTGATAAAGAATAAAAATATAATATTTAGGTGATTAGCATACTTGACTCGTTTCATTTTGGCATATTTGACATTAAAAATTTAAATGTCAATTTTTAATGTAATTGATAAAAAAAATATAAAGGCACCATTAGCAAATGGAAAAGGCAGCACCTATTTGCCATCATTTCATTCTTCTTATATATGCAGCACCGCGACTCCACGAGGGAACAGGGAAATGGGGTATACAGAGAAATGGGTCACAATTTAGAAAATAATCTCTTTTTAACAATCCAACAGTTCTTGCAAAGAGATGTTTGCAAAACAGCTTTTTTCCACACAAAAAAGCTTTTTAACAATATAATCTAAAGACCCAAACATGATAATTATTTACCAAAACAACTTTTACACCATAAAACAGCTGAAATCTAAAAATTTCAGCTGTCCCAAACATGTTCTAAGTCCCTGAACTTTCTGTTAATTACCCTTTTGTCCCTAAGTTTCTAAGTTTTTTTCAAGTGAACTGGGCCACAATCCTTGTTTCCAATCTCCTAACGGACGTGGCTATGAAGCCCAAAATTTCTTGTCCATGGATTGATTCCATAAAGCCTATTCGCAACCATACAAGTTTCCTATGTCATACTTAAGCTTAAATCTTTTAGTGGGCCCCACAAAAATGAATCCAAGCCCAAATTTAGTAGGCCCGTGCGCAAGCCCATGAGGGATAAGGGGCTTCCCTCATAATTTTTGGATGAGCCAAGAATGTTCTAGAATGTTCTACATTCTTCTACATTATTCTACCATCTTCTATAATGTTCTAAATTTCTTGATTCTTCCTAAAATATCTTATGACAAAATCAGCCCAAAATAGTCAAGATAAGACCACATTTAATGTGGCAAATAGTCATCATTACAATTTATTGACAATTTTCAAAATAGTCCTTATACTTTTGGAATCTTTGCAAAATGGTCCCTAGGAAGAATTTGCATTTCAATCCTTTGAACAACACAACTCATCCTTTCAAGATCCTTCCAAGATGGCGCCACCCATATCTATAAATACCTTCTCTTACATTTCATTTAGTTTCAATTGCCATTTGTTCAAAAACCCTAAAGTTCATAAGTCTTTTAGTGTCAAATTTGTGAAGCAAGTTCTTGGATTTTGTAACACCCTGTTTTTCGCGTGCTTAATTATTAGTAAATGCATGCTTTAATGTATTTAATTGTGATAAAATCCAGAGGATGATTTTATTTTAAATAAAATCATTTTCTTGTGTTATTTTACTGTATGAAGTCACAGTAAAATTTTCGGTATAAAATTCAGACGAAAGCCGGTCTGGGTTTTCAAAGCCAGTACAAGTTTACTGAGCTAGAGACCTAATATTGACTCGTGAACGAGACGATTAGTGTTTTTTTTATGTTTTGTGTGGGTTTGGAGTGTTTTGAGAAATCTTGTTCAGGGCCGAATTTCCGAGTATTACCCGGGCGAATCGTCGGGAAATACGATCGGGAAATTCATCTGATGCATGTTGGAGCAGAGCAAAAATGGAGTAGATTGACTGATGTGAAGGCTATGACATAGGCATGTCCATGGCCATACCTTCCTTACACCAATCAAGTCAAATCACCATACTTTCTTACACACACCTTACCTACACCATACCTCCTTTCTTCTCAACCAAGCCAAGCTCTTCTCTCCCCTCCAATCTGCCCCAAAACTGACGCCACCCCCCCCCCTCTCTCTTTTCCTTCTTCTATTTAAGTTTCAAAGTGTAACCATTTCACACTTTTGCTTCCTTTCACAAAGACACTTTTTTTACAACTATTCATCTTCTTCTTCACACAACTAAAGGTACCATTTTTACTAAGTTTTTCAAGTTGTGTTCTTCATCAAAGTTGTTCATATTGGTAAGGGTAATGTCCCTATACCATTTGTTTTTCAAGTTTTGGCTTTATTTTCATAGTTGATGTTTTGAGTTCATAATATGCTTTTAAACTTCAAAAAATTCTCAAAAATTGTAGAAAACTCCGATTGAGGTGAAACCAATTTCTATATTCTTATTTTTACTTCCTCTACAACATACTGAAATCTTGTGGAAAACAAAAATCTCGAACACCATTTTATGTACTGGACAGAATCTATGTCTTTTGTGCCATATGAGTTTTGTTTCATCTTTGCTTGGTTAAGCTTGTGTTTGAGTGTTATTCCAACATGATCATGACCAAGAGTTCCTATGTACATAAGGATGCTAGGTTTAAGTGATTGGAAAAGTTTAGAAACTTTTATGTATTTTCATGAAAAAGTGAAAACTCTAAGTGTTTTGTTATATGTACTTTGAGGTTTTTCCAAAGTGATCATGGATTTGGGCTCCTTGATGTATAAGGATGCTAGATCCAAGAGATTGGAAAGTTTGAAAACCTCTAACCCTCATTTTTACTCAAGGCCGAATGGTAGTGTTTGTGGCCTAGGGTATTTGATTTTTTCATTTTTCCAAAATGATCAAGGTTTTAGGCTCCTTACTAGGTATGGATGCTAACCTAAAGAGATTGGAAAATTTAGAACATCCTAACCTATTTTAGAGGATGAAAACCGAAACCCTAAGTTGATGACTTAGTGGGATTCTTGATTCAAACTTGTTAAACTTTTGGTGTTTAAGAACTCCTAGCACTTAAGGATCATAAATCCATAAGTTGCATGATTTTTGGAAAACCTTAATCCAAAACCATTGTTGAAAACCGAACCTATGCCTTGTGGCTAGTGTTCTTTGATTAAAAATCTAACCTATGGTTTCATGTGTGTAACCTTAGATTCGTTACGCGCGAACGTTCGTGATCCTTAGTTTTCGTAGTCGGAACCCTTATCGTCTTTTGAGGTAAGAGGGGATTTCGAAAGATATTCAATAATCTGTATGCATGTGTGTATTTGATTAATTGTTTACTTGACTGTTATTGAGTTCTTGGATTATCTCGAAATGTTATGCTATTATATGAAGTTGAACTGTATCGTTATATATGTTGAGATGTATAACTGTGATGAACTGTGATATTGGCATTGAACTGTGAATATATATATGTGTACATACTGCTGTTGTTGTTTGAAGTTAGCTAAGCCGGACGTGTGTCTGTGCTCAATCATTAATAAGGATTAAAAACCTTAATAAGCTTTGAAGATGAAAGAATGGGTGTTCTTTTCCAAAAAAAGCTTGAATGTTTAAAAGTACTTGTTTTATGTGACAATATAGTTTTAGTGATTTCTAGAATGCAAGAGAAAAACCCTTTTCGAACCATGTGTTTTAAGTGAAAACTTTCGAAAATATTTTACAATATCCTATTGGGGATTTTCAAAGTTAAAAGTGTTTCAAAAACGTTTTATAAAGGATTTTCAAAAGAAAAGGTTTTCTCCCAAATGATTTAGAAACTTTCCGATAGCCAGCATAGGTTATCGAGGCTTTCGATTTCGAAAATTTGTTTTCGTCAAATGAAAGATAAGTACTAAAAGAATAGGAATCTAGACGTGAGACGTCGCCTCTAGTTTTCCATGCTTAGCACGTGATCTTGGATCAGTGTTAATTCGGGACCGTAAAGTCCTATTCGTAATGTTATGGACTTCAAGTCCAATTCGCGGAATCGAGGACAGTTCGTTCTGATTTCCGTTGTTGTGGGCTATTGTCCTTAGCATGATAAGTAAAACATGACTAAAAGTATATTGATTTCCATTACCACAAACCTTGACTGCGGCCACGGTCTAGGTGTTGTGATTGAGCATTCGGACTGTGTGTCCTATGTTTCTAAGTTTTCAAGTGATGGGGAAATAATGTTAAGTCATTAGCTTTGAGCTTTGACAGTGAAATATTTACACAAAGAAAAGCCTTAAAAGGAAAGTTTTATTCATATGTATTTCCCCTGGCAGACGTGCCTTTGCTTATTGAGGATACCCATGGGGTATCCGAGAGTCAGTCATATTGCTAGCTGTTTCGTTAAGGGCATGTGGCATTGTCTGACCAAGAGGCCTGGTGCATCAGGATGCGGTGGCAACAGCCCGGTGGGCAGAGCTTGACCAACTCTATCTTCTCCAGTGATAACATGGTGTTGTGATCTCATGAGATTAGGATAGAGCCTGATATTGAAGTGTCATGCACATTTTCGAAAACTGATTGTACGGGCTTAAGGACCCCTTGATATAACACTGTTATATTATGATGATTATGCATGCTTTAACTGTTGATCTGATTTCGTGTTGCATGTATCATGTATATGGTTGTTGTGGGATATATCTTATGACGATATCTCACTCTTGCATGTCTGTATGTTCTTTTATTTTCCTCGTACCGGGTATGCGTATGCTTTAGATGGACCCTCTTGTCCCCCTTGTACCTGAGGTCACACGGACAGAGACTTTTGACGAGGCCGACAGGATTGGGAATTGGAGGATGGACGCGAATGCGACTACGGCGACGCATCGAGGACCAATCACTACCATCAAGCTAATATACATGGAGAGCTCGTTAGGAGGATCCACTCGGTGGAATCCAGGAACGTGATTCTTCCACCGCCATGGTTGTACCCGAACACGCTACAGGAAGCCGGTCTACTTCACCCTCACGTTGAGCCTGGCCGAGCCAAGGAGAGGAGGAACCGATGGAGGAAGATCCTCGAAGAAGACCCCCGAAGAGGATCCCGAGGAGGAGCCTCATGAGCTGGTAGACGACCGGTGGGATGAGGAGCTCGAGGCGGGTTATCACCCTTTGGATATTGAGGAGGAGGATGTCCCGTTGGATGACGGAGGAGAGGTGATTGACCCGGTTAGGAGACTTCTTCTTGTGGGAGCGTTTGTGGCCACTCCGAGTGTCGTAGGCATTGGTAGTGGTTGGAGGCTTTGTTTTGAGTGGTCCGTTAGTCTTGGCTTTTGAGCTTTTCTTTTGAGTTTAGATTCCCAGATTCCCATTCCCAGTTGGTGTTTTATTTACCTTATCTTCTCAGTTATGTTTCAGTTATGTTTTCGTTTCTGTTGGCCATATTGATTAAGGCCGTGGTGTAATGTTAAAACCTAAGACCTTTCGAGGCAATATTATATGTATGTATCTGTTGTCGTTTTCAAGTTGTGAGTCTCTTTACCTTTTACTTCTTTTCTTTAAAGAAAAAAAAATTAAGTACCTTTTTGGTAACCTTGTGTATGTTGAATAATCTTTTTTCCGAAAGCGACCAGCATTTAAACGAGCATTTTTCCGCAAAAAGGGTAACCATGTGATGACCAAGTTAGGGTGTCACAGATTTCCTTTGTCATTGATCTTCAAGAGGTAAATCCTAATCTTCTTCCTTAATCATGCCTATGTTCTTTAATAAATTTCTTGATTCAAAGTTTGTTTCATATGTGTTCATCACTTTCAAGTTTCTAAGCCTTAAACTTTGAAAAGTCATAATAAATTCTAGAAAAATCTCATGATGATGAAACTACTTTCTATAATCTTGATATCATGCATATTTTCTAAATCCAAGAGCATGATGTAATCAAAAATTTCTTTCCTAAAAACACAGCCTTGACCGAATCTATTAGAATAGGTATGGTAGAGTTTTGTTCATGTGTTGACATGTGTGATCATGTATTCTATATGACATGTATGTCTACACACTCTAATCCATGATAGATTATTAAAATGAAAATCTTTACTCAAAAATCTCTATGTTGGCCGAACCCTAGGTGGGAGAGATTTGATGAGTTTTTGTCCAAAGTTTTCATTAATGATATTGTTAATCAAGCTATTAGTATGTATGCTTAATAAATCCAAGTTGGTTTATTAAACTAAGAACCCTATCCCTATGAACATGTTGAGGCCGAATCTTAGTATATAAGAGTTAGGAAGTTTTGAGTTTGAAACTTAGTTGTTTAGTCACTAATCCATGATTTAGGTTGATCAAGGATCATTAATCCATGACTTAATCATGATTAGAAATTTTAATCATTCAAAACCCTAGAGGTCGTGACTATGTATTAGGGTTTAGAATGTTTTGATTTCTTGATTTGTAATTATTTGATTGTAATGGTTGAAGGTTAAGTGAGTACGACATTTACGCGGTATCCAAACTTCCAAAGGAAATCAGTAAGTTCACAAGAAAGTCTTTGAAAGGTAAGAGAGGAACACCTGAGGATTTATTCGATGGCTATATGCTATCCCGTGTTTATTTGTAATTATTTGTCTGTTAGTATTTATTTAAGTCGTTTAATGTTGTGTTAGTTGTATCTGTGTGGTTTTAATTGCGTTTAATTGTTTATCTGTAATTATATTACGCTACTGTGATGCATGATCTGCCTGGGAAATATATGTGATATAACTGTTGGTTGATGTGTGAGAAGCCTGACAGTGGTCGGTGTTCAATTAAGTTAATCGGAAAAAAAGCTTTAAGAAGCTTCGCAAATTATATTCAATGTTTTAACGGTAAAATATTGATATATAATATTAAAGGTAATTTTATTTGGAAAAATAAGGAATTTTGGAAAATATTATTATTTTAATAATTTATTACTGAAAAAGTGAGTTATGAGTCACAATGAGTGCGAAACCGTGAAAATATTTTAGCACTGCTAAATTTTACGTAAGAAATTTCGGAATATTAAAAAATATTCTTTTATGAAATTAATTGGTGAAAATAAGTTAATTGTGATTTTAGAAAATTAATTAAGTGGAAAAAGCTAAATTTTTGGCTTAAAAAGCCTTAAAAATATTATTTGACGGCAAATTTGGAAAAAGTGTAGACGGCAAGTACTTTGAAACGGCAGTGCATATTTTGAAGAAGTTAAAACCTCAAGTGACTCATTGGTTTGTGAAAAACTAAGTTTTATTATATAAGGATTTTATTAATGAATTTCCAATTTGGAAAAGAATTTTTGAAAACCAAAAATAAATTTAACAGTGTGTGAACTTAGTAACCGAGACGTCAGGGGTACTAAGGTTCTGTGTTGTGATGGACTCGGGGTCATTTGGACTTTGAGGTCCTGTACCGTATACGTGGTGTATACCGTATTGAAACATTGAAGATGTTTTCTAGTACCACGAACCTAAGATTGGTGCATCGGTCGAGAGGTGTCGTGATTGAGCACTCGGACTGTGAGGTCCTGTGTTGTAATGAAAGTTTTAAAGGTGTTTTAAAACTATGTGAGTCGTAAGCCATTTTGAGCTTTGACAAAGAAAGATTGAACACAAAGAAAAGAACGAAACAAAAGTGTTTTGCATGCATTTGGCAGACGTGCCCGCGGTTCGATGTATTAATTACCAGCGGCGTCGGGTAATTCTTACTGTGTTTTTCTCATGTGCCTAGTGAGGACATTTGAGACCCCATCTTCGTTGCTATTGGTTCCCTGAGTGTGGACAGTATGCAATGTGTTTGGCAGTGTGCCTGGCTTTGTGCCTGTGTGGATGGGAAGAGGCTGCGTGCCTAGTGGCTGCGTGCCAAGTTAGCCAGTGTGGCTATGGAGCCTGATCAACTCATTATGTGTTGGGATATCTCATGAGATTAGGATGAAAATTAGATGATGAATATGAAGTGTCATGCATAATTTTCAAATCAATGATGTTTGGGGTGTTGAACCCACTGATAAACTAGTGGTTATAAATGTTTGTATTTGGTAAATGCTGATGTGTTTATGTGGTGGCTAGTACGTAGTTATTGAGTAAGATCCATGTATTGGTTTCTCACTCTTACGTGTTCAGATGGAGCCGGATATACCTTTGGTACAATCTAGGGTTCGAACGATCATGTTTGATCGTGCGCAGTACGGTGGTGCCTGGGAGATTAACCCTGGGGCACTCAGCGCCACCTACCACGGCCCTAGCAGAGAAGTTATCGGCACGATAGAGGAAGGATCACAGCAGAGAATTCATGTCATTGCAACTGTCGAGGTATCTCTACCTCCAGTTTGGCTATACCTGCAGTACTTGGAAGAGCACGGATTGATGGATCCGCCACCTCAGCCACATCCTCTTCAGATAGTAGGACCTGAGGAACCTCCAGCCGAAGTGGAGTTAGATGATGGTGAGGAGGATCCAGAGGAGTACACTGAGGACGATCTTGAGTTTCACCCTCCTGCGGTTGATGATGAGGATTCTTCCGATGAAGCAGCAAGAATGGAGGCATCTTCCTCAGATACATCTGGTGTAGGTGGGATTGATCATCATGATCTTCCCAATGGGTTTTAGTAGCTTGACAAGCTATAGGTATAGTTCTGGGGTAGTGAGTCTTGTCAGTTTTTGATCTGGCTTCTAAGAGCCATGAGTTTTGAAAATGGTTCTGAACTACTCGTTGCTTATATGTATATGTCTTTATTTTCTTTGCATAGTTTGATGGAGAATAGCCTATACTTATAAAGGCTCTTTTGTTATCTCCTATTATAGGTAATGTGTATGTAAAAGGTGATCTATATATATAGGTATACATATATGTTGTTTATGTTACAATGGTTCTCTGTATAAAAAAGAATTCAGCACTATTTTTGTAAAGAAACAGTTACTCAAAATATATTTTCCGAAAGTAACCAGCGTTTAATAATTTAATTTCCGTTTTTGGGTGATAATGTGATGACCCTAGAAGGGGTGTCGCACTCATTCTTTCCTTAATGAATATATTTTCATTAAATAAATCATATTTTGTCTTTTCATATTAAAGTTGCTTTTAATTATTCTCTCTCATCAATAAATTTGATAAACTTAAGCTGTTAGATTAAATTAAGATCGATGGTTAAAATTTGGTGTCAAAGTAAAATTTGACACATTGGTGTCAATTACTCTATATAGGTGGTTAAGAGAGTTACTCCAATCTTTTGCCCATGAGATGCATGAAAAAACTATTATTCATACTTAAATATAGAAAATAGCAAATAAGCAGGCTTTTTAACCAAACTAGCCTACATTTAAAAACTAATTACCAATTTTACTTGGTTAAAAATTATTTACCAAATTGACCTAATTTTTATGGTTTTTTGATCAAAATAACCTACTTTTTAAACAATTTATCAAAGTAATCTCCTTTTGACATGTTGGAATATTATTATTTTCTGACGTAATGGCGTCAGTTTGTGTAACACCCTGTTTTTCGTATGCTTCTTTATCAGTAAATACATGCTTTAATGTAATTATTGGAGATAAAATCCAGAAGATGATTTTATTTTAAATAAAATTATATTCTTGTGTAGTTTTACTGTATGAAGTCGCAGTTTTCGGTCGAAAATTCAGACGAAAGTCGGTCTGGGTTTTCACAGCCTGTACAAGTTTACTGAGCTAGAGACCTAATCTTGACTCGTGAATGAGACGATTAGTGTTTTTTTATGTTTGTGTGGGTTTGGAGTTTTTCAAAAAGATCTTGTTCGGGGCAAAATTCCGAGTGTTACCCGGGTGAAATCGTCGGGAAATACGATCGGGAAAGTCATCTGATGGGCAATGGAGCAGAGCAAAGAGGGAATGGAATGACTTATGTGAAAATTATGACACCTTTTCAACAAGCCATAATTCACCTTTTCATCAAATCACCTTTTTTTTTTTTACATTCTCTCTCCAACCTTACCTCCACACCATACCTCCACCTTACCGTAGCTTACCTTCTTTCTTTCCCTACAAGCGAACCAACTTTTCTTTCTCTTCTTTCTTCCTTCCAGCCGTGACCCCTTCTTCTTCTCCCCTTCTATATAAACTTCAACCTACAACACTTAATCACTTTTCTTCACTTCACACATTTCACACTTACACTTATTTCCTTACTTTCTCTTCTTCTCTCTTCAAAAGTTCATCTTTTTATCAAGCTTTTTACTTTAAGATCTTCATCAAAGTTCTTCATATTGTTGAGGGTAATGATCCTATGTTGTTTATTTTTCAAGTTCTTGTCTTTATGTTCATAGTTTTGCGTTAAGTTTCCTTAAAGCTTTCAAACTTCTAAAATCTCTTTAAAATGGTAGAAAATTCCGTTTGAGTTGAAACCAATTTCTATGTTCTTATTTTTACTCCTAAGACAACATACTAAAAGGTTGTGTAAAACAAAAATTTCTAACCCTATTTTCATGATGAGGCCGAAACCATGCTTTTTTGTTTTAGTGGGTTTTGTTTAACTTTGCTTGTATGGACTTGTTGTAACACCCTGTCTTTTACTGTTTTAAATAATAGTAATACACATAAATATGTTTATAGGTTTATTATAGTTTTAGAAAATTATTTTAAATAAACGGAGTTTACCACTCAACTCCACTACAATGTAGGAAGCTACGATTAAAATTTAGGTTTGGAAGTCAGGCGAAACCCGGCCCGCGAATTCCATTGACAGTATAATTATACTGCTCAAAAGACCTAATTTTAATTCGTGAACGAAATACTTAAGATTTTTATTTTATTTCCTACAATTATGTATTTTTATAATAATTTCATAAAAAATGAAATAATTTACGTTTTACGGACGAAATACGTAATCGGGTGAACGACATAGTGGATTTCGGAGTTTCCAAGAGTAGATAAAGACGTTATTTTAGAATTTTGAGATGATTCATGGGGATGAGTCAAACTTTTGAGTCTAGAAGATTCTACAAGGTTAAAGTGGCAATTTATGGATTTTGCACTTAAGTCCTTGAACTTTCTCTTAATTGCACTTTGGTCCCTAAGTTAGTTTCTATGTTTTTCCAAGTGAATTGGGCCAGAATCTTTGCTCCAAACCCATTAGAGGACCGTGGCCTTGAGGCCCAAATTCTTTTTCCATGGATTAAATTTCATGAAGCCCATTTGAAATCATATAAGTTTCCTAGATTATGTTTATGCCTTAAGCATTTTGGTGGGCCAAAACAATTGAATCCAAGCCCAAAATTCCATGGCCATGTGCAAGCCCAAGGAGGAGTGGGGGCTGCCCTTAACTTGGATGAGCCAAGTTTATTCTTGAACATTCCACACTATTCTCCAATAATCTCCAAAGTTCTACATAAATCTAAAAAGCTCCAAAGCATTCTAGATTTTTCTTAAAAAGCTTCAAGATAATTCTAAAGATGAGTCACAATGTGAACACACTAAGTGTTGCACATGGTCATCATTCCAAACTATTGGCAATTTGCAAAATAGTCCTTATACTTTTGGAATTTTTGCAAAATGGTCCCTAGGAATTAATTGCACTTAAATCCTTGGAGAAGCCACCTCATTTCCACTTAATCCATCAAAAGTGGCACAGCCACATCCCTATAAATACCCTCCCTCACATTTCATTTTCTTCCTATTGCCTTTTGTTTCATAAACTCATAAGTTCATAAGCTTTTCTAGCATCATTTTGTGAAGCAAGTCCTTGGATCTTCATTTGTCTTTGAACTTCAAGAGGTGAATCCTATTCTTCTTCCCTAATCATGTCTATGTTCTTCATAAGTTTCATGATTCAAAGTCTATTTCATCCATGTTCATCATTTTTAAGTTTCTAAGTCTAGAACTTTGAAAATTCATAACAAATTCTAGAAAAATCTTATGATGATGAAATCACTTTCTATGTTCTTGATATCATGCATACTATCTAAATCCAAGAACATGAAGTAATAAAAAATTTCCTTCCTAATAAACTAGCTATGGCCGAACCTAGGAGGATGGGTTTGGTAAGAGTTTTGTTCATATGTTGTCATGTATGATCATGTATTTCATATGACATGTATGTCTACACACTCTAATCCATGTTAGTTTATTAAAATGAAAATCCTTATTCAAAATCTTTATGATGGCCGAACCCTAAGTGGGTGAGATTTGATGAGTTTTATTCAAAGTTTTCATTAATGATCTTGGTAATCAACCTATTAGTATGTATGCTTAATAAATCCAAGTTGGTTTATCAAACTAAAAACCCTAGCCCCATGAACATGTCAAGGTCGAATCTAGGTATATGAGAGTTAGGAAGTTTAGAGTTTAAAATTTAGTTGTTTAGCCACTAATCCATGATCTTGGTTGATTAAGGACCATTAATCCATGACTTAATCATGATTAGAAATTTTAGTCACCCAAAACCCCTTGAAGCCGTGACCGTGTAGTAGGGTTTTGGATGTTTTTAGTTTCTTGATTTGTAATTATTTGATTGTAATGGTTGAAGGTTGAGTGAGTGCGACGTATACGTGGCATCTGGACTTCCGACAAAAATTCATTAATTCACAAGAAAGTCTACGAGAGGTAAGAGGGGAATACCTGAGGGATATATTCGATGGCTATATGCTATCCTGTGTTGTTTGTAATTATTTGTCTGTTAGTATTTATTTAAGTTATTTAAGTTATGGTATTTGTATCTGTGTTGGTTTAATTGCGTTTAATTGTTTAATTGTAATTATATTAAGCTACTGTCATGCATGATCTGCCTAGGAATATCTCTGATATTATTGTTGGTTGTTGTTTGAGAAGCCTGCACTAGTGCAAAATATACTTTTTACATCGGGGTGTTAACATCGGTTTTAAGAAAACCGATGTGAAAAAGGAGGCGGTGGCATTTTTGAAATTAAATCGAAAATTTTTAACATCGGTTTATATTTAACCGATGTTATAAAGGTTTTAACATCGGTTTTTTTTAAACCGATGTTGAAAATTGAACCAAAAATTAAAAATTAAAAAATGCATACTTTAACACATCGGTTTTGTTATAACCGATGTGGAAATGTGTATGTTTTAACAGCGATTTTTGTAAAACCGATGTGGAAAAACGAATAAAAAAAATAAGGAAATAAATAATATAATTTTTAACATCGGTTATAATACAACCGATGTGTAAAACGTTATCACATCGGTTTTCTATTAACCGATGTGTATTGTTATCTACATTTTTAATTCCCTCTTCCCCCTTTTCATTTTCGCGCTGAGACCTTTTCATCTGTCCTTTTCATCTGCATGCCTGTGAGCTCACTCTCCCTCCTTTTCGTTTTGATTTCCTTTTCATCTGTTCTTCAACCCTAGCTTACACCAACAACGCGGCCGTTAAAGTGCTGACCTCTAACCCTAGCTTATATTGGTTGCTGCGCCTGCAACTTAAGGAGACCCACCACTCCGTTCGTGCTTCCGCGAATAGGACCGTTACTCACGAACCACCACTCCGGTCTCTTAGCATCTCATAACTCTGGTATGTTCTCTCTGCTGAAAATATTGTCTAGGTTCTGTCATGAGTGTGTTAGTGCCTTGTTGTGACCCCTTTGATGAAGTTTGTGTCTTGAGTCCTTGTTCTGTGTATACTTGTATTGTTCTGTGTGTGAAGTGTTATAAAGTGGGAATCTATGTCTAATCCACCTGGAAATGGCACCAAGACTGGATTTTTCCAGTGGTGGTATCACGCGTCACGGCCGTGATGCCCGTCACGGCTAGGCCGTGACGGATTCTGCCTTGGAGGTTGCTTTACTGGTTGGTCTGTCACGGCCGTAACCACCATCACGGCTAGGCCGTGATCAGTTCTGCCTGTGAAGATCTGGTTCAGTTGGAATGTCACGACCGTGATGGCCATCACGGCCAGGCCGTGACAGGTTCTGCCTTGGAGGTTGCTTCACTGGTTGTTCTGTAACGACCGTGACCACCATCACGGCTAGGCCGTGATCAGTTCTGCCTGTGAGGGTCCGGTTCAGCTGACATGTCACGGCCGTGATGGGCATCACGGGCTGGCCGTGACTAGTTCTGACTTTTTCATTCTTTCTTTTAAGCTCTACTCGATCACGGCCGTGATGGCTTTCAAGGCTAGGCCGTTGTTGGGTCACCGGCAAGTGTACCGGGTCGTCGCAAGTAATAAAAGAAACACGGTAAGTAATTACCGAGGTCGAACTCAGGGATTGGGCTACCAATTCGACTAATCCGCGGGAAATCAGATACGTTTGGTCAAGTTACAGAAGGTGGTTGAGAGAGAAGATAGGATTGAATTCAAATTAACAAATCTAATAAAATAATTAACTAAAAATATGAAATTAAAATATTCAAGGTCTCAAATCCACCTACCCAATCATGTATAGTACCCAAGTGATGATGAATTCCTCCCTAAGTTCAATTACAATGTCAACCGGGACCCCCAATTTCTCCTATATCCACTGTCGTGCTCAATAGGACGTATTCGACGATTGGATTAATTACTTACTAGGTCTCATAATCCTAATCTCGAATTCTATTAATTCTTGTTCCCTATAAGGTTGCACTAATCTCCTAAATCCATTGTCGTGCTCATTATTCAATTAGTGTTTCCAATCCAAGTTCTAAAACGCGAATTGCCGATCGGCCTCAACACGTTTAACTAGTCAATCACGCAACACATATGATAAACGCATTCAAATCAGAATTGGAAAACATTCATTGAGAGAAGGGGAGAAAAACATACATCACATGAACACTATACCGCCATGGGCGGCTTCATTGATCCCTCGGACGAGGGGATTAGTTCCTCATGCCCATGACGACGCACAAACAATCCGACATAATCTCCATAATAAAACAAGAAAAGAAAAGGGAGACGCAGCTCCAGAAGAAACAAGGATTCGTAACTACTGATCTAAACAAGTGGAAAAACTTGGATTCCTCAAATCTGATCTAAAACAGCCTATAAATAGGGATTCTGGTTCTCGGCCGCTCGCGGGGCGAACCATCTTTTGCGAGGCGAACATTAGTTTTGGCGCGCTTTCAATTTTGGATTCTCGCGAGGCGAGAGTGTATTCGCGGGGCGAGCCTTCCAACTTCAATCTGTCACAGCCGTGACCTTAATCACGGCTAGGCCGTGATGGTCTCTGTCTTCCAGGGTCTTCAAACTCTCGCGAGGCGAGCTTACTTTTGCGGGGCGAGACTTCAAACCTTAATCTGTCACAGCCGTTACCCTCATCACGGCTAGGCCGTGATGGTCTCTGTCTTGCAGGGCTTCATTATTCGCGAGGCGAGAGTATTCTCGCAGGGCGAGACAGAATTGATGACGTTGCTGCTTGGCTGATCTTCAGACTCGCGAGGAGAGCATCCACTCGCGAGGCGAGCATCTCCAGAATGGCACTTTCCACTATTTCTTGACTTTCCTTGACTCCCGGAGCTTCACTTCTAACCTGAAACAACAAAAAGACACAAAAAGCGTAATTCTATTCAAAATAGACTAAAAACTACTAAAAATGCCTAGAACGAGTCAAAGTCTACTTAGGAACAAAACAAGGCCAAATTTGGGCGAAAACGAGATTGAACTCGAATAATTTGCACAAAAACCACAGTCCATCTAGTTATAAAACTAGATAAGCCAAAGGCTTATCAAAACACCCCAAACTTAAACCTTGCTTGTCCCCGAGCAAGCTAAAACTCAAAAAGGACTCAAGACTTGGCAAGCTTAAGGGAATCAATCGATTTCACACAAATTTCATGCACTCAAAACAGTTTTTCTCCAATGATTTCCCCCCTACATTAACGTAATTCCCACATTCATTTACTTTAAACAATTGAGAACTTCACCATTCATGCAATCATTAATCTAAGTTGGGGATCAGGCTCACACACAAGAGGAAGATCACCAATTTCAAACAACTGCCTTCCTCACAAGGGTATGTAAAATTTCACTCATTCGCTCAAATTTGTCTAGGCTATCAACTTTTCCCTCAATTTCACATATCAAGAGCACTTCCCATGGATTTGATTTTCATCTCAAAAATGGTTCCCACGAAAACATGCATGCAATATCAGAAGGTCTTTTAAAGGTTGTAATGAGGCCTGGCTGAGGGTAGGATATTTAAGGATACTAGGCTTAAGTCCCTAGGAACTAAGAGAGCATGAGCATTTGACACATTTTCCACTCAAATTCCTTTTTCCATTTTTCTTTTTTGCCTCGGGTGACTACAGCCTTTTCCTTGCTATATATATATATTTTTTTTTCTGTTTTACCCCTTTTCTTCTGGCAACATTTTTTTTTTATTGCCTTGGGTTTCAACCTTTATTTTTCTTTTTCTCAACCCAAAATGACACACCACCTTGTAGCCACCCCAAACTTAGTTCCTCACAACCCTTCTCTTGCTACGCTTCCATGCTCTCCTAATCCTAAGATTGGGTTAACATGGTTTTTCAGATTTTTGGCTTATAATATAGGGTCATCAAGAAACAATAGGCTAATTAGGCTCAATGTGGCTAACTAGGGAGCATGCATTAGGGATGGTTCTTTTTAGGCCAAGTAGTTATTCAAAGAAAATTGCCTAAATCATTTGATGCAACACATAAACATGCAAACCATAAAGAGATTCAAGCAAATTCGGGAAAGTGCAACTTAACAGTGATTCACACATTCAAAAACAAAGTTGGAGGCTCAAATCCTCACCTGGACATTTTGCAAATTGTTTGACCGAGATACGATTCCTAGTGTGTGCATCCCCTCACCCCAAACTTATCATAAATCAAGTATTTACAATAAAATTCTCAAAGTTCAATTTTCAGTTTTTCACATGGGGATTAACTTTTCTATTTTCAGAACATAGGGGGAAATCATCAATGGTCAAAATAATTCATGCAATCAATCTATGCTCAATTTAATTGAATTCCAACAAGCTTGCCGACACACATTCATACAAAACTCTTGATCTTCTCAAATTATTCAAGAGTGACAAACAAAAACAAAAACAAAAACAAAACAAGAGGAGAGGAGAGGGTGCTCCCTGATCAAGTTTCCATGGTTGCCTCCTCATCCAATTATTCTCCCGGGTTCCCTTCTGTTGCATAGCATCTTGGAAGAACTCCTGTAAATTAAAACCTTAAGTGCAGATTCGCGAGGCGAGAGACCACTCGCGAGGCGAATCTGGAAAATTGTTATTCACACTTTCCAGAATGGCGAGGCGATTAGTATCTCGCGAGGCGAATCTGGAATTCCAACAGATGATGATGCCCATAATCGCGAGGCTAAAGTATACATCGCGTCGCGAGATAGAAAAGTGAGCAAGCCTCTGAGATTCAGGGCTTCTGTCTCACGGGGCCATTGTGGATTCGCGTGGCGAATCAAGCTCTTTTTTTTATTTATATTTTTTTTTATAATATAAATGAAAATGACAGAAACTAAAAACAAAGGATACCTAGCTTGGGTTGCCTCCCAAGTAGCGCTTGTTTAACGTCCCGAGCTTGACTTATTAAGAAGCATCCACCTGGATCCCATAGCCTGTGAAACAAGGGCCAAGAGACGCTCATCATGTGAGATCCTCCACCCGATCCCATGGTTTGTGAAGTGGCCCTTGTAGGAGCAATATGACTCTATCCATACTTCCATCTAGTCTGAGTGTGAAAACTTCTTTGACCTCCGCAATGATGAACTCACTTCCTCTCGGGTCAAATTGTGTTTTCACGAGGAAGTGTGCCAGACAAGTGGGCGGGTCTAACTTACCAATGTTCACACATGCATGTAAGCCAACATAGTTATCCAATGCAGTAATTTCAGGTTTGTTGGCAAGCATGGTGAAAGTCTCTACCACTTTATCTGCATCTTGATCTCTACCCCCTTGCTCTGGTGCCTTGTCACTTGTCAACTCCTCTTCCTCAGGTTGCTCTTCCTCAACATGTGGTGGTTCTTCCTCAACTTCCTGAGAACTAGTTGCATCCCAATCAGATCCCAACACCCTACCGCTTCTAGTTGTTATGGCTTCGCATTGGTTCTTAGGGTTGTTCTCGGTATCACCTGGGAGAGTGTCTGGGAGAGGCTCATTTAGTTGCTTTGCAAGCTGGGCAATCTGCACCTCTAGATTCTGAAGTGCCAACCATGTATGAGTTGCCAACTTGTCAACTTTCGTATTCACCTTCTCTGTGTTGATTACCATCTTTTCCATTGCCGCATTCATCTTCTCCAGAGCCAACTCCCAAGGTTGTGGTTGCCAATTCTGTTGAGGTTGTGGTTGCCAGGCTAGACCACCGCCATCATTACTCCAGACGAAATCCGGATGGTCTCTACTCATATAACCCCAATACTGATTCTGACTCTGATAGTTGTCCTGGGGTACGCTGTCATAGAAATTATGGCATGAGTCCACATATTCTTGAGAGGAGTAGAAAGGACAGCTCCAAGTGTCATGGTCTCCATTACAATATTCGCAACCCGGAAGCATTCCCTCGTGTACCTCGCATACAAAACAAGGCAAGACCAAGTGGAATCAAAGAAGTAGAGAGAGATAAAAATAAAAATAAAAATAAAAATAAAAATAACTTAACCAATTAATCAACCTTCCCTAAAATTAGGAAAATTGGTTGTGTCAATCCCCGGCAACGGCGCCAAAAACTTGTTGGGTCACCGGCAAGTGTACCAGGTCGTCGCAAGTAATAAAAGAAACACGGTAAGTAATTACCGAGGTCGAACTCAGGGATTGGCCTACCAATTCGACTAATCCGCGGGAAATCAGATCCGTTTGGTCAAGTTACAGAAGGTGGTTGAGAGAGAAGATAGGATTGAATTCAAATTAACAAATCTAATAAAATAATTAACTAAAAATCTGAAATTAAAATATCCAAGGTCTCAAATCCACCTACCCAATCATGTATAGTACCCAAGTGATGATGAATTCCTCCCTAAGTTCAATTACAATGTCAACCGGGACCCCCAATTTCTCCTATATCCACTGTCGTGCTCAATAGGACGTATTCGACGATTGGATTAATTACTTACTAGGTATCATAATCCTAATCTCGAATTCTATTAATTCTTGTTCCCTATAAGGTTGCACTAATCTCCTAAATCCACTGTCGTGCTCATTATTCAATTAGTGTTTCCAATCCAAGTTCTAAAACACGAATTGCCGATCGGCCTCAACACGTTTAACTAGTCAATCACGCAACACATATGATAAACGCATTCAAATCAGAATTGGAAAACATTCATTGAGAGAAGGGGAGAAAAACATACATCACATGAACACTATACCGCCATGGGCGGCTTCATTGATCCCTCGGACGAGGGGATTAGTTCCTCATGCCCGTGACGACGCACAAACAATCCGACATAATCTCCATAATAAAACAAGAAAAGAAAAGGGAGACGCAACTCCAGAAGAAACAAGGATTCGTAACTACTGATCTAAACAAGTGGAAAAACTTGGATTCCTCAAATTTGATCTGAAACAGCCTATAAATAGGGATTCTGGTTCTCGGCCGCTCGTGGGGCGAACCATCTTTCGCGAGGCGAACATTAGTTTTGGCGCGCTTTCAATTTTGGATTCTCGCGAGGCGAGAGTGTATTCGCGGGGCGAGCCTTCCAACTTCAATCTGTCACAGCCGTGACCTTCATCACGGCTAGGCCGTGATGGTCTCTGTCTTCCAGGGTTTTCAAACTCTCGCGGGGCGAGCTTACTTTCGCGGGGCGAGACTTCAAACCTTAATCTGTCACAACCGTTACCCTCATCACGGCTAGGCCGTGATGGTCTCTGTCTTGCAGGGCTTCATTATTCGCGAGGCGAGAGTATTCTCGCGGGGCGAGACAGAATTGATGACGTTGCTGCTTGGCTGATCTTCAGACTCGCGAGGCAAGCATCCACTCGCGGGGCGAGCATCTCCAGAATGGCACTTTCCACTATTTCTTGACTTTCCTTGACTCCCGGAGCTTCACTTATAACCTGAAACAACAAAAAGACACAAAAAGCGTAATTCTATTCAAAATAGACTAAAAACTACTAAAAATGCCTAGAACAAGTCAAAGTCTACTTAGGAACAAAACAAGGCCAAATTTGGGCGAAAACGAGATTGAACTCGAATAATTTGCACAAAAACCACAGTCCATCTAGTTATAAAACTAGATAAGCCAAAGGCTTATCAGCCGTGATGGGCTCTGTTTGGCTAATTTTCTTCACTTTTCAAGCCCCAACATCATGCAAGCTACATAATTAGTAAAGCCTTAGTTTCCCGTTTGAGATGCAATACTAATGAGCACACGTGTATGTGCTTAATGTACCGCTCATTGTGTTGGATCTTGAATTGTCCAAAGTTGGACAGTTTGGGAAATTTTTTTTTCTTAATTCAGTTAAAATAGTTATTCATTGATTCTAATGTTATATACTTGATGAAAGTTCGGATTGATACATTTCCTTTCGTTCTCCGGATTGATACATAAGTTATGTTTGATTTTTATCCTGACATACTAACAAGTTTTTTTTTTGTTTAAACAGGTATACATGGTTGATCGTGAGGATATCCCTCCTTCATGCAATGGCCGGAGACCCCGTCTCTCATCGGTAGAAAGGGTAGACATGCCACACAAATGAGGAATTTGACTGCCAACCGTGGTTCAAATCAAAGGATAAGAATAGACTTTGATAATAACCACAATCCTATTGGGCCAATGGCAGAGCAGTTTAACAGTTTTGTGGCGAGTCTTGCTAGGAGCAGGCCTAGTATACTCATTGATATTTGGAAAGATGTACCGGTGGACGTGAAGGATCAGATATGGGAGAGTATTCTGGTATCTATACTTTTACGTCCTGTGTTTGTCTGTATCTACTTTATTTTTATCTTAATAATATCATACAGTAATTCGTTGATTCTTTTGGTCTTAATGTAGCTGACCTTTAACATACCGGATACGTACGTTATGAAGAAGCGTTTGCTAAAGTATATTGGTGAGCGTTGGAGGGGTTTTAAGGTCGACCTGGGCAGATACTATGTATTCAATCCAAAATGTAAAAAAATCCACTTGAGGTGTACCCGTTTCTTGACTAGGCGACGTGGGATCGCTTTGTTCAGAGCCGACATGATCCCAGCTTTCAGGTTAACTTATTTGATTTGTCTCTAAATTTATGTAATTTCATTAACTTTATTTACTTATGTAATTTAATTGTCTTCTATTTATAACAGGAGAAGAGGAAAAAGGGGCAGAAAAACCAAAGCAAGAATGTCTACCCCCATGTCATGTCTCGTGGGGGATATAAAAAGCTCATTCAGAAAATGGTTGAAGAGGAAAAGAAAGCACGTCAGGAAGCAGCATCTCAGGTGGATCCTAATGCTGAAAATCATCCAGAGGTTGTTGATCCACCTCCACCCCCACGCCATCGTAAATGGAAGAGGGCCCGACAAAGAAAAACGGGACAATATACATCTGAGGAGGCCCGCCAAGTAGCTGAGAAGATTGTAAGTATAGTTTGAATTGTAATTGTCATTTTAAGATTGTTACCGAATTGTAATGTGACCTGATATTTTATGTGATAGGATGCCTTGGATGAGCAGGTAACCCAAGGAACCTTTGTTCCTAGAGGACGCGAGGATATCTTAGCTGCTGCCATCGGTAAACCAGACCACCCGGGCCGTGTCATTGGTGGTTGATGGGGCGTCGGCATTCGTCAATACCATGGTTCATCTTCACACCAATGCCACAGGGATGTTGATGCAGATAGAGCACAGCTAAAACAGGAGATTGCAGCTGAGCTTCGACAGGAGATGGCCGAGCAGTTTGCCCAGCAGATGGCAATATTGACTTCTATGTCCCAGCAGATGACAGCCGGTGTCCAACCCTCTGTCCAACCCTCTGTCCATGTGGGCACTAAGGGCTCATGTGATCCTCTTCATCAGCCTGAAAATGATGATGATGGTGATGATGATGATGATGATGATGGTGATGATGATGATGATGACGACCCTGATAGGTGTGAGCTGTATGTTGATGATCATCATGATCGCCGCTTAGTGGCATTGGGGAGGGCACATAATAACTTAGGTAATACCATACACCATCGTTTATTACCGGATGATCAGCTGAGGGTCGTTGTTGAGATTATTCGAGATGCTGATGCTCGAGTCCCTATGCCCACTTAGGAGGTTCAAACAGTGGGTCAGGCCCCCGGTAACTTCATCCTTTGGCCAAGAAGACTTGTCAGCTTTCTTGTTGCATCTGAGGTATTCAGTTAGTTGTGTTTTTCTATATACATAGTTGAAATAATTTATTATTGTTTGAAGATAATACTTTATTTTTATTCGTTATAGGATGTTGGAAATGATATTGTGCTTAAAAGGTCGGATCCAGGAAGACCAGAGATGTCTGCTCTGCCAAGGTATTCATTTGACCATTTAGTTAATTACGAATTAAATAACTTAATTATCCGTGATTACTAATATATATCTATGTTGTTTAGGGGATCGACAAAGGGGCACCTGGCCATGGTGATGTTTTTAAAGTTCTAGCTATACAGGTTGTCACCATGGAGAATGACACAGCCTTGGTAAGGTTGGAACATATGCCAGTCCAGGTGATGAATTGTATATCCCAAAGAAGGAACTTTATGGAGATGGCACTCAATAAAGAAATGGCTAGTTCTGCACACATATCGTTATGGTGCACGTAAGTACATTTTATTCATAAGTTAAGTAATTAATTTTTACATACTATGATAATTAACATGTTTTTCCAATATATTAGGTATCTGTATCGTATATTGGTTGATCAGGGTAACCTCGCCCTTTATGGGTTCATTGACCCCATGTTCATTCAGGGTGATGTTCTCCTAGCATCAGAAGACCCGGTCACCACCATACGTGATATACTTGCCCGAGACGATCATCAAATCTACCTCGCGCCTTATCTCAATAAGTAAGTACCGGTTATTTAAGTATAACTATATATGACATAGTCACTAACTGTTCCGCAAATACAGCCAGCATTGGCAACTGTTGATCTTGTACCCTAGGATGAACGATGTGGTCTTCTTCTGCTCATTGGGAAATAAGCCGGCGAATGCACTGAAGACGATCATCGAAACGTAAGCATTAAAATACTTTATAATCAGTAATGCAGTTGTTTTAATTATATGAAATCTATTAGATATACTTTAATTAATGTTTTTGTCATGATAGGTCCATTACTGCAAACCACATGTTGCGTGGTGAAAGGCGTACTCGGGCTATCAGATGGATTATTCCTAGCGTAAGATATTTATTAGTTCAAATGCATCAAATGCAGTGGGTATAATTATTGATTTCTATTTAATTTCTCATATTCTAATTGGGTTTCATTTATACGTAGTCACGTATACAACGTGGATCATGGGAATGTGGCTACTATGTGATGCAGTGGATGTTGGAAATTATCTCCTCCAGGATCACTGAAAGATGGCACGAGGTAAATGTTAATTGACACAATTAGAAGTAATACTTATAGATTCGTTATATGTTTTATGTTAGTTTATTACTTAAAAGATATAATCTTTTGTCCAATTAAACTTGCAGATATTCAACAATCCAACTCCATTATCTGATTCCGACGTCATCAACATAAAGAGGCGTTGGGCAACTTTCTTTCTTGAAGTGTACCAACCATAGTTTGTATATATGTAGTTACTTTAAAAACTTATCATGTACTAGCTATAGTGTACTTTTGACTGATCATATGCATTTTGATATGAAATCTATAATATATCATGTAGCTTTTTGGTTTCTAATTATCTTTGTTGTCTGAATATAATTGATCGTACATATGTATTGTTCGTAATAAATTCATTATACATTAGTTGTGTTTTTGTCGTACAAAAGTGATTGTGTTTAGAATATTTACAGTATGCTATTCTGGTATTGATCTGCATTACTGAAACAGGGGAAAGGAATGACAGAAATGTAAATAAAAGAATAAAATAAAGAGACTTTCCACATCGGTTTTGGCAAAACCGATGTGGAAAGTGAAATTTCCAATAGGTTACCAATTGACAAATTAATTTTCCACATCGGTTAGAAAGAAAACCGCTGTTAAAAATGTACTTTACACATCGGTTTCAAAACCGATGTGTAAAGTGGCAATAAACCACATCGGTCTTTTCAACATCAGTTTGAAAACCGATGTGAAAAGCCAAAAATAACCAATGTGGAATCCCTTTTCTGCACCAGTGCTGACAGTGGTCAGTGCCCAATTAAATTAATTGGATAAAATCTTTAAGAAGCTTCGTAAATTATATTCAATGTTTTAACGGTAAAATATTGGTATATAATATTAATGGAAATTTTTATTTGGGAAAAATTAGGAATTTTGGAAAATATTATTATTTTAATGATTTATTACTGTAAGAGTGAATTCTAAGTCAAAATGAGAACGAAACCGTGAAAATATTTTGCACTGCTAATTTTTACGTAAAAAAATCCGCAATATTATAAAAAGCTATTTTTTGAAATTAATTGTTGAAAATAAGTTAATTGTGATTTTAGAAAATTGTTTAAGTGGAAAAAGCTAAGTTTTGGCTTAAAAAGCTTTAAAAGTGATAATTGACGGCAAATTTGGAAAAGTGTAGACGGCAAGTATTTTGAAACAGCAGTACATATTTTAAGTAAGTTTAAAACCTCAAGTGACTCACCTTTGTGAAAACTAAGCTTTATTATTTAAAGATTTTATTGAAGAATTTCTAATTTGAAAAGATTTTCTGTAAGCAAAATTAATACAACCGTGTTAAAAGTGGTGTTGAACTTAGTAACCGAGATGTCGGGGTACTAAGGTTCTTTGTTGTTATGGACTTGGGGTCCTTTGGACTTTGGGGTCCTATACTGTATACGTGGTGTATACCGTATTTAAACATTTAAGATTTTTTTTTTTACCACGAACCTATGACTGGTGCATCGGTCGAGAGGTGTCGTGATTGAGCACTCGGACTGTGAGGTCCTGTGTTGTAATGAAAGTTTTAAAGATGATAAAACTATGTGAGTCATAAGCCATTTTGAGCTTCGGCAAAGAAAGATTGAACACAAAGAAAAGGGTTATGAGCAAAAGTGTTTTGTATGCATTTGGCAGACGTGCCTACGGTTCTATGTGTGATTATCTTGCGGCGTCAGGTATTTCAAACTATGATTTTCCTCATTGTGCCCGGGTTGGACAATGAGATCCCATCTACGTTGTTATCACTGTGCCCTGAGTGTGGACGGTGTGCGATGGGTTTTTGCTGTTGATGTCGTGCGACGCGCGTGTGTTGCGCGCCGCGCTCTGCGATTCCGGCAAGTGTACCGGATTGCCGTCAAGTAATAAAAGATATCGAACCCACAGAGACTGTGTTCCCGAATCGCAATTAATTTCGAATTGAGTGAATCTGGACTTTTTAGAGGATTTTTATGTTTTGAGTGAAAAGGGTTTTGAATTTGAAATTAAAAGATAGATGAAAGGTAAAAACAATTAAAACAGAAAACAAATCTTTTTGGGGTTTTGATCTAAATGGATTCCTAGGGATTTAGGTTACCGACAAGATCGTTTACGTTGTTAAGTCGATTACCCTTGATGATTAGCGAAATTGCCTTGAAGGCGAGTTTATCCTCTGATAGCTTAAGCTCCCTCTCGGGTTACAAAAGTCGTGCCCAATTGACCCGACCCCTACTCTCGTGGTAGTCGATCCCAGATTGGACCCTTTGCGTTCCGTGACAACTCGTTGCTCCTCGAGGGACGGCTTCTAACTCTCGTGATTTCAGTCCCAAGTCTGACTTCTATAGATCCGACACCTAAGTTCACCGCTAGGTTCCTCCCTAAAATGTCTAAGTCATGCAAATAAACCTAAGTTCTCCGCTAGGTTCCTCCTTAGATCATCCACATCTCACAAACAAGCGGCCGCCGAATTTTACGAGTGAAGCACACTAGAAATACTAAGTTCACCGCTAGGTTCCTCCTTAGAACGTCTACATCACGCAAATAAGCGGTTGCCGAATTTACGAGTGATTAACACACTAGAAATCAGATCTAAAGCAAAATCGTAATTACAAAGATATTACATCAAATTCAACATCGTAAACAAAACTTGGGCAGAGCCCCAATCCCTAGAAACTAAGCTACTACTCCAGTCTTGCCATGGAGATGACAAGCTGGGTTGACAACATAATGAAAATACAAAAAATCAGAGAAGAGAGGAGGAGAGGAGAAGAGAGATCTATGCCTAGAGTCCTTGTTGTTATCTATCATCCCGATGTGTATGCCCTGTTCCTTCTGCCTTGATCCTTATTTATAGAAATCGGGAAGTTAGAGTCCCAATCCAACTCAAAATCTGATCTATTTCGGTTGCTTCTGATCCAAGTAATGCGCGTCACGGCCGTGATGGCCATCACGGGCAGGCCGTGACGGTCTCTGCCTCTGGCACTTCTGGAAAATTCAGGACTATCGCGTGGCGAGTCCTCTTTCGCGTCGCGAGCTCCCTTTTCATGGCCCGTGATCTTCATCACGGCTAGGCCGTGATGTGCTCTGACTTATGGTGGTTTTGTATCACGGCCGTGATGGCTATCACGGCCAGGCCTTGACAGACTCTGACTTCAGCCTTGCTTCTTTTTCAGTTTTGCTCGATCATGGCCGTGATGGGCATCACGGCTAGGCCGTGATGGGCTCTGTTTGGCTCATTTCCTTCACTTTTAAAGCTCCACTTTCATCCAAACTCCATCATGGTTGATCTTGAGCATTTTACCCTTGATTTCTGCAAAACAACACACGAAAACCGCCTTACCCGTTCCAAAGGAAAATTAACCTAAAATCTGATTAAAATATGCCTAAACTACATGAAAAATGCATGCAAAATGATAGACAAAGATGAGGTGAAATCACACTCATCAAATCACCCCAAGCTTAAAATTTTGCTTGTCCTCAAGCAATTACTTAGGCCATAAGATAAATCACTTAAAGCATGGATGCTGAACCAAGAACCCTAGAAGCTAATCCAAGTGACAGGCATATTTAATAAGCACTCAAGAGATAATCAAGTTCAAGTCCAATTAGAAGCATAGGTTCATCAAATTCATACTCTCACTGATTTGGGCACTCATCTCACCTCACTCAAGTATTTTAGGGTATATGACAATTCGCTCAATTTCCTCAAGGAAAGTATTCTACCATAGGCTTGACTATTAACCAAATCTCTACTTTATTAATGAAAACACATAAGAATCAAGAGGTCTTTTCCTTTGGTTGTAATGTGGCCATGGGATTTATTGTTAGGTGGGAAAATCAAGAGAAGGGAAATTCAAGAAGGCTAAACAAATTATCAATCATTGCAAAGCATGACACCTTCTAAAATTCCTTTTTGGGAATTGATACACTTTTCCACCCCTTTTTTTCTTTCTTTTTTTTTTTTTTTCTTTTCATTTCCCACTTTCTTTGTCATCCCCTTCTCCATTTTTTTCTTTTGTGTTTATTTCATTTTCATTTATTTGGAGAAGGGGAGATTTATAGCTCAAGAGAAATTATTTTCTAGCTTTTTCATCCCAAACTTTTTCAAACTACCATTTACCCTTTTTGTATTACTTTAAAAGGTGCCATACAAAGCATTATTTATCAAAACATCTCATGGTACCAAGAAAAGTATTTTAATCTTTAGGCTCAAAATTGGGCAACTAAGGGGTACCATTTAATCATTCAAAGCTCAGAAGGCCGGAAAAATACCTAGTGCCTCAATCATTTTCAAAAAATGTTTTCAAAAATTTTCAAGTTTCAAAATGGTTTCAAGTCAAGTTCTAGAAAATACAGTCCAAGAGGAATTAAATCACTCTATCACAAGGAATGGGGTAGATTTAGTGAGTACCCCTTTTAGGCTCAAAATCTTACATTTAGTAGTTCAAAAATCAGTGAGAAACACAAATCTAAGGAACCACATGCGAATTATTAAATATCAAATGACTATCTCAAGAATTTTTATTTTTAGTCATGTCACAAGAATAATAAAAAATTGGGTTCAAAAATTCACTATCTCAATTCATTTGGCACCAAGTTCTCACAATTGGATGCATATTCTAAGTGAGGGGCAATCTAGAGAATGTGATCATACCAAACTATGCCTATGAGAATGCAATATGAATGCAACAATGCAAATGCCAAAGATACCCCTACCCCAAGCTTGATTACTTACATTGTCTCCAATGTAAATAATCAAGTCGGAGAGAGGAGAAAAAAAAATGGAACAACTTACCGAATCGGTAGCGGGTGTTGGCTCACATTCCAGTCAAAACTTGGGTGGAAATAGCATCACGGCCGTGAGGCTTATCACGGGCAGGCCGTGATCAATTCTGTCCTTGGCATCCTACTCATCACGCCCGTGATCGATATCACGGCTGGGCCGTGTTCCTTTCGGTTCTCCTTTATTAGTTCATCACGGCCGTGACCACTGTCACGGCCTGGGCGTGCTGGCCTCTGACTTATTTTTTCTGCTCTTCTTGCTCTTCCTTCCTCTTTACCCTGAAAACACTAGATAAACCTATTAATGATATTTTTGCCTCTTGATCTTCTCAAATTATTCAAGAGTTTAATTCAAAAACAAAAGGAAAAGGGAAAGAAAACTTGGGTTGCCTCCCAAGAAGCGCTTATTTACAGTCTTTAGCTTGACCATACTTCCTTCAATCAACCGGGGTCGACTGGGCGTAGAAGTGCCGGAACACTTCTCTTCCATGGAACTCCCTCAAAGAGTCGATTCCGCTCATACGGCCAATTATGCTTTCGCTTCGCTCTTTTCTCTCGGAGCTTCCTAGCCTTCCTTCCTCCCGGCGGAAGTTCTGTTTCCGCATGATTAGCAACTCCAACTTCATCACTATAGGGTGCATCATCATCCATGCATATCTTTGGAGTGACTCCCATGCTAAGTTCTTCTTTTACCACTGGAGACGTGATATCAATCCTGCACACATGGCTCTCAAAAGGAGGGTTGTTATATGAGTTAGTAAATTCAAAATCGACCCTACCTTCCTCTACATTTAGAGAGAGTTTACCATTTCTTACATCTATTACTGCTCCAGCGGTTGCCAAGAATGGCCTTCCTAAAATGATGGGGAATTCAGAATTCCCTTTCATGTCCAATACCAGGAAGTCGGTAGGGATGAAGAATTTCCCTACCTTTACAGGGACATTCTCTAGTATGCCTAGAGGAGTCCTAGTTGAGCCATCTGCAAATTGTAAGGAGAATTTGAATGGTCTCAACTTCTTGCTTTCCAACCTTTCCATGATAGTGAAGGGCATCAAGCTCACACTAGCCCCTAGGTCACATAAGGCTTGGTCAATTTGCACTTGTTCAATCGAGCAAGAGATGGAGAAACTACCTGGGTCTTTCAATTTAGGAGGCATTTTAGTCTCTACATCTATTTGCTTTTTCCTGACCAACCTTTGTGGGAAAGGTATCGGGGGTTGGTACGGTGGTGGAGGGACATACTTCGGTTCTGGCTCTTCCTTTTCGCTTGTGTCCTCCTCCGGTTCCACCTCCATTTCAGCTACCCCCACCCCAAGCTTATCATCCCTTAAGTGTATGGCATTACAATGCTCATTGGGATTTGTTTCGGGTTGCCCCGGGAATGTACCCTTAGGTCTCGAGTACGTGCTGGCTTGTTGGGCAATTTGGGTTTCCAGCATCTTGTTATGAGTTGCTAAGTTGTCTACCTTAGATGCTAGCTCCTTTATTGCTTCACTCACTGCCCTTCCTTGTTGTCTAAACTCATCATTCTGTTTTGTCTGAGTTTCAACAAAACTTTCAAATAAAGTCTCGAGTTTAGATCTTTGTACCTGAGGATACCCCGGTGCTGCTCTCTTATTACCTTGACCCTCTTGGAACTCATGGTTGAGCGTGTTGCTGTAGTTGCCGTAGGAGAGGTAAGGGTTGTTCTTCCTTTGGTTGTAGGGATTTGGAGGAGCATAGTTTAGCAGCTTCGGGTTCGTGTCATAGAAGTTGTGACAAGATTTCAGTTGTTCAACCGAAGCGCCGGATCCATGAGCGATACCATGTGGGCATTCCATCATGTCATGTCCCTGCGTTCCACAAATCTCACAAACAAGGTTAGTAGCACCTAATGCACTCACATTAGCTCTTTCAAGCCGATCAAAACGTTTATTAAGTGAGTCTATCTTTGACATAATAAGATCTGTGCTATTTACCTCAAACTTACCCCGCGAAATATTGTTCGGGTTATTACCTCTTTCCGAACCCCATTGGTGGTAGTTGGTGGCGACATTCTCAATGATGTTGAATGCCTCAGTTAGAGGCCTATTCATAAACGCTCCACCGGCTGCAGAATCAAGTGACACCTTCGAAGAGTAGTCCAATCCGTTGTAGAAGGTGTGCACTAATAACCACCTCTCGAGTCCATGGTGTGGGCAAGACTCCAGCAGTCCCTTGTAGCGATCCCAAGCTTCCGATAAGGATTCTCTGTCTTTTTGGAAGAAGCCGGTGATCTGGGTTCTTATGTAGGCCGTCTTGGATGGAGGGAAGAATTTTTCCAAGAACGCCTGCTCCAGTTGGTCCCAAGTAGTCAGGGTTTTGGAGGGCAATTGCTTTAGCCAAGCCTTTGCTTTTCCAGTCAGAGATGAGGGGAACAACCTCAAGCGAATAGCGTCGACCGGTGCACCATGAATCCTAATTGCATCGGTGAACTCTAAGAATGTTTCTACGTGATCAGTCGGGTCCTCCGAGGGCAATCCTCCGAATTGGTGCTGCCTAATCATGTTGATTAGCATAGGCGGTATAGTGTAGTTCTTCGCCTCAATCTCTGGCCTGGCAATCCCAGTTCGCAAGCCTCTCGCATTTGGGGCTGCGTAGTCCTTCAACGGTTTCGTATCCGGTTGATTCGCCATGAGTAGAACGGGGGTCAACCTTTCTCCCTCTCTTAGTAGTCTCCTACGTCTGTGGAAGGTCCTCTCAATTTCTGGATGTACCTCGCCAAGGCTCCCAAGACTTAGGGATCTTTGCATATAACACACAGAGAGATGGATACAATAGAAGGAAAAAAGAGTTTTTTTTTTCAGAAATAAAAATTAAATGAAAAGAAATAAAAGGTCCAGAAAAATCAATTCAAAAATTGAATTGAGATTCGAAAAGGCACAGTCCCCGGCAACGGCGCCAAAAACTTGATGTCGTGCGACGCGCGTGTGTTGCGCGCCGCGCTCTGCGATTCCGGCAAGTGTACCGGATTGCCGTCAAGTAATAAAAGATATCGAACCCACAGAGACTGTGTTCCCGAATCGCAATTAATTTCGAATTGAGTGAATCTGGACTTTTTAGAGGATTTTTATGTTTTGAGTGAAAAGGGTTTTGAATTTGAAATTAAAAGATAGATGAAGCGTAAAACAATTAAAACAGAAAACAAATCTTTTTGGGGTTTTGATCTAAATGGATTCCTAGGGATTTAGGTTACCAACAAGATCGTTTACGTTGTTAAGTCGATTACCCTTGATGATTAGCGAAATTGCCTTGAAGGCGAGTTTATCCTCTGATAGCTTAAGCTCCCTCTCGGGTTACAAAAGTCGTGCCCAATTGACCCGACCCCTACTCTCGTGGTAGTCGATCCCAGATTGGACCCTTTGCGTTCCGTGACAACTCGTTGCTCCTCGAGGGACGGCTTCTAACTCTCGTGATTTCAGTCCCAAGTCTGACTTCTATAGATCCGACACCTAAGTTCACCGCTAGGTTCCTCCTTAAAATGTCTAAGTCATGCAAATAAACCTAAGTTCACCGCTAGGTTCCTCCTTAGATCATCCACATCTCACAAACAAGCGGCCGCCGAATTTTACGAGTGAAGCACACTAGAAATCCTAAGTTCACCGCTAGGTTCCTCCTTAGAACGTCTACATCACGTAAATAAGCGGTTGCCGAATTTACAAGTGATTAACACACTAGAAATCAGATCTAAAGCAAAATCGTAATTACAAAGATATTACATCAAATTCAACATCGTAAACAAAACTTGGGCAGAGCCCCAATCCCTAGAAACTAAGCTACTACTCCAGTCTTGCCATGGAGATGACAAGCTGGGTTGACAACATAATGAAAATACAAAAAATCAGAGAAGAGAGGAGGAGAAGAGAAGAGAGATCTATGCCTAGAGTCCTAGTTGTTATCTATCATCCCGATGTGTATGCCCTGTTCCTTCTGCCTTGATCCTTATTTATAGAAATTGGGAAGTTAGAGTCCCAATCCAACTCAAAATCTGATCTATTTCGGTTGCTTCTGATCCAAGTAATGCGCGTCACGGCCGTGATGGCCATCACGGGCAGGCCGTGACGGTCTCTGCCTCTGGCACTTCTGGAAAATTCAGGACTTTCACGTGGCGAGTCCTCTTTCGCGTCACGAGCTCCCTTTTCATGGTCCGTGATCTTCATCACGGCTAGGCCGTGATGTGCTCTGACTTGTGGTGGTTTTGTATCACGGCCGTGATGGCTATCATGGCCAGGCCGTGACAGACTCTGACTTCAGCCTTGCTTCTTTTTCAGTTTTGCTCGATCATGGCCGTGATGGGCATCATGGCTAGGCCGTGATGGGCTCTGTTTGGCTCATTTCCTTCACTTTTAAAGCTCCAGTTTCATCCAAACTCCATCATGGTTGATCTTGAGCATTTTACCCTTGATTTCTGCAAAACAGCACACGAAAACCGCCTTACCCGTTCCAAAGGAAAATTAACCTAAAATCTGATTAAAATATGCCTAAACTACATGAAAAATGCATGCAAAATGATAGACAAAGATGAGGTGAAATCACACTCATCAGCTGTGTGCCTGTTTGCCTAGTGTGACAATTGAGCCTGATCAACTCACCACGTGTTGGGATATCTCATGAGATTAGGCGAAAGTTAGACGACGAATATGAAGTGTTCATGCATAATTTTAAAAGGATGACGTTTGGGGTGTTAAACCCATTGATAAACTATTTGCTTATTAATGCTTGTGTGATAAATGAGTATGTGTTATGTGGTGTCTAGCATGTAGTTGTCGAGTAAAATCCATATATTGGTTTCTCACTCTTGCATGTTTTATTTGTTGTTTCTCTACTTGTGCATATATCTTTACGTTTGAGATTAGATGGAATCGAATATGCCTCTGGCACATTCGAGGATCCGATCGATCACGTTTGATCGAGCTCGGTTTGGTGGTGCCTGGGAGATTAACCCTGGGGCACTCAGCGCCACCTATCATGGTCCCAGTAGAGAAGTAATTGGCACGGTGGAGGAAGGACCGCAGCGAAGGAAACACGTTGTGGAGACTATTGAGGTATCTCTACCTCCGGTATGGCTATACTTGCAGTACTTGGCTGAGCACGGGTTACTTGATTTGCCACCTCAGTCGAATCCGCTTCCGATAGCAGGGCCAGCAATGCCTCCTGTTGAGGTAGTTTTGGATGAGGTCGAGGAGGACCCCGATGATTACGTTGAGGATGATCTTGAGTTCCACCCTCCTGCTGTTGATGATGATGATTCTTCCGACGAGGGAGCGGGAGCAGAGGTATCTTCATCAGCTACATCTGTTGTAGGTGGGGTTGATCATCATGATCTCCCCAATGGGTTTCATTAGCTTGACCAGCTATAGGTATAGTTCTGGGGTAGCGAGTCTTGTCAGTTTTTGATCTGGCTACTGAGAGCCATGAGTTTTTGGTATGGTTCTAGACTACTCGTTACTTATATGTATATGTCTTTCTTTTCTTTACTTAGTTTGACGGAGAATGGCCTATACTTATGAGGGCTCTTTTGTTATCTCCTATTAGATATATGGTGTATTTAAAAAGATGATGCATATATATACATATACATATACGTTTGTTTACGTTTACGATGGTTTGATGTTTTTTTTAAAAAACATTCAGCACTATTTTCGTAAAGAGACAATTACTTTAAAGTATATTTTCCGAAAGTAACCAGCAATTAATAATATAATTTTCCGCTTTTGGGTAACTATGTGATGACCCTAGAAGGGGTGTCGCATTTGTTGTATCAGAGCTGGTCGAGTCTTTCGGGAATGTTGGGAAATAGGTCTGTTATGTCTATGTTGTGTGATCTCTGACTTAGACTTGTTTTAATTACTTATTAGAAGTAATGTGTGGTAACGAGTAAGTTGGCGTTTCAGTTTCTGGTTTTGGTTTAACTGATTGTGATTTGTAGGTCAGTTATGGAACCAGTGGTTGAACCAGAAGCTGGACGTGGACGTGGACGCGGTCGTGGAAGAGGCCGTAGAGGTGGTCGTGTTGGCGGTCGCGGTAACATGAATGAGGAGTATGAAGAAGAAGTGGATTATGCGGCTCAAGCAATGGAAAATGCGGCAGCGGCGATTGCAAATCAAACTGTAGCTATGAATATCCAGAATCTGCAAGCTGCGGAAGGCAAGGCTTTGATTGCTCTTCGAAGTCAAAATCCTTCACAGTTTGGTCTGAATGCTGATCATGAGAAGACTGATTTGTGGATCCAGGAGCTGGAGAAAATCTTTGAGTTGGTGGTCACGCCGACAGAAGTTAGGGTTACTTATGCTGCTTTCCTACTGGTGGGAGACGCGAAGTATTGGTGGAGAGGTGCTAGGCTACTTTTAGAGGCTGATCATCAAGACATTACTTGGAATGTTTTTCGAACTGCATTCATGGACAAATATTTTCCGGAGAGCATAAGAATCGAGAAAGAACAACAATTTTTGGGGTTACAACAGCGAGAATTATCTGTAGGGGAGTATGCGGCGAAGTTTGAATCACTTGCCAAATACTTCCGTTTCTTTCAATCTCAACCGAATGAAAGTTGGAAGTGTGAAAGATTTGAAGCAGGACTGCAATTTGAGATTAAGGAATCCGTTTTACCTCTGTAACTTCGTTATTTCCAAGCTCTAGTGGAAATGAGTCGTAAGATCGAGCAAATGAGGAAAGGAAAGGATAATAAAGGGAGTGTTGGTGGACCCTCTCAGTTCAAGAACCAGACTCAGAACTGGAAAAGTAAACAGAATCAGAGGAAACCTTATTTTCCTCCACAAGGAAATAATCAGAATCGACAACAATACCGTTCGAATTTTGCTGCATCAGGGAATGGAGGCCAAAGGAATCATAATAAAGGCCAGATTAGGAGATGCTTTAATTGTGGAGATACGGGACACATGTTAAATACTTGCCCTACGAGGGGAGTAAAATGTTATAATTGTAATCAAGTTGGACACATGGCAAAGGACTGCAATGCACCAAAGCGTGAACCGACTATCAATCACACCAGAGCAAATAAACCGACAGCCAAGGGGAGAGTTTATACGATGAGTGGAACCGAGGCTTCAAACTCTGACGATCTCATACAGGGTAAGTGCGACATAAACGGTAATCTTTTAACTGTACTTTTTGATTCAGGTACGATGCATTCTTTTATCTCGATGGATTATGTGAAACTGTTGAAATTACCTGTTTCTTCCTTGTTGTGTGATCTTATTGTTTCAACTCCTACTGCTAAGCTAGTTTTAGTCACCTTTGTTTGCTTGAATTGTCCTATCATTATTCAGGATAAACATTTTCTTGTTAACCTGATCTGCTTGCCTTTAATACAGTTATATGTAATTTTAGGCATGGATTTGTAGTCTTCTAACCATATCTTGATAGACTGTGCTCGTAAAACTCTAGTTTTTCCTATGGATGAGATTTCTGGATTTTTAACTGCTAATCAAGTAAACGCTTCTTTAAAAGAGGGAGCGCAAGGATACATGGTATTATTTTCCTTAGACGTTAAGATTGAGTTTGACTTGCAGTGTATACCCATTGTCAACGAATTTCTGGAAGTTTTTCTTGAAGATGTACCTGGATTACCACCTGTTCAGGAGATTGAGATCGCGATTGATCTGGTTCCAGGCACTAGACCAATATCCATAGCACCATATTGAATGTCGTCATCAAAACTTGAGGAATTGAAAGGACAACTAGTGGAACTGATGCGAAAAGAATTCATTAAACCCAGTGTATCGCCTTGGGGAGCTCCAGTTTTATTGGTGAAAAGGAAAGACGGAACTTCTCGTTTATGCGTAGATTTTCGTCAGATGAATAAAGTGACGATTAAGAATAAATATCCACTTCCAAGAATAGATGACTTAATGGATCAGTTACGTGGAGCAACCGTTTTCTCAAAGATAGATTTACGTTCGGGCTATCATCAGATTCGCGTGAAGGTGGAGGATGTTCTTAAAACAGCGTTTCGAACACGTTACGGGCATTACGAATACCTTGTGATGCCATTCGAAGTTACGAATTCTCCAGCTATATTCATGGATTACATGAATAGGATTTTTCGTCCTTACTTAGATCATTTTGTCGTTGTTTTCATAGATGATATTCTAATCTATTCCCCCGGTAAAGAAAAACATGCTGAACATCTCAGTGTGGTTCTCCAAATTTTAAAGGAGAAACATCTTTACGTAAAACCTGAAAAGTGTGAATTTTGGTTAGACCAAGTTCAATTTTTAGGACACATAATCTCAAGTGAAGGAATTGCCGTTGATCCGTCGAAAGTTGAGACTGTTTTACAATGGGAAAGGCCTAAGACGGTAACCGAGATTCGTAGTTTTGTGGGTTTAGCGGGATACTATAAAAGATTCATTGAGGGATTTTCCAAAATAGTAGGACCCCTTACCCAATTAACTCGAAAGGATCAAGCGTTTATATGGAATGAAACATGTGAAGAAAGTTTTCAAGAGTTAAAACGAAGGTTGACTACTTCACCGGTATTGATACTACCTGATCCTCATGAACCTTTTGAGGTTTATTGTGATGCTTCACATCAAGGGTTAGGATGTGTATTGATGCAAGACCGAAAAGTCGTGGCTTATGCTTCAAGACAATTGAAGATTCATGAAAGGAATTATCCTACACATGTCTTGGAGCTAGCAGCGGTGGTATTCGCTTTAAAAATCTGGAGACATTATTTGTATGGGTCGACTTTCAATGTTTTCAGTGACCATAAAAGTTTAAAATACCTGTTTGATCAAAAGGAGCTTAACATGAGGCAGAGGTGTTGGTTGGAATTTCTAAAGGATTACGATTTCCAATTACAGTATCACCCTGGAAAAGCAAACGTAGTAGCAAATGCTTTGAGTAGGAAATCAATGCACATATCGGTAATGATGGTTAAAGAGCAACAGTTATTGGAACAATTCCGAGATATGCGATTGACGATTAAGACATTGCCAGGAAAATTGTGTTTAGGTATGATTACTGTTTCAAATAGACTAATGGAGCAAATTAAAGAAAGACAAGAAGGTGATCAGTACCTACAAGGAGAAAGAGAATTAGTGTGACAAGGAGCTATGTCGGAATTTAAAAAAGGAAATGATGGAATCTTAAGGTTTGGTAAAAGAATTTGCGTACCGAATGATGTCGAGCTGAGAAAGTTAATTCTTGAAGAAGCTCATAGGAGTAAGTTAAGTTTGCATCCCGGAGCAACTAAGATGTATCAGGATCTCAAGAAATTGTATTGGTGGTATGGCATGAAGAAAGATGTAATGGAGTTTGTAGCTGCATGTTTAACTTGTCGGAAGGTTAAAGTTGAACATCAAAGATCGGCCGGAATGCTACAATCCTTAGACGTTCCAGAATGGAAATGGGATGGTATTGCGATGGATTTCATGTCAGGTTTGCCAAAGACTCGGAAAGGGTATGACTCTATATGGGTAATAGTTGATCGACTGACTAAGTCAGCACACTTTTTACCAGTTAATATGAAATACCCACTGGAAAGACTAACCCAGTTATACATCGATGAAATTGTTAGATTACATGGAGTACCTTTAAGTAATATCTTAGATCGTGATCCAAGTTTTACGTCAAGATTTTGGCAAAGTCTGGAAGATTCGTTGGGAATGAAACTCAGATTAAGTTCTGCGTATCATCCTCAAACGGATGGACAATCGGAGAGGACTATTCAGTCTCTTGAAGATTTATTGAGAGCCTGTGTACTAGAAAATGCTGGAAGTTGGGATGAATATCTATCATTGATAGAATTCACTTACAATAACAGTTTTCATTCGAGCATAGGAATGGCACCCTATGAAGCGTTGTATGGTCGACGGTGCAGAACGCCTTTATGTTGGTACCAGGATGGTGCAAATTTAATGGTAGGACCAGATATCGTGCAACAAACGACGGAAAAGGTGAAAATGATTCAAGAGAAAATGCGGACAACTCAGTCGACGGAAAAGTTATGCAGACAAGAGACAACGACCTCTTGAGTTTGAGGAAGGCGAGCATGTGTTTTTGAGAGTCACGTCAACGACTGGGATTGGCAGAGTAATTAAATCCAGGAAACTCACTCCTAAATTCATTGGACCTTACCAAATTCTTCGTCGAGTAGGTCCAGTAGCCTATAAAATTTCTTTACCGCCTTTTCTATCCAATCTTCATGATGTTTTTCATGTTTCACAATTGAGGAAGTATATTCCTGATCCATCTCACGTAATTGAACCTGATTTAGTACAATTAAAAGAAAACTTGTCTTATGAGACTTTACCTGTACAAATCACGGATAAGATGACGAAGCAGCTTAGAGGTAAACAAATCTCATTGGTCAAGGTTATTTGGGATGACGTGACTGGAGAAGCAACATGGGAAGTAGAAGAAAAAATGAAGTTACAGTATCCTGATCTATTTACAGGTACGTAATTTTGAGGACGAATTTTTTTTTTAGTAGGGTAGTAATGTAACACCCTGTCTTTTACGGTTTTAAATAAGAGTAATGCACATAAATATGTTTATAGGTTTATTAGAATTTTAGAAAATTATTTTAAATAAACGGAGTTTACCACTCAACTCCACTTGAATGTAGGAAGCTACAATTAAAATTTAGGTTTAGAAGTCAGGCGAAACCCGGCCCGCGAATTCCATTGACAGTATAATTATACTGCTCAAAAGACCTAATTTTAATTCGTGAACGAAAGACTTAAGATTTTTATTTTATTTCCTACAATTCTGTATTTTTAGAATTATTTCATAAAAAATGAAATAATTTACGTTTTATGGGCGAAATACGTAATCGGGCGAACGACATAGTGGATTTCGGAGTTTCCAAGAGCAGATAAATAGGTTATTTTAGAATTTTAAGATGATTCATGGGATGAGACACACTTTCGAGTGTAGAAGATTCTACAAGGTTAAAGTGACAATTTATGGATTTTGCACTGAAGTCCATGAACTTTCTCTTAATTGTACTTTGGTCCCTAAGTTAGTTTCTATGTTTTTCCAAGTGAATTGGGCCAGAATCTTTGCTCCAAACCCATTAGAGGACCGTGGCCTTGAGGCCCAAATTCTTTTTCCATAGATTAAATTTCATGAAGCCCATTTGAAATCATATAAGTATCCTAGATTATGTTTATGCCTTAAGCATTTTGGTGGGCCAAAACAATTGAATCCAAGCCCAAAATTTCATGGCCATGCGCAAGCCCAAGGAGGAGTGGGGGCTGCCCTTAACTTGGATGAGCCAAGTTTATTCTTGAACATTCCACACTATTCTCCAATAATCTCCAAAGTTCTACATAAATCTAAAAAGCTCCAAAGCATTCTAGATTTTTCTTAAAAAGCTTCAAGATAATTCAAAAGATGAGTCACAATGTGAACACATTAAGTGTTGCACATGGTCATCATTCCAAACTATTGATAATTTTCAAAATAGTCCTTATACTTTTGGAATTTTTGCAAAATGGTCCCTAGGAATTAATTGCACTTAAATCCTTGGAGAAGCCACCTCATTTCCACTTAATCCATCAAAAGTGGCGCAGCCACATCCCTATAAATACCCTCCCTCACATTTCATTTTCTTCCTATTGCCTTTTGTTTCATAAACTCATAAGTTCATAAGCTTTTCTAGCATCATTTTGTGAAGCAAGTCCTTGGATCTTCACTTGTCTTTGAACTTCAAGAGGTGAATCCTATTCTTCTTCCCTAATCATGTCTATGTTCTTCAATAAGTTTCATGATTCAAAGTCTATTTCATCTATGTTCATCATTTTTAAGTTTCTAAGTCTAGAACTTTGAAAAATCATAACAAATTCTAGAAAAATCTTATGATGATGAAATCACTTTCTATGTTCTTGATATCATGCATACTAGCTAAATCCAAGAACATGAAGTAATCAAAAATTTCCTTCCTAATAAACTAGCTATGGCCGAACCTAGGAGGATGGGTTTGGTAAGAGTTTTGTTCATGTGTTGTCATGTATGATCATGTATTTCATATGACATGTATGTATACACACTCTAATCCATGTTAGTTTATTAAAATGAAAATCCTTACTCAAAATCTCTATGATGGCTAAACCCTAAGTGGGTGAGATTTGATGAGTTTTAATCAAAGTTTTCATTAATGATCTTGGTAATCAACCTATTAGTATGTATGCTTAATAAATCCAAGTTGGTTTATCAAACTAAAAACCCTAGCCCCATGAACATGTCAAGGCCGAATCTAGGTATATGAGAGTTAGGAAGTTTAGAGTTTAAAATTTAGTTGTTTAGCCACTAATCCATGATCTTGGTTGATTAAGGACCATTAATCCATGACTTAATCATGATTAGAAATTTTAGTCACCCAAAACCCCTTGCAGCCGTGGCCATGTAGTAGGGTTTTGGATGTTTTTAGTTTCTTGATTTGTAATTATTTGATTGTAATGGTTGAAGGTTGAGTGAGTGCGACGTATACGTGGCATCTGGGCTTCCAACAAAAATTCATTAATTCACAAGAAAGTCTACGAGAGGTAAGAGGGGAATACCTGAGGGATATATTCAATGGCTATATGCTATCTTGTGTTGTTTGTAATTATTGGTCTGTTAGTATTTATTTAAGTTATTTAAGTTATGGTATTTGTATCTGTGTTGGTTTAATTGCGTTTAATTGTTTATTTGTAATTATATTAAGCTGCTGTCATGCATGATCTGCCTGGGAATATCTCTGTGATATTATTGTTGGTTGTTGTTTGATAAGCCTGACAGTGGTCAGTGCCCAATTAAATTAATTGGATAAAAGCTTTAAGAAGCTTCGTAAATTATATTCAATGTTTTAACGGTAAAATATTGGTATATAATATTAATGAAAATTTTTATTTGGGAAAAATAAGGAATTTTGGAAAATATTATTATTTTAATGATTTATTACTGTAAGAGTGAATTCTGAGTCACAATGAGAACGAAACCGTGAAAATATTTTTGCACTGCTAATTTTTACCTAAGAAATTCCGCAATATTATAAAAAGTTATTTTATGAAATTAATTGTTGAAAATAAGTAAATTATGATTTTAGAAAATTGTTTAAGTGGAAAAAGCTAAGTTTTGGCTTAAAAAGCTTTAAAAATGATAATTGACGGCAAATTTGGAAAAGTGTAGACGGCAAGTATTTTGAAACAGCAGTACATATTTTAAGTAAGTTTAAAACCTCGAGTGACTCACCTTTGTGAAAACTAAGCTTTATTATTTAAAGATTTTATTGAAGAATTTTCAAATTGAAAAGATTTTCTGTAAGCAAAATTAATACAACCGTGTTAAAAGTGGTGTTGAACTTAGTAACCGAGACGTCGGGGTACTAAGGTTCTTTGTTGTTATGGACTTGGGGTCCTTTGGACTTTGGGGTCATGTACTGTATACGTGGTGTATATCGTATTTAAACATTTAAGATATTTTTTTTTACCACGAACCTATGACTGGTGCATCAGGTGAGAGGTGTCGTGATTGAGCACTCGGACTGTGAGGTCCTGTGTTGTAATGAAAGTTTTAAAGATGTTAAAACTATGTGAGTCGTAAGCCATTTTGAGCTTCGGTGAAGAAAGATTGAACACAAAAAAAAGGGTTATGAGCAAAAGTGTTTTGCATGCATTTGGCAGACGTGCCTACGGTTCTATGTGTGATTACCTTGCGGCGTCAGGTATTTCATACTATGATTTTCCTCATTGTGCCCGGATTGGACAATGAGACCCCATCTACGTTGTTATCACTGTGCCCTGAGTGTGGACAGTGTGCGGTGGGTTTTGGCTGTGTGCCTGTTTTCCTAGTGTGGCAATTGAGCCTGATCAACTCACCACGTGTTGGGATATCTCATGAGATTAGGCGAAGGTTAGACGACGAATATGAAGTGTTCATGCATAATTTTCAAAGGATGACGTTTGGGGTATTAAACCCATTGATAAACTATTTGCTTATGAATATTTGTGTGATAAATGAGTATGTGTTATGTGGTGTCTAGCATGTAGTTGTCGAGTAAAATCCATATATTGGTTTCTCACTCTTGCATGTTTTATTTGTTGTTTCTCTACTTGTGCATATATCTTTACGTTTGAGATTAGATGGAGCCGAATATGCCTCTGTCACATTCGAGGATCCGATCGATCACATTTGATCGAGCTCAGTTTGGTGGTGCCTGGGAGATTAACCTTGGGGCACTCAGCACCACCTATCATGGTCCCAGTAGAGAAGTAATTGGCATAGTGGAGGAAGGACCGCAGCGAAGGAAACACGTTGTGGAGACTGTTGAGGTATATCTACCTCCGGTATGGCTATACTTGCAGTACTTGGCTGAGCACGGGTTACTTGATTTGCCACCTCAGTCGAATCCGCTTCCGATAGCAGGGCCAGCAATGCCTCCTGTTGAGGTAGTTTTGGATGAGGTCGAGGAGGACCCCGTTGAGTACGTTGAGGATGATCTTGAGTTCCACCCTCCTGCTGTTGATGATGATGATTCTTCCGACGAGGGAGAGGGAGCAGAGGTATCTTCATCGGATACATCTGTTGTACGTGGGGTTAATCATCATGATCTCCCCAATGGGTTTCATTAGCTTGACCAGCTATAGGTATAGTTCTGGGGTAGTGAGTCTTGTCAGTTTTTGATCTGGCTACTGAGAACCATGAGTTTTTGGTATGGTTCTAGACTACTCGTTACTTATATGTATATGTCTTTCTTTTCTTTACTTAGTTTGATGGAGAATAGCCTATACTTATGAGGGCTCTTTTGTTATTTCCTATTAGATATATGGTGTATTTAAAAAGATGATGCATATATATAGATATACACATACGTTTGTTTACGTTTACGATGGTTCGATGTTTTTTAAAAAAAAAATTCAGCACTATTTTCGTAAAGAGACAATTACTTTAAAGTATATTTTCCGAAAGTAACCAACAATTAATAATTTAATTTTCCGCTTTTGGGTAACTATGTGATGACCCTAGAAGGGGTGTCGCATTTGTGGTATCAGAGCTGGTCGAGTCTTTCGGGAATGTTGGGAAATAGGTCTGTTATGTCTATGTTGTGTGATCTCTGACTTAGGCTTGTTTTAATTACTTATTAGAAGTAATGTGTGGTAACGAGTAAGTTGACGTTTCAGTTTTTGGTTTTGGTTTAACTGATTGTGATTTGTAGGTCAGTTATGGAACCAGTGGTTGAACTAGAAGCTGGACGTGGACGTGGACGTGGACGTGGACGTGGTCGTGGAAGAGGTCGTAGATGTGGTCGTGTTGGCGGTCGCGGTAACATGAATGAGGAGTATGAAGAAGAAGTGGATTATGCGGCTCAAGCAATGGAAAATGTGGCAGCGGCGATTGCAAATCAAACTGCAGCTATGAATGTCCAGAATCTGCAAGCTGCGGAAGGCAAGGCTTTGATTGCACTTCGAAGTCAAAATCCTTCACAGTTTGGTCGGAATGCTGATCATGAGAAGGCTGATTTGTGGATCCAGGAGCTGGAGAAAATCTTTGAGCTGGTGGTCACGCCGGCAGAATTTAGGGTTACTTATGCTGCTTTCCTACTGGTGGGAGACGCAGAGTATTGGTGGAGAGGTGCTAGGCTACTGTTAGAGGCTGATCATCAAGACATTACTTGGAATGTTTTTCGAACTGCATTCATGGACAAATATTTTCCGGAGAGCATAAGGATCGAGAAAGAACGACAATTTTTGGGGTTACAACAGCGAGAATTATCTGTAGGGGAGTATGCGGCGAAGTTTGAATCACTTGCCAAATACTTCCGTTTCTTTCAAGCTCAACCGAATGAAAGTTGGAAGTGTGAAAGATTTGAAGCAGGATTGTGATTTGAGATTAAGGAGTCCGTTTTACCTCTGCAACTTCGTAATTTCCAAGCTCTATTGGAAATGAGTCGTAAGATCGAGCAAATGAGGAAAGGAAAGGATAATAGAGGGAGTGTTGGTGGACCCTCTCATTTCAGGACACACGTTGTGGAGACTGTTGAGGAAGCTCTACCTCCGATATGGCTATACTTGCAGTACTTGGCTGAGCACGGGTTACTTGATTTGCCACCTCAGCCGAATCCGCTTCCGATAGCAGGGCCAGCAATGCCTCCTGTTGAGGTAGTTTTGGATGAGGTCGAGGAGGACTCCGATGAGTACGTTGAGGATGATCTTGAGTTCCACCCTCCTGCTGTTGATGATGATGATTCTTCCGACGAGGGAGCGGGAGCAGAGGTATCTTCATCGGATACATCTGTTGTAGGTGGGGTTGATCATCATGATCTCCCCAATGGGTTTCATTAGCTTGACCAGCTATAGGTATAGTTCTGGGGTAGCGAGTCTTGTCAGTTTTTGATCTGGCTACTGAGAGACATGAGTTTTTGGTATGGTTCTAGACAACTCGTTACTTATATGTATATGTCTTTCTTTTCTTTACTTAGTTTGACGGAGAATAGCCTATACTTATGAGGGCTCTTTTGTTATCTCCTACTAGATATGATGTATTTAAAAAGATGATGCATATATATAGATATACATATACGTTTGTTTACGTTTACGATGGTTCGATGTTTTTAAAAAAAAAAATTCAGCACTATTTTCGTAAAGAGACAATTACTTTAAAGTACATTTTCCGAAAGTAACCAGCAATTAATAATTTAATTTTCCGCTTTTGGGTAACTATGTGATGACCCTAGAAGGGGTGTCGCACTTGTATTTGAGTTCTATTCGAAGATGATCATGACCAAGGGCTCCTTTGTACTAAAGGATGTTAGGTTTAAGTGATTGGAAAAGTTTAGAGATTTTACACATTTTCATGTAAAGGCCTAAACTTTAAGTAGTTTAAGACATTGATGCTTAGTTGATGTTTCTCCAAAGTGATCATGGATTAAGGCTTCTTGATGTATAAGGATGCTAAATCCAAGGGATTGGAAAGTTTGAAAATTTCTAACCTTTATTTTGTATCAAGGCCGAAACTTTAAAGGTTTTTTGGCAAAAATATTAAGTTTTGTTTTCTTCCAAAATGATTAAGGATTTAAGCTTCTTTATGTTAAAGGAGGCTATGTCCAAAAAGATTGGAGGATTTAAAGATTTTTAGTCTCACAAACATGTCAAGGCCGAACCTAGGTGTTCATGGCCTAAGACATTTGTTTTTTTCCCATTTTCCAAAATGATCATGGTTTCAAGCTCCTTACTATGTATGGATGCTAACCTAAGGAGATTGGAAAGTTTAGAAATTTCTAGCCTATTTATTAGTGAAGGCCGAAAACCCTAAGTCAAGTACTTAGTGGGATTTTTAATTCAACTTTAATTTGTTAAATGATTGGTGTTTAAGAACTTCTAGCACTTAAGGATCATAAATCCATGAGTTGCATAAATTTCGGAAGAAAAAAAAACCCTAATCCTAAATTATTGTCTAAACCGAACCTATACCTTGTGGTTAGTGTTCTTTGATTGAGTTTTAACTCATGATTTCATGTTTTGTAACCTTAGACTTCCATCGCCAAGAGGAGCGAGGACATTCGTGAGCTTTTCTCTTCGAATCCGAAACTCTTAACTTCCATGTGAGGTAAGAGGGGATTTCCTAAAGATATTCAATAACTGTATGCATGTGTGTAGGTGTTTAACTGGATATTTATATGTTGATTGAACTTACTTGGTGATCTGATGTACTTGAACTGTTATGCTATTATCTGATGTTGAATATACTTACTCTAAATGTTATAATGCATATCTGTGATGAACTGTTTTCAACTGTGATATTAACATTGAATTGAGAATATATACTGCTGTTCATTGAAAGTTTGCTAAGCCAGACTTGTGTCTGTGCTCAACTGTTATAAGGATTAAAAACCTGAATAAGCTTTGAAGATGAAAGGATTGGTGTTCTTTTCCAAAAGCTCTTTAACTTAAAGAACTATTTTAAATGTTGAAATGGTTTGGTGAACTATTGTTATACAATAGAAAAAAAATCCTTTTCGAACTATGTGTTTTCAAGTGAAAACTTTCATGAACTATTTGGCAATGTCCTATTGGGGGAAATTTTTCAAAGATAAAAGTATTTCAAAGATGTTTTATAAAAGATTTTCAAAGAAAATGTTTTTCCTAAATGTTTTAGAAACTTTTCGATAGCCTGGATAAGTTATCGAGGATTCGGTTTTGAATTTGATTTTCACTGAACGAAAAAAATAAGTACTTAAGAAAGAGAATCTAGAACGCGAGACGTCGCCTCTAATATTCAGTAATGCGCACGTGATCTTGGATCAGTGTTAATTCGGGACTATGAGTCCTATTCATGATGTTATGGACTGAGAGGCCAATTCTCAAAATCGAGGACAGTGCGTTCTGATTTCATTGTTGTGGGTTATTGTTCTTATCATGTTAAGTTTAAAACATGAATAAAAGTATAATTGATTTTTATGACCACAACCCTGGACTGCGGCCACAGTTTAGGGCATTGTGATTGAGCATTCGGACTGTGTGTCTTATGTTTGAGTTTTCAAGTGATGGGGAAATGATGATTTAGTCGTTAGCTTTGAGCTTCGACAGTGAAAAAGAATGAACACAAAGAAAACCTTGTAAACAAAATATTTTCCATGTGCATTTCCCCAGGCAAACGTGCCTTTCTTATATATCAGATACAAGGTGGTATCTGGGAGTCTTTCCATGTGACCAGTTCAGAGGCACATGTGACGTTGCTCGTCCTGAGACCTTAAATGCATGAGGGTATGGAGGCAACTGCTCGGTGGGCTAGAGATTGACCAACTCTAATTCTTCTCCAGTGAAACACGGTGTTGAGATCTCATGAGATTAGGATAGAGCCTGATATTGAAGTGTCATGCATATTTTCAAAAATTGATTGTGCGGGCTTGAGATCCCTTGATATAACACGGTTATATTATGATTATGCATGATTTAACTGTTGACTTGATTATGTGTTGCATGTATCATGTATATGGTTGTTGTGGAATATATCTTATGACAGTATCTCACTCTTGCATATCTATATGTTATTTTCCTTTTCTTGTATCGGTATATGTACGTGCTTTAGATGGAATCCAACGTTCCCCTAGCACCCTCAATTTCGAGGAATGAGGTGTTCGACGAGGCTAGGCTAGTGAGGAACTGGACGGTGAGCGATGATACGACGACAGCTACGTATCGGGGACCGATTACGACGACGGAGTCTAATGCCAACGGAGAACCGATCCGGAGGATTCACACGATCGAGACACGGACAGTGGCACTTCCACCTCCCTGACTGTACCTTCATACTCTACAGATGACTGGACTTCTTCATCCACACGTTGAGCCGGAGGAACCTAACAAAGAGAACCCTGAAGAGGATCCCGAAGAGGATCCGGATGAGGAGCCACTTTAGTTGGTAGGCGACTAGTGGGAGGACGACCTAGAGGCAGAGTACCATCCACAGGACCCCGGAGAAGACGATGTTCCGATCGACGATGGTGGTGAGGTTATCGATCCGGAGTCTGATATCTCATCTGGAGGTAGTGTTTGTGGCCACTCGGATTGTAGGAGGCTTATTGGTGATCGTCATCGGCTTTTTGAAGTAGTTCTGATTGTCCCTGGCTTTTTAGAGTCTTCTTTTGAGTTCAGTACCCAGATTCCTCATTCCCAGTTTGATGTTTTATATGTTTCTTTAGTTTATGTTTTCAGTGAAGTTGGCCTGTTTGTTTAAGGCCCGTTTTGTAATCCAAAAAAATTAAGATCCCAATGGGGAAATGTTATATATGTATCTATGTATGATGTTTATATTCATGTTCTGAGTATTCATCACCTTTTCTTAACCTCTTTTAAAAAAATATTAAGTACCTTTTCGGTAATTTGATACAAAAGATTTTCTTTTCCGAAAGCGACCAGCGTTTTAATGTGTTCTTTTCCGCAAAAAAAGTAACCATGTGATGACCGAGTTTAGGGTGTCACAATTTGTACCATTGGCCTGCTACGTGGCAGGTCCTAATTGGTCTATTAGAATTTTGGATAAAAAAAGTAGTAATAAAAAAATTTCTCGCATGCAAAATTTTAATTTCCCCTATTCCCTATAAATTCTACCTGAAACCCTCTGTCTGACACTCCCATCAAGTTACCCCATTCCCCAACACTCTACTACTCTCTTTTTTAAACTTTATTTTACTATCAATTTTATTTTAGGTAAATATTTTACTTTTTATTGTATCTTATTTTATTATTTTAATTAGTCATTGTTTAATTTTTTATATTATTGTATCAATATTTATTTATTATAGTTATAATTAGTATTGTTATTTAATTAGTCACATAATTAGTGTTTTTATCTAATTTTTTTATTAGTATGAGTAATATGATTGTTATTGTTATTGTTACTTAATATGTTATAAATATATTTTATTTTAATTTAATTTTTAAATTTTTTATTAATATTGTGGTTATTATATTAATATATGTTAATTTTATTATTATTATATTATTAATTATTATAATAATATTAATATTATTGTTATATTATTAAATATTGTTAATGTTATTATTATTATTATTATTATTATTATTATTATTATTATTATATAGTTATTATCTATTGTTAATTTTTTATTATTTTATTATTACTAAAGTTATTGTTAGTTTGTTAATTTTATTATTATTATTATTATTATTATTAATTCTATTATTATACTATTAATTAAACTATTATTATTATAAAATATTATTATTTGATGGTGTATATCTCATATTGATAAAGATCTATTTTCTTTATATTGAAATGCATGATTTGTCAGGAATGGAAATGTCACAGGATGATACTTCCCAGAAGTCAAAATGTTCAATCATCTATTAAAGAAGTAGATATGCGATTGACTGGTACTGTGCCGCATTTGGAGGCGTTCTAGTGTCTCAATTTGTTCAAGCATGGGGCATTGATGGGGTTCCTTTAATGGCAACCCGTAATTTTTTGCAGATAGGGCCGCCAGGAAATTGCCTAATCCTCGAGGTTTGGAACGCCAATCGTCCCCCTAAGGTAGACCATAGCAATTTGATGATCACGATCAACACTGCCAACCCAACCCCTAAGTGAGCATGAGTTGATGCGAGCGGTTGCTATAGGCAACCCGTATCTCGAGCAAACGAGCTTTTATGACACTGCACGATTATTATTATTCTAGGTCGACCACTCGTGATAAGTGCATTGGCACATTTCATATGCTATTGAGAGAGTGCATCATCACGTTGCAGGATGTTGCAATTCTCACGAGTCTTCGTGTTGACGGTACTGGCGTAATTGGTCAAACATGTAATGATTGACCATAGTACATGGGTCTTATGATCATAGGAGTCTATGTTGCAAAGGCGGATGGATTGAGAATGCCTTTCTATACATTCGTGGTCATGGGATAACAACTGAAGAATGTTACCCATAACGAGGCAACCTAGGGGAAAAGTATGAGGTAACTATAAATAATTATATCATATTATTGTTTAGATTATTAATTGAAATTAATTTGAGAAATTAATAATTGTATTGATTTAACAGGTCTCGAATAGTCTGAGATTTAGAATAGATGGGTATAGATGTGTCCTGACGATGAGCGAGCATGAGTTGATGCGAGCGGTTGCTAGGCAACCCGTATCAACTTGGGTTGATTGTAGCAGATGGGCTGCAACAGGACGTTGTTGGAGACAACAGGTTTGATTCATATTCTCAAAATTTATAATTAAAAAATCTATCTTTTATTAATAACGGTTTGTGCGTGTTAAAAAAACAAAAATTGAAGATAAATTATGTAACTACAGGTATATGATGGGTCTTGGTACACACTGAACCATTGCGTACTAATAGTGGGTAATGGTACGGAACCCGATGGGACGGATTATTGGATACTAAAAAATTCTCGGTGACCAAATTTTGAACAAAGTGGATATATAAAGGTAGCACGTGGGGTGAATTCTTTTGGTGTAGAAACATATCCCAACAATCCAATTGTGAAAGAAAATTCTGCATTTTCTTCTTTTGATGGTAATATGTAGTTGTGTAATGAGGTTTATGAGGTAATGACTGTAATAGCTAATTAAATTGGATTAACAACTCTTTGAACATGATGAGACTTTAAAGACTACTTACGATGTTTATGAAGCCTTCGTGAAAAATAGTAAAGTTTGCTTTATGATTGATATAAATGACTTGTGCCATTATGGCTGTGAATTATGTTATGAGAGAGTGAACATGTGTATTTATGAGGATGTTGATATTGTGAGTTTTTAGAGATAATGTTGATTATTCACATGGTGGAGTTGTTGACCTTTTCTAGTATAAATAAGGTCCTTTTCTAGATTCCTTGAACTCATTCTTGCTGTTACCTTTGGCTTCTGAGAAATCAAAAGAAAAGGAACATGATAGACACAAAAAATATTTATCATTGTAATACATGGTGGGTTCTATGTCACTCCCTCTTGAGAAAGGAAGCAGTATACTTGTGGAACGGGAAAGGGGAGCAGAACGAAGAAAAGAGGTAGGAGGAAGGAAGATGTGGAATTTTGGGTTTTGTTTTGGTTCTTTTCTAATTTTGATAAAATGGGATGTTGTGGGTAAGAAAGGGAGGGTGCATAAAACACCGTTACCTGTATTGTATATATAGTTATATACTTTAAATGTTTAAACTCATTAATCAATATTCATAAGAATTTAATGTTTACTAATTTATAACAAAATTGTTGAGATAGATCTCAAGGAAGTTCTTTGATCCATGTTGCCAATGTCATGCTTGATTGTCGTTGTTGCATCCCATACATAACAAATACCAGTTCATCCCTTGGCTTTGTACTTTTTCATCTCCTGGCTTTGCACACTTTTTTAAAGGGCTGCAATTTTGTGTGGTTCATTGTTTAACTATATATTTTTGGCCATGTCGTGCTGAGAGGTTGATCAGTTCAATCAAACGAATCATGAAAGAAAAACGTACATGGCAAATTTGGTATCTGAGAATCTAATGAAAGCAATGGAAATGTAGCATCATGCAGAAACAATTCCTAACTAATAATAATATTAATGCAGTCAATTAAACATCTCCAGATAAAATCATCAACACTGCATTAAAAGAAAATGATGACAAAGATCAACCAAATTTCCAAACTCAATTGGGAAAAGAAAAAGATGGGTGGCATATTCGTGATATTGGCGTAGAAGATGCTAATAGTTCATAAATCTGCAGATAACTTACCCTTTCAGAGAATTTATAGATGTATTGGTTTTTTGAGATAGAGAACCTAAAAAATTTAAAATATATAGGTCTAAATCGAAGAATTAACTTGTCCTATAACAAAAAGCGGTTTGTGGATTCAAAGTCAATTTTTACTGGCAGCGAGGAATGGAGGGAGGCCCGTTAGATCTCTGTTTGATTTGTATCTATATCTGTCTATACTAATCTATAAAGACAATCATTTTTCATTTGGTTTCACTTTTTATATTGCCCAACAGCCCTTGTAACTTTATTGAACCATTTTATCAAGGTGAATTTGCTAGCTTATAATGGATAATCTATAAAGGATAAAACTATAACCCAATTTGGTAAACATTTTTTTAAGTAGCTTATAACATTTTTTTTTACTAACTTACAATAATTCTTCCAGATGCTAATTAAAGTAGCATTTAAACTTATGGATAAGCTAGCTAATAATGGATGAGCTTATAGCAGATATATTAATATGATTTTTATAAAAAATTTATTTTTATAGATAAAAATATTTTTTTATTTTTTATCTTAAATATAAATCTAAATAATGAAATTAATTCTTATTTATATGCTCTGTTAAATACAGGAAAACTGGATAAGGGATTAAAAATGGCATGGTTAGAATTTTATATTTTATTTAGCCAGGATAGAAATTTAATAGAGATAATAGAGATAAAAATAAAAGAAAAAATTATAAGCTCTAAGTTATAAGCTCAAACGCTACTTCAAGTAGCGTCTGGAAAAAAACGTTATAAGTTAGTAAAAAAAATTATAAGCTAGTTTTACAAATGGTTACCAAACGGAGCTAATTTTGCATCCCTATAAGCTAATTGCTATAAGCTAGTGGATTTGGCAAGCCAAACAGAGCATATAGCGAATAACGGATAAGCTAGTTGATGATAGAGGATAGGGGATAAGCTAGCTGATAGGGGATAGCGGATAAGGTGGCTAATAACGGGTAGTGGAATGGATTTGAATTAGTGTTTGATAAAATTAACAATTAGCTCCTGAATATAAAATGACATACAATGACATATTTATATACTTTTTTATATATAAATTAGGGAGGGGATCCACTTATTCTAGGCTTAACTCTTTAAAGTTACTCCCTGTAACACCCCCTTGGCGCTACATGTTAAAACAAAAAGACTGAAAATAATTACGTCGGATGTTTTCGGAAAAATATAATTTTCTCTATTTCTTAACTTACTTGAAATTAGTTGCAATTTTTTTTTTCTTTTAATTTCGATCGATACAAACCAAACATTGATAACTGACAACCATACATATATATATATATATGCATCATCACTTTTTACATAAGGACCTTTATATTTACAGGTCATTTACCCAAGTCATAACATAAAATAGAAATAAGCAAAACTATAAGTAGCGGTAGTCTGGAACTACGGCTCAAAAAGATGGCTCTCCGTAGACAAAGTATACAGACTACCAACATACCACTACTCCCCAAAATATAAACCCAAAACAAGTCGATCCTACTGCTAGCCGCACCTAAAGAAAGCCATTAGGAAGGCCACCATGGTCCTCCCCGACCGCAGGAGGGTTGGGCGAAAATACATCCGCCTCAACTCCAATCTCTGGAACTATGCCGTGTACGCTGTCGGCGAAGGGAGAATACACTAGTGGAAAATATACATTAGACGGTAAAGGTTTACGTCAGTTATGCAAAAGCTAGACACTAAAAAGGAGGCGGTGGCAGTTTTGTAAATATTAGACTTCATTAATTCAATTTTAACGTCAGTTGTTTTAATGACTGGCGTTAAAAGTGAAGCGACTCACTTTTAACGTCAGTTCAATAAAAAACTGACGTTAACAGTGAACATTTTAACGTCAGTTCGATAAAGAACTGACGTTAAAAGTAAGTCACTTCACTTTTAACGTCAGTCCTTACATCAACAGACGTTAAAGGTTATTTTAATAATTTTTTTATCTAGTATACGATCCCTTCCGCATTGCCTTCCTCAAAGTTTCAGTTTCACATGAATTGCTTTGATGTTTTGTGTTTCTGTTTTGAAAACTAAAATATATGTGCGAAGTATAAGTTGAATCAATAACCCAAATCGGATCTCATTCATGAAGTGTAATACTGATCGATACTGAGAAGATTGAAAGGGTTTAAAATCCTATAAAAAGTTACATTGAAAGGGTTTAAAATCCTAAACATTAAAGCTACATCCCATCAGAGAGTTTTATGAAATATCACAAAGGGAAAACTATACTCCGAAGACCTCAGAAAACTGGGGGGCATGAGAGAGCTCAAGAGAGGTAAAAACAGGTGCACTAGATCTGTTTCAAGCAAAGGCAGTGGTTCCAGAGACTTCCATGACGGTCACTTGCTGTCAAAGCTGAGGTTTTGGAACTGTGACGCCCGAGCACCTGATTTGCCCTCCAGCAGCTGATTCTCCGGAAGGATGATAAGGTGAGCAACTCACATAATGTGGCTTACTCAAACGTATCACCCATGTAATGTGATTTACTCAAACTCAGAAGTTGTTTGACCATTAAGACAAAGACCTTTGAGTCTAGGAATAGGAAGAAAGAGTGATGAAGTTAATCTCCACGGCAGAGCCATATTGTGAAGCAGAAAATTAAAAGGATGGAAGGAAGCTATTTATAGGAACAGGGGATGAAGTTACTAAACTATTCTGATTTTCTTGAAAACTTATCTATAAACTTAATGCTCATTAAGAGGATTAAGTTACAAGGTGCATGGGTAAGTAGCACAGTAGTCAAAGGAATGAATGTTTTTGCAGATATCTATACACTTTTAACGTCAGTTGTTTAAAAAGACTAACATTAAAAGTGTTTTTAAAATAAAAAATATTTATTGTTGACCTCAGTTTTTTATACAACTGACGTTAAAAGTTTGATTTTTACTTCAGTTAAATAAATAGCTGACGTAAATAATCCTATATATTATAAACGTGTAGAATGAATATTGGAAAAAATGTAATTAATATACGGGAACTTGGCAGTCATAAATTAAGTTGACGTTAAAAATGAGGTGGTGGCAGTTTGTAAATATTAAATCACTATTTGCGTCAGTTCTATAAATAACTGACGTAAATAATTATGAAACTCATTTCATTGGTTGTCATGTCCCTCTTAACGCAGATCACTCCATATAGTACTACAGTTTATTTCTAAACCTTTTTTTTATACAAGTTTATTTTTAATTTTTATTAATTAGCTTGAATTAGTAAACAAATTCTTGTGCAAATTAAAATAAATAAACACTTAACATAAAACAAGTTATATGTATAATCAAATCGTATGTCATTGAAGCGATTCATAAGTTAAAATTACATGATTAAAAGATAAAAAAATTCTGCAACATAGCCCTAAAATATAAAAAAAGTTTCTGCATCAACATCATTTTCTTCTCAGTCCTGTCATCAGAAACTCCAATGGATGCATCACCTCCCTCACTTGAATTCCATGATGCAAAGTAAATCCTCAGTCACTAGCAGCGAAAGCAAAGTGAAATGGATCTTTGCATCTTTCTTCTTCAGTGGAATTCCTTGATGCATCATCTTGAATCCACAATCACTTGCTTCCAAAGCAAAGTGAAAGGGATGACGGGGATGAAATAAAGTGAGAGAATCACATTACGTGATTCACCCAACCTTAATATCCATGTAATGTGATTTACACAAACTCATAAATTGTTTGACCATTAAGACAAAGATCTTTGAGTCTAGGAATAGGAAGAAAGAGTGATGAAGTTAGTCTCCATGGCAGAGCCATATTGTGAAGCAGAAAAATTAAAAGGATGGAAGGAAGCTATTTATAGGAGCAGTGGATGAAGTTACTAGGCTATTCTGATTTTCTTGAAAACTTATCTATAAACTTAATGCTCATTAAGAGGATTAGGTACAAGGTGAATGGTAAGTAGCACAGTAGTCAAAGGAATGAATGTTTTTGCAGAAACTAATAAACTTTTAACGTCCGTTGTGTAATACAACTGACGTAAGAAGTGTGAGTGTTTTTAACGTCAGTTTCTTAATACAACTGACATTAAATATATGACCTTTAAAGCCAGTTTTTACTAACAACTGACGTAATAAGTGTGAGAGTTTTTAACGTCAGTTTCTTAAGACAACTGACGTTAAATATATGATCTTTAACGTCGGGTTTTACTAAAAACTGACGTAAAATGTTGTTTTATTTTAATTATAATGTTTACACCCGCGCGCCTTCTCCACTTCTCTGTACGTCTCTTTTCTCTTTTCATGACGCTCAACCCTCATTCTCAACCCTCACTCTCGCTCTCACTCTGCCCTAATCGCGAGCTCATCTCCACCGCAACCACCGCGAGGGCTTCTTCGCCACCACCGTGAGGTACACTCTTAACCCCTAACTCTGTCTTTCCCGCTCATTCTTTGCAATAACTTGACATCTCTCTTTCCCCTTCCCGCGCACTAACTCTCCTTGTCCCTCAGCTCTCAGTAACCACATCGAACGTTGGCCACCACTCGAGCTTCCCCCCCCACCACCACGCGAGCGCCTATTTCTGGTGAGTCTTTAGGGCACATTTTTTTATTTTTGGTTTTGAGTGCATGCTTGTTGCTCTGCTGGTTGAAACTGTAGTCTCAGTAGTTGAAACTTGAAACTGTGAGTTTGAGTTGTTTGGAATGTCTCTATTTTTGGTTTTGAGTGTATGTTGAAACTGTAGTCTCGGTAGTTGTAACTTTAAACCGTGAGTTTGAGTTGTTTGGAATGTCTCTATTTTAGGTTTTGAGTGCATGTTGCTCTACTGGTTGATCTGTCAAGGCCGTGATGCTCATCACGGCTAGGGCGTGATCAGTTCTGCCTATGAGGGTTTGGTTCAGTTGGCACATTACGGCCGTGATGGACATCACGGCCAAGCCGTGACCAGTGCTTGGCAATCTTCAAAAACTATAGTTTTCAATATCCCGTATTGTCCTTATATTGGATATATAGATGTTTTGTATATCTACAGGACCTATCTAGTTATTTTTATTTATACTTCTGTATTTATTTTGAGTTATAACCTATGTTAATACATATATATTGTTTCTGAACAGGCATACATATGGATCAGTCGGATAGCCCACATGCACGGGAGGACACTGTGGGGGTTTCGCAGGACCCGATCACGCCTACGCCTGATTCTAGTGTAAGTTTACATGTTATATACTATCTTTAGTCCTTCTTTTTAATGTAAGTTTATAATGTTACAACCCTCTATTTTATCATTTTTTTGTCCATGCAGACATCACAGGCTCATAGGAAACGGGGTAGAGGAGCCACCTCGTTGAAGAAACTAGAGAAGGACAGGCAGAGCGGACAGAAACTTGAGGTGTCCTTCGATGCTAATCTATATGCCCAGGGACCCCGTGCTAAAGAATTTAATAAGTGGGGGTTTCTACAAGCGAAGCAGCACGTAAGCATCAACTACAACCACTGGAATGACGTTCCACAGAACGTTAAGGATCAGATTTGGGAGGATATCACGGTATTTTACCTTTACATTCGTTTGATTTACATTATTATATAATTAAAATTTGGGAGGCTATCACGGTATTTTACCTTTACATTCGTTTGATTTACATTATTATATAATTATCCGAGTTATAATCCATCCAGTTGTTATATATGTATCTAATGTGTAGGTAGCTTAGACTGTGCCAAATGACGAGGATCATCGTCATAAATGTATGAAAATGGCATCAAAGCGTTGGAATGGGTTCAAGCATGATCTTACCAGGTACTATGTATCTGGGAAGAAGCGACTTGATAAAATGTTCTCGGATTATCCCTGGATTGATCAGGATACTTGGGATATGTTTGCCAAGAGTCGACAGGATGGAGAATTTCAGGTTGGTTGATTAAGTTGATTTTGTATGCTTATTATAGATCATTTAACTGTATTTAATTATGTGTTTTTGTTTGAATAGGCTAAGGCAAATAAGGGTCGGCAGAATCAGGCGAAGAACGTCCACCGCCCCACCATGTCTCAGGGTGGGTACCAGACTCGGATCGAGCAGATGATGGCGGATAGGCTGAGGGCGAAGCAGGAAGAGCACTCTGCTAGGATTGAAAGAGGAGAGGTGCCTGAGGGCACACCATCAAGTCCTCCGTCGGACATCGACCGCGAGGATGTCTGGTTAGCCGGCCGCATGACAAAGACGGGATCTTTTAAAGTTTATGCCACTCGTGAAGTGGCAGATAAGATTGTAAGTAAATAATTAACTTGATTTCAATTGATATTTGTATAGATATTTGCAACACTTTTCACTTGCACGTTTTTTCATTTTGTTTTTTCATTGTAGATGGATCTTAAAGCAAAATCCTCCCAGGGTGCATTCGTCCCTTCTGGACGGCAGGACGTCTTGATGACTGCTCTAGGCAAGAAAGACCATCCTGGTCGGGTTCTCGGTGTTCCTGGGAACGTGACCATCAAAGAATATTATGGCAAGTCTGCTTCACGAAAGCGGGTGGTCAATGAAGCATCAATTTTGGCTGACATTACTCAACACCTCATGTCCAACCTAGCTATTACAACACATCTGATGCAAGGCTTAATATCCAACCCAGAATTCAAGCAGGCGCTTGCCAGAGAGCTTTCCTCTGTCGGTACATCCCAGGACACCGCAGAGCTTGCCAACCCTTCACATGTGAGCACAAAAGAGAGTTTTAGTAGGGCACATGTGGAGGACGATGAGTTGGCAGCTAGGGAGCGGGAGTTGGAAGTCCAGCGCCATGAGCATGAGTTGGAAATGAAAAGGCGTGAGCTTGAGTTGGACTCCAAACGATGTGAGCTCGAAATGTTAGCAAAGGTATTTATTAATTATTAATGTCCAAATTAGTCAAATAATTACTTGTGTTTTTTTTAATTATCAAAAACTTATCTATTTTATTTTTCCTAAACTGAAGGCCAAGTCGACGTCGGTGTCGTTGTCACCTATCACTCGTTTGTTCTCACTTGGTGAGGATTATGCATTTGAGATTTTTGAATGTCCATTGGAGCACGATGGATGGGTGGCACTCCCAGATCAACGGAGGATATTTACCTTACGTGGTGATGATCTCGAACGCGCTGCAGAAATAGCGTCTGGATGAACAGCAATGTTTTCAGTCTCTGGTGCACATAAGTTAATTTTAATTTTATAACTTATTTATTTTTGGTATTTTTCCATTTAATAATTTATTTTATTTTCAATATATATATTATGTAATTAACATCCACACCTTTTCATATCTTAGGTATCTCCATCGTCTTCAGCTTGATAACGGCGTTGCATCAGTTTACGGTTCGTTAGATCCGTCAATCCTTCTGCCCGATTTCTTTGCTGGCGATGCATTGAGTAAATACTTAGGGAACTTGTTGGGAGACAATCCGAAAGAATTATATCTGGCTCCCTACTGTATGAAAAGCCATTGGCAGTTGTTGGTACTTCACCCGTCTAGGCATAGAGTCATATTCTTCTGCTCTCTCCACCAAGATCCGCCACCGAAGGTGGTGGAAGCTGTAAATAAGTAAGTAACTAATCTTAAATTTAATTTAAGTTTTAATATCATTTGTTTTTAGTTTATTACACACATGATATATGAATTTGTTAATTGATCGACATGATTATTTGTTTATGATAGGCAAGGCGCGAGTAGCATAAGTTGCCCCAACGGGAGAAGTAGGACTTCTAAGGCTAAAGCAAATCCTGTATGGAACATCCTCAAGGTTTGGTAGTTTATTTATCAAATAATTAATATTATAATTACTAATTTATATGTATATTCAACTGACGTTGAAATTAGTTTTGTTGGTAGTCTCAATTTCAAATTGACGGGTGGTCGTGCGGCTATTATGTGATGCTTCATATGCTGAACATAGTCTCCACATCAATTACGGATGGATGGATTAAGGTAATATTTAAACAACTTGTTAAATTATATATTATAGTTTTGAAGATGACTTGCATTGATGTTATTGTTATTACACTACAAAAAAAAGGTTGTTTAGCGACCGAAAATAGTGACCGAATTTTTCGGTTGCTTTTTGCGACCGAACTAGTGATCGATTGTAGGATCTACATGAAATAGTGATTAGAGATAATACTGCGACCGAAATAGCGACCGAAATAGAGTGTAGCAGGGCTATCGGTCGCTATTTCCGTCGCTATATGAAGGAACTTAAAAGTCAGTAATTTTATCCCTTCTTAGCGACCGAAATAGCGACCGACTTAAATGCAACGGTTGAAAGCCAGAAATTTTATGTATTCTTAGCGACCGAAATAGCGACCGAATTAAATGCAACGGTTAAATTTTATTTACATTTGCGACCGATATTAATTCGGTCGCTAAACGGCACGGAAAAAAATTAAAATCGCGCGTGTTAGCGACCGGTTGAGTTCTCCGTCGTTAAATTTATGAATTCAAATTTCAAATTAACTCATCCCGCGACCGAATTTAGCGACCATTTTTTATTTAAGTGATTGGCGACCGATTTAGCGACCGATTATTTCGGTCGCTAAATTATAAATCCATAAAATCGTGAAATCTTCCCCTTCTTCCTCATTTCTGCCTTCTCTTCCTTCCTCCCTCACCCATCTTCGATCTTCTCCCTCGCGTTCAGACCGCCACCACCGCCGTCTCCGGTAAGCCTCCGTCCTCCTCCTCCTCTTCTTCCATCTCTTCCCTCTTCCTCTCCTCTCTTCCTTTCCCCTCTTCCTGCTCTGTTTTTAATCCCCCTCTGTTTCAGCCGCCATACTCCGCCCCTCTGTTTCAGGCCGCCATACGCAGCCTCTCCGGTCACCACGCACGGCAGAGCTCCTCCTACCCTCTTCTCTCCTCAGTTTGTGCATTCCCTGCTCTGCCTTGAGTTAACCATGCATGGACTCTCTATGTATAATTTTTTATTTTGCTTCATTGTTTCATTGCTTGCTTTATTGCTTACTACTGAGAAGAGCTACTTGTGTATTTCATGTGAGTTGTGATATAGGTGACTGTGATTGAGTAGAACACCTTACCATTGTTTCTAATGTAAGTTGTGATTAATGTTGATGTAAATTCCTATTTAAAAATTACTTTGGTTTTCAATTTTCATTCATATATTTATATCATGTAATGAATATTAAGATACATATAATAGATGTCATTATATGAGATGTGAGATTTGTTTAAAATAAGACCTTACCATTGTTTCTAATGTACACGACTTGCTTGTTTATAAAAAAAAAATTATGGTGGTTAGTGGTTACTTGTCAAGTTTAATTCTTATGGGTTATAAATACTTGTTTGGGGGAATTGGTAAAGGTATATGAAGGGGTGACATTAATTGAGATGTGTTGTAGAGATGTAGAGATAATGGCAATAAATTGTGGATAAAAGAGATTGAGACTGATATTACAGACATTAATTTGTAATTAATCTTGTTAATAGATTAATATCTTATATTTAATACTGAGATTTGTGGAAGATATGTTTTGATATGAGATATGTGAGATTTGTTTGAACTAGAAAATTAAGAATATGATTACGAGTTGCTTAAGAGAAGGTAAAATTACAGGGAGAGCAAAGAGTTTTGACAGGAGAGTAAGTGTGGCTACTTTGCCAATTACGTTTTTTTGCTTGAGTATTGGTAATTGTTTCCTATTTATTACCCATCTCATTTTTTTGTTTCGTTTTGTGAGAGAAGTCATAAGATTAATTGTTGCACGGTTGCGAATATGAGGGGTATATATGGTTATCAAGCTTTATCTATTAATTTAATTTAACATTTGTTACTTGAAGTCTATAACTTTATGTAAGTAATTTAAACCATTCTATTGATAGGCTATTCACCCATGGTTCTTCAGTTTCTGAATCACTTCTTTTTGGTGATTGATGATTTCAGAAAGCACATGAAATGACCATGGTCTATTTCATTGTATTTGAGTGTACCTTATTTGATGTAAATTTATTGAAGGCTGGTACTTATATCTGAGCATGTTCATACATTTGGATTGCTATGAAGAATAGTTTATTCTCTTTAAAATAAAAATCTTTCAATAACAATGAATCAATGTAATTAGAATAATTTGATATGTATTTATTGATAACTTGTTTGGAAATGATTATGGAATCATATTTGTATATATTTACATTATAAGCATTGGAATGAATTGATAAAGTGTTATTAGTTCGTAAATGGCATGACTTTGTTGTTGTTAATATTCATTTACTAATTTAAAGTCCATGAGCTTAATTAGAAAGTCTCTTCTTGAAGCCAACAAATGCGAGTCTCTTAGATAATGAAGGATTAAGTATAGGGTTAGATAAAATGAAGGGCTAGGCACAGTTTGCCAGGCACATGCATGACGGGCCGTCATCATTAAAACATTATTCACATTAGCAAGCAGCTTTGTACACAATATTATGAAAACAACTCTGGTTTTTTACTCATTTGTTTTATTAGGAAATGGAGCTTTCCAGAAATAGTTGTTGATGACCATCCTTACTAGGTTATCTAGGCACTTCCGGTAGGAAAAGTCCTCTCTATGACCATCCTTCAAAACGACGTAAAAGCATCTGCTTTCCTGAAAACTACTAAGTTTGCTAATATGTAAAGTTGCATGTGAAGTTGCATTTCTTTGTTCTATTTTAACATGATAGTATGCTACATGGATCTTTCCATCTTTTCTTATTATCAATACTATATATCTTGTTGTTTGTTAGTGGAGAGCTGAGCTCAATAGGAAGGTATCCTGCCTGAAAGGCAAGATGCTGATTGTGTGCTGATAATTTAATATTTATGCATGCATTTGCAATTATGTGTTGTTTGCATGTGTATTGTAATTTGGTTTTGATTTTGTGATGGTGTTGATATGCCAATATGTGAGAATAGATATGTTAAAGGATCTTGCTTGACAGGTGTTTATTATATTGTTTACAAGGAGATGTTATAGTTGCTGTCCTGAAAACCCGTATGGACATAGGTTCAGTGTTTTCCTTATAACTGTTTCTGTAGAACTATTTTGTTTATGATTCTTATTTTATGTCATTAGTTGTTAAGCGATAGATTGAGAGATTATAGAATGCTCATGTGAATGGTTTATGTGTTTTGTTTTATGTCATTAGTTGTTAAGCGATAGATTGATTTATGAGTTAAGTTATTCAATCTTATGATTAAATGATTGTGAAACACCATTTGGCATCCAAAGGTAGTAACCATGCTAATCCTCTCTATGACCATCCTTCAAAACGACGTAAAAGCATCTGCTTTCCTGAAAACTACTATGTTTGCTAATATGTAAAGTTGCATGTGAAGTTGCATTTCTTTGTTCTATTTTAACATGATAGTATGCTACATGGATCTTTCCATCTTTTCTTATTATCACTTGATAAAGTTTAGACATATGACTTGTTTTCCTTATCGTTTTATCAGAAAATAGACCCGACTAAATGTTTTGAGACAGCCATCCATATAGACCAGGTACAGTATCTCATCAACTTAAGAATAACGATCGGATTCACGTAATGATGGTTAAGGCATAAAATAATCATTTACTAAATTGTTCTTGTGTATTTGCAGGATTTGATTTCAATCCCACGATCATTCTACCGTCGTTGGGGACAACAAATACCGCGTGTTGTGACTATTGAAGACAAAAGCGGAAATCTGTTCAATGGGAATATAGTAATCCATGAGGATCGCCCATATTTTGTAACAGATACAAATGGTATCAGGGAGTTGTATTTGTTGTCCACTGGTGCATTGACAAAGTTTAAGTACCTTGGGGGTTCTCGTTTCTACATGTTCATCCCTTTGGAAGATTGATGAGTTTTGATATTTTGATTAGTACTTATTGACTGTGGTGTATTTTTATGTTTTGATCGTTAATTAATACTTATTAAACTTTTTTTTATAAACCATTATTAAACTTGCGTTAATTAATGTATATGTTTTCTTGATCATATTGACTGTGGTGTTTTGGATCGTTAGTACATCATATTTATGTTTTCTATTTATTTAAAAAAAATATTGGTGTATTTTGTTTATATCAGAAATTAAAAATCAATGGGGTAATAGTTGAAAAACTATATTTGGTCGGCAGGATCATTACAGGAAAAAAAAATCAAAATTTTGCGACCGAAATAGCGACCGAATATCGGTCACCAAATTAGGCGAGCTGGTATGCGACCAACTATACGGCGACCGAAATATATACTTTTGCAACCGAAATATCGGTCGCAGATTTGCGACCGAAATATAATTTCGGTCGCTAAACATTTAGCGACCAGGGTTTCTGCTACCCCCTTAATTCGGTCGCTAATTCGGTCGCTATACAGTATAGCAACCGAATTATCATGTTTAGCGACCGAAATCTTCGGTCGCTAAATAGGTTTTTTTTGTAGTGTTATTTGAACGTGTGTAGGCATTTAGCGACCAATCGCCTATTTAAGAAGATGAGTTAAGAGACTTGAGGATGCGCTTCGCTGAATTCTTCTTCAAGTATGCGGCTGAAAAAGGAATTGACAAGATACCTCCGCAATACTTAGATAAATAGTTTTTTTGTTAGACTTTAGAAACTAATTAATAACATGTATATATATATATATATATATATATATATATATATATATATATATCCTTAGATTGGTAGTTTTGTTTTTTAGACATTGGTGATAAAATTTTTGTTTATATATATATGTGTTTTTGTTGTTAGTCCCCCCATTGTTCCATTTTTCCTTTGCAATTCTGTAATGTGTGTGATATTCTGTGTTACTGGGATATTTACTGAATGCAGGGATAGCTGAGGGGAGTGATATTTTAAAACTGAATTTAAAAAAAAAAACCTATTAAGGCAGTTGTATCAAACAACTGACGTTAATAGTATTTTATAAAATATAAAGTACACTATTAACGTCAGTTGTTTATTAAAAATGACGTTAAAATTAAACCTTTAACGTCAGTTCTTTATAACCACTGACGTTAGTTTTAACAAAATTAACGTCCGTTGTCTTAAAGAACTGACGTTAATAGTTTTATGTTTAACGTCAGTTGTTTAAAAAACCGACGTTAATTTTTACGAAATTAACGTCGGTTTTGTTAAGGAACTGACGTTAATAGTTTTATATTTAACGTCAGTTGTCAACTGACGTTAAAATATTAACTATTAACGTCAGCTGTATTTACGTCAGTCAGTATTCTGACGTAAAAAATCAATTTTAACTGACGTAAAAAGCACTTATTGCACTAGTGATACTATGATACCTCATCCTCGTCCTCGATGAGATCCTCCTCGATCTCCTCGTCAACCTCCGGAACTAGGAAAATCGGTGCTGTAGGTGACGCTGGCGCTGCCTCGTGCAAGGACTGAATCAACGACTGCTGGTGTACTAAGTCTCCCGCCTCCACTAAGGTCCCGTCGCTAATGTACCAGTAGTGGTACATACTGACCCGGTGTACGTAGCGCTGCAGGCGCCCGGGTTATTCGCCCACATGCTTCCATCATCAGCATTGTCAAAGTGCAGGGAACGTATCCCCGAATATGATATTGGACCCATACGGTTCATCTGTACTCGAATATATATAGAAGCATAGTAGAAACCCAACATGAAATAAATAAAGCAAGGGTGAGATACCAATATTGAGATTCATTATGATAACTATATGTACGACACCCAAACAAAACCATCATATATATATTCAATAAATATTTCCAACCAGTGGGATTCATACCCGACAATCATGATTTTTCAAAAATGCATGGCGCTTCAATATCCATCCTATGAGTCTTGACCTTTTATTCTCCGGAGATTCCTAACTTCCCTTCTTAGAGCAATGATTAGGCTGCGATACCCCTTAACACAATTGTCTCATGAGATCGGCCTCTAAATTTAGGTCCGACTCCAATTGTTCAAGGATGCCACGATGGAGAACCTAAAATAATATTGGAATAGTTCCCCATTGAGTACATTCGTGCCGGGTAACCAAATTCCACAACCCGAGGTTGCAAAACCCCGAGTATTCGCCGGATTTTCGAAGCCCGAATGTCCCTAAGACCCAAAGACCCTATAATTTATCTTTGGTCCGTAACTAACCAATTTACCCAATACACCCTTTGTGAAATTATAGCTTGATACATAAGGCACGTCTGCCCAAAATGGCATATCTGCCATACTATGCATGTCAAACCCGTTATTATCATAATTGTTCTTTTTCGTTCGTTTTTCCTTTTGTCGAGGCTTAAAGCTCCCGACTACCCTTTCTCAGGTATTACAATTCCTTCCACCTCCAAAGTACAATTTCCTCTTAGGAACACTATCCCGACGTCTCGGTAATCTAGGTCCTTATCATTTCCTTTATTTCTTCCAAAAGAGTTTTCGTTCAGTGAAACACAAATACCAAAACAAAAATTCCCAAAACTTATCCAAGTTTGTCGGAAAATTTTCGCTATTCTTAAATTCTTTTCCAAAAACCCTTTTCTGATGAAATTCGTTTTAAAACGTAACAAAAATCATTTTTCCTCAAATTCCTTTATTTTTAATTCCAAAAATCCATTAACCCTTTGAAAATCATTTCTGACCCATATATTAATTTTTCTCACGTAAAAAGATCGTTTTTCCCTCATATTGTCGTCAGGCAAGCAAAAACCCTCATTTCTTGAAAAATTACATTCATCAACCTTAAAACAATTTTTAAAAATTCATTTTCTTAAAATTCATATTTGTTTCCATTTTTCCCGTCATTTTCAAAACAAAATGCGAAAGTGAAATTTTTTTTCACGGTTACGTCCTCGCTGTCACTTCTTAACTTATTCTTTTGTTAAAACCTATTAAAATATTATTATTTTTACCTTAAAATTAAATCCATTAATTTTTAAAAAAAACATAAAGTTTTTCCTTTAATATTCTTAACGTTTTATCCTTAATTTCCAATAAGCACTTACCGATGTCAGGCTTCCAACCAATCACAAAATCAACAGAAAATTTCATACAACACAATTTATCACATGCTATCACAACCAACAAAAAATTCACACATCACAATTTATAGCATGCTTTCACAGATAAATCATGCATCACAGAATATTACGCAATAATTTAAAACAAACACCACAAACTACAACACATAATTACAGACACACCAAACAATTTATACACATAGTTATCGAAGCTCCTTAGGTAAACTCCCCTTACCTCTTGAAGTTACAGTTTTCCTCTTTGAAACTTCTCAAAATTTCATAAGCTAGCTTTTGGATCAATGATCATTGAGTATTAGAAAGACATAATCAAGTGTCACAAGTCAAAAAAATGAAAAAAAAATCATCTAACTCATCTAGAGTTAGGGTTCGGCCTTGAAGACAAAAATAGGCTAGAAATTTTATTTGATTTCAATCTCTTCGATACATGATCTTAGAGTACTAGAAAAACAAGATCAAGTGTCATAAATCAAAGATTGAAACAAAAACCATCTAACCTCTAAGTCCGAAACCAAAAATTTGGCTAAAGATTTTAAAAATTATCAAGCTTCTAGATTTAGCAACTAGAAGTATTAAAGAGATTAAATCAAGTGTTAGATTTTAAGAAAATGAAACAAAACTCATCCAATCCTCTTGGAGTAAGTTTCGTCCATGTGTAAAAAAATAGAGAGGAAAATTCTTTTGTTCCATGCTCTTAGATGATGAACATAGAGATCATGATGAGTTCATACAAATTGTAATCACATTAAAAGGGTTTTTCTATGATTTTCTAGAGATTTTTGAAGTTATAGATCTAGAAATTGAAACATGATGATTTTTGACATGAAATGAAAAATGATTGAAAGGAAAGATGATTCATGATCATGGTGATGAGGTTTTACCTCTTGAATGAAGAAAAAGTGAAGAGAATGATCCAAGCTTCAAGAACAATCAATGGAGCTTATGTGTGTTCTTGAGAAAAATGAGAGAAATGAGAAAAAAAATGTCTAAGTGTGGAAATGGGTGTGAGGGCTGCACCTATTTTGATGTAGTGAAGGGTATCTTGATCAAATTTCGCTTCAGACACTCTTGGAATTACATAAAAAGACTAGGGGCAATTTGGTCTTTTCCTTAGATAAATATCTAGATATTATTATGCTTCATTAATGATAGGAAACAAGTGTGTGGTGGATGTGAGGAGGGGCATGTGGCTGAGTTTCACACCACAAGGAGGAGGAGAAGCCAAGTTGAAATTGCCTTAGTCATGACCATGGTTAAAAATAGGATAGGTTAGGTTAGGGGCAAAATGGACATTTCACTCTTAAACTCATCATTACACGTATTAAATGCTAGATGAGTCACCCCTATGACTTACCACCTTAGGTGGCAAAGTGTCTCATCATCCGATGTCGGGTTTTGTCTCTGTACGTCCGTTCTCGACTCCGTCGATTATCCGATTTAGGTTTTAGGCCCGAACAACGTATAATAACTTATTTATTTTTGAAAATTTTCAAAATAATGACTATAGTTGGAAATGGGATTTAAAATCTGCCCATTTCTTTCACGAGTCAAAATTAGGTTTTCTGATCAGTAAAATTTTACTATCAGTGAAAACGCAGATCGGGTTCCGTCTGAATTTTCAACCCAAAATTTATCCATAACTCTCTACGATAATGTAGAGTATAAATATGACTTTGGTTTATATACCCAAAATCATTTTGTAAATCGCAGATAAAAATATAAACGTTTATTTATATTTATACCGATATTAGAAACCAGAAAAATCGGGGTGTTACACTCCCCATCTTATTAACCCTCTAATTAATCTTAATCCAAAAGCTTAAATTATTTCATTAAAACACCAACATGTAGACACCAAAAAAAGAAAAGAAATCACGTTCTTTTCAGCTTCTCTCCTCCACCGTCCCAGTTCTTTCTCGATACATCTTCGTGTGCTCTCTCCCTGGTCACTAACAAACAGCCATAGAAGACTCGTGTGATTCGTTTTCTTGTCCCTCCCCATTCTGGTTGTAATCGGTGGGTAACAATTGAAACCACCGTGGTATGTCTAAATCATTGTTCTGGTTCTCAGGGTCGGATTTTGATTAAAAAAATTGGGGGAGCCACCAAACAGTAGTCAAAATGATTTACTTAAATTTATAATTAGTCATGCATAATTTTATGAAGGTAAAGTAAGTAAACATTCAATTTGTGAAATCCTAATTATTGCTTGTTTATCTTGCAATAGTACGATGCACGCAAGGGATATTAGGAAGCTTGAAACATATGTGATATCTAAGGAGAAGAAAGATAATTATAGTGTGTCCTAATGATGTTAGAGTTGAAAATAATACCCGTTTTGATGAAGTTGTTTAACTATTTGAATATTTTTAAATCAATAGGATCTAATAATAATATTCCACACAAAAATGATAGTTTTAGGTTTTGCATGTAATATATATTATACAAATTATTTTAAGGATATCATACATAATTTTTGTTTAACAATTTAAATATTTTTATATAAATAGGGTCGAATAATAATATTCCACAAAATAAAATACAGTCTAATTTTTATGTACTGTAAATGTAAAAGATTTTTACACTAACATCCAATAATATATTAACAAATCAACATTATTGTTACACACATGTCAAAATATCAATGGATGTCAGTGTAAAACTTTTTAGGCTTAATTGTACTTTTGGTCCCTCAACTTTTTCAATTGTGTGATTTTGGTCTCTCAAAAATTTTAATTATACTTTTGGTCCCTCAATTTTATCATTTGTGCGATTTTGGTCCCTCAAAAATTTAATTGCACATTGACTAGTCATGGACGGAAGGACTAATTTTGCACAATTCGACAAATTAGAAAACTAAATGTGCACTTAAATTTTTGAGGGACCAAAATCGCACAATTGAAAAAGTTGAGGGACCAAAAGTACAATTAAAATTTTTAAGGAACCAAAATTACACAATTAAAAAAATTGAGGGACCAAAAATACAATTAAGCATTTCACTTTCTTGTTTTCGGAAGTTTCTTCTCTGCACAGACTCGTTCTGGGCTCGTCATTCTTTTCTTCCAAATATCCTTCTCTCACGTCAACTTTCGGTGTTATCAGGCGATTATTCGGTCATTTATTTTAGATTTTGATAAAATTGAATGTTAAAGAATTGATTTTAAAAAAATTAAAGTTAAAAAAATGATTGTTTGGTAACAATACTTTAAAAGTGTGTTTAGAAGAATTGATTTTATTGGATGATAAAGTAAAATCACTTTTGAAGTGTAAATATATAGAATTTTATGAGTCCTACATCTAGAATCAATTATTTTCAATAAAAAAGCTAGAAATTTTTGCTTTCACAAAACTCATTTTTGACCTACCAAAAATTAATTATTTCCAACGAAATTTCGTAAACAAACATATAAACAATATCCCAAATACATAAACAGGAATCCAAACTTTAAAAAATTGCTGTTTCCATCGAGAATAATGTCAACCAAACAGATACAGTAGATTTGGTAGAGTGGAGTGATTTTGGTGAACACTGACATTGGGGGGCTGTTTTACATCGTGTCTTACCATATAGATTAAACCTAGAAATTCTTTTTAATCGGTGGTTTTTTTCCTTGGAACACGATTTCTTTGTGACAGGTTGAGGTGTCAATTGCATTGAGAGAGCTACAGACGTGTCTCTTGATGGGTGATTTAGGACCGATTTTTACAATTTTTGTTTTTTATTTTTTTTAGGGTTTATTGTTTATATTTAATTTATAATTATAATTTGTTGGACACTATGGTTGGTTAATTTTTGGGTGTTATAAAAGGGTGTCATTGTTACTGAAATCGGTGTGGGGTTGAGCTCAATGTTTTTTTTTTATAGTTATTTTGGTTTTTTGGGTATTGATTCTTTCTTTCTTTCATAGATTGATAGATTGATACATCGGTGGAGTGCATTTTTTATGGCCGTGTTTCTCCTATCCGTAGGTCATTAGGTAGATTAAAATGCGCAGAATTTTAATGAGTGTGAATCTTTTTAGCATCTGATCTGATTTGATTACTAGGTTATTAGGTTTTATTTTTTATATACTTAGACTTCTTTGATCATCCATCCATTGCATTACATTACATTGCATTTCAAATTTTAGTTTCCCTCCCAAATTTGTTTTGAAATTTAAGTTTCTGATTGCCTATAAATTGGTTGTTGCTTTTGTTGGTATCTCACTTTAGTTCAAGCTTATTTGCTTTGTTTACTTATTGTCAATCATCAATTATCAGTTAACAGTTATCAACATCAATATCCTCATTTGGACTGTCCCTATGTTTAACAATCCTACACACCAGTTCTTTGGAGATGGATGAATATGTAAAAAACTCTTTTACATTCGTTCTTCTATTTTATCAGCCAATTTTTTTGGTGTTCAGGGTTATTTTTACTGTGGCACTACCTATTTAATTTTTATTATTGTAAGGGTGGAAAAATTCAAGCCACCAGGAAACCTTTACTTCACAAGTTCAGCTCCTGATTGGAGGAGGGTTGTTATTACAAAATGGTGTATATAAATGTGGTGGCAAATGGTGGTGGTTACGAGGTCTCGTCTCACTAATTTAGGCTGATTTTTCTAAGATTTGGTCTTAACTATATCCTCTTTAATGAAATTCTGAACTATGATGACAATCATGAATATTTAATTGGTCAATGAAACTACTATAAAATATTCGTTTGTGTTTTTCTATTTGAAATTATTGATTTCATGATGTAATGTTTTATTTACAATATTTGCATATGTAATCGGTCTTCCGACTTGTGGCTACCTTGAGAGACAGTATAAAAAAGATGGAAAGATAACAAGCATGGTGGTGATCGACCTGACAGACCCAAGGTTAACATAGTTTGGGTCTTATTTCTTTGGCAGCCAAAAAATGTTTTGTTTCATTTTAAACAATTGATGTGTTTTTTTGTTGTTGTTGTTTGAACAGTGGGACACTTGAGTGTGCTTTGTTTGGGGAGTATGTAGATCAACTGAGGAATTTTCTCAATGTGGTGAGAATGTTCAAGTGGTTGTTGTGTTGCAACTTGCAAGGGTCAAGTTCTTTAGAGGCATGCTTTACTTTCTTAAAAAAAAAATTGTTATTCTTTTTATTGGCTGCGGCCATTTTGGTAAATGAGGTTTTGCTTAAAGTTGCCCTGATTTGCAAAAATTCAGGGGGACTGAACAGCACAAAAATTTTTGTCTCCTGTTTGATCTGAAAAGTGGTCAGGGGACAGGACAAAAAAGGGGTGAGGGACAGAACAAAAACCCAAAATTTTGTCCTCACCAAATCATGGGATAAAAAATTGTCCCATGGACAGACTACAAAATTTAATATTATTTTGTTTGTGCTGTAACTCAAGAATTTGTTCTATGTTGTACTGTCTGTCCTATATTGTCCTGATACTTTTTGCAAATAGAACGCACCCTCTATCTCCTTTGTTTTTTCAGGAAAGACAGTCATACAAAACAGTATGAATGCTACATGTCTGTTATTTAACCCAGATATTGAAGAAGCCATTGTTTTCAGGAATGGGTATCGATTATTTTCCCTGTGTTGCATAATGTGATATTTATAAGTCTAAATCTTCTTTACTTTGTTCTTATTACTTAACTTAGCCACCCTTTAAATTTTAGGTACAAGGTTAAGGTAGAAGTTGCTCGTGTGACAGGAACGGCTATGTTCATTCTCTTTGACACTGATTCAAAAAACCTGTGAAGAATTGCTTGCTCTTCATTTTGCGGTATTTTTTGCTTTATATTTTGTAACCATGTACTATGTACATATGATCACTTTGCTTTTCATTTTGCTCTTATGATCAGTTTTCTGTTGTTTTTCCTCTCATTTGGTGTCCCAATTGTTGCTGATACAGGAGGCATCTGGAATTGGACCCAGATTTACTTCAGACTCTTATTGGAAAGAGGATGCTATTTAAGGTTGAGACAAAGATGGAACAGGCTTTCCAGTTTGAGGGCACTTTCCCTGTTAGAAGGATTTGTAATGATGAAGTTATTATTTCAATGTTTCATCTAATGGGTGCAGATTCAACCACCTTTCCCTAAGGTGGACACTCACATTGTGGATTTGAAGGAACCAATATCTGTGAGCGGATTGGAAAGAAGATGCTATTTAATGTTGAGACAAAGCTGGAACAGGCTTTCCAGTTTGAGGGCACTTTCCCTGTTAGAAGGATTTGTAACGATGAAGTTATTATTTCAATGTTTCATCTAATGGGTGCAGATTCAACACCTCTTATGGCTGTATTTGCCCCACCTTTCCCCAAGGTGGACACTAACATTCTGGATTTGAAGGAACCGTTATCTATGAGCGGTTTATACTTTGTTATTAGTTATTTTGTTTTCAATTCTCACCTTATGTTACTGCTGAAATTTTTTTATTTTGGTTGCTTCAGCAAACAAATTCTGAAATTATATATTGGGACATTTGTCTCACTGGGAGATAGTCAATTTGGTCTTCCCTCTCAGTAGTCTCCTCCAACTAGGAGGACCCCTGCAAAGAGGAAATTGGATGCTGAATTTGCTACTATCCAAGAAGAATACTCTGTTAGTGGGCTAAAGTCAAATTCGGTTATTGATGTGGAAGAATATGTTGTTCCAGATTGTCAGCTGGTTTCTATGGTTTGGAGATCTTTCTCAAAGTAGGTTTATTTATTGTATGCTTAGAAGTTGTGGTGTGGTTGTTGGTTGACCATTTTTGATGAGCTGTGTGTTTGGTTTTGGATACTGGTATCTATCAACTTCCAAATTCAAACACATTTGCCTCTGGACCGTTGCATTTGAAAGTTTGGTTAGTATTTGCTTTTTACTATGCATAGGGAGTAGTCTATGGATGTTTTGGGACACTTTTGTGGGGCTGCATTATAAGTAGTGATAGATGATAGAATCTGTTCCGTCCAAATATCTCGGATGAGAGATACTCGGTCGAAGAAAGTCTAGTGGGTTTGTTTTGGAGTTAGCTTTACAGAATGTGAATTCTGCTCCTACGTATCCAAATGGGAATCAAAACAAACGTAGTTCTTAGTGAGGGGGTTGGACCCCTATTTATAGAGATGTTTTAGTGTAACAGTTTGAGTAGGACTGTTATTGAGATCCTATTTGTTAGGATCGGGTTGTTATTGTAGTTAGATAATGATATGGATAAGGCTCCGAGTTATACGGAGAGATATTTGGACCAACGAGATATTCGATCCAGTCAGTTGTGACCGGACATCTTAGGACCGAGATATCTTCATCTGCGGCCTGTTGTGGAAAAAGCCCGAGTAATCATCCTCGGGTATTAAGTGCATTAATAGGTCTTCGGCTTTATGGGAGTTCGGGTCGCTCAAGACCCATTTACAAGAATAAGCTCGGCCGTATTGACAAATCCTTGGCCTTATATTTTCGGCCAGTACACAAGCCCCCCTAGCTCTGAGCTTAAACAAGCGAAAGAGTTGACAAGTATTAAACCGAGCTTATACTTCGGCCACGTGGACCTTCGTATTTCCAGTATTTTCAAGGCTCGAACTCGGACTTAATAATTCAATAACTCGAACTCGGCTTTTCGTAATTTCAATGGCTCGAACTCGGCCTTAATAATTTAATGGCTCGTACTCGACCTTTAGGCTCGAACTCGGCCTTTAGGCTCAAACTTGGCCTTAACAATTTAATGGCTCGTACTCGTCCTTTAATAATTTAGTGGCTCGTACTCGGCCTTTAGGCTCAAACTTGGCCTTTAACAATTTCAATGGCTCGAACTCGGCCTTAATAATTTAATGGCTCGTACTCGTCCTTTAGGCTCAAACTTGGCCTTAACAATTTAATGGCTCGTACTCGGCCTTTAGGCTCAAACTCGGTCTTTAATAACTTCAATGGCTCGAACTCGGCCTTAATAATTTAATGGCTCGTATTCGGCCTTTAGGCTCGAACTCGGCCTTTAGGCTCAAACTTGGCCTTAACAATTTAATGGCTCGTACTCGGCCTTTAGGCTCGAACTCGGCCTTTAAGCTCAAACTTGGCCTTAACAATTTAATGGCTCGTACTTGGCCTTTAATAATTTAGTGGCTCGTACTCGGCCTTTAGGCTCAAACTTGGCCTTTAACAATTTAATTGACTCGAACTCGGCCTTTAGGCTCAAACTTGGCCTTAACAATTTAATGGCTCGTACTCGGCCTTTAGGCTCGAACTCGGCCTTTAGGCTCAAACTTGGCCTTAACAATTTAATGGCTCGTACTCGGCCTTTAGGCTTAAACTTGGCCTTTAACAATTTAATGGCTCGTACTCGGCCTTTAGGCTCAAACTAGGCTCAAACTTGGCCTTTAACAATTTAATGGCTCGAACTCGGCCTTTAGGCTCAAACTTGGCCTTTAACAATTTAATGGCTCGTACTCGGCCTTTAGGCTCAAACTTGGCCTTTAACAATTTAATTGGCTCGAACTCGGCCTTTACAATTTAATTGTTCGTAGAATAAACACATCGGCAAAATAATAAAATAGAACAATGTCCATAATAAATTCTGTTATTGGATAAAAAAGTTTGTGGTGTGCCTCGTTAAAACCTTCTCGGTCAAAACCCTTTTTTTTTGGAATAAAATACCAAGGTAGGAAAAAGAGTACATCGCCTGATCATATACATCAACTGTAGCTTAGTGCACTGATCGGGCTGTGATCCAAGCTGGAACTTCTCCAACTCCTCAATGGGTTGTGGCCGTTGTTCTTGCATGTCAATTCTCGGGTCTAGTTCTGACAGAATTTACAGACTTGTCTTTTCCTCTGTCTAGTGTTTCTGCAGATGTAGGTTTGAGCTTGCTTACACGCAAACTATCAGCATAGCACTGTCTTGCCATTTTCTGATCCGCCCGGATAGCAACTATGTCTCCCGAGTTGGAAGGGAATTTCATTGTGAGGCGGGGAGTAGAGACCACGGCTCCCATCTCGTTCAAAGATGGTCTTCCGATTAAGACATTGTACGATGTTACTGCATTAACCAACACGTACCTGACCAGAATAGTTTTGGACGCTTTGCCATCTCCAAAAGTAGTTAGGAGGTCAATGTATCCTCGGGTATCCACCTGTTCCCCAGGAAAGCCGACGAGCTTACTGTCGTATGGCTGAATAGATTTTTCTGGGATCCCGAGCTTCTGGGATGTTTAATAATATAGGATATCAGCCGAGCTTCCCTGGTCGACGAGAGTTCTCTTGACCGAGAAGTTGGTCAATTGCACTGTGATTACCATTGGGTCATCCTGATTAGGATCCACACCCAAGAAGTCTTCATCTTAGAAAATAATCGATGGGGAAATCCTCGGGGGTTTGCCAGCTACCGAGTTTACAGCCCGAATAGCCCGCAAGTGTTTTCTACGAGCTGAACTCGTTGTGCCTCCTCCCGCAAATCCACCTGAAATAGTGTTTATTACACCTCGGACAGTATTATCCTCCTCCCTCCTTTCATTCTGATCTTCCCTATTTTCTTCTCTTTCATTATTTTGCCGACCGCCGCCCCTTCCAAGGCTTTGGCCACCTCCTCGTCTTCTATCTCTGCCACGACCTTCACCATTGCTGTGATTTCTCTGAATGAAATTATTCAGATGACCAGCTTGCACTAACTCTTCAATCTTGTCACACAGGACCCAGCACTCCTCGGTGGTATGCCCGTAGTTACGATGGTACCGACAATGCTTCTCGCCGATCAAGATTGCAGGGCGTGTGGGCCACGGTTGGGAGCTGCAAAAGTTCTGCGTTGTAAGCTTCCTCAAATACCCGAGCTCGATTGGTGTTGAGGGGGTATAGTACTCATACTTTGGCCCCCTATGCTCGAGATGTGTTTTTGAATTTCGATTGTCACCTCCGCCCCCTCCTCTTCTCTCTCCCTTCTTGTCTATCGGAATCATCGGTTCTTTCCCTTTTCTTAGACTCTTCTATTTCCTCCATATTAATGAATCCGACAGCTTTTCTCCTCAACTCATCCATACTGGATGGAGGCTTCCGAGCTAGGTGTCTGGCAAAAGGGCCATGCCGTAACCCGGTCAGAATAGTATGCAGTGCGACATCGGCACTGAGATTCCGTATGAGGATAGTCTCTTTGTTGAATCTAGCCATGAAATCACGCAGGGACTCATTCTTTTCTTGCCTAAAGTTTACCAACGAGGCCGAGGTTTTTTGATGAGCCCGGCTCATGGCAAACTGAGCATTGAACTTAGTCATGAATGTGTCAAAGGAGTCAACTGACGCTGGCGGTAGCTGGGTGTACCATGTCAACGCAGCATCCTTCAGAGTAGTTGGAAAGACTTTACACATGACAGCATCATCGTCGGTAAAGAGGTACATCTGAGTAGTGAAAGCGTCTAAGTGACGCTCCGGGTCTGAGGTGCCATCATACCTGTCAATGTTTATTGGTTTGTAGTTGGCTGGTAGGGGAACTTCCATGATGGCGTTTGTGAAGGGATGTCTAGGCCTCTGCATGCCGGTCCTTTCATTAAGCCTATTTACCTGAAGTGAAAGTTCAGGGGCCTGCCTAGGAAATTCCTCCTCGTCTACTCGGTCCATATGATGAGAAGCCCGGAGTTGTGGGCCTCATTCTCTGCGCGAGTTTCTGGATCCTTCATTCTCAGCTGTCCGACGCTCTCTCTCAGGAGGAGAAGAGGCGGACCTTTCTCTGCTCTATCCTGGTTCGCGACGGCTGTTCTGTCGCCGAATCTCCTCATTCTCCCTTCTCAGCATGGCAATCTGCGCGAGAAGTTCTTGGATAATGGGGTTGTTGGTCGTCATAGCCGGGTTTATGGACCGTTCCCCATTATCTCCGTTGTTAGCATTCTCTGGCTCCTCTCTCCTGCAGTTCCCGCTCCTTGTTCTCACCATTGTTCGTGGTATGGGAAAGTTTTGCTTCGATCCCCACAGACGGCGCCAAATGTTTCGTCCAAATATTTCGGATGAGAGATACTCGGCCGAAGAAAGTCTAGTGGGTTTGTTTTGGAGTTAGCTTGACAGAATGTGAATTCTGCTCCTACGTATCCAAATGGGAATCAAAGCAAACGTAGTTCTAAGTGAGGGGGTTGGACCCCTATTTATAGAGATGTTTATGTGTAACAGTTTGGGTAGGACTGTTATTGAGATCCTATTTATTAGGATCGGATTGTTGTTGCCGTTAGACAATGATAAGGATAAGGCTCTGAGTTATACGGAGAGATATTTGGACCAGCGAGATATTCGGCCCAGTCAGTTGTGACTGGATAGCTCGGGGCCGAGATATCTTCATCCGTGGCCTGCTGTGGAAGAGGCCCGAGTAGTTATCCTTGGGTGTATTAATAGGTCTTCAGCCTTATGGGAGTTCGGGTCACGACCCACTTACGAGAATGAGCTCGGTCGTATTGACAATCCTCGGCCTTATATCTTCGGCCAGTACATAATCTAACCATGATGGGTTATGATATGTGTAAGGTATTGAAAATCTATGAATGTAATGCAATGTAATGGCACTACTATATGGATGAAAAGTTGTATTTTCTTTTACTCATTCTACCCTAGTTTTTTATGTCTATTTTTATATTTATGTTCATATCTCAATTGCTCATTTTGCCTTAAAAAAAATAAAATCACAAATTCATATGTCAAGAGTACTTCAATTCTTAAACATCTCAATAAAGTAATATAACACAAGTAATGAAGCCAGCTCATTCAGTAAAAATTTAAGCATTAAATTATTTCCATTCTACTTATTACCGATTCTTCTACATTATATGGGATATATAGCAAATTGTAAAAATTGGGTTATGACTCTCTGGAGTATTTGGAGTTGCCGAAATTTAAAGATATGGGAAGGCGTTGAAGAGGATCCTAGTACAATTTGGTTCAGGGGTAGTAACGTATTGCATGAATGGTTGAGAGCTTGTGAGATCAGTGGTAGCCATAATTCTGGTTCCAGTGATATTATAGTTCAGGAGCGTTGGTGTAAACCACCCCTTGGCTTTGTTAAATGTAATATTGATGCTTCTTTTTCCCCCAACAACAACCGGGTTGGTATTGGAATGTGCTTGAGTTCCTGGGAGCAAAGACTCATTGGTTAGCCTATTATGGACATTCATTTGGGGAGGCGGCTGACCTTTATTTTGCTATCAACTGGATGAAAGAGTTGCAAAGGGACAAAGTGATTTTTGAGCTAGACTCCAAGATAGTGGTTGATAATATGTCTTCATCTTGCAGTGATTTGTCTGATTTTGGTGCATTTATTTTGTCTTGTAAGGATTTGATTTCCGTTTTTTGTCCAAACTCTTATGTGGAGTTTACTAGCAGGCATGCCAATATGGTTGCTCATAACCTTGCTAGGGTGACCATAGATTTTGATAGTCCACATCTTTTCTCTGATATCCTTACATGTATTGACTCTTTGATAATTAATGATATGCAGTTTTTATTGTAAAAAAAAAAAAACTATTCTTTTTGCTGTTATGTTTCATACATTGTTATATACTATTTTTTTTTTAAATGAAAGATATTATATACTAACATTGTCATTGAATAATCATTATTATCAATATTATCGAGGGTTGGCCTAAGCTACACCATCCTAAAATTACACCCCTCCTTACATCACCCATGTGGCAATATTGCCACATGGATGGTCAAAATGTCAACTGTTGTAGTTATATTAATACTATATTCAAAGCTTGTATGTACAGTATACTGCAGTATAATATATGTATTTTTAGTATTTATATATTTTGCCCAAAAAAAATTACTTATTATTTTTAATATCTGAAATAATGTATTTGTTAATTTTTTTTCATGTATTACAGACCAAAAATACATTAAAAAAAATTTATATGTACAATATACTGCAGTATAGTATACGTATTTTTAGTATTTATATATTTTGCCCAAAAAAAATTACTTATTATTTTTAATATCTGAAATAATGTATTTGTTAATTTTTTTTATGTATTTTTGGTCTCTCTATTACGTAAAAAAAAATTAACAAATAAATTATTTCAGATATTATAAATAATAAGTATTTTTTTTGGGCAAAATATATAAATATTAAAAATATGTATACTATACTGCAGTATAGCTTTGAATACAGTATTAATATAACTTCAACAGTTGATATTTTGGCAATTTAATTGATCCACAAATTGTCACATGGATGATATAAGGAGGAGTATAATTTTAGGGTAGTGTAACTTAGACCGAACCTATTATCGATACTAAACTTATATAATGAACTTCACGGTAGGCATTGGCACGTTTCTCTGTTACAAATTATAATTGTAATGAATTATACATTATAAATTATATACATTTTGTTATTTGTTATTATTATATTATACATATATGAATAATGCGAGGGTTATGTGTTGTTAAGCACCATTTGATATTTTTTAGTTTACTCCATTTTTAGAATTCAAAAAAAATAAAAAAATTAAATTATCTCATTGCTTTGATGGTTTACCCTTCTTTTACGAAATAATTTATATTAATCTTACTTTATTTGTTGCTTGAAACGTTCTTGATTTTATAATTAAATTGCTTACTAACTACACCTATACTTCCTAACGATGAAATCAAATTAGATTGCTTATTTTGTCTAATCTCCTGTGATGTTTTTATACTTTTCAACACTGTTTGTTATGTCATTTGTGTAAAGCTAGCTTCTGTAATATCCCGACTTCCACCAAGATACTACTAAGTACTTATATATAAACCTGATATAGCATAAGGAATAATAGTTGAAAATAGAAAAATTGGAAATTAAGTAAAACATTTTTACAAGAGTTTTTTGAAGAATTGAACATAGTATTGGGTTAATTTAATACAAATAAGCATTTCAACCCTAATTTACAAATCAATCTCATATAAACTTCGACTTTTAGTAAGACTCCAACTTTGATCCGGTCGTGAAATACTATCATATCCTAGGATACTATTGGGTGACTGTCAAGTAATCTCCGGAATTTGCTTATCAGTTTCCAATAAGTACCCGTTATCTGGAACAAAGAGGAGCCTAGTGAGAAATAAATCTCAATGAGTTCCTACTTCAAGCAAAGCATGTGAGTAATCAATATATTATATTTGATCGTCCTTATTAAATTACGTATAGTTACATATATGCACACATATCATAATTAACCTCACATAGTGGTAGAGTTTTTCATAGCCTACTCACCGCAACTAGTTTGCTAGATGTGCACTCTGTGGACTAATGCAGGCTAGAATAAGACTAGTCAAAATCTATACCACTATGAAATTGTTCTCTTATAACTCACCATTTCATCACCAGCTCTTTTTACCGGGTCCTTACTTGGACTGAGTTATTTGATGAAAATGAATCTAAGCATAAGCATTTTAAGTATAAAAACCTTTACTAGGTACCTTAAGTGTGAGTGGACTTAAGACACAGATAGTTTAAACTGGTTGATATGGCAGCCAGAGCTCTATGACAACAATTAGGCATCCCTATATTGCTAGTATCATATCCTAGCCTCCAGAAATGAAGGACTTACAAAACATCTCACCCACATAGATGTTGTGGCCTTAAATAATGGATAGAATAGTTTTGAAACCTTAAGTTTCACTAAATATATACCGTTTTAAATATTTAATGTCATGCTATGATTCATTTTCTTATACATCTTTTCCAATGAAGGCAATTTCATCAAACATTCAGTAACCATACCAAAATGATGGTTTCATTAAACGTCCACAAAAGTACCAATAGTAAAGATATAACACAAATAAAATGTCACACCATTATCTTATAACAGCGATTATACAAAACCAGATGTTATAAAAGAAGCGATGACAGTTTCATAAATATCTGGATCATTTAAAACGCTTCTAACAGCGGGTGTACAAAACTCGATGTTATAAGTGACTTGTAACAACGGTTGTCTTAAGAACCGTCATCACAAGTGAGAAATTCCAGGCATAAGTTCAAACATTGGTTGGTTATAGAATCCACGTTAACATCTTTATTTTCTATCCCCTCCTTTCTCATGCACACTATCAAGCATTTCTACCCAAAAATCCTTTCTTTTGTGCGCTCACACCATTTTCGAACCCTAACCCCTGTGCTCATACTGTGTCGTTCGCCTCCTCGTCGTACCAAAAAAGGTAGGGAGGAAGACGCTTTCACCGTTTCGCTGTCTGTACCCAAACCCCTTTCACCGTTTCACTGGGAAAGGTAGGGAGGAAGACGCCTCTGTTTCGTCCAGCTTCAAACGCCGCCATTCTCCGCTGCGGTAAGCTCGATTAGCCGCCGCTAAACCCTCTAACGACCACCGCCGCGCACCCTCTATCCATTCAAAGGTGAGTTTACATTTCTCTTCCATTTATTTTTCTGGTGCCCTAACCCTCTTCCACAACAACACGAGCCACACTTGGTCCTTCCACCCTTCATTCGATTCAGACACAAAGGCCCGTCCCTCTGTCGAGTAAATTCACATTCCCTGCTAACCTCATTCCATTATGGGTTCGTTGCTGATTATGATTTATTGAATAATTCCCTTGCTTGTATGCTATCTGTCGACTAAGCTTAAGTTTTCTTTTGTTAGATTTAGGTCATTTTGCGACATTCTAATCATGTTCAGGGGGTGGCTATGGTGCACCACCCACATTTTACACCACCCACTACACCACCCATGTGGTAAATTTTGGGCCAATCAAATTGTCACATAGGTTGGTCAAAATTTTAAACTTTCGAGTTATATTATATTATAGTCAAACTATATGAATACAGTATATTGTAGTACAATATGTGTTTTTTGTATTTACAAATTTAACTCATATTAAAATAATGTTTTTTGATTAAAAAAAACGGATTATATTCCAAAATATTATTGACAACGAACATTATTTTAATTTATATTAAAATATTATATTGTAATATAATCAATTTTTTTAATCAAAAAACATTATTGTAATATGGGTTAAAATTACGAATACAAAGAGTACATACTACAATATATTATATTCATATTTTTGACTACAGTAGAAATACAACTAGAAAGTTTGAAATTTTGACCAAACCCAAGTGACAATTTGATTGATCCAAAATTTGTCACATATAGGAGGTGTAGTGAGTGGTGCAAAATATAGGTGGTGCAGCTTAGCCCAACCCTCATGTTCATAGCCTATTAAAGGCCAACGCTCATGTTCATAACCTATTTCCTCCATCATAGGTATCTTACTAATTCTGCACTTCCTACTAATCTGGATACAGATAGTCCTAAGAATCTTTGACATCCAGCCTTATCCAGTTATTAATTTCTGGTTTTATTTTATTATTGAAACTTAAACTTATCATTTTGGATTGAATGGATTTGATAGCTGATTCTGAGAGAGCTTCTTATGCTACTAATTGTTCAGTGGAATTGGTGGAGACTGAAAGTGGGGTTTCCTGAAATTAAGGTGCATTTGGTTAAAGTGGAGAGGGATTGTGCATTTGGCTAAAGGTGCATTCTGCTGCTCACAAGAACTGTGCAGAGGCCTGGTTCAAGATTAAGGGGAATAGGTGAGTGTGTAAAACCCCATCTTTTCTTATTTGGATTCTGGAACTTGATTTTTTTAGGCTAAACATTCATAGTTTTGGAAAACAAATGAACAATATCAGTCCACCAAGGTGTGTATAACTGAGATTTCTTGATTGCTAGCTGCTGTCTAGTGTGTTGTTCTCAAAGTATAAGGAGTATTCTGTTCTGTTTTGGTGAAAATATTGTGTTCCTGCAGGGTTTGTATTGAGCTCCATGAAGTGTGGAGTTTATATCTTTGGTTTCTTTAGGCCCTGGTGAGTTTTTAGTTACTTAAAAAGTCTGACATTAGCAAATTGAACGTAGTAATTCCTAATTCCTAAATGTCTTAATCTTGTACCTTTACTTTGATTTACTTCACTGAAATTTAATATTTCTCTCTTATTTGATTCTTTCGTTAGACAGTGATATGCACTTTCTTCATTAACTATGTAAATTGTTTCATTACAAGGGTTGCCATTTTAGGTGACTCTTGGAGAGGTTGCCTGGGATGTTAACCATGGGGTGTATTGCTCAAGTACCAAAACATCTTTTATACAGGTATCCATAACCTATGGTTTTCTTAATAACTTCGAGTCCAATTAGCTTTTACTTATGTTGATGTCTCTTGTTGTGATAATTCTGTGATTTAATTATTCAGGACAACTCTCCTTGTGACCAAGCAACGAACATGCGATCTTTACTAACTGGTAGATTTCCAAAAGCTGAATTTCCTAAGGTAGAGAGAGGGACGACGACCTCAAAGGAATTGGAAGAACAAAGACATATTCAGTTTTATAAGTTTATTTTAACTTTTGGTCTAGGTTTTAATAATGTCTTGGGTGATGATTGTCTTGTAGTTTTCAGAAGTTAGAGTATGCGTTTAGGATAGTTTAGAGATGTAGTTGTCGTGTAACTTGAAGTTTCTATCTTGAAATGGTATTATAAGTTGAAGTTTGTATTTGATAATGAATGAATGTTATGGGGAACATGTTTAAGTTCATATCATATGTTCATTTTGATGTTTATTTTGTTGAATACATGACTAAACTGATATAACATTTTTTTTTTAAAAAAAAGACTTTTAACATGGGTTCTGGATTCATCTGATGTTAAAAGTTCACTTATAACAGCAGTTGTCTTAAGAACCGCCGTTAAAAGTGAACTTTTAACAGTGGTTCTTAAGACACTGTTGTTATAAGTGAACTTATAACAGCGGTTGTATAACCGACGTTACAAGTTAAACTTGTAACGTCGATTGATTTAACGACGGCTCAAAATCTGACGGTAAAAGTCAATTTTAATCGCTGTTAAAAGTGCTTCCTGCACTAGTGTTTACACAAATCAAGTGTCATTATATTTACAGTTATCTAATCAGAATTTTCAGCAACTTGGAACTGGGTTTTCCCCCCAAAAACTTTATCAAAATTACACCTTCCAGAGCCTAAATTGTAGCAAAACAATTTTATTTTCTAATGGCACAAAAATGGTTCCAATCCAGTAGTTGTACTGGGAGTTATGACAAGAACACTACATCAACATAAAAACAAATTCTCTGTTTTTGACAGTAACTTGCAAAGTTTGTTACTATTGCATAGAAGACCCATAGAAAATATTTTACATTGATTAATAATACAAGTTTGTTAGGAGACCCAGGACGGTTAGGACATTTATTCTTGTTATGACCCTCATGAAGTGACGTGGTTGCCATATAGAGATATTAACTTGTCACAAGCAGCACTTAGAGATAATATGATGTCACAGCCAGAACTGTTTTGACCAAACTGGCATTGTTTTAGAAACTTATTAACAGTTTAGGGTCCTTTGGAAATTATTTACCAATGGGGGTTCTTTATGACACGCTGACATATATATATATATTTTTGCCCGACAGGTGAAAGGCACCAGTCCAGGTGGCTACTTCAAAGGCACCACTATGACTGGTGGCGCAATATGAGGAGACGCCACTGTGACTGATACCTTTAAAGGTGCACGTCGTAGTGGCACCTCCCAGTGTTGCACCACGTCGGCCGCCCCTCACCCACCCAATTTAATCCCCACCCACCCCCACCCCCCCCAATCGAGCCCCGACCCACCTTCGTCCCCCCCACCCCCCCCCCCCCCCCCCCCCCAAATTAGCCATTTTAAATACCCCATCCCCATTCTCAGTTTCTCACGGTTCGAACACAACCCCACTCTTTATAGGGTTTTTTTTTACTACAGTGTTCTTTTCAAATTGCTGGAAGCTTCGTTTTAATTTTATAAGGTAATTTTTTTATGATACATAATTTATTTAAATGTAATACATATTTTAATTCACTACATTAATTCTATTTATCATTAATGTCATTTTTTTATGCCTCTTGTTATTTTAATTGCTACTTGTTATTAGGGTAAATTTTTATTGCTACAAATTTTAATATGTCGTCACTTTGTCTTTATTTTATTTTAATATGTCGATACTTAAGATATTTAAGAAAATATTTTTTAATTAAAATTTGTTTTATATTACTTAAGTGATTTTTTAAGAGTACTAATTAATATATGCCTTAAAAAAACCACCGCAATGGAAAATAGGAGGTTATATTATCATTCGAATTGCGTGTTGGTTTTTTATTTTAGAACTATGCTATTTCAGATAAATAGTTTTTTATGAATGTTTGAGAAATCACATGAATATGATTTTATGAATGTTTAAGAAATAAACATGGATTGATAAGGAAAAAGAAAAGTAAAAAAAAAAAAAACAAGACGAAACACTATTTCTTCATTTTATCCATAAACATGGGCTGATAAGGAAAAAGAAAAGTAAAATAAACATGACTCTTGTTTTTTTAATTCGTACTTGTTATTAGGGTAAATTTTTATTGATATAAATTTTAATATGTCTTGCTTTGTTTTTATTTTACTTATGTGCCATAAAATAATAATAATAATAATAATAATAATAATAGTTTGTTATTTTATATTAAATAGTTTTTGTTATACAATGTACGTAATTTTCTTTTTTTTAATTTCAGGTGAAAAAATATGGCATCATCTAGTTCACAATCAGGGGCACGTTTAGTAGACATCGACCCGGTGTATACATCATTATTGAAGCTGCAACAAACGCATGTTTCCCAAAATGTATGGAATGGAGCACTCGATCGAGTTCTTAGACCTCGACGTGGATAGTGATTTCATGACGGTGTTTTGGATCTCCTAACACCTATCAAACATTATCTTGAAGCAGTCGGTTACTTAGGGGCCGCCCAAGTTAATATTTCAAAACACTATCACACTGCAGGATGTTGCTATTCTGTGTGGCCTGTGCATAGAAGGTTCCGCGGTGATTAGTGTAACTCATAGAAATTGGAATTGATATGTGGGTGAAATGCTAGGACATATTCCTGCTGATTCTGACCTTAAAGGTTCAAGAATAAAGTTGAAGTGGCTGGAACAACATTTTGAACATTTCTCTCAACAAGAGGATAATGAGTGGTGGAGGATTGTATATATGCGAGCGTATATACTTAGGTTGATAGGTTGTCGGTTGCTCCCGGATAACTATGGAGAATATGTGTTGCTGGGATATGATCTTACAATGTTATAAAATTTTGACAACGCATGACAGTATAGATGGGGTTCGGTTGTCTTGAGTTACCTGTACCGGGAGTTATCCAAAGCAACAAATTACACAGCAAAGGAGATTTGTGGTTTCATGCAATTAGTTCAAATATGCGCATGGGAAAGAATGCCATCCATTGCTCCACGGCTCCTGCATGACGAACAAGCAAACGATACCCCATACGATACACGATAGGTGGCATGTAATATTTGTGGTCATGATTGTTTGTAGCTTATAATTGATGTGATAGACATTTTTTATCAATGAAGGTGGCAGTCAGTGGTAACTTATACGAGGGACATGCACCCCTAGTGTATTATCGAGTTCGGTTTGACAAAATGAAGCGTACAAATGTAAGTAAAAATTTAAAGTTAGGTAAAATTAAGTAATTTTTGTTGTCTCCATCCGAGGAATGTAATTGTATTATTTATTTTCAACGTTTGTAGATTGTTTGGTGTTCGTACGACCACTTGTCCATGGCAACACTACCCATGATATGTCTAGATGTCGTTCACTTATGGAGGGTTGTTGTTCCTTTGATACGCTTTAATATTGTGGAGTGACATCATACCTGACTCGCCTTCCCAACCGGAGGATCGCCAAGATTTGTCTTTAAGGGGTAAACAATACGACGATTGGGGTATCTTTTTGGAAGGAGACATTACATTCTAGAATGCTAGACACTCCAAGGGGCTTTTTGAGAATACTCCATAACATGGTCTTCTAAGTGCACAATCAGAATATATGCAATGGTACCTGCATCGAACACGTCGCTGGGTCAGCAAAGAAGGTGCACTCAAACGATATATGGTAACCTTTAAGCTTCCAAGCATATTGTTGTTGATTGAATTTTATTTTAAGAAATTATTGTTAATAATTATTTACTTTTGTTGTTTTGTTGTAGCTTGATGGGTTGGAGCGACTGCACTACTTAAGTATTCCTGAGAGCCAACCTGAGTTCACGCAAGATGAACTTAGGCAGGAGATCGAGGCCATACTGGCAGCATCGAACGAGGCATATCGTATCATTGAATCTTCTATCTCGGCTGAACCTCCCACACAAACTGCGGAACCAGCACTCCGTTTGAAAACGTGCCAGCAGTAAGGGTCAAGGATCAATCTCTTAGTAGGAGAAGACAACGTCTAGAACTAAAAAATTCCTACACACAACCTATACCGGTTCGCGGACCAAGGATGTATTATGTGCCCACACAGCAGCATAACTTATCGCAGCAATCCGCTCCAACTTATTTTTACTCTGATATTAATATTCCATCTTGTGACCTGAACTTTGCAGACCCTCGTCCATGCCTACTCATTCCCCCATACCTCCAACTTCACCCCATATGTACTTCACACCACCAGTATATAACCCGACTTCTAACACACCAGCTACACCTGACCCTTGGATCGAGCAGATATAGAACACGCCAATGTTCTCTCCTGGATACTCCGGAATGGGTATTGACTTGAATGTTGAATTCTCCATAGTTGTAGACTCTAGCTCCACATGTGAAGGCCATGTTCAAGTTGATCCAAATGTCAGAAGAAATCTACGCCGAGAGGCTTGGGGTAAACGACGACAGTGTATATTGACTCCCGTTCAGCATGATGATGATGATGATCAATAGTTACTTTACAGTTGCAATTTCATTATGTAAAACATTATCTATTTGATATTTTGTACTTAATGGACTCATTTGATATTTTGTTTTGTTAAATTTTGGTATCGACTAGAATTTGATTTATTTATATTATTAAAACACATACTAAGTATATATAATATATGGAAAACAACGTCTAATATTACGTAGCATTAGATTTGTTATATATATGTAATATATGGAAAAACAACGTCCAATATTTCATAGCATTAGATTTATTAAAACAAAAAATATCAACCAAACATAACCCGATGGAATCTAAATATTATCTTCCCTACCATCTCCTCCACTTCCTGATCCTCCTGCTCGTTGAGGCCAGTGACGCCTGTTATGACCCTGAGACATGCACAATCCGCATCGTTGGGTTGGTTGTGACTCTACCCAGTCCATCTCATTACGAACGCGAGTTGACTTGGGTCTCCCTTTCGGGCATAACATCGATACATCCTGCACTAAGGTCCACGGTTGCCGTATCTCTGGTATTTCTTCCTCATTTCCAATCGGAAACTACTGGGGAGTGTAAGCGTTAATGATGTTGTGTCATTTGTATATATCATTAACATACTGAGAATAGTCGAGAATCACGGCTGCACATGCAGTAATCACATGTAAACATGAGAAGTGAAATGCCTGGAATCTTCCACACTGACAATATTTTGTTTGTAAATTGACCATCCAACTATGACCCCCTCTCTGGGTGACCGGATTAAAAGACTCGTCTACCTCAAATCATAGATTCTGGATGTCATATCGGCGGACCTGATGAGAAGAAGCATCTTCTTGCCGTTTCTGGATCGACTTCAATGCCATGTGAGAATATAGTTGATCGCAACTAAGCTTGTCTCTTGCAGTTGCACCCCTCTTAACATAATATTCGACGATCCTGCCATATGTACACTTGACCAAAGCCGTTATTGGTAAATTTCTACCACCCTTTAAAATTTTATTCACACGTTCAGACAAGTTGGTTGTCATGTGTCCAAATTGACGATCACCATCATCTTAAGCCAATGACCATTTCTCCTTCCTAATACCATCAATCCACTTTTATATTTCAGGAATTGTTTCGCGGAATTTCTCAAGCTACTGATCAAAGTTTATCTTGCATGCCGTATATCATATATGAAAATGTCAAATTATTTACGTCATCATATTATTCAATTAAAAAAAATGTAAATGATGTAGTTTGAAGTAGCTTTTAAGCCCAAAAAAGTTGGGTCAAACGTTATGTATGTTGTATGCTAAAATTCCTTTTTGGTCTCTTAACTTATTTTTTAGTTTCAACTTGGTCCCTTAACTTCTAAAAGTTTCAATTTGTTCTCTTAATTTGTCTCTGGCAACACAAGTTAGTCATCTCCATTAATGAGATAGTAACGGTGTTACAATGAGTTAGTAACGGTGTTAACCTTTTGAGTTTAATAACACAAATTAAAGGGCCAATTTGAAACATGTTAGCATTTTAAAGGACCAACTAGAAACTTGTTAACAATTTAAAAGACTAATTTGAGACTCAATTAAAACATAAGGGACTCGGAGTTAACACTGTTACTAATTTCATTGGTGGAGAGGACTAACTTGTGTTAACAAAGACAAATTAAGGGACTAAATTGAGTGGATTCACTCAGTCAAAATTCAGTGGATTCACTCAGTCAAAATGACTAATTAGGGTGGATTTCAAACAAAAAAAAAAATCAATCCAATACGCCCCTTGATGTGCTTGACTAAATTCCATCCGACTTAGTTTGGTGCACCCAATAAAATGCAGTCTATTAATATATTTGGAAGTTGGTTTCAACTCAAATTGATTTTTCTACTAATTTCTAGAGATTTTTGAAGTTTCTATATCTAAGAATAAAAAATGAGTGAATATGGCATAACTCTCAAAATGAATGAAAAGGAAGACTTAGATGAGTAAGAGTATAGAGCATTACCCTTGAAAACTTGAAGACAATGATGAGGATGAACACTTGAAGAAGTAGAACTATGGAGCTTGAAGTGAAGAAAGTATGCTTAAGTGAAGTAAAGTTGAAAATGAAAGAAAATGAGTGTTTATATAGAGGGAGAGAGAGAAAGTGGCATGTAGGGGGGAGAAGAGTGAGTTTGGAGAGCAAGTTTTGGTTAGGGAGGCGTTGGGTTGTAAAAAGTGAGAGAAAAGTGATTTTTGAATTAAAGTATATTATAATTTGAAAAGTGTAATCATGACACTTTTCTAGGATGTGACTAGAGACTTCCATCAACATGTCCTACTTTTCAACAAGCCACTTCAAACCTTTTTATCTCCCTCTTCTGCTCCATTGCGTATCCGGTTAAGGTTTTCGATCGTAGTTTTCAACAATTTCACCCGAATAAAATATTTTTTTTTTTTCGAACGAAAATTTTAAAAAATGACCAAGACCATTGGAAACACTACAAAAATACTAATCGTTTCGTTCACGGGTCAAAATTAGGTTTTCTGTTCAGTAAATTTTTACTTTCAATGAAAACGCAGACTAGTTTTCGTCTGAATTTTCAACCGAAAATTTTACCGTGACTTTCTTCGGTGGGGTAGAACAAGACAATAATTTTAGTTTATCTAAAATTATTCTCTGGATTTTAATAAAATAAATACATATTCACATGTATTTACAGTTATATAAAGACAGAAATCGGGGCGTTACATCTGCAACTCGAGGCGATGTTAAGATCTGGAATGGAAGATCTACGACCCGGATGTTGCTGCATGTTAAGATATGGGCTATATCTGCAACTTGATGCCTCTGATTTGTTGATTTTTGTTTTTTCGTTTTTGGATTTCTTACTGGTTTGTTTATGTATTCAAGTTTTTGTGATTATTGTTTCTTTTTTTTGGTTTCTGGTTTCCTCCTCCTCCTTCTTGAAGCTTCTGTTGGTTTGGGTCCAAAACTGTGCAAACCCATCCGCTAAACCTCCGACCCCGCTCAAACCGAATCCGTTGAAACCGAAGCTTCAATCGGACGGGAATGGGTCACATATTCTGATGTCCAAAACCGACAATAACCGAAATGGGTCATCCGAAACCGACCATAACCGACCGATGTCCACCCCTTGGTGGAGAAAGCTTTGGTTGGAATGCGATTCCTCTCTTGTGGTGGCTGCCTTTAAGTCAATAAGTCTTGTTCCTTGGAGCTTAAGGAACCGATGGAGAAATTGCTTATATTTAGTTAGTACAATGCATATTTTTTTTACTCATATTTTTAGAGAGGGAAATACTTGTGCGGATAAGTTGGCTGGGTTTTGGTTTAATAATCATTTGTTTTACTTGGTGGGATGTTGCCCTAACTTCATTTTAGAAGACTTAAATTGCAACAGATTTTGTCTTCATTTTTATAGATTTTCACAGCTGTTCTTTCCTCTCATGGGTTTTGGTATAGTCCCCCTATGGTTTTGTATTCTTTTTTATTATTTTGAATAATATTTTTGATGTGCTGCAAATGGTTGGCTGGGTTTGAGGTGCCAACCTAGTTGGGATTTCCTTCCTTGCAGTGATGCTTTTGCACATCAATTTTGATTAAAAAAAAAGAGCTTTATTTGTCGTTATCGTGCATCTAGAGTAGCAAAAGATGCTATATATTCTGCTGCATGAGTAAAACCAACAAACAGAAAAAACTAAATAATTTTTTTTAAAAAAAATAGCATGTAAAGGCATCACTGTTTTACTAGACATCCCAACTATGTTATCACCCCTAGCAAAACCCATCATTTGCAGCACACCATGAATTTATTAAGAAAGGAAAACAAAGGATACAAAAAATGGGCAGGGCATTTACCTAACCCTAAAAGAATTGATCATCTAAATCTATACTTAGGAAAATTAATTCTATCAAAGAAAAAATCTTCCTTAATGAAAGCAGGAATGACGTTCCACCAAACTAGACCACTAACTTCCACACTATAATTTGCTAACCTATCGGTACAAATATTGCCTTCCCTATATACATGAGAAAAAACAAAGTGCATTTCCTTTGACAAAAGATTCATATTCCTCCATCTGTTAATAAGTCTACAAGGAACAATCATATAATTTTTGAAAGCTTGAATAGCTAAAATTGAATCTCATTCAAGCCAAAGATAATTTCAACCTCTTTGAAAAGCAGTTTCCACACCAAACATCATGCTTAAAAGTTCTGCTTACAAGGCGAATGCTATACCAATGTTCAATGCAAAACATCCTAAAGAGGCAGCATGCTTGTCCCTGAAGATTCCTCCACAAGCCGTTGGACTAGGAGATCCTTTAGCCACACCATCAGTGTTTAGTTTGATCCAATTAAAATTTGGAGTTTTCCAGATGACTTCCTTTATACTTGGTGCTTTCCTCCCTTTCACTGGAATTTTGAATTTCTCCAAAATAGATTTTTCAGCATCAGAGAACAAATTCGAGCTACCAGAGATGGATCCTGAGAGAGATATGCTACCAAAAGCTTGCTTGACAACTGCTTCTACGGATACTTTTCTGTTTCAAAACCTAACAGCATTCCTAGCAGACCATATTGCATAAATCCAATGAGCTATACCTGATAGGATTATATCCCGAGTCTGTGGTTTCCAATCATTTTGAAAAACAGATAAAATGGACATCATAGAGGATTCATCAATCTGTACACTGATCAAAGATGAGAGCCAAGTCCAAATTCTAATTGCAAATGGACACTGCAGAATAAGATGCTCAGTAGTTTCATAGTTCGTCCCACAAAGACTACACAATGATGCAATATAACAACCCCTACTCCAAATTGCAAACTAACTAAATTGCAAACTAACGCTCCCTTTCCCCTAGTGTTTGGCTTTTATAAAAGATCATATTGATTGGATGGATTGGATGAATTTCATTAGATGGATCACGGATTGATTGGATTTTTTTTTTATAAATTTTTAATGGATCATGATAGATTAATGAATTGTTTTTAACCCGTCCATTATAATTTGAATAAAAATTTATCCAATTCATCCATTTGCCACCTTTTTATTCCAAACAAGCAAATATCCCTATGCAAACCCCCACGATTTTTAACGCAATTATACCCATTTGTGTACATAAAAATGACGATGTCACTAGAGAATATCTCAACTTAGTAGCCTACACCATTTCCAAAAAACCACAAAAAAAAAAGTATAGTAAGAGATTTGCAGAACATTTTTTTTTTGACAAAAGATTTATAGAACATAAAATGTGCCCCCAAGCAAATTTTCTGCTCTTAATTTCTTGATACTGCTCAATTCGAATAGACTGTAGAACAAATAATGCTAAAGAGACACAATATAGGACCACCCTTGCTCCCTGTGTTCAACTCAAGCGCTAGAGGAGGAACCATGATTTATATATCTATATATAAACAGGAGGAAACATGATTGATTGGCTGGTTCCAATTTGTAATAGAAAAGCAAATAATAGTATCAACTACTAGCTAGATAATCAAATATCATAAGGATATCAATTCCAATGGGTTGGGATATGGTACACCACCCACATTTTACACCACCACTAGTGCAGAAAAGGGATTCCACGTCGGTTATTTTTGGCTTTCCACATCGGTTTTCAAACTGATGTGGAAACGACCGATGTGGTTTATTGCCACTTTACACATCGGTTAAAAAACCGATCGATGTGTAAAGTATATTTTAAACATCGGTTTTCTATTAACCGATGTGGAAAATTAATTTAGCAATTGATAAGCAGTTGGAAATTTAACTTTCTACATCGGTTTTGCCTAAAACCGATGTGTAAATTTAACTTTCTACATCGGTTTTAAATAGAACCGATGTGTAAAGTGAAATTTACACATCGGTTCTACGGAAAACCGATGTAGAAAGTTAAATTTACACATCGGTTTTTGATGAACCGATGTGTAAAATCTCATTTTTTTTTAATCTGTTATTTACATTTCAATCATTCCTTTCCCCCTTGTTTGAATGCAGATCAATAAACAAACCAGCAAGATCCCCGATCAAACAAGAAACAACAACGAACACCAAACCAGTTTTGACACAATCATTCAAAAGCAAAACATACTTCATTCAATTTTCTTAGCACAAACAATCAGCTCTTACACATATGGTTAAAAATATCGACATTTCATCAAATGACTAGTGAGCACAGAATCTGAAAACAGAGGGCATCGTGCCTAATTAATTTCGAATGAATGAAAACAACACTTTATCAAGGCTACATCAAAACACGAGAGAAGAAGAATTGAACCAGACACCGAGCACTAATACATATCATCAGCCAAAGGTACACTATAGCTAGTACATGATAAGTTTTTAAACTAACTACATATATACAAACTATGGGTGGTACACTTCAAGAAAGAAAGTTGTCCAACGCCTCTTTATGATGTTGATGTCGAATCGGATAATGGAGTTGGATTGTTGAATATCTCGCAAGTTTAATTGGACAAAAGATTATATCTTTTAAGTAATAAACTAACATAAAACATATAACGAATCTATACTATTACTTCTAATTGTGTCAATTAACATTTACCTCACTCCATCTTTCAGTGATCCCTGAGGAGATAATTTCCAACATCCACCGCATCACATAGTAGCCACATTCCCATGACCCACGTTTCTATACGTGACTACGCACAAAATGAAACCCAATTAGAATATGAGGAATTAAATAAAATAGAAATCAATTATTGTACCCACTGCATTTGATGCATTTGAACTAATAAATATCTTACGCTGGGAATAATCCATCTGATAGCTCGAGTACGCCTTTCACCACGCAACATGTGGGATGCATTAATAGACCTATCATGACAAAAACATTAATTAAAGTATATATAATAGATTTCAGATAATTAAAACAACTGCATTACTGATTATAAAGTATTTTAATGCTTACGTTTCGATGATCGTCTTCAGTTGATTCGCCGGCTTATTTCCCAATGAGCAGAAGAAGACCACGACGTTCATTCTTGGGTACAAGAGCAACAGTTGCCAATGCCGGCTGTATTTGCAGAACAGTTAGTGACTAAGTCATATATAGTTATACTTAAATAACCGATACTTACTTATTGAGATAAGGCGCAAGATAGAATTGATGATCGTCTCGGGCAAGTATATCACGTATGGTAGTGACCGGGTCTTCCGATGCTACGAGAACATCACCCTGAATGAACATGGGGTCAATGAACCCATAAAGGGCGAGGTTACCCTGATCGACTAACATACGATGCAGATGCCTAATATATTGGAAAAACATGTTAATTATCATAGTATTTAAAAATTAATTACGTACTTAACTTATAAATAAAATGTACTTACATGCACCAAAACGATATGTGTGCAGAACTGGCCATTTCTTTATTGAGTGCCATCTCCATAAGTTCCTTCTTTGGTATATACAGTTCACCAGGGCTGGCATCATGTTCCAACGTTACCAATGCTGCATCATCCTCCATGGTGACAACCTGTATAGCCAAAACTTTAAAAACATCACCATGGCCAGGTGCCCCTTTGTCGATCCCCTAAACAACATAGATATATATTAGTAATCACGGATAATTAAGTTATTTAATTCGTTATTAACTAAATGGTCAAATGAATACCTTGGCAGGAGCAGACATCTCTGGTCTTCCTAGATCCGACCTTTTAGGCACAATATCATTTCCAACATCCTATAACGAATACAAATAAAGCATTATCTTTAAACAATAATAAATATATTTCAACTATGAATATAGAAAAACACAACTAACCGAATACCTCAGATGCAACAAGAAAGTTGACCAGTCTTCTTGGCCAGAGGATGAAGTTACCGGGGGCCTGACCCACTGTTTGAACCTCCTCAGTGGGCACAGGGACTCGAGCATCAGCATCTCGAATAATCTCAACAGACACCCTCAGCTGATCATCCGGTAATAACCGATGGTGTATGATATTACCTAACTTATTATATGCCCTACCCAATGCCACTAAGCGGCGATGATGATGATGATCATCAACATACAGCTCACACCTATCAGGGTCATCATCATCATCATCATCATCACCATCATCATCATCAGCAGCAGCAGCAGCATCACCATCATCATCATTTTCAGGATGATGAGGAGGATCGCATGAGCCCTTAGTGCTCACATGGACAGAGGGTTGGACACCACTGTCATCTCCGGGACATAGAAGTCAATATTGCCATCTGGCTGGCAAACCGCTCAGCCATCTCCTCGTCAAGCTCACCGCAATCTCCTGTTTTAGTCGTGTTTCATCTCGCAATCGAATCCCCGTGGCATTGGTGTGAAGATGAACCATGGTATTGGCGAATGCCGACTCCCATCCAACACCAATGACACGACCCGGTGGTCCAGTTTACCGATGGCGTGTAGATAAGATATCATTGCGTCCTCTAGGAACAAAGGTTTCTTGGGTTAGCTGATCATCCAAGGCATCCTATCACATAAAAATATCAGGTCACATTACAATTCGGTAACAATCTTAAAATGACAATTACAACAAACTATACTTACAATCCTCTCAGCTACTTGGCGGGCCTCCTGATGTATATTGTCCCCGTTTTTCTTTGTCGGCCCCTCTTCCATGAACGATGGCGGGGGGTGGAGGTGGATCAACAACCTCTGGAAGATTTTCAGCATTAGGATCCGCCCGAGATGCTGCCTTCGCCGACGTGCTTTCTTTTCCTCTTCAACCATTTTCTTAACAAGTTTTTTATATCCCCCACGAGACATGACATGGGGGTAGACATTCTTGCTTTGGTTTTCCCGCCCTTTTTCCTCTTCTCCTGTTATAAATAAAAGACAATTAAATTACATAAGTAAATGAAATTAATGCAATTACATAAATTTAGAGACAAATCAAATAAGTTAACCTGAAAGTCGGGATCACGTCGGCTCTCGAACAAAGCGATCCCACGTCGCCTTGTCAAGAAACGGATACACCTCAAGTGGGTTCTTTTTAATTTTTGGATTGAATATATAGTATCTTCCCTGTGTCGGCCTTAAAACCCCTCCAACGCTCTCCAAAGATACTTCAAAGAAACGCTTCTTCATAGAGTATGTATCCCAGATGTCAAATGTCAACTACATTAAGACCAAAACAATCAACGAATTACTGTATGATATTATTAAGATAAAAATAAAGTAGATACAGACAAACACAGGACGTAGAAGTATAGATACCAGAATACTCTCCCATATCTGCTCCTTCACGTCCGCCGCGACATCTCTCCACCTATCAATGAGTATATCTGGGCCTGTTTCCTAGCAAGGGTCGCCACAAAACTGGTAAACCGATCTTCCATTGGCCCAATAGGTTTGAGGTTATCATCAAAATCTACTCTTATCCTTTGATTTGACCCACGGTTGGCAGTCAAATTCCTCATCCGGGTGGCACGTCTACCCTTTCTACCGGTGAGACGGGGTCTCCGACTGCCGCATGAAGGAGGTATATCCTCATGATCAGCCATGTATACTGTTTAAACACAAAAAAAAAAAAAACTTGTTAGTATGTCAGGATAAATATCAAACATAACTTATAAATATCGATCAACGACATAAACATAACTTATAAATATCAACGTAAACATATAATATGCCAAACTTGATGGTAATATCAAACTAAACTTACTTTGTGGTCAATTAGTAAAGTTCTCCCATAACCCTTCTTGGTGATCATTACGAGTAGCATGTACATCATCCACTTCATTTTCCTCATTGAAATTAGGCACTCGTGTTGAGAAAGAAGGAGTATCAGAAATATCAAGAGTTGAATCGTGATTTCCCTCACTACCATTATACATGTTTTTTCCCCTGAGAACCACTCCACCACCTTTTGTTATAAGGATCACGGATATAAAACACTTGTTTTGCTTGGGATGCCATGATGAAAGGTTCCTCTTTATTACCTACCTTACTAAGGTCCACCAATTTGAATCCTAACTCATCGGTTTGCACACCATTGTTACTGTCGACCCACTGACATTTAAAAACAAGTACTCTAAACTTCGTGTAATCAACCTCCCATATCTCTTAAATGATTCCAAAGTATGAAACTGATGCCATAACAGGGTTTTTATCTTTCGAACTAGAGAAATGCATGGACTCAGTGACGACCATAACCCCACTGTTTTGCATAGTACTTTTGTCATCCTGGGACTTTGTATAGAAGGAAAACTTATTGATATCGCACCCACTCCAAAGATATGACATCAAAGTTAGGCCCCTGTGCTAGCCATTTTAATGTAGCAGAAGCAGTACCATCCTTTGCAATTTTTTCTTTAAACCAATTCAAGAAAGTCTTGTTATGCTTGTTCAAACACCATTTTTCATTCATTCTAGGGTAAGTTTCATTGATGATGCTTTTATGCTCACATAAGTATGGTTCAACCTCATCGGTGTTATTCAATATATACAAATGTGCTTGAAGCACTTCCTCCCGATCCATGCTCTTAACAAAGTGATACCTCGTGTACCCTTACCATCATATCTTCCTTCGTGACGAGACTTTCGAAGCCCTACAGTTCCGCTTCCGACATGTAGTCTGTACAAAACTCAATAGCTTCTTCAGTAACATACCTTTCAACAATAGATGCTTCGGGACGGTGTGGATTTTTCATATATCCTTTCGTGATCTTCATGTATCGCTTCAACCGGTACATCCACCTTAAATAAACGGGACCGCACAATCTAATCTCCTCACTAGATGAACAATCAAATGAACCATGATGTCAAAAAATGAAGGTGGAAAATACATCAACAAGTGGCACAAAACAATTGCTGCCTCATTTTCCAACTCATCCAAATTTTTAGTGTCAATGACCTTACTACATATAGAATTGAAGAATAATCATAACCTAGTAATGGCATGTCCGACTTTTTTAGGCAATATGTCACGAATGGCCACCTAGTAGTAGTTGTTGCATCAAGACATGACAATCATGAGACTTTAAGCCAACTAATTTGAGATCTTTAATTGAGACAAGTCTTATGATATTTGAAGAGTAACCCCGTGGCACTTTGACTCCCCGTAGACATTCACGTAAACTTCTTTTCTCTTTTTTTGATAAAGTATGACATCTTGGGGCAAATAAGTCTTCTTATCCCCCACTTTAAGTGGAGCTAATTGCTCTCGTATACCCATCGCAACTAGATCCAGACGAGCATTCACACCATCCTTTGTCTTGCCTTGAATGTTGAGAAGCGTTCCGATTAAACTGTCACACACATTTTTCTCTACATGCATCACATCTATACAATGTCTTACATCAAGCTTGCACCAAGATGGAAGATCAAAGAAGATCGACCTCTTCTTCCATATTTTCTTCTCTCGTAGCCTTCTTTTGGGTCTTCCCATAGATAATATTAGTGTTGTTCACCCTTTCATAAACTTGCTCTCCAATCAAGGCCACCGGAGCAATTTCATTCTCCTAAGTCCATTGAAAGCTTTCCTCAATCTACGATAAGGATGATTACGCCGGAGAAATCTCCGATGCCCAAGGTAAACCGCCTTCCTTCCATGTTGCAGTTGATGGTAACATGTGCCTTCTTCACATATTGGACATGCTTTATGCCCCTTAACACTATACCCACACAGGTTCCCGTATGCCGGAAAGTCATTGATGGTGCAAAATAACATGGAACGCAATCAATGTCTCACGGCAATACCCGGCCGATCACATCAACGCCTTCATCCCACATCATTCTCAAGTCTTCAATCAAGGGACTCGAGATAAACATCAATATCATTTCCTGGCTGTTTAGGACCGAAATCATCATACTTAACATAATGTATTTGCGCTTCATGCACAACCAAGGAGGCAGGTTGTAAATTACAAGGAGAACAGGCCATGAACTATGAATACTACTTAAGTTTCCATATGGATTCATTCCATCGGTAGCAAGTCCAAGCCTGAGGTTTCGGGCTCATTGCCGAAATCCGGAAACAAACTATCAATTCTCTTCCATTGCAAAGAATCGGCCGGATGGCGAAGCTGTCCATCACACTTCCTCTCATCTGCATGCCATCTAATGTTCTTTGCGTCATTTACATTATCAAACAATCGCTTGAACCGCGGAATCACGGGAAGATACCATAACACCTTCGCAGGAGGACCTTTGGTGACCACATCACAACTAGAATCACCATCCTTCACTTTGTAGCGTGATACCCCACACCTGGGGCACTCGTGCATCTCTTCAAACTCTTTCCTATACAATATGCAATCATTGGGGAAAGCGTGTATTTTCTTATACTCCATACCCATCGGACACAATATCTTCTTCGCCTCATAGTTTCGAGATGGCAATGTGTTGCCTTCTGGAAGCATTTCTTTCAACAACTCAAGCAATTCGGAAAAGCTTTTATCGCTCCACCCATTTCTCACCTTCACATTGAACAATCTTAACACCGCTGACAACTGTGTGAAATTAGTGCACCCCGGATACAAAGCCACTTGCGCATCACTGCACAAAGTATCATACACATGTGCGCCCGAAAAGACTCTTGCCCAACATCACGGATCATGTCCTCTAGTCCATCGTCCATTTCCACGTCATCAACTTCCTCTCTATCCGACACCCTCGGCCTGTCTAACGATTCACCAGGGCATATCCATGTTGTATAACTCTTGCAAATCCCCTCACAAATAAGATGATCACGTATCTCCTCGCCTTCTAGTCGTCTCTCATTCAAACAGTTAACACAAGGACAATAAAACCTTCCGTTACTACTATCTGGAGCATTTGTTTTTGCAAACCGTAGAAAATCTTCCACTCCATTCTCATACTCATCACTTGTCCGTCTAGCATTCATCCAACCGCGATCCATGACTAAACCAATACCTTCGTACTTAGTCCAACATATTCATCAACCACTTCTTATGACAGGGTATGGCCCTATCCCATTCGAGAAGAAACTTTTTCAACATTCGGTTAACAGTTAGTCCTTAACCTCATGTCGATACTCGACAAAATTTCGGCAAGCATTTCCCGCTGGTCTCCGACGTACACTACTTGAACGCGATGACATCCACCACGATAAAGTATGCACCCGGAGAACGAAAGGAAATGTATCAATCCGAACTTTCATCAAGTATATAACATTAGAATCAATGAATAACTATTTTAACTGAATTAAGAAAAAGTTTTTTCCCAAACTGTCCAACTTTGGACAATTCAAGATCCAACACAATGAGCGGTACATTAAGCACGTACACGTACGCTCATTAGTATTGCATCTCAAACGGGAAACTAAGGCTTTACTAAATAATTAACATTAAGAAAAATAATAAAACACTCCAATCCCCAAGTCCAATGCAAACAAAAACCAAACGATAAAAATGGAGAGGAGAAAGCTTACCGGGTGTGGGAAGAACACTCAGCCGGAAACCGTAATGAATAATTGATGAATATTCTGCTTAATATTCTGCTCGGACTGAGTGTACCTATACAAAAAGTCATATTTCATGAACTGACTTTTCCATTTCTAAAACATAAATAGAAAAACAACTTATTTTTACTAAGGAATCTTTCTATTTTTTTTTAGTCTTGACGATATTTAAAAAAAAAATTTGTAACAAGATTGCTACATAATATTTATAAAAAGAAAAAAAAAATGCATGGTTACTATTTTTTATTTTTTAAAATTTGAGACATTGCAAGTGGTATGGACTCATGGCAATAAGGCGCAACAATTAGAAGAAAATGAGGACCAGGCAGTTGGCAAAATGAAAGACATTGGACTCTATTCCATTCCTATGCTCATTTAGACTCTAAAAACACATTAAATAAATTTTCATCCTTAAAGCAAAATCTTACTAACACTCACCTTTTTATTTGACCCATTCTAATATAATATACTAGAACAAGAAGAACCCGTGACAGCAAGCAAAAACACAACAAAACCAAACAATCAAGAGTTGAGAAATTAAGGACGATTAGCACAAGTGTCTTACAAACTTCAACAACTCGGATAATTTCCAATCAACCATACATGATGTTTATTTAAAATCACTTCAACTAACCTCCAAAATTCGCACTTGGATCAAAAGCTTTGTTTAGAGAAAATAATAAAAACAAATCACCAGTCAATACAAACTACAAGATGACTCATGCATTTTGTCAAATATTTGGTAAGCAATCTAGATAAAATACCAAAACATATAACTCCATTTTGTGACAATCAAATTAATTACCCAAGCATATCAACCCATTCAAATGAAACAATCATATGATGACAGTAGAGTGTATTGTTGCTCATTCATTTGAAACTTGATAGTACAAACATCGCAAATGAGAGAATAAAAATGAAAACTACTGAGTTACCAAATGACCTCTTCCCAAATAGTGGCGTATGGAAGCTGCATCAAAACGAGATAGTTAGGGAGCTTAAACACAAATCACAGGTTGCAGAAAATCACCAGCCCAACTGATAAATAGAGCAAGCAAGTCAAGTCAGATGTAAACACGAAGAAGGATTTAAACACCACAAAAAGAATGAACACCTGTTTTCTGGGGTGATAGTAGCGAAGAGGAGCTCTCTGTGAGGGGCAATGGAGGTGAGGAATGGGGTTTTCAGGGAGGGACAGTGAGCCGCTCGTTAGCAGAGAAAGAATGGGAGTGTTAGGGAGGCAGCGGTAGGGAGGAGATGAACGCGCGTTAGCAGAGGGAGGGAGTGTTTTCTGTTTAAGCTAGGGTTCATAATCTGAAAAATGGGATAGTGCGCGGAAGAGAAGGAGGGAAAAAGAAAGATTGGGACTATTACACATCGGTTATATGAAAAACCGATGTGTTAAACATCTTATACACATCGGTTATAGCAGAACCGATGTGTAAACATTAAACTTTTAAATTCTAATTTTTTCTTTTAAATTTTATACATCGGTTAAAAAAAATCGATGTGTAAGAGTAATATTTTATTTTCTTTTTTTTTCTTTATAATTTTCTACATCGGTTATATAGAAACCGATGTGTAAAAGTAAGATATTATTTTCTTTTTTTTTCCTTTATTATTTTCTACATCGGTTATGTAGAAACCGATGTGTAAAAGTAATATTTTATTTTCTTTTTTTTTCTTTATAATTATCTACATCGGTTATTTAGAAACCGATGTGTAATACTTTGGTTTTAATTTCAAAAATGCCACCGCCTCGTTTTACACATCGGTTTCTGGAAAACCGATGTGTAAACTCCGATGTAGAATCCCTTTTCTGCACTAGTGCACCCACTACACCACTCATGTGGTAAATTTTGGACCAATCAAATTGTCACATAGGTTGGTCAAAATTTCAAACTTTCTAGTTGTATTATACTGTAGTCAAACTATATGATTACAGTATATTGTAGTATAATATATGTGTTTTTGTATTTGTAAATTTAACTCATATTAAAATAATATTTTTTGATTAAAAAAACTGATTATATTGCAAAATATTATTGACAACGAACGTTATTTTAATTCATATTAAAATATTATTTTACAATATAATCAGTTTTTTTAATTAAAAAAACATTATTTTAATATGGGTTAAATTTGTGAATACAAAGAATACATATACTATACTACAATATATTGTATTCATATATTTGACTACAATAGAAATACAACTAGAAAATTTGAAATTTTGACCAAACCCACGTAGCAATTTGATTGATCCAAAATTTGCCACATATAAATAATGTAGTGGGTGATGCAAAATATGGATAGTACACCTTAGCACAACCCTCATTTCAATTATCCCAAAAATTAGTAAATGATTTAACTTTACATCAGAAAGTTTGAACAGTCATAACCTTATTAAGACTCAATCACGCTCGCTTATTTAAGTCAAGTGCTCATCAATTTCCTCGATGGATAAAAATCTAAATTCTGGATTCTCTTTTTGCACCACTCCAACCTGGAAAACGCAAAATGCAATAATTTAAATCAAATCATAATGAAAAAGTACTTCTTGGATGGCAATAACCACAGAATTTTAATCATCCCAATCCTATAAATTTAGAACAAAATGTCAACACCAATATTTATGCCACAGCAAGCATGTAATTTCAAAATCACGAAATAATATAAGGTGAATACTACCAAGTGCCTACTAAATAAAAAAAAGTGCCTACTAAATAAAAAAAAAGAGAGAAGAGAATTATGTATATAAAAAAAAGTGATGTATTTAATACATATTAAAAGGTTTACACTTTTTATCAAGAGTTATGTTATTTGAACATAAACTTTGGACACTGTATGTGATATCGTATATGTTTATCTCTATCTCTCACTTACTTTTTATATTCTTTGTATACACACTTCTTGAAAATACACCCAAGAAACAAATGGGACACCTTTGTGTACAAAAATGATTCCTCTTTTTTCAATGCAATGATTTCAAAACAAAAGAATCACTTGACACACGCGTGACTCATGGTCGACCTAACACTAAGCCACCAAAGTTAGGGCTTTAGGTCCCCAAATAATAAAATATTATTATTTTAAAAATACCTCATTCCAAATTTCGTTTTAGGCCTAAAAATACGTTAGGTCGACCCTGTGCGTGTTGTTTGGTTTTCGTGTCCCGTCCCCACCACTTCCAAACTTGCTATCTTGGTTATTGCAGTCAAGTACCCATTCAAAACTTCCCCTTGAAATAATGCTTCTACGTGGCTTTTCATCAAGCACTAGGTTTTCCAGAAACCCTAGGTGATGATTTGGGAAGAAGACCAATTGGGAAAGAAATTATCACATGGTTTAGGGTTTAGATGTCATTTATCTTATTTTTTTGTTCAGATTTAATTTGATCTTCCCACGTGGCTCCACCTCTAACACATATTGTCACATGAATGACATGCTAACTAAGTTATTCAGCTTGGCACTTAATTTCCTTATACGCTAATGTTAATGACGTTAATAACAGACATGACACAAGTGATCACTTCATATAATGTTTGATAAATAAAAGACTACAATGAAACTTTTTAAAAATAAATGAGCAAAACAAAATCTAAAAATAAGATGAATGATTGGAAGTATAGTTTAGTTGATTATTATCTATTCATCATCTAATAGTAAAACTAATGGAATAGTGATAGTTGTTCCTGTCGAGATCCGACTTGCCGGATTCTCGTCGTAGAACGTTTGACCAAGAGTGAACAATGGGGGTTGTTTTAGATTATGGCTTGACAGAATGTTGTATTCCGGTTCTACGTATCCCAATGGGAATCAAAGACAGACGCAGTTCTAGGTTCAACCCTTGGTCATACAGTGATCTCGATCCCCTAATCTTGTATCCGATGAATACCAGCGAGCAAGGACTCTTCAATAGTCTCTTGGTCGAGCTAGTTTCTCTAATACGCTTAAGGGAGAGTCACCGGGGTTCAGTGAAAAGTGAGTTTCTCTCTTAGGTTCTCCTCCTTTTATAATAGGATCCCCATATCTTTAAGAGATCTGGATTTATCTCCTTTTATCTCTTAAATCTTCTTTGAGATGTGATTTCCTTAATTTAAAGGATATTATCTCTTTTAACCGGATAAGGTTATGTGAGATAATATCAGGATTGATTAAGATAATATCTTAAATTGATCTCTTAACCGGATAAGGTTATTTGAGATAATATTAGGATTATTTAAGGATGATATCAATATCTTATCCCTTAATTTAAGGGATATTATCTCTTCTAACCGGATAAGGTAGTTTGAGATAATATCACGATTAATAAAGATAATATCGATATTTCATCCATCCCGCATTGGTTGGATCGAGTATCCAAGCTCGGTGACCAGGTTTTACTCCTCGGCCAGTACACAAGCCCCCAAGCTTTGAGCTAGTAAAGAGTAGAAGCTTTCATGACATTAGCCGAGCTTGGATTTAAAATTATCCGGGTTCAGGATTTATTGAGTAAGACTTCTCCCCTTTTTGCCACAGTTCGATGGCCAATCTTCACACATCGGCTAACATTCAAGTTTAGCGGCTTTGGAAAGTGGGCCTAACAATCCTTTCTTTTGATTTCCTGGTGTCCGAGCTTGATACCTCGGCCTTACGAGGTTAGAAACTTGGTCTCTTTAGCCTTTCAAGTCGACGAGGTAAGTGGCCAAGCTTTACACCTTGGCCCATATACAAGTCCCGCGAGTAGCCGGAGTTCAAACGATAAGTCGAGAGCCGGAGCTCAACTGAGTAGTTAGGAGCCTAAGCTCAACCGAGTAGGGAGCTAGAGCTCAACCGAGTAGGGAGCTAGAGCTCAACCTAGTAGTCAGGAGCCAGAGCTCAACCGAGTGGGGAGCCGGAGATCAACCCAGTAGGGAGCCTGAGCTCAGCTGAGTAGGGAGCCAGAGCTCAAACCAGTAGTCGGGAGCCGGAGCTCAACCGAGTTTTCGGGAGCCGGAGCTCAACCGAGTAGTCGGGAGTCGGAGCTCAACCGAGTCGGGAGCCGGAGCTCAACCGAGTGGTTGGGAGCCGAAGCTCAACCGAGTCGGGAGCCGGAGCTCAACCTGGTAGTCGGGAGCTGGAGCTCAACCAAGTGGGGAGCTGAAGCTCAACCCAGTAGGGAGCCTGAGCTCAGCTGAGTAGGGAGCCAGAGCTCAAACCAGTAGTCGGGAGCCGGTGCTCAACCGAGTTTTCAAGAGCCAGAGCTCAACCGAGTAGTCGGGAGTCGGAGCTCAACCGAGTAGGGAGCCAGAGCTCAAACCAGTAGTCGGGAGCCGAAGCTCAACCGAGTAGTCGGGAGCCGGAGCTCAACCGATTTTTCGGGAGCCGGAGCTCAACCGAGTAGTCGGGAGCCGGAGCTCAACCGAGTAGGGAGCCAGAGCTTAAACCAGTAGTCGGGAGCCGGAGCTCAACCGAGTAGTCGGGAGCCAGAGCTCAACCGAGTAGGGAGCTGGAGCTTCACGTTTCAAGTTGCCGAGCTTTACATTCCGGTCAATTCTTAAGTTCAGCGGGCTTGGTGGGTGAGTCTAGTAATCATTTCCCTTTGATTGTTTGAGTTTGGTGATCTAGCTTTATTTTTCGTCCAATATTTTAGTTTGGTAGGATCGGTGGGCGAGTTTAACATCTCGACCAGTATATAAGCTCCCCAAGCTTTGAGCTCAAAAGAGCGCAAAAGCTTTATGAAAGAAGCTGAGCTTGTCCTTAGTGTCGATAAAGTACTGGATTTGCATAGATCCTCTTACTTCGACTAATCAAGCTCGGTGGCCGAGTTTCACATCTTGGGCAGTACTCGATTTTAGTGGTTGAGGTTCACATCTCGGCCAGTAACATGTTCTGAACAGAAGATACTTCAATCCTACCTTTGTTAAGACAAGTTTAGAAGCTGGTAGCTGAGATTCAACTTATCAATGATTCGGGCTCGAACCGATCTTTTGGAAAGTCAAGCTCAAACTCGGTCATTAGGAATTTACCTCAGGCTTGTATTTCAGCTGAAATTTTTTATGCTTTCAAGATGCTTATCTTGAGAGTTTGAACTTGACTCACCTTTTTCCGAATGTAGCTCGATCTTTGAAGCTTTTGAGAGCTCTTAACATTTTCTTCGAGTAGCTCTTAACCCTTTCATCGGGTGGATTTTGAAATACCCACTAACTTGACACTTGACCTTGAATGTCATTATTTTTACCGATCTTGAAGGTGTATCTCAGAATAAACTTTCCTAATATCTTTTCCAATTTGTATGAGAAAAAAGTTTTCATACAAGTTCTTCATAATAACAATCGAGCTGTAGGCTAAGAGATATCCTTTCTTTGTGATTTCTGAGAATATCCTTCCTTTATCCCCATAAGCCCCTCAAGCTCCGAGCTTGAAATAAGCGAAAGAGCTTAAATGTCAACCCGCATATCTTAACACGCTTTTTTGGTGCCGAGGACTTTGGATTATGATTCGGGAGCATTGCTCGGAATTTTTTTTTTTGTAGAACCAAGTCTTTCTTGGGTTGTCGACTTACTTGGCCGAGCACTGCTCGGATTTTCGTCCGGAGCCAAGTCTTATTTGGGATTCCAGCTTATTGGGTCGAACACTACTAGGATTTCCTTCAAATCTTGGGTCTCTAATATGCATGATCTGCTGTGGACATTACCTTGGTGCGAAGGTGTTTTGCTCGGTCTAGGATTTTTAGTGCAAGGAAGGAAGCATTGCTCGACCTCGACTTTTTTCAGTGCGTAGTGCGAGGGAGCATAGCTCGACCTCGGCTTTTTGGTGCGAGGGAGTAATGCTTCGCCTCGGCTTTTTGGGGTTCTGCCCTTTGTTCTTGGCTAGACAATTTTAGCTCGGACCCTTTAGTGGATTCTCAAGTTATTAAGCCAGCATATGCTCGGCTTTTACTGGAATAGGGCCATGACACGAGCATGAAAACCGCGACCGCTTATGCTCTTTGAGTCTCCTCCATTACTCGTGTTTCGAGCCACGAGCTTTCTAATAATGAAAAGCATGAAGGCGGAAGCTGCCCGAACTTTGCGCACTGGGGATTAGCTTGAAAAAGCTGTGGCAAAGTGTGAAGAGCAAGCTCGGCTAATTGGGCAATTGAAAACTCGAAATGTCGAGCTTGAGAAGACCAACTCCTCTCCTCAATCTGAGCTCTCTAAAATGAAAGGATTGGCTTTCAGAGGGCTGCCAAGGCTTTAAAGTTTTCCGTTGACAATCTTCAGCAGTTTCTTGCTACTAAGAAAAAGGCTAATTGCAAGCTTCTTCAGTTCGAGTTGAAGGAAGCTGAAGCCTAGATTATAAGGGAACGCGTTTCTGGGTTCTCGCGTGCTATAAAACAAATCCAGCGCTTTCTTCCTGATTATGATCTTTCGAGAACCGGTGTGGAGAATGATTTTAATAAAGATGGCATAATGGTTCCTTTGTCCGAGCTCGATGATGAGGAAGAGGAGAATAATGAAGAGCAGGTTGTGGGAGAGGAGGAGAACGGAGGAACTGAAGTGGTCGTGCTCGAGCCATCCTCGATTACTCTTTCGCAAAGTGAAGATACTATTGGTTCCAACCTTGATGGGGTCTTTGCTTATGGGAAAGCCCATGAGTAACTCAGCAGATTTTTAAGATATTTTGTACTCTTGGCTATGCCCTATGTACTTTTGCTTTATGAATGATAAAGACTTCATACTTATGGTATTTAACCCAGCATTTGGATTTACTCGGTTAACTTTCCTAAGTTCTTACTCGCCTTTTGTGCTTGGCATTTTAATTTGGCCTCGTGAGCTTTTTGAGCTCGGCCCTATCATAGTTAACTATTTCATGTTTCTCTTGCTTACCTTTTTAGGTTCGGCCTTTCGATTTTAGCTTGGTCGGCCACTTCGATCGGGCATTTCGACTTTAGCTCGGTCGATTTTAGCTCGGTCACCTTTTTAGGCTATTGCCTCTTTAGGTTCGGCGTTTCGACAACAGCTCAGTCGATTTTAGCTCGGTCACCTTTTTAGGTTCTTGCCTCTTTAGGTTCGACGTTTCGACAACAGATCAGTCGATTTTAGCCCGGTCACCTTTTTAGGACTTTTGCCTTTTTAGGTTCGACGTTTCGACAACAGCTCGGTCGATTTTAGCTCAGTCACCTTTTTAGGACTTTTTGTTTTTTGTGAGTTAGTATGGTGTTTGAGTGCTCGAGCTGATGGAACTTTATTTTCCAAGGGAGATGTTCTCCCCCACACTCTTCCATTTAAATGGAGCTTGAGCTCGATCTCTATGATTTTTATAGAGGGAGTCTAACTCGGCCTCTATGGTTTTAATTTGAGGAGCTCCAACTCGTCTTCCTCTTAGTCAAATCTCGAGAGGGAGTTTTGGCTCGACCTTTCGGGAGCCGGAGCTGAACTGTGAGTTTTTAAGGGAGCAAAGCTCGACCTGTGAGTTTTGAGGAAGCCGAAGCTCGACCTTGTGGAAAGGGAAGCATGGAGCTTCGACCTGTTATTTTCAAGGGAGCCGGAGCTCAACCACTTTGTAGTCGCAAATTTTGTGACTCTGGGAGTGATATCATCCTAACATCACTTTGCTCAAATATATAAATAATATGATATGATGCTACATAACACAACATTAAAGGCGTGGAGCAAAACATATCAAATCATATTAGATTTAAACTAGATTTAAAGAACAATATCACCTGAGCATTTCGCGGCCTCTAATTTAGGCATTCCCTTAAGCTACTATGGTCGAGCTCTCCTAGACCGAGCTGTGGTGGCCGAGCTCTCTAAGGCATCTTCTTCCCTCTGAGGCCGAGCTGTGGTGGCCGAGCTCTATAAGAGATCTTCTTCATCTCTCCAAGGCCTAGCTGTGGTGGCCGAGCTCTCTAAGACATCAGCTCTCCAAGGCTGAGCTGTGCTGGCCAAGCTCTCTAAGACATCTTCTTCACTCTGAGGCCAAGCTGTGGTGGCCGAGCTCTCTAAGATATCTTCTCCGCTCTGAAGTCGAGCTGTGGTAGCCGAGCTCTCTAAGATACCTTCTTCTCCACCACTTGGATTGATTTCATCGTGAATTCAAACCATGAATTTTGTCAGGCACTTGGAAGCGACCTTAAGAACTTGAATTGATCCTGACTCAGTTAGAGCTTTTGTGTTGGTCGGAGGGACACCAACACCCGCTGCACCACAATGCTCATAGCTACTGTATATCCGGGCATTTCGTCGAGCATTGGGTGTGCTCCAAGATATATAAATCCAGATGAATGAGGATGGACCATTGAACCTTTCCAAATTTGCCGATATATGTTGCGAGCTCGAGATCGTCGTAGATCCGTCTTCCAGAAGCTGAGATTTTGCTCGCGATCTGGTTCATAAGCAGTAGCGATACTGCTTGGTTTGCTTTCTAGAGCTCGATGAAGAAACGAGCCCCAACTCAGATCGTGAAAATGAAGGCTGAGATGTAGTCTGAAAGAATATCGTCACGACCTGACCCTCTTAGCGGCGTATGGTGATGGCTGTGTGCAAGACAACGATGGCGGTCCTCCTTGCGCCGATCTGGTCTCGTAAGCAACGGCGGCGGCGGGCAGGGCTCGCAGCGGATCTGTGGGTAAAGATGAAAGAGCGTTTGTCGAGTTGACTCGAACAGCAGCAGGGAGTGGGAGGCAGGTGCTGCACGGTGGTCCGAGCAGCGCACTGAGCGCGATCGCCGGCGGGATCGGACCGTCGTGATGGACGCCGGGGTTCGAGCAGTTTCGCTCGGCTTCTCTTTTCGAACTATTTGGAGAGATTAGAGGGTATGGTCCAGCCCGTATGGTGACTGGCGGTGGTTGAACGGTGGTCGGGGCAAAGTTTTACCTGGCCCCACGGTGGGCGCCAAATGTTCCTGCCGAGATCCGACTTGCCGGATTCTCGTCGTAGAACGTTTGACCAAGAGTGAACAATGGGGGTTGTTTTAGATTATGGCTTGACAGAATGTTGTATTCCGGTTCTACGTATCCCAATGGGAATCAAAGCCAGACGTAGTTCTAGGTTCAACCCTTGGCCATACGGTGATCTCGATCCCCTAATCTTGTATCCGATGAATACCAGCGATCAATGACTCTTCAATAGTCTCTTGGTCGAGCTAGTTTCTCTAATACACTTAAGGGAGAGTCACCGGGATTCAGTGAAAAGTGAGTTTCTCTCTTAGGTTCTCCTCCTTTTATAATAGGATCCCCATATCTTTAAGAGATATGGATTTATCTCCTTTTATCTCTTAAATCTTCTTTGAGATGTGATTTCCTTAATTTAAGGGATATTATCTCTTTTAACTGGATAAGGTTATGTGAGATAATATCATGATTGATTAAGATAATATCTTAAATTGATCTCTTAACCGGACAAGGTTATTTGAGATAATATTAGGATTATTTAATGATGATATCAATATCTTATCCCTTAATTTAAAGGATAATATCTCTTCTAACCGGATAAGGTTGCTTGAGATAATATCACGATTAATAAAGATAATATCGATATTTTATCCTTCCCGCCTTGGTTGAATCGAGTATCCAAACTCGATGATTGGGTTTTACTCCTCGATCAGTATAATAGTAAAATAAAATTATTCTGGCTTGAGTTGCCTGACATGAAAACAAAAGCTAGAAAAAGTCAGATTATGATGTAATTCTCAAAGGAGGGATCGTGAAAGCAAACATTGCACGACAAAGCTGCAAGGCTATCTTTTAACGAGAAATGAGAGATAATGAGTAACTTACAAATAATCTATAAAATTCTAGACAAAATAAATGTTTTGGCACTTCAGAGACTCAACAAGAATGAAATCCTTAAAGAATTAAAAAATAAAAAAAAAACTATTTTACCAAATTTCAATTAACATGGTGTCACAAAGGAATTTGACCATTAAAAATGAAGTCAAACTCAACCTCAGTGGCCTTAGAGCAACTCCAGCGGGGGTCTTAACCCGTTCCTTAGATTTTAAGAGCCGTCTCTTATATATTATAGCATTGGAACAAATCAACGTGGGGTTCCTTATTAAGGTTGCGTTTGATTTGTAAAAGATCGTGACAAAGACAGACAGGGCGAGACGATCAAAGCGGGAGAGAGAGAGAGGAGGGAGGGAGAGAAGAGAGAGATGTAAGGATAATTTTGTCTTTTGTTAACCTGTCCATGGGACAACTTTTTGTCCCATGGTTTGGTGGGGGACAAAATTTTGGGTTTTTGTCCTGTCCCTCACCCCTTTTTTTGTCCTGTCCCTTGACCACTTTTCAGATCAAACAGGGGATAAAAAATTTTGTGCTGTCCAATCCCCTGATTTTTTGCAAATCAAACGCACCCTAAGAGTCGTTCGCTATACAAGGAACGGATCCTTAAGGGAAAAAAAAACATCCCTTAAGGGAAAAAAAACATTTTCGCACCTTACTTTTGCAACAGAAACCGAGATATGGGGAGAGTGAGGGGAGATGAGGAGCAGAGAACGAAGAGTGGAGAAGGGAGAGTGAGAAATGCAACGAAGGTTCCAGAGTTCATTGGAAAGAAACATTTGTAAAATAAAAAAATGTTTCATGGTCAAGGGTCCATGTAAATTTCATACGGGTAGTGTAAATGTTGAAGGAAAATTAAAATATTTTGCTTTTAAAAATAAATATGTATCTTTTTGGTACATATTTTGTTTATAAAAATAAAAATGTACATATGAATTAATAATTTAATTTTAAATATCTGGTAAAAAAATTAATTTGAAATAAAAATAAACTTAAATATATAAAATTTAATTTAATTCAATAAAAATAAGTTAAATGAAAGTATAAAGATGTGGGACCTACTAAAAGTAAGTTGATAACCAATAAGTGGTTCTTAGTATTGGAGAAAAAATGATAGGTGTTCCATAAATCTTATATAGCATATTTGGACCCACTTAGAGAGAGTTACATCGGAGATAGTCTTACAATCCTCTTGAATATAACTGATTGCAAGACAGAAATGGCAGTCTGATTAAAAAAGCAGGGGGGTCACAGAATTAGAACCTTAAAGCATAATCAGATAACTATATAACCAATTAAATTGATAAACAATAACTATTTACAATAAGTTTCTGCAGTCTTCAATTGCAAGACAGATTCTTTTAATAAATACCAGTTACTGTATATATTATAACACAGTTAAGAAACTGTCACCCACGAGAATGAAAGAAGAAAGGGCAACAAGTCCCATAATACATTGCGTCAAAAAAAAAGTCCCATAATACATCATTGAAGTTTTAACCTAAGACTGATATGTAATGTCCATGAAACCTAATGATTGTGTGTTAATGTCATAACTAATAAGTTGCACATTTAGAATCCAAAGGTTTAGTTTTACTACCACTAGTGCAATAAGTGCTTTTTACGTCAGTTAAAATTGATTTTTTACGTCAGAATACTGACTGACGTAAATACAGCTGACGTTAAATATAACACTATTAACGTCAGTTCCTTAACAAAACCGACGTTAATTTTGTAAGCATTAACGTCGGTTTTTAAATAACTGACGTTAAACTAAAACTATTAACGTCAGTTCTTTAATACAACTGACGTTGATTTTGTTAAAACTAACGTCAGTTGTTATAAAGAACTGACGTTAAATGTTTAATTTTAACGTCAGTTGTAATAAACAACTGACGTTAATAGTTTTTTTTTTAAAAAAATTCAGTTTTAAAATATCACTCCCCTCAGCTATCCCTGCATTCAGTCCCAGTAACACAGAATATCACACACATTACAGAATTGCAAAGGAAAATTGAACAATGGGGGGACTTAAAACCAAAACCCATGTATATATATAAATAAATTTTAGTTCCAATGTCTAAAAAACAAAACTATCTAAGTATATATATATACATGTTATTAATTAGTTTCTAAAGTCTAACAAAAAAACTATTTATCTAAGTAGTGCGGAGGTATGTTGTCAATTCCTTTTTCAGCCGCATACTTGAAGAAGAATTCAAATAAGTCGCATCCTCAAGTCTTTTAACTCATCTTCTTGAATAGGCGATTGGTCGATAAATGCCTAGACACGTTCAAATAACAACAATAACATCAATGCAAGTCATCTTCAAAACTATAATATATAATTTAACAAGTTGTTTAAATATTACCTTCTTCCATCCATCCGTAATAGATGCGGAGACTATGTTCAAAGATATGAAGCATCACATAATAGCCGCACGACCAATCACAAAGGTTGAAATCGAGACTACCAACAAAATTAATTTCAACGTCAGTTGAATATACACATAAATTAGTAATTATAATAATTATTATTTGATAAATAAACTACCAAACCTTGAGGATGTTCCATACAGATTTGCTTTAGCCTTAGAAGTCCTACTTCTCCCGTTGGCGCAACTTATGCTACTCACCTTCGCCGCTTATCATAAACAAATAATCATGTCGATCAATTAACAAACTCATTTATCATGTGTGTAATAAACTAAAAACAACTGATATTAAAACTTAAATTAAATTTAAGATTAGTTACTTACATATTTACAGCTTCCACCACCTTCGGTGGCGGATCATGGGGGAGAGAGCGTAAGAATACGACAAGTATGCCTAGACGGGTGAAGTACCAACAACCGCCAATGGTCATCCATACAAGTAGGGAGCCAGATATAATTCTTTCGGATTGTCTCCCAACAATTTCCCTATGTATTTACTCAATCCATCGCCAAAGAAAGAACTCGGGCGGAAGGATTGACGGATCTAAGAAACCGTAAACTGATGCAACGCCCTTATCAAGCTGAAGACGATGGAGATACCTAAGATATGAAAAGGGTGTGGATGTTAATTACATAATATATATATTGAAATTAAAATAAATTATTAAATGGAAAAATACCAAAAATAAATAAGTTATAAAATTAAAATTAACTTACGTGCACCGTAGACTCGATGACATTGCTGTTCATCCCAGACGTTATTCTCCGCAGCGTTCCCGAGATCGTCACCAACGAAGGAAAATATCCTCTGTTGATCTGGGCGTGCCACCCATCCATCGTGATCCAATGGACATACAAAAATCTCAAACGCATAATCCTCACCAAGTGAGAACAAACGAGTGATAGGTGACAGCGACACCGACGTCGACTTGGCCTTCAGTTTAGGAACAATAAAATAGATAAGTTGTTGATAATTAAAAAAAACACAAGTAATTATTTGACTAATTTGGACATTAATAATGAATAAATACCTTTGTTAACATTTCGAGCTCACGTCGTTTGGAGTTCAACTCAAGCTCGCGCCTTTTCATTTCCAACTCATGCTCATGGCGCTGGACTTCCAACTCCCGCTCCCTAGCTGCTAACTCATCGTCCTCCACATGTGCCCTACTAAAACTCTCTTTTGTTCTCACATGTGAAGGGTTGGCAAGCCCTGCGGTGTCCTGGGATGTACCGACGGAGGAAAGCTCTCTGGCAAGCGCCTGCTTGAATTCTGGGTTGGCTATTAAGCCTTGCATCAGATGTGTTGTAATATCTGGGTTGGTCGTGAGGTGTTGAGTAATGTCAGCCAAAATTGATGCTTCATTGACCACCCGCTTTCGTGAAGCAGACTTGCCATAATATTGTTTGATGGTCACGTTCCCAGGAACACCGAGAACCCGACCAGGATGGTCTTTCTTGCCTAGAGCAGTCATCAAGACGTCCTGCCGTCCAGAAGGGACGAATGCGCCCGGGAGGATTTTGCTTTAAGATCCATCTACAATGAAAAAAAAATGAAAAAAACGTGCAAGTGAAAAGTGTTGCAAATATCTATACAAATATCAATTGAAATCAAGTTAATTATTTACTTACAATCTTATCCGCCACTTCGCGAGTGGCATCGCTTTAAAAGATCCCGCCTTTGTCATGCGGCAGGCTAACCGAGACATCCTCGCGGTCGATGTCCGATGGAGGACTTGATGGTGTGCCCTCGAGCACCTCTCCTCTTTCAATCCTAGCAGAGTGCTCTTCCCGCTTCGCCCTCGCCCTATCCGCCATCATCTGCTGGATCCGAGTATGGTACCCACCCCCGAGACATGGTGTGGCGGTGGACGTTCTTCGCCTGATTCTGCCGACCCTTATTTGCCTTAGCCTATTCAAACAAAAACACATAATTAAATACAGTTAAATGATCTATAATAAGCATACAAAATTAACTTAATCAACCAACCTGAAATTCTCCATCCTGTCGACTCCTCGGCAAACATATCCCAAGTATCCTGATCAATCCAGGGATAATCCGAGAACATTTTATCAAGCCGCTTCTTCCCAGATACATAGTACCTGGTAAGATCATGCTTGAACCCATTCCAACGCTTTGATGCCATTTTCATACATTTATGACGATGATCCTCGCCATTTGGCATCCAAGCTACCTACACATTAGATACATATATAACAACTGGATGGATTATAACTCGGATAATTATCTAATAATGTAAATCAAACGAATGTAAAGGTAAAATACCGTGATAGCCTCCCAAATCTCGATCCTTAACGTTACGTGGAACGTCATTCCAATGGTTGTAGTTGATGCTTACGTCTTTGCTTCGCTTGTAGAAACACCCACTTATTAAATTCTTTAGCATGGGGTCCCTGGGCATTTAGATTAGCATCGAAGGACACCTCAAGCTTCTGTCCGCTCTGCCTGTCCTTCTCTAGTTTCTTCAACGAGGTGGCTCCTCTACCCCATTTCCTATGAGCCTGTGATGTCTGTATGGAAAAAAAATGATAAAATAGAGGGTTGTAACATTATAAACTTACATTAACAAGAAGGACTAAAGATAGTATATAACATGCATGTAAACTTACACTAGAATCAGCAGGCGTAGGCGTGATCGGGTCCTGCGAAACCCCCACGGTGTCCTCCCGTGCATGTGGGCTATCCAACTGATCCATATGTATGCCTGTTCAGAAACAATATATATGTATTAACATAGGTTATAACTCAAAATAAATACAGAAGTATAAATAAAAATAACTAGATAGGTCCTGTAGATATACAAAACATCTATATATCCAATATAAGGACAATACGGGAGATTGAAAACTATAGTTTTTGAAGATTGCCAAGCACTGGTCACGACCTGGTCGTGATGTCCATCACGGCCGTAACGTGCCAACTGAACCAGACCCTCATAGGCAGAACTGATCACGGCCTAGCCGTAATGAGCATCACGGCCGTGACAGATCAACCAGCAGAGCAACATGCACTCAAAACCAAAAATAGAGACATTCCAAACAACTCAAACTCACGGTTTAAAGTTACAACTACTGAGACTACAGTTTCAACATACACTCAAAACCAAAAATAGAGACATTCCAAACAACTCAAACCCACAGTTTCAAGTTTCAACTACTGAGACTACGATTTCAAACCAGCAGAGCAACATGCATGCACTCAAAACCGTGAATAAAAAAATGTGCCCTAATTAAAGACTCACGAGAAATAGGCGCTCGCGTGGTGGTGGGGGGAAGCTCGAGTGGTGGCCAACGTTCGATGTGGTTACCGAGAGCAGAGGGACAAGGAGAGTTAGTGCGCGGGAAGGCCGGGGAAAGAGAGATGTCAAGTTATTGCAAAGAATGAGCGGGAAAGACAGAGTTAGGGGTTAAGAGTGTACCTCACGGTGGTGGCGAAGAAGCCCTCGCGGTGGTTGCGGTGGAGATGAGCTCGCGATTAGGGCAGAGTGAGAGCGAGAGTGAGGGTTGAGCGTGATGAAAAGAGAAAAGACGTAGAGAAGTGGAGAAGGCGTGCGGGGGGTAAACGTTATAATTAAAATAAAACAACATTTTACGCCGCTTTTTGGTAAAACCTGACGTTGAAGATCATATATTTAACGTCAGTTGTATTAATAAACGGACGTTAAAAACTCTCACACTTATTACGTCAGTTGTTAGTAATAACTGACGTTAAAGGTCATATATTTAACGTAAGTTGTATTAAGAAACTGACGTTAAAAACACTCACAACTTCTTACGTTAGTTGTATTACACAACGGACGTTAAAGGTTTATTAGTTTCTGCAAAAACAGTCATTCCCTTGACTACGTACTGTGCTACTTACCCATTCACCTTTGTACCTAATCCTCTTAATGAGCATTAAGTTTATAGATAAGTTTTCAAGAAAATCAGAATAACTTAGTAACTTCATCCACTGCTCCTATAAATAGCTTCCTAGCTTCCATCTCCTTTTAAATAATTTTATGCTTCACAATATGGCTCTGCCGTGGAGATTAACTTTATCACTCTTTCTTCCTATTCCTAGACTCAAAGGTCTTTGTCTTAATGGTCAAACAACTTCTGAGTTTGAGTAAATTACATTGCATGGATATTAAGGTTGGGTGAATCACGTAATGTGATTCTCTCACTTTATTTCATCCCCGTCATCCCTTTCACTTTGCTTTGGAAGCAAGTGATTGTGGATTCAAGATGATGCATCAAGTAACTCCACTGAAGAAGAAAGGTGCAAAGATCCATTTCACTTTGCTTTCGCTGCTAGTGACTGAGGATTTACTTTGTATCTTGGAATTCAAGTGAGGGAGGTGATGCATCCATTGGAGTTTCTGATGACAGGACTGAGAATAAAATGATGTTGATGCAGAAACTTTTTTATATTTTAGGGCTATGTTGCTGAAATTTTTTATCTTTTAATCATGTAATTTTAACTTATAATCGCTTCAATGTCATACGATTTGATTATACATATAACTTGTTTTATGTTAAGTGTTTATTTATTTTAATTTGCACAATAATTTGTTTACTAATTCAAGCTAATTAATAAAAATTAAAAATAAACTTGTATAAAAAAAGGTTTAGAAATAAACTGCAGTACTATATGGAGTGATCTGCGTTAAGAGGGACAACAGGGACATGACAACCAATGAAATGAGTTTCATAATTATTTACGTCAGTTATTTATAGAACTGACGCAAATAGTTTACCCACCACCTCATTTTTAACGTCAACTTAATTGATGACTGCAAAGTTCCCGTATATTAATTACATTATTTCCAATATTCATTCTGCACGTTTATAATATATAGGATTATTTACGTTAGCTATTTATTTAACTGAAGTAAAAATCAAAGTTTTAACGTCAGTTGTATAAAAACTGACGTTAACAATTAATATTTTTATTTAAAAACACTTTTAACGTCGCTTTTTTTAAAAAGCGGCGTTAAAAGTGTATAGATATCTGCAAAAACATTCATTCCTTTGACTGCATCTTGTGCTACTTACCCATGCACCTTGTAACTCAATCCTCTTAATGAGCATTAAGTTTATCGGTAAGTTTTCAACAAAATCAGAATAGCTTAGTAACCTCATCCCCTGCTCCTATAAATAGCTTCCTTCCATCCTTTTAATTTTCTGCTTCACAATATTGCTCTGCCGTGGAGATTAACTTCATCACTCTTTCTTCCTATTCCTAGACTCAAAGGTCTTTGTCTTAATGGTCAAACAACTTCGAGTCCGAGTAAATTACATTGCATGGGTGATAAGTCCGAGTAAATTACATTGTGTGAGTTGCTCACCTTATCACCTTCCGGAGAAGCAATCTTTGGAGGGCTAATCGAGTGCTCGGGGTCACAGTTCCAAAACCTCGGCTTTGGTAGCAAGTGGCCGTCTTGGAAGTCTCTGGAACCACTGCCTTTGCTTGAAACGGATCCGTGCACCTGTTTTTGCCTCTCTCTTGAGCTCTCTCATGCCCCCGGTTTTCTCGAGGTCTTTGAGTATATATAGTTTTCCCTTTGGCATATTTCATAAAACTCTCTGATGGGACGTAGCTTTAATGTTTAGGATTTTAAACCCTTTCAATGTAACTTTTTATAGGATTTTAAACCCTTTCAATCTTCTGTATCGATCAGACTGTATTACACTTCATGAATGAGATCCGGTTTGGGTTATTGATTCAACTTATACTTCGCACATATATTTTAGTTTTCAAAACAAAAACACAAAACAGCAAAGCAATTCATGTGAAACTGAAACTTTGAGGAAGGCAATGCGGAAGGAATCGTATATAAAAAAAATTATTAAAATAACTTTTGACGTCTGTTGATGTAGGGACTGACGTTAAAAGTGAAGAGACTTACTTCTAACGTCAGTTCTTTATCGAACTGACGTTAAAATGTTCACTTTTAACGCCAGTTCTTTATTGTACTGACGTTAAAAGTGAGCCACTTCACTTTTAACGTCAGTCATTAAAACAACTGACGTTAAAATTGAATTAATGAAGCCTGATATTTACAAAACTGCCACCGCCCCCTTTTTAACGTCTAGCTTTTGGTTAACAGACGTAAACCTTTACCGTCTAATGTATATTTTCCACTAGTGTACATTAGCTCTGTTTGGCAAATAATAGCTGATATAAGCTAGCTTATAACTGATAAGCTAATTTTTAACTGATAGCTAAAAAGCTAGTTGATTGAATTTGAAGTGTTTGGTAAAATTAGATGTTGAACTAGCTTATAAATATAAAGTGACATATTTATGATAGACATAGTAAAGTGAGATTTCATTAAATGAATGTGGGTAAAAACGAGATAAAAGTCAGTAAGCTATAAGCTACTAATCATAAGCTAAATAAATTAGCTTATGAAGAAAATCTATAAGCTAATGGGATAAGTTTGTTTACCAAATACCTCTATTCCAGTCAAACAAATTTATAAACTAATTAAATAAATTATAAACTAGTTTATTGGACTTGTCAAACAGAGTCATTATTGACATATAGATATTTAGCACTCGGAACTACAATAAATAATTAAATATAAACCATTAATTATTCCTCCAGTCAGCGAAAGATCCAAATCAAATTTTACTATTTTTAGACTTTTCACCTTTAGGTAAAACATAGCTGTACTGGCCGAGAATGTAAGACCGAGAACTCGTCTATACACTGGACCAACCGAGCTTACCCCCACGAATGGGCCTTGGCCCAAACTCCTCCAAAGCAAAGGACATGTCAGCACACCTGACACCCGAGAATAACTACTCGGCCCCAAGCTATCCATCCGCAGCTAACTGGGCCGAATATCTCGCTAGCCATAATGTCACTCCGGACAATCAGGCTCCGGATATCTCTCCCCATGATCGCGATCTGATCCAAATATTCCTCCGCTTATTTCGGAGCTTGATCCTGAGATATCACTATAAATAGGGAGCTTACCCCTCATTCAGAACTACGTTTGCTTTGATTCCCTTTTGGATACGTAGGAGCAGAATCCACATTCTGTCAAGCACAATCCAAAAACACCCCACTAATCCTCGTTCAGCCGAGTATCTCATATCCGAGATATTTGGCCGGAACATTTGGCGCCGTCTGTGGGAATCGAAGCAAATATTTTCCCATACCACACAAAATGGTGAGGACGAGAAGCGGAAACTGCAGGAGGGAGGAGCCAAGGAATGCCAACAACGGAGTTAACGGGGATAATGGAGAACAGTCCGTAGGCCCAGCAGGAATGACTGACAATCCCGTGGTTCATGAGCTTCTCGCGCAGGTTGCAGCCGAGAAGGGAGAATGAAGAAATCCGCCTGAGAATGACCGTCATGAGAGAGAGAGCCGAGCGAGGAGAGGTCGGTCTCTTCCTCACATGAAAGAGAGCGCCGACCTCCCGAGATTGAGGGGTCCGAAACTTGTATCGGGAAGGGGGTCCTCACCTCCGTGCTTCCCACCACAACAACAACGAGCGAGAGGAAGAGGGATTCCTAAGCAGGCCCCAGAATTTTCACTCCAAACGAACAGACTTAATGACAAGGCCAGCCTGCGGAAGCCGAGGCATCCTTTCACGAACGATATCATGGGGGTCCCCTTGCCAGCCAACTACAAGCCCATCAACATCGACAAATATGATGGCACCTCAGACCCCGAGCGCCACTTGGACGCCTTCACCACGCAGATGTACCTTTTTACGGATGACGACGCTGTCATGTGCAAAGTTTTCCCAACCACACTGAAGGAGGCAGCGTTGACTTGGTACACCCAGCTACCCCCAGCCTCGGTGGACTCTTTTGATACATTTGTGGTTAAGTTCAGCGCCCAGTTTGCCACGAGCCGAGCCCACCAAAAAACCTCGGCCTCACTGGTGAACTTTAGGCAAGAGAAGAATGAATCCCTGCACAACTTCATGGCCAGATTCAGCAAGGAGGCGGTACTCATCCCCAATCTCAGTGCCGATGTTGCACTACACACCATCCTGACCGGGTTGAGACCTGGCCCTTTTGCTAGGTACTTAGCTCGGAAACCACCAGCCGATATGGACGAACTGAGAAGAAAAGCTGCAGGTTACATCAACATGGAGGAGGTGGAGGAGTCCAATAAAAGGGATCGGACCGACGAGGCCGACAGGCGAGAAGGTAGAGACAAGAGGAGGGCAGGGGGTGATAAGCCGAGATTGAAAGGCCCGGCCGAGCATTTCCAGAGGGGACCGAAGTATGATCATTATACTCCCCTCAATACAAACCGGGCTCGGGTGTTCGAGGAAGCGTACAGCGCGGAGCTTCTGCAGCTCCCAAAGAGTGGCCACACCCCCCGAAACGCGGATCGCCAGAAGCATTGTCGGTATCACCGCAACTATGGCCATACCACCGAGGAGTGCTGGGTCCTACGGGATAAAATTGAAGAACTGGTTCAGGCTGGCCACCTCAACAACTTTGTCCGAAGAAACAACAACAACAGTGAGAGGCGCGGTGGAAACAGAAGGAGAGAGGGTGACCGAAGCCCGAGGAGGGGCGGCGATCGACGAAATGATAAGAGAGCAGAGACCAGAGAAAGGCAGAACGAAAGACGGGAAGAGGATAATGTCATCCGGGGGGTGATAAACACCATCTCAGGAGGGTTCGTAGGGGGAGGCACAACAAGTTCAGCTCGGAAGAAGACATCTGCGGGCCATCCGAGCTGTCAACTCGGTATCTGGCAAGCCTCCCCGAAGTTCCCCCCCTATTATCTTTTCTGATGAAGATTTTGTGGGAGTAGATCCCAATCAGGATGACCCCATGGTGATCACCGTACAGTTGGCCAACTTCTCGGTCAAAAGAACCCTCGTCGATCAGGGGAGCTCCGCGGATATATTGTATTACTCAACGTTTCAGAAGCTCGGGATCCCGGAGAAATCAATTCAGCCGTACGACAGTAAACTCGTTGGCTTCGCAGGGGAGCAGGTTGATACTCGGGGATATATTGACCTCTTGACCACTTTTGGCGATGGCAGAGCTTCTAAAACCATCATGGTCAGGTATGTGCTAGTTAACGCTGTTACATCGTATAATATCCTGATCGGAAGGCCGTCCTTGAACGAGTTAGGGGCTGTGGTCTCTACTCCCCACCTCACGATGAAGTTCCCCTCCAGCTCGGGGGACATAGTGGCTGTCCGAGCAGATCAGAGGATGGCAAGACAGTGCTATGCTGATAGTTTGCGGGTGAGCAAACTTAAACCCGCACCAGTAGAAACCCTAGACAGAGAAGGAAGGACAAGGCGGTGAATTCGAAGAAACTCCGTTGAGCTGGATCCCGGGATGGACGTGCGGGAACAACGTCCACAACCTATTGAGGAGCTAGAGAAGTTCCAACTCGGCGCGCAGCCGAACAAAGTGTACTAAGCTCGGTGGTCACCTTGAGCCTACTCGAAAGAAGAAATAAAGCAAGTCTGCGCAGAAATGCCGATCTATTCGCCTGGACCACATCCGACATGCCGGAATTGACCCCAACTTTTTATGCCATAAATTGGCAATCTGTCCGAGGCAGGATGGCCCGAGAGAAAAAGGAGATTAGGTGAAGAGAGGAGAAAAGTAGTCGAGGAGGAGACAGCGAAGTTGGTCAAGGCCAACTTTATCCGAGAAGTAGAATACACCACATGGCTGGCCAACGTCGTTCTCGTCAAGAAAGCACACGGCAAGTCGCGCAAGTGCACCGATGACCCGGATCAGACTAGACCATGCCCACAAGACCCTTATCCCTTGCCGAGAAGTGCCAGGCTGGTTGACGGGGCTTCCGGATCCAGAATTTTAAGCTTCTTGGATGCGTACTCGGGTACAACCAAATTAGAATGTACCCCGGATGAGGAGAAAACAGCCTTCATTATCGAGGGGTCAAATTACCGCTACTGAGGGTAATGCCGTTTGGGGTGAAGAATGCGGAGCTACGTACAGAGACTTATGGACCGGGTATTTGAGAAGCAAATTGGCGGAACCATGGAAGTATATGTGGATGACATGGTGGTCAAATCGATGACCCTGACCACCACCCTATAGATCCGGGAAGAAATATTTCAGCAATGAGAAGGTACAACATGAGGCTCAACCCTCGGAGAAGTGTGTTTTCGGTGTCCAGGGGGGTAAACTCCTCGGCTTTATGCGTACGCACCGGGGAATTGAAGCCAAGCCCGATAAGTGACGGGCCGTAAGTGAGATGAGAAGCCCGCAGACCGTTAAAGAAGTACCAAGAGTGGCAGGACGGCTCGCGTCATTATCTCTGTTCCTACCCAAACCATCAGAGAAAGCTCGGCCTTTCTTCAAACCGCTGAAGAAGCCCCAAACCTTCAAGTGGACCGAGGACTGCGAGAAGGCCTTTGTCGACTTCAAGGACTTTCTGTCCTCCTCCCCGCCGATATTAACAAGACCCATCCTTGGGAAAGAATTGTATCAGATATCTGTCGGCCTCCGAGAATGCTATCAGTAGTCATCGTGGCAGGAGGTAGAGAAAGCCCAAATGCCAAGATACTTCATCAAGAGGGTGCTTCATGATGCCGAAACCTCGGTATCAAGTTATTGAGAAGCTGGTCTTAGCCTTGGTGACCGCAGCTCGGCGATTGCGCCGCATTTCGTGAGTCACCAAGTGGTTGTTAAGACGGATCACCCGATTAAACAGATACTCAAAAAGCCCGAATTGGCGGGGCGTATGATTGCTTGGTCAGTAGAGTTGTCCGAGTTTGGCTTGAAATACGAGATGAGAGGACCCTTGAAATCACAATGCCTCTCTGACTTCATAGTCGAGCTCCATCCACAGCCAGTGGCTGAGGATATATGGTGGAATTTATACGTGGATGGATCCTCGAATGTCAGGGGCAGTGGAGCGGGGGTGATTCTGGAGGGACCAGGAGATTTGATCTTGGAGCAATCGTTAAAGTTTGAATTCAAAACCTCGAACAATCAAGCCGAGTATGAAGCTCTGATAGTGGGACTAAGGCTGGCAAATGAAATGGGGACAAAGGCTGTTAAGTGTCGGAGTGATTCACAACTAGTCACCGGACAAATATCCGGAGGCTATCAGGCGAAGGAACCTCAGCTCACTCGATATTTGTGTAAGGTCAACCAATTAATCTCCGGCTTTGAAAAGTTCACTATTGAGCACATTCCCCGAGAAGAAAACGCTCGGGCTGATTTGCTGTCTAAGCTAGCCAGCACAAAGAAGCCGGGACACCACAGAACGGTTATTCAAGAAACCCTCAATGAACCAAGCATTGGGACAGAAGAGGTGATGGCCAACGAGTTGGTTGACCGAGAGTGGATGGCACCTATATGGGAGTATTTATCCTCAGAAACTCTACCCTCGGATCAGGCCGAAGCCAGGAAAGTCAGGCTCAGGGCGAGTCACTTAACCATAATCGCCGGGGAGCTGTATAAGCAAGGATTCTCGGCGCCTTTGCTAAAATGTCTGACCATGGCACAATCCAAGTATGTCATGGAAGAGGTTCACCGAGGAATCTGTGGTTTTCACGGTGGAGGCAGATCAATGGCCTCCAAGATAGTCCGAGTAGGGTACTATTGGCCTACCCTTAGAGCTGATTGCATGGAGTGGACGAAGCGGTGTGATGAGTGCCAGAGATTTTCCAATGTAAATCATACCCCCCCTGAAGGACTTCACACATTAAATTCGCCTTGGCCGTTCGCAATGTGGGGAATGGACATACTGGGGCCTTTCCCAGTAGCCAAAGGCCAAGTCAAATTCCTACTGGTAGCAGTGGACTACTTCACCAAATGGATCGAAGCAGAGCCTTTGGCCAAGATTACCGCCGAGAGAGTGCAAAAATTTGTGTGGAAGAGCCTTATTTGTAGGCACGGAATTCCCTTTGCAATCGTCACTGACAACGGAAGACAATTTGTGGATAAGAAGCTACGGGAATTCTATGACAACCTCGGTATTAAGCACCAAGTTACATCCGTTGAGCACCCCCAAACCAATGGGCAGCCAAGAAGCGACTAACAAGATCATCCTCGGGAAGCGAAGAAAAGAGTAGGAAGATCTAAAGGAGCTTGGGCAGAGGGAGTTACCGAGTATTCTCTCGGGCCTACCACCGTACGCCTCAATCTACCTCTCAAGAAACACCCTTCAGCCGACGTACGGAACCGACGCCATGATCCCGATGAGAGGTTGGTGAACTGTCTTTCCGACGTGTGCAACACGAGCCGAACGACAATGAGAGCAATATGAGGATCGAACTTGACTTGGTAGAAGAAGTTAGGGAGGAAGCCAGAATCGGAGAAGAAGCCTGCAAAACAGAGAGCCACTAGAAGGTATAATTCAAGAGTGAGGCCAAGGAGTTTTCTCGCGGAGACTTAGTGCTCGAGAATAAAAGGGGAAGCGAGGAAGGACCGCACGGAAGGCAAGTTAGCGGCAAACCGGGAGGACCATTCCGAGTAGCTGAAAACCCGGGGAACGGGGCATATAGGTTAGAAGAATTGTCGGAAATCCTATCCCGAGGACTTGGAATGCCTCTCATTTGAAGTTTTATTACAGCTGATGTATATAGTCGGTGATGTACTCTTTTCCTACCTCGGTATTTTTTTCCCAAAATGGGTTTTGACCAGGGGAGGTTTTAACGAGGCACACCGCGGACTCCATTCAATAAAAAGCAAAATTTATTATGAATATGGTTTTATTTTCTCTTGCTTTGCCGAAGTATTTATTTTGCAAGCATCTTATTCCCGGTGGCCGAGCACGAGCCAATGGCCGAGTTCGAGCAACCAAAGGGGCCAAGTTTGAGCCCGGCGGCCGAGTCCGAGCCGTTAAATTCCAAAGGCCAAGTTTGAGCCTGGTGGCCGAGTACGAGCCAATGGCCGAGTTCGAGCCAGTCAAAGGGGCCAAGTTTGAGCCCGGCGGCCGAGTCCGAGCCGTTAAATTCCAAAGGCCAAATTTGAGCCTAGTGGCCGAGTACGAGCCAATGGCCGAGTTCGAGCCAGTCAAAGGGGCCAAGTTTGAGCCCGGCGGCCGAGTCCGAGCCGTTAAATTCCAAAGGCCAAGTTTGAGCCTCGTGGCCGAGTACGAGTCAATGGCCGAGTTCGAGCCAGTCAAAGGGGCCAAGTTTGAGCCCGGCGGCCGAGTCCGAGCCGTTAAGTTCCAAAGGCCAAGTTTGAGCCTGTTGGCTAAGTACGAGCCAAAAAGTTAAGTATAAAGGTCAAGCACGATCTTACTAGCCGAATCCGAGTTATTATTAAGTTATAGACGTTGAATTTAAGCCGCGAAATTAGTAAAGCTGAATATGGGCAAAGAACAAAATTCGGAAAGGCCGAGTACGAGCCATTATTTTATTAAGGAAACCGAGTACAATGCGCAAGGCAAAAATAAAGCCGAGTTTGACAAGTACATTTAAGGAAACCGAGTACAATGCGCAAAAATAAAACCGAGTTTGACTCTTGAAAAGTACATTCAAGGGACCGAGCACTACGCTGAAGTCGAAAGCCGAAATTGAAAACAAGGGCCGCTCGGTGGGGCAGTAGTCCCCCCAATCAAAGCAGGGGCAAGTCCAGACGGCCCCCAATCCCCCCAATCAAGCGCCACCAGTCTCTCTTAAGGGAGGCTGTAGTCACTTCCCCCTGAGAAAGCTGGACGATGAGGTGCTCGGCCAACTCCGGGAGTAGACGACCTCTACCCCTTTCGCCACGCCCGAAGACTGCTATTCTCCCAGTTAACATCCTTTTTGAAGGATTAAATCGTAAAAGGAATTCTGGATCCCATCTCCCACTTACATCCCTTTTGGCGGATGTGAAACCCAAAAAAGGATGTTAACTGGGAGAGGGGAACGTAAACCCCTGACGTTAGCATAGAACTACTCGGGTAGAAGAGAAGTAAGAAACGAACTGGGCTGATAGAAGAGGATGAGGAATGAACAAGTGAGAAGGGCCCTATTTATAAGCAAGAAAGGAAGTAGCATCCGTGAGAGTTTGTTGGGAAAACAAACCTCGAAACCAAGCAAAAGGCAACGATTGCGTGAACCCATTACGGTTTCCAAAGCATTTAATGCATGACAACGCAAAATGTAAAACACGTGCTTTTCGTGTAACGACCACCGTCCATTTTGGACGGTAGAGTATTTCGGCCTTAGCCGAAGATTCGGTGGACAAGCCAAACACAACAAAAAATCAGCAAAATGATAATGATATTCATTCAATAATGTCAGGTTACAAAGGCATGAGCCCAGTACAAAGGATGGACAAAAAACAAAAAACTATAACAGCTACTCCCCCCTATGGCTTTCCTCGGCCTCTATGTGACCTTCGGGAGAGCCCCCCACCACGTCCACCTCTTCCTCCCCCTCGGGAATAATGGGAACAAGTTCCCCATTCACCACCTCCATGTTCACATCGGCCCCCGAAAGGTCGATGCCGGGAACTAGAACCTCAGCTTGGGCAATGGCTTTGTCAAAACCTTTCCGGTGCTCGATGACAATGCAGCTGGTGGCCTCCTTTACGTCCTCCTCGAGCAGCATCTTAGCTTGGATCTCAGCCTCCAAGGCGGCCTTGAGCCGATCAATCTCAGCCTGAGCCTCTTTGAGCTTTCCTTCGGCACAAGCCTTGTCTTCTTCAACCCGAACTCTGCCTTCCTCGGCTGATTTTGCCCGAGAATCCAGCTCAGAGTTCCGAGTATTAATGTCAGCAATGGTGGTAGTCAGGCGTTCATTCTCGGAGGAAATCCGGGAAAGATCCCCCTTCAACCTCTCGATAAAGCAGCAAACTCGGACTCCAATTGTTGAGACTTCCTCTCGGTCTCCGTCACCTCTCGGCTACGTAAACGGGCCAAAAGGCTGCAGCCACAAGGCGATGAGGCCGAGAGGGCCTCCATCTTGGATCGGGCCCCCTCGCTTGATAAACCGAAGGTCGGCGGCTTTTAGGAGGCTCGAGTCAAAAGAGGAGGAGGGATTGAAGTCTTCACCCGGAGAGATGAAGTCCCCGCCTTCGGGGTGGTGTTGTACCATTTTGGCTCGAGGGGGAGAAAGTGGCTGTTCCCGCCCGCGATTTGCGTCCCCCGAGTAGTAGGGCGAGGGAGCTTGGGCCGGGAAGGGGAGAATCCTCGGCAACCACTTCAACCTCTGCCCTCTTCCCTTTTTGAGGGGCGGATGACGAAGCCCCTTTGCGAAGCCTTGGTGGGAGGAGGTCTTTTCTGTTTCTTCTCGGTTGAAGAAGGACCCTGACCCTCTTTACCAACACCAGCCTTGACAAGCTTTGAAAAGTCGAATTTTCCCATGATGACTGTCAAAAAGAAAGGGTTGTTAGTATAACAACACATGCAGAAAATACTTAAGAAACTAAAAAGCCGAGCACTTACTTTTAAGGTCGGACCTTGGGGTGGAGGAGAAGGGGAGTTTCGAAGGCGTGCACAATGGGAGGGCCGAGGAAGATTTTCTAGTACATCTATATCCCGCCTATCCTCGGCAGGGAATGATACTCAAGCCGACGAATTTTGTGGGGAGAGGATTGCCAGTATAAAGGAAACTTGGCATATTTATTCTCGTCAAAAAAGTGGGAGGTATGAGAACTCGAGAACGGCGAACACGGAAGAAGCCAACCTTGAAGTCTTTATACGACGATGCGAATAAACTAAGAAGACCTCTTGGTTCAACCCATTAAGGGATACCCATCCCTTTTTCTCGCCAAATCTGGTTTGATAAAAGTACAAAAATTTTGGAGTGGTGGGATCTATCCTTATGTATTTACATAGAATCGAAAGGCTTTCATAAAAGTCCAGTTGTTAGGGTGAAGCTGAGTAGGTGCGGCGTTCATGGTTCTCGAACGTCGCACTCAAACTCGATAAAAGGAAGAGACACATGCAGTTTTTCAAAAAGTGTTTTATACATATATGTAAAGGGGGCTCGGAAGGACGAGCCCTTAGAAAGACACACTCGGTGCTCGAGCACGGAGAACAAATAAACTTCGGACTCGTCTCCAGGAGGCCGAGATATTGATATGGGACCGAAGTTGAACAATTGAATCGGGAGTTTGGTAGTCGAGAAAAAAAGGTTCCAACCTCCCCTTTAACCGTGTATACCCGAGAAGGGTAATATCGGGAATAGGGTCTTTTGGAACCCTAAGGCGTTGTTTGCGAGCGCAGGTTTGGACACTGCGGGAGGGGGGAGAACCAGACCTAGGCGAATCGGACTCGGAAGAATCGAGTCGATCGAAGATGACCCGAGGAGGAGGACGGTTCCGCCCTCCCAACGCTCGCTTCCGTGAAGGAACAGAAGAAATGCAGAAAGGGATCCCCAATTGGGGAAACTTCGCGCTCAACCAGAGGCGAAGTATTCGACTCAGAAGACACAGATGAACTCATATCTGGAAACCAGAAATAGAGCTTAGAAGCACGAAGGAAAGGAAGAGACGGAGCGTACCTGGAGGATGATAAGCATAGAGACAATGGCAGAAACTTGGAGGACGAAGGTGAATCGCAAAGAAGGGTAAGCAAAGTAGGAGGGAGTTGGCGCCAGAGGAGGTATTTATAGCCTGCGATTGGAAGCCCATTGTCCATCGGGACCAAAAAGGGCGCGACTTTTGATTGTCCCGACGCGACTTTTGATTTTCCCCCCATTAAATGGGCGCGGAACTCTAGGGTTTCTTGTCTATGGCGTGCCGAAGAAGTAATAGGGGAATAATTGCTTTCTCTGACAGAGAGAGAAGACTTGATTGAAACGACAGCTGAGAATGTGGATAACTGCATAGCCGAAAAATAAGCTCGGTTTCATACGTATCAGCTCCTTCGCTTATTCAAGCTCGGAGCTCGGGGGGCCTGTGTACTGGCCGAGAATGTAAGACCGAGAACTCGTCTATACACTGGACCAACCGAGCTTACCCCCACGAATGGGCCTTGGCCCAAACTCCTCCAAAGCAAAGGACATGTCAGCACACCTGACACCCGAGAATAACTACTCGGCCCCAAGCTATCCATCCGCAGCTAACTGGGCCGAATATCTCGCTAGCCATAATGTCACTCCGGACAATCATGCTCCGGATATCTCTCCCCATGATCGCGATCTGATCCAAATATTCCTCCGCTTATTTCGGAGCTTGATCCTGAGAGATCACTATAAATAGGGAGCTTACCCCTCATTCAGAACTACGTTTGCTTTGATTCCCTTTTGGATACGTAGGAGCAGAATCAACATTCTGTCAAGCACAATCCAAAAACACCCCACTAATCCTCGTTCAGCCGAGTATCTCATATCCGAGATATTTGGCCGGAACAATAGCCAATGTTCAGCATCCACATACATTCAATAATATTCTGTCCAATAGCTTTCATGAAGCCTAATAATGATAATGATAGAATAATAATAGCATAGTAAATGTTGAATAAGAAAAAAATTTAAAAAGTAGCCAGAAAAGGAAAAAATCCAAAATGTTGAAGTACATCCTTGAAAGCACGGTTCTCAAAGACATCTGACAACATTGTAGTCTCTCTTCCTTTTATACAAAAAAAAAAAACCAGTTAAAAGACGGTCAATTCTCAAGCTTTGGAATTAGGAGTTTCTACGGTCAGTTTACTTCGGATTTGAACAAAAAGCAAATGTAAACCAATCAAATGTGATCGGTTTGGTTTGGGTATGTGCATTTTCTCCAATGAAATCCAAACCAAATCAACCCATTCAAAAGCAGGTTGGATTTGTTCGGTTCGAGCACAATCCAATCAAAATGGGAAAAAAATAAAATGCAAAAAATTGATACAAAATTCATAGTTTCACAAATTCAAAACTCAGATTCAGAGAAGAGATTTCCAAACATAGTTCACAAATTCGTTCAGATTCACAATATACCAAACATAAACAATATACCAAACAAAAATTCCCACCACAATTCAAAAGTTCACAACTCGGTTTCAGAGAGGAAATTACGGATTCAATCTTCTGGTGTGTGGGGAACGAACAAACACAAGAACGCTTAGAGGAAGGAACGAATGATGGCTGATGTAGTCTTCACGTTTGGACGAACGACGACGGCTTTAGCTAGGACAAACGACGGTGACTTCAGTTTGGACGAACGATGGTGACTTCAGAAAGGCACGACGGCGACTTCAGTATGGACGAACGAATAGAAGAACGATGGACGAACGCACTCTGGATGACAAACGGAAGCGAGACGGGTGCACTGAAAGAAGGAACACCATGCGAAGGTGGCCGCTGGCGGGACGACGGGCTGAGGAAGAAGAAGACCTGAAGAAGACAAGGGAGTGAGGGAAGTAAAAACCCTAGATCTATTCTGAAGTGAAGATGTGCGTACGAAATTAGAAATAGAAAATAGAATTTAAATATGAAATTATTTTATATATATTTAAAAATAATAATATATGGTAGTTTGGTTCGGATTTAAAATCTTTGGATCCGAAGACTGAACCAAACACTATCGATTCCTCATTGGTTCGGTTCGGATCTAACCCGAACGCTTAAAAAATTTGAACCAATTTGATTGGTTCGTTTGGATCGTCGGGTTGGTCGGGTCGATCCGAAACAATGAACACCCCTACATGGAACTTCACAATTATACTTGCACATAATATAAATTCCATGGAACACCTACATCTTTCGCGTACTTAAAATTTGGCTTGCAAAATGGGAGCAAGGAAAAAAAAAGGCAAAAATGTTACTCCCTCCGGACTCAATTATAAACAAAAATAACTAATTTCATATTTATTAAAGGAGTTAGTTAATTTAGTTAAATTGTCTTGATTTATATAAAAAAAATGAGTTATAAATACTAAACTACCATTTAATTGTCTCAGGAATGTGCAATGCCCTTGGAAAAGTAGAAGGATAATTGGTTTGATTGGTTAATTTTCTTGATTTTTGGAATACTTACATTAAATAGAGTTGAGTTGATTGGATTTTACTTATATTTGGGTCCAAAAAATATATGTATTTTTTGCTTATAATTGAGTCCAGAAGAAGTACTGAACTGTCTACTCATAGGTAAACGAAGGGTCGTTCTTCAGTTTTTTTTCCTAATGAAATTGACCTCTCTCTCGGTCCTTCCATCCAGGACTTGTGGCCAGAATACATCATAATATATTCTTGGAAATAGAGACTTTGATTTATGTCTACAAGTGCATATACTTGCAAAAACAGATCATGAACACACGAGGTGATAAAGAAAACAAGAAACATCATTCCTCACTTTCAACGCATTTACTTAAAGTGCGTGTTTGGTTCGACGTCCCCCTGCCCTCAAACGCACGTCTAGGGTTCGGCCGCGATTCCTCGTTCAAGATCCGTATGTTTGGCAACAGCTTCAAACGTGATTAGAAATCCCCAAAAGCGCGAGTGTTTGAAGCTGCTCATCCTAGCTTCTGAGTCTAAGGATCGCGATTTTGAATCAAAGGTGAGTCTTAGGAAGTCGATTTTGGATGGATATTCTCATATGGCCCTTCCTTTTGCCCTTCGTTTAGCTGCATGCACCTGCATCTGCCATTTATGGTGCTTCACTGTCGTATGGTATGTATTTATGGTGCTCACCAACAATTCTTCAATTTTTCCTTGCATTCATTGTGCTCCTTTCGTCAATTCATTCATTCCTTCAATTCTTTCCCTTATGGTGATTATTCTCAGATTTTTATCCATAGATTCGTTGTGCTCATTTCTCTAAGAAGGAAACTCTATCTTCTACATACCTTACTTTCATTGCAGAAACCAAAAATTGAGCAACTTGTAAAAAGATAAAATGAATGACTGGAATGGACATTTGGATCAACTTACAGATGAAGACGATATTTTTTTTTGAAGAAGCTTCTTATGTGGCTGCACTAATAGGTGAGTATGCAGTAAAGCATTTATGTAAAGAGCCTCGTAGAACTAGTGAACTAACGGGTCATACATGGGTGCAAGAAGTATTGCAAGGGCAACCCATTCGTTGCTATGAGATGTTCCAAATGGAAAAACATATTTTCCATAAACTTTGCACTGAATTAGTTGAGCATGGTTTAAAGCCCAGTAAAAGCATGGGGGTTGAAGAGATGGTTGCAATGTTTTGAAATATAGTTGGCCATGGGGTAGGTAATAGAATGATTCAAGAAAGGTTTCAGCACTCTGGAGAGACCGTAAGTAGACACTTCCATCGAGTACTATTTACTTGTCTTAAGTTGTCTTGCAAATATATTAAACCACAAGATCCTATGTATCGTGATAGTCATGCAAAAATAAAAAATGATCAACGATATTGGCCATTTTTTAAGAATGTCATTGGAGCAATTGATGGTACACATGTGCCATGTATGGTTGGTGCCAGCGACCAATCAAGGTTTATTGGAAGAAAGGGATATCCAACACAAAATATAATGGTTGTGTGTGATTGGAACATGTGTTTCACTTTTGTTTTGGCTGGATGGGAAGGTACTGCCCATGATGCTCGTGTTTTTGACCATGCTCTTACCACTGCGAGTCTCAATTTTCCACATCCTCCTCCAGGTATGTTTTTTTTTAGTATAGCTACAAATGATTTTCTCTTTTACTTAAAACTCTTTTTCATATTTTATTAATTTTATTCTTTATTAGGTAAATATTATATGGTGGATGCTGCCTATCCAACACCAAATGGGTACCTTGGTCCTTATAGATGTGAACGTTATCACCTACCTGAATTTAGGCGTTCATCTGGATTTGCGAATCGTAATGAAATGTTTAATTTTTATCACTCAAGTTTAAGGTGCACAATAGAAAGAACTTTTGGTGTATGGAAGAACAGGTTTGCAATTCTGCGTCACATGCCTAAGTTCAAAATTGAGACACAAGTTCAAATAGTCATTGCAACAATGGCTATACACAATTTCATCAGAAGGAATGCTGAAATGGATTTTGATTTTAGTCGTTATGAAGATGAGAATATAATCCTTGACATTGATGATGATGATGATCATAGCACAGTTAACTTGGATCCATCCCCAGTTTTAAACATAGCTTCTTCAGCAGAGATGGATCATGTTCGAGACTCGATTCGAGATCAAATTATAGAGTTCAAACAAAATAATTAGTATCGTAGTTATGTTTCAGCGTTGTATCAAACTATAAATTATATTCCTTACTTGAACTATTTTTAGATACTTTAAATTTAATAGCTATGCTAATTTAGTACTTTTATTGTCCATTTCATCAAATTTGAAGTTTTTACTACCATATACATTTTACTTCAAAAGATAAATAACATGTGTATAATTATTTTTAGTTTCATAATGTAACATAAAAGAAAATAATCATCTTAATATATTTATCCTACTTGTTGGTGTGTATATATATATATAAAATGACAATGAAATCTAGTCAAAACCCATTTTGGTAATTACACATCCAAAAGCAATTTTGATCCAAACTATCCAAACAACAAGAATTGATAAAAATCACTTTTTCCATGAAGTCATCAAAATATAAATCACTTCAATGTCAACTCACTTTTAACCAAAATCAATTCTACAAAATCAATTCTTCTCAAAATCATGTTTGTCAAAAGTTTATCCAAACACACACAAAATCAATGTGCAACACTATCCATTTGTATCACGGAGTAAGCAATATAGAGTAAGACATAAGATTAATTAGAGAGTGTTTGGAAGTTCTTAGTTTGAGCTTGTTTGACTTTATCTTATGACATAAACACTTATATTAGTGTTTGGAAATCATACACGTATAAAAATAACTTATGTCGTCTTATCTTATTTATATAAGCTCTCTAAAATAACATATAAATAATGTTTATTAAGCTTGGTAAAATAGTTTATTAAATAAGTGTTTAATTAAATTATTTATTCGGATGCGTCCTAAAAACAATAATGGTCGATTGAACAGAGGAACATAACAAAGCATTATTAATTTAACAATACAGCTTTTTAAAATGTTACAAAATCTCTAAGCATTGACTAGAAACATAGGATTCTCAATTTTCTAGTTCTAGAGAGGTAAATTGCAACCAAAAGACAAAGGATGAAAGAGAAAATTCAGGATGAGTGAAGGCTCGTGTATTATAACAGGTGATTATGTACTTTATTACATGTACATTATAATGACAATAATTGTAACATCTCGGGCTGCTTTATAGATGAATGATTGTCCCCACAAACCAACACGGTTCTTTTCAGCATACTTTGTTCCCAGTCACATGCTTCCTAGAAAAACTTTTCATGAGGTCACCTATCACAGAATTGCTCCAAGTCAAGCACGCTTAATTATGGAGTTCTTAAGTTATAGGCTCCCAAAAACAAGATGCATCTTGTTGATATAAGTAGTATCAATCAATTCATATAAGTCATCATCAACTGTATAGTCTCATACCTACACAGTCTCAGTATCTCTCTCATTCTGGTGTGTAATCGGTTCGTCCCTTCGCCTAGCCAGAAGTCATTCCTTGTCTGTGTCTTCTTACACCAACGACCACTCCTCGCCCTCGTCAGCCTCAAATGTCACAATAATTACATTAACTTTATAACCTTATGAAAGTTTAAGGTTGTTAAAATAATTTACAAAATGATAAGATGTTAGATTCGTTAACTACCTAACCATCCCCCTCCCCTCTCAGAAAAAATATACAATCTGTTAGCAACATTTTTTTTAATATGAGATAAACATTATTTCCTATCTGCATTTACATACTCCCTTTTCATTACTACTATTGACTAATGAAATCCCTTCTTCTTTTGGGTCAAGCATACACATGGGTAGAGCTTTGTTTTTTCAACAATTACTTTATCATGTTAGCTTCTTATTCGGTTCGCTACTTCTCCCGTCAATAATCATCTTTTTTTTTTTTTTTAATATAACCAAAGTAATTTATATCATTGCATAAGAAGTAGAAGCTGAGTTACAAACAAGGAAACATTGAAAAATAAAGTTCCTAGGATAACAAATGGAATTCCTAGCTAAGACATTGTTAGAAAATGGGGTATGATCTGCAACAAAAAAAGAAAAGAACAAGTGATATACGCACCCTCCAAGGCGTTTAAGAACACTAGGCTTTAGGTTCGATTCGCCCCCATCAATCTCTGCTCGTAGATTGAATGCAACAGGTATAACCGACGAATCCCCTTCAGGATACATTGGAGAACCTTGGTTTGGTTTGCACACCCTAAACCAAGCCTATCGTTAATGACATTTTACACAATAATAGTTTCCTTAATTCTCTCTGCGCATTAAGGGAAGAAATGAAGTGATTTGGCTTGCAGAAGTTTAGCCAATTTTCAGACATCATTCTGCATGCACAAGTGGTTCTATTTATAGACCAACTTATGCCTCTTGGAGAATGAAATAACCTTTCATGTATTTGAAAGAATGATTGCAACCTTTCATGAATGTACACTTGATGAATGAACACATTTAATCATGAAAAAACATACCTATTAGGAAAGATTTGAAAGACATGAAGAGACACACCTATTGGTGTCCTTCAACCTCTTTCCAACTTGGTGTCTTGGACTTCCATTATTTTGGAAATCTCTCACAATCCCCCACCATTTTCAAAATAAACCCAAATCTCATTATTCCAGAAATCGCATGCTTTCAGACAAAGGTATCTTGGGGATTTGAACCTTGGCTTAGCAAGCCATGGTTGCACTCATCCCCAAATAAAGTGGTAGACAAGCTTTGAACCAAATATTCATTAGAACAAGTGTTCATGACTTACACATGAAATCTCGGTACCATTGAACGACGTGTTAATATCACACATTTGATAAGGCCTTGTGTCGTGTATCCTTTTCATGAGAGCTTACAGAGTCAAGCCCTTTAACTCTAAGAAGCGGTCCCACTTCACTCTCATATAGGTGGACTTTACCAAAAACACCCCCATAAGTTGGGCACCTCAGCACATATATGCTATAGGTCCATTAAGAGCAAAAGCTCACCATTTTCCTTTTGTCCTTATGGTATCTAAGTACTTTTAAACCTTGGGATGTATCTATTCGTCAAGTACTTGCAATCACTCTCATAGTGTACTTTGGCCACATTGAACTCAAGACTTGATGCTACTGTGAGTTGGGTTTCCACCATTGGTGATCATTTAGATATGGGCTTGTCCCATCCCTGATGATGTTTTCCACATCATATCACTTGTCAGTCCTTTCGTTAAAGGATGCAAGATTTCTTTCGGTCTTATAAAGACCCTAGATATTACTCCATTTGCAATTAGTTCCTTGACATAACTATGTCTCAGCCCAATGTTCCTGGACTTTCCATTATGAACCTGGATATTTGCCCTTGATAGTGTTGAATACTATCCCATTGTATAGATACTGGCGCCATTAAAATTGGTATCTCATACAAAAATTTTCTAAGCCATTCAATGTATTTGTTATCTGCTTTCAATACTATGAATTCTGCAGCTATGGTGGAATTGGCAATGTAAGTTTGTTTCTTGGATCCCCGAGAAATAACACCCTCACCAAGTGCTAAGACACAACCGCTTGTTAAAGCATGGTCTTCTGTATAATTCACCCAATTGGCATCTGTGTATCCTTCTAATACCGAAGGATAACCATAATAGTTTAAACTATAGTTCATTGCCCCCCTCGAGTATTTCAATACTCTTCGGACAACATGCCAATGGTCTTTGCTTGGATTACCTGTATACCTACTTAGTCTCCCTATAACATATGCAATGTTTGACTGGGTACATGTCATGGCATACATTAAATATCCAATATAATTACTTTTGAGTATTCAAGTTGTGTTATTAGACTACCTTTGTTTAGTACTAAAGTAATGCTATGATCATAGGGAGTAGTGATAGGTTGACAATCAAAGTGATTAAATTTCTTTAATACCTTTTATACATGGTGAGATTGGGATAAACCTACATTCTTACCATCTCTTATTATTCTAATTCTTAGAATCACATCAGTTACCCCTAAGCCTTTCATGTCAAAACTTATAGATAAGAAACTCTTAGTTTTTGCTACCTCAACTAGACCAGTACCAAATATTAACATATTATCAACATTTATATCATCAACAAATAAACAACTCATGACACCTTTTCCATTATGGAATTTACTATAAATACACTTGTCATATTCATTTATTTTATACCCATTAGCTAGCACAACTTGATCAAACTTTTAATCCCTTTGCTTAGGAGTTTGTTCTACTCCATACAATAACTCATTCAATTTACACATTTCTTTTCCTGACTATTAACCACAAACCCTTCAGTTATGTCATATACACCTCTTCATCTAATTCCCCAATTAGGAATGGCATTTTCACACCCAATTGACGGATGACAAACTTATAGATAGATCCAAGTGCCAATAGCACTCTAATTAAAGCAATTCTTGCCATAGGTGCATATATATATGGTCAATGCCCTCTTTTGTGTAAATCGGTTAGCAACTAATCTTGCCTTAAACATATCAATAGTTCCACCTAAAGATTGTTGGAAAATAGGGTATGGTCTGCAATAAAAAAGAAAATAACAAGTGACATGCGCACCCTCCAAGGCGTGTAAGAACACTAGGCTTTAGGTTCGATTCGCCCCCACCAATCTCTCCTCGTAGATTGGATGCAACAGGTATAACCGGCGAATCCCCTTCAGGATACAATGGAAAACCTTGGTTTGGTTTGCACACCCTAAACCAAGCCTATCGTCAATGACATTTTACAGAATAATAGTTTCCTTAATTCTCTATACGCATTAAGGGAATAAAGGAAGTGATTTGGCTTGTAGAAGTTTAGCCAATTTTCAGACATCATTCTGCATGCACAAGTGGTTCTATTTATAGACCAACTTATGCCTCTTGGTGAATGAAATAACCTTTCATGTATTTGAAAGAATGATTGCAACCTTTCATGAATGTATATTTGATGAATGAACACATTTAATCATGAAAAAACACACCTATTTGGAAAGGTTTGAAAGCCATGGAGAGACACACCTATTGGTGTCCTTCAACCTCTTTCCAACTTGGTGTCTTGGACTTTCATTATTTTGGAAATCCCTCGCAGACATGAGCCTGTGAATTCACACATCTACTAGCATGTTGCATCCTACTGTGGGGTAAACCTAACAGCAACTCCTTGCAATGGGAGATAAGAGAACCAAATTCATCATGTTGAGGCTCATTCCTCTGAATACCATCCACAATTGCTCTACAATCGGTCTCAAAGATAACATTGTGCAGCCCCAAGTGTTGGACCCATTTAATAGCCAGCCCCAATGAGACTTGGCCAAGACAAAGCAACCTGCATCATCCCTTATGCATATCCCTACTCCCATCTTGTTGTCTCTTTCAAAGAAGCCTGCATCTACATTACATTTGACATATCCTTGTGGAGGACATTGCCATATAGAATGCTGAACCCATGTAGTACCTGAGCTAACTCGCATAGGGGGTTTTGGCCTTGCACTAACCCAGTCTTCAAGAACAGAAAGCGCCCGAAAGGTTACCACAGCCGCAGTCTCATCCACCTGGTCCCATAATTTGTTGTTCCTTCTTTTCCAAATACTCCACATAATCATAGCTAAGTGAACTTGTTGTTGCTCACTTAACTGATCGCATAATAAGAAAAACAACTCACAAACAGATTTGGAAACCAACAAGAGAGGGCTAATATATATAGGACCATAAACTACTTTGTTGCCAGCAAGCCATATTGAAATCACAGGAAAATAACAAATGCCATGCATGCTCAAAGTCTCGCGCACACAAGACACCCGGGGGAGAGTAGTCCACACCTTTATCCTGTAGGCACATACGGGTAGGAAAACAAGTCTTGCACGCCTTCCACAGAAAAACTTTGATCTTCTACAGAATGGGAAGCTCCCAAATGATGTTCCAAGATCCTCCCACGTGCTGCATGTTATGAGTATTGATCAGTGACATCTTAGTAAGCACAAAGAAAAAAAAATACATCTTAATCTATAATAAAGTAAAAAATGGAATTAATAGACATCTTTCACAAAGTAAATCTTGCTATAGTCACTCCCAAGTCCTAACCTCCTCCTCTGTCATTTTATGATTACAGTTGTCTATACTCTATACTGTGAGTCTGTGATCATATGTGAAGTTGGCCATAGGCATATAAGCTCAACTTTGACAGCAACATTCATGTCTACTAGAACTATTTTCACATTATAAATTATTAAGCATACTTTATGTTGAGTAGCATGGATTTAGTGACCAACATCCCAAATGAAAAATAAATAGGTGCAACTATACCATAGAGGTTTGACTTTAGAAACGATCTCAAATAACCAATACCATCAAATGGAGATATTGTCCGATACATGCTGCTCAGCCCGTAGTGGAATCACTTGTGCAGAAAAATGATTCCACATCGGTTATTTTTGACTTTTTACAACGGTTTTCAAACTGATGTTGAAAAGACCGATGTGGTTTATTGTCACTTTTCACATCGGTTTTAAAATCGATGTTTAAAGTATATTTTTAACAGCGGTTTTTACAATAACCGACGTGGAAAGTTCATTTGTCAATTGGTAATCTATTGGAAATATCACTTTTCACATTGATTTTCTTTTAAACCGATGTGGAAATTAGACTTTATACATCGGTTTTGTCAAAACCGATGTGAAATTTTCAATTTACACATCGTTTTTTTTCAAAACCGATGTGAAAATTTCAATTTACACATCGGTTTTCTTGAAAACCGATGCGGAAATTTCACTTTCCACATCGGTTTTTAGGAAAACCAATATAGAAATTGAAATTTCCGCATCGATTTTTTTAAAATCGACGTGTAAAGTCTAATTTTTTTTTAAAATGTTTTTTATATTTCTATCATTCCTTTCCCATGTTTCAGTAATGCAGATCAATACCAGAATAACATACTCTAAATATTCTCAACACAATCACTTTTGTACAACAAAAACACACTAAATTAATATATACTGAATTTATTATGAATAATACATATGTACGTTCAATTACATTCAGACAACAAAGATAATTAGAAACCAAAAGGCTACATGATATATTATAGGTTTCATATCAAAATACATATGATCAGTCAAAAGTACACTATACCTAGTACATGATAAGTTTTTAAACTAACTACATATATACAAACTATGGTTGGTACACTTCAAGAAAGAAAGTTGCCCAACGCCTCATTATGTTGTTGATGTCGGAATCAGATAATGGATTTGGATTGTTGAATATCTGCAAGTTTAATTGGACAAAAGATTATATCTTTTAAGTAATAAACTAACATAAAACATATAACGAACATATAATTGTTACTTCTAATTGTTATCAATTAACATTTACCTCGTGCCATCTTTCAGTGATCCTGGAGGAGATAATTTCCAACATCCACTTCATCACATAGTATCCACATTCCCATGATCCAGGTTGTATACGTGACTACGTACAAATGAAACCCAATTAGAATATGAGGAATTAAATAGAAATCAATAATTATACCCACTGCATTTTATGCATTTGAACTAATAAATATATTATGCTAGGAATAATCCATCTGATAGCCCGACGACCTTTCACCACGCAACATGTGGTTTGCATTAATAGAACTATCATGACAAAATAAACATTAATTAAATTATATCTAATAAATTTCAGATAATTAAAACAACTGCATTACTGATTATAAAGTATTTTAATGCTTACGTTTCGATGATCGTCTTCAGTTCATTCGCCGGCTTATTTCCAATTGAGCAGAAGAAGATCACGCGTTCATCCTAGGGTACAAGATCAACAGTTGCCAATGCTGGCTATATTTACGGAACAATTAGTGATTAAGTCATATATAGTTATAATTAAATAACCGGTACTTACTTATTGAGATAAGGCGTAAGGTAGAATTGATAATCGTCTCGGGCAAGTATATCACGTATGGTGGTGACCCGGTCTTCTGATGCTAGGAGAACATCACCCTGAATGAACATGGGGTCAATGAACCCATAAAGGGCGAGGTTACCCTGATCAACTAACATACGATGCAGATACCTAATATATTGAAAAAACATGTTAATTATCATAGTATTTAAAAATTAATTACTTAACTTATAAATAAAATGTACTTACGTGCACCATAACGATAGGTGTGCAGAACTAGTCATTTCTTTATTGAGTACAATCTCCATAAGTTCCTTCTTTGGGATATACAGTTCATCACCTGGACTGGCATCATATTCCAACCTTACCAAAGCTGCGTCATTCTCCATGGTGACAACCTGTATAGCCAGAAGTTTAAAAACATCACCAGGTGCCCCTTTGTCGATCCCCTAAACAACAAAGATATATATTAGTTATCACAGATAAGTTATTTCATTCGTCATTAATTAAATGGTCAAATGAATACCTTGGCAGGAGCAGACATCTCTGGTCTTCCTGGATCCGACCTTTTAGGCAGAATATCATTTCCAACATCCTATAACGAATAAAAATAAAGCATTATCTTTGAACAATAATAAATAATTTCAACTATGAATATAGAAAAACACAACTAACTGAATACCTCGGATGCAACAAGAAAGCTTACCAGTCTTCTTGGCCAGAGGATGAAGTTACCGGGGGCCTGACCCACTGTTTGAACCTCTTCAGTGGGCACAGGGACTCGAGCATCAGCATCTCGAATAATCTCAACAACGACCCTCACCTGATCATCTGGTAATAAATGATGGTGTATGGTATTACCTAAGTTATTATGTGCCCTCCCCAATGCCACTAAGCGGCGATCATGATGATCATCAACATACAGCTCACACCTATCAGGGTCGTCATCATCATCATCATCACCATCATCATCATTTTCAGGCTGATGAGGAGGATCACATGAGCCCTTAGTGCTCACATGGACAGAGGGTTGGACACCGACTGTCATCTGCTGGGACATAGAAGTCAATATTGCCATCTGCTAGGCAAACTGCTTGGCCATCTCCTGTCTAAGCTCGGCTGCAATCTCCTGTTTTAGTCGTGCTCTATCTGCATCAACATCCATGTAGCTTCAAAAATGTCACCACCTCGTTTTACACATCGATCTCCGATGTTAAAAGCATATTTTGCACCAGTGAATCCAGGTTATCGACGGAAATGTCCGTCGGTAAACTTTTAATAATTACCGACAGTCATTTATGTCGGTAATCTTAATTTATTTTTTTTAAATTAAAATTAATTATATTTTTTCCTTTAATTTAATTATTTTTTAATGATTAATTACTACTTTTATTTAATTTAATTTATTTAATTATTAAATAAAATTTAAATTTAAAAATTTAATCAAAATAAAATAAAATAAAAACATCAATATCCATACATAAATTCGTACAAAATAACCTTGTAACTACAAAATCCTACAGCAACAAAACCTACAACTACAACTATACTAATAATCCTCATCATGAAAACCATCATCGTCCTGCCGGGGGAGGGGGGGGGGGGGGGGATCCGACGTAAGATGACCATCAGGTTGTGACTGAGATGACACATCGGCATCCTGCTGCTGTGTAGGTGCCTGGGTAGTACCAGATGGCTAGCTGGTCTGGAGGACCCCATGCAGAGCGGTGCGCCTCTCAGGTGGGAGCACATCGAGCATAGTCGCGACCACCTGTGATAGTGCCTCCATCCGCTCCCTTATGAGCTCGTTCGCATCCCTCTGCTGCTGTTGCACCTCCTCCATGTCCTGTGAGCTAGAGGATGCAGTCTCCCGATGTATCAAGCTTGGCATCCCCTGACAGATGGTACGAGCTAGACTCCCAGTATCATAAATTCGCCCCTTCTTCTTCCCGCCAGCCACATCAATCCACCCTAGGTCTGTATTTTATCCGCCTTGACAGGGTCGAGCTGGGAAGGATCTGAGGCATCGGAGCAAGAGGTAGCCTCAGACGCTGCCTGACTAAATCTGGTGGTGAACTCCTCCTGTGATCAATAAATAAAAAACATTATATTATTAAACTATAATAATAACATGTAATATAAAAGTAAAAAAAAAAAAACCAAAGCTCACCATAGTCCGCCTGGACCTCTCATCAACAAACTCGCCATTGTTTTTGCGTATATGGGTTTGTGTAAATACCGTAGTGACATCAATCTACCGCCCAAGTGCTCATGCCTGCAAACGACGCATGAATAAAATCAATTAATTATAAAATAAATTATTAATAAAAATATAAAGTTTATAAACTTAATTATTTTCATATGCATACCATGTTCATAGCATGTTGGACGTTGTTAATCGAACCATCCATGTGTAGGCTCCCGCCCTTCTCGGAAGCTCGATTCATCTTCACCTGCAAACAGATCAACCTGTAAGCTGGAGAGTCCTAGTACGCACATATGATGGCCCAGATGTTGGGGCCGATGTAATCTGGACATATGCGGCTCAACCTACGCTCCCGGAGCATGTCCCTCAGTCTATGAATTACTCTATCCTCAAAGATATCACGTATCTCTGAGGTATGCTCCGGGTGCCATCACACAAGGTCATGTTAACAAGAAAAAATAAATAAATTCTACAATAAAATATATAAACTGCGTGAAAACAAATATAAAATTACAAGAAATAACAAACATCTTACCCCGAACCGTCTAAAGATACAATCTCTAGCGGTCTGCGGTATCTTCCTCCATGGTGTCCGGAAGCAACGATACTGCTGCATGATGGAGTGAGTAACCGCCCTCGATCCCACTTTCGATGGGATCCACCTAACAAGTTTATAATTTTAAAAAACCAACAATATGACAAACAACAAATTTATTGAATAATAACAAAATAGTAATTCTTATACAACATTAAATTAAAAAATACTTACGCTCCACTAACAAGCTGGATCCATGGTCGCTCATAAAGTGTCGGAATTCCGACCCACTCCGGCACGGCCGACTACTGTACAGACGATGATGTGCCATGATCATCCTGGGGCGCTGATGATGAGGATGGAATGGCTGGGTCTAGATGTGGCGTCATACCGAGAGTAGGCATAAACGACAATCCTACTGGATTTTTGACCGGCATAGCAGATGATGGTGGTGAAGGGTGTGGTTGTTGGGAATTTGCGTATAAAATAAAATAACGCAGCGGAAAAAAATTCCCATCGAAGGATCCTTGCGAATGGTCATGATTCATGGTTACAAGATTTACCTCTTGAAGCGATGACAATTGATTGAAATCGTCTATCACGAACACCGCACGAACGATGTCTCTAAGGTATCCACACAAGCAGATCCCGTGAACGTCCAACGTCACGAACCCGAAGCGTCTTTGCCTCACAGTGCTAGCTTCGAAAACCGAGACCTGCTGCTCACTGTCACTCTCTATGTGCGGCTAGGGTAAAAATCGTGTGGGCACAATAGCTTAAGTGGTCTACTTATAGTAGCACCTCCATAAGTGAGTTAGTGAGCAACGTTTGACCTAAGCCCCATGTACTATGCGCTAGGCCCAATAGAAGAGTCCAACTCTCCTTTTAATGCTTCTTTTGATCTGCTCATATGTGTGTGACCCTATAGGTTCCCAAAACGTTAGTAGTAATATTAAATCCCATTTAATATTACAAACAGTGAACGGTATCTAGCAATACATCACTGCCACCTAAGTAGTGAGAAAGTCAGTGATTTGACGAAACGTTTGTGACAAATATTCATGTGCATTATTATCCCTTTGTCCATATATCTATATTGAACGCAAGACATAGAATGTGTCACCCTTGTATGGTTCAATATCATGTTCCCTGATACCCGAGTAGACTTAACAACAAATGAGGTCAATATCTCATATTGACTCATTTCAAAGATGCACCATGCATTTTCTGGTCTCACTCTATCGTGGGGCCCACAGATATTACTCCTGTTATGTAGGAGGAACAAATTCCATCTAGGTCACTCACATCCCTCTGCATGGCTCGTGGTATGCCCAATGACCGTCTTTATAATCATCCTATTACAGATGACGTTTGACGATATTAAAGCACACGACTCCTCATGTAGGGATCGTAGCGATTTCAGGTCGAAGGATTGCATACACCATCGTCACTATGAGAACTACTTATGACACTCACATAACGCTCCATGTAGTGTTCTCATGGTGGGTCAATCCAAAGACATCATTACTCTAATGTGTACCTATGTGGTGACTCGATATCTCATATCCATGACCCGTGAGATATGGTCATCAGTCTGCACACATAATAGTCTCAATGTATTATTATTGTCCTTATTAATAAAATACTTGACTACGGATATTTAAGAATAGGATTTCATTGTTCAATAGTGTCTCACGATCAAGTCATGTACTTGATATTCTATTAAACTGAAATTTCTATTCTAAGGACTTTATTATGTTTAAACAAGTAACACAATAAACTGGAATGCCTCATATCATATATATATATATATATATATATATATATATATATATATATATATATATATATAATGGCAAGATACAAATGTAAGTCTAAGAAATACACTGGCCTCTAGGGCTTACACCAACAATCTCCCACTAGTACTAGAGCCAATCAGGCATAAATCTAATGCCCATCGACCTAGTGTGACCTTCATGCTTCTGTTGAGCAAGAGGTTTCATAAGTGGGTCAGCAACGTTATCAAGTGTTGGTACTCTGCATATTTTCACATCTCCTCTATCGATAATCTCTCGAATAAGATGGAAGCGCCTAAGTATATGTTTGGATCGCTGATGAGATCTAGGTTCCTTAGCTTGTGCAATGGCCCCATTGTTATCACAATAGAGATCAATGGGGTCCACAATACTAGGAACTGTACCAAGCTCAGCAATGAACTTCCTGATCCAAACAGCCTCCTTTGCTGCATTGGAGGCGTCAATATACTCAGTCTCTGTAGTTGAATCGGCGACTGTCTCTTGCTTTGAACTCTTCCAGCTCACCGCCCCGCCATTCAGGCAGAACACATAACCAGATTGCGATCTGGAATCATCCTTATCGGTTTGGAAGCTAGCATCGGTGTAACCTTTTACAGCAAGCTCTTCCTCGCCTCCATATACCAAGAACGAATACTTAGTTCTTCTCAAGTACTTAAGGATGTTCTTGACAGTAGACCAGTGACTCTCACCGGGATCAGACTGGTACCTGCTCGTTATGCTTAAAGCATACGATACATCTGGTCGAGTACATAACATGGCATACATGATAGATCCAATTGCGGATGCATATGGAATCTTACTCATGCGATCCCTTTCTTCTTGAGTGGAAGGGGATTGTGCCTTTGATAGGCATATACCATGTGACATAGGCAAGAGTCCTTTCTTGGATTCATGCATGTTAAAGCGCCTCAACACTTTGTCTATGTATGTACTCTGACTTAGGCCAAGCAATTTCAGCGATCTATCCCTATAGATCCTGATTCCCAATACATAGGTAGCTTCACCCAAATCTTTCATAGATAAGCAATTCCCTAACCATGTCTTTACATTTTGTAGTGTAGGGATGTCATTTCCAATGAGTAATATGTCATCTACATATAACACCAGAAAAACAACAATGCTCCCACTAACCTTCTTGTAGACACAAGGTTCATCTTCATTTTTGATGAATCCGTACTGTCTTACAGCATCATCAAAACGAAGGTTCCAACTTATGGAAGCTTGCTTCAATCCTTAGATTGATCGCTGCAATTTACATACCTTTCCGGCATCCTCTGAAATGCCAAAGCCTTCAGGTTGTGTCATGTACACATCCTCAAGAAGCTTTCCATTAAGGAAAGCAGTTTTGACATCCATCTGCCATATCTCATAATCATGGTATGCAGCAATAGCAAGTAAGATCCGGACGGATTTAAGCATCGCAACAGGCGAAAAGGTCTCATCATAGTCGACACCATGAATTTGCTTGAAACCCTTAGCGACTAATCACGCCTTAAAGGTGTGAACCTTACCATCCATGTCAGTTTTCTTTTTGAAAACCCACTTGCACCCTATGGGTTTTACCCCTTCAGGTGGCTCTACCAAGGTCCATACCTGGTTGGTGTACATGGAATCCATCTCAGATTTCATGGCCTCAAGCCACTTCTCGATTCTCGGGCCGGTGATGGCCTCCCGGTAAGTCACAGGCTCATCTTGATCCATGAGCAATACATCACCTTGTGGAGTCGTGAGAAATCCATATCTCTCATCCGTGGTGACATATCCTGTTAGACCTACGCTGGTCTTGTGCTCTTTGGAGCGGGTTGTTCCTCCACAACATTTTGTGAAGGTTGCTCCTGTTCCACCAATGGTAGGTCACTACTCTGTGATTCTTGAATTTCTTCAAGTTCTATCTTCCTCCCACTGGGTCCTATGGAGATAAACTCCTTTTCTAGGAATACACCAGTCCGTGCGACAAACACTTTGCCTTCGGAAGGATTATAGAAATAGTACCCCTTGGTTTCTTTGGGATACCCCACAAAGAAGCATTTATCAGATTTGGGATCAAGCTTATTAGAAACTTGACGTTTTACATATGCTTCACAACCCCAAATCTTCATAAAAGACATGCTGGGTCGTCTACCAGTCCATATCTCATATGGTGTCTTTTCTACCACTTTGGATGGAACACGGTTAAGTGTAAAAGCTGCTGTTAATAGTGCATGTCCCCAGAAAGAGTTTGGAAGGTTTGCATGACTCATCATAGACCGAACCATGTCCAACAAGGTTCGATTTCTCCTCTCAGAAACACCATTCCATTGTGGTGTTCCAGGTGGAGTGAGTTGAGATAAAATTCAACGCTCTCTCAAATGATCATAAAACTCTAGGCTCAAATATTCACTACCTTGATCTGATCGAAGAGTTTTAATATTTTTACCAAGTTGGTTTTGTACCTCATTTTTGAATTCCTTGAACTTTTCAAAGGATTCCGATTTATGTTTCATAAGATACACAAATCCATATCTACTGAAATCATCAGTGAATGTGATGAAGTACTGAAAACCACCTCTAGCTAATGTGTTTAGGGGTCCGCATACATCGCTATGTATAAGACCCAAAAGATCGTTAGCTCTTTCACCTTTTCCGGTGAATGGAGCTTTAGTCATCTTTCCCAATAAACAAGACTCACATATCTCATATGATTCATAATCAAATGAGTCCAAGAGTCCATCTTTATGGAGCTTCGAAATGCGCTTCTCATTTATATGGCCTAAACGACAATGCCAAAGATAAGACGGGTTCAACTCATTTGGTTTGAACCTCTTAGTATTTATGTTATAGATGGGCATTTCAAGATCAAGGACATAAAGCCCATTACTCATGTGTGCACTAGCATAGAAAATATCATCCAAATAAATAGAACAACTTTTGTTCTTTATTATAAAAGAAAAACCAATCTTGTCCAAACAAGAAACGGAAATGATATTCCTGCTCATTGCAGGCACAAAATAACAGTTCTCTAACTGAATAGTAAGCCCAGTGGGAAAAGTCAATACATAAGTCCCTACAGCTAAAGCAGCAACCTTTGCTCCATTTCCAACTCGTAGGTCGACTTCGCCTTTTGCCAATGGTCTACTCCTGTTTAGATCCTGCACATTTTTACAAATGTGAGAACCACATCCAGTATCTAATACCCATGATGCAGAAGTAGATAAATTGACTTCTATAACAAACACACCTAAAGTGGAAGTCTCACTTCCCTTCTTCTTCTTGATTTCTTCCAGGTATTTTGGGCAGTTCCTCTTCCAATGTCCGGTCCGACCACAATGGAAGCAATTGCCTTCCTTAACCACACCACCCACAGGCTTCAAGCCAGAAGCACTGGGCTTGATCTTGTTGATGGCATTGCCCTTGCCCTTTTGTTTGTGCGTGGGCTTCTTGGGCTGCTTCTTGCTATTTCCAGCCTGGACCATCAAAATGGCCTTCCCCTTTCCTTTGTTAATATTTTGTTCAGCAGTTACCAACATGCTCAACAATTCTGGTAAAGGTTTGTCAAGATCATTCATATTATAGTTCATGACAAACTGACTATAGCTCTCAGGCAACGATTGCAGAACTAAGTCGGTGGCCAACTCTTGGGCTAAAGGAAATCCCAGTCTCTCGAGATTCTCAATGTACCCGATCATCTGGAGTACATGAGGACTCACAGGGCTTCCTTCTGCCAATTTACACTGGAAAAGGGCTCTTGAAACTTCGAACCGCTCATGCCTTGCTTGCTCTTGGTAGAGCAGCTTGAGGTGCACGATCATATCATACGCCTCCATGGTCTCATGTTGCTTTTACAGCTCAGAGGTCATGGTACCAAGCATAAGACAGCCGACGTCTAAGGCGTCATCCTGATGCTTCTTATAAGCATCCCTGTCAGCCCTAGGAGCACTTGAAGCCGGTGGCTCCTCAAGAATAGGCTCCTCAAGAACATACAGCTTTTTCTCATGTTTGAGGACAATCCTCAAGTTTCTGTACCAGTCCAGAAAATTTATTCCGGATAGTTTGTCCTTCTCAAGGACAGATCGCAATGACAGGTTACTTGATGTGTTTGATGCCATGGTAATCTACAGAGATAAATATGCAAAATATAAGTATCATGCCATGAAGTTATTTAATAAGGTCTTTAATTAAATACGCCTCCCACTATTTTACTCAAAACAATGACCCTCATCATTGATTCGTAAAATCCCGTTGGAAGATTTTCTAGTGGGCCAAGATCCATATTTCACCTAGCTTTAAGTCAGCTTTGGCTGATCACTCAAAATTCGGTTATATAGGTAGGAAGCACTTTCCGATTGCATCTCATACAACTCTTGGACAGTTGGGTGAATAACTCTTATTCTAATCCATCGCATGGACCAAAGCCCAACTTATAAGCCTCTAAGCCTTTCAATCCTATTGAAGTTGGCTTAGTTAAGTCAGACCCAATGGATAGCAGTTGAACATTACATTTGTCCCATCGCGTTTTACTAGTATAGATAAAGGTACCCCGTTTTGGCGGACCCACACTTAATCGATCCTAGTCTTGACGAGTGTCATGCATTGGAAGGCCTTTAAATGTGACTTAATATTTTCTTTTGAAGGATTTGATTAAAATTTGATCTCATCATTTGTTAAACTCTTTAACTTACTATTTAATACACGCATCTCATACATATATAAGGCAAATAAATGTGATATGGTTATGGCCCCTAACGCATTGATTCTCCCAAGCCAATGAGAGAATCTAAACTGAAACCTAGGAGCGTCCAGGCTTCTCCAAGCATGATCTCCCACAGGATAACGTCTTCTTGTCTCCATCATTACATTACATAAACATAAACCTCATTTTACATATGAGGGGAGTGAGATGAGAAAAGAATATACATATGGAATATAAGAGAAAGGCACGGCACGCAGGCCGTATTTCAAAATATAAACCAAAAGATTAAAGGACTAAGGCCATAACCATTCACCATACATTACCAAATAAATAATCAACCAATAATAATACACAATTATTATTATTATTATTATTATTATTTATTAATTAGAGATTTCAAAATCTGAATTTTGAAAACATAACATATATACAATAAATCACATTTACTGTAATTGATGTTACTATAAATCACATTTATTGTAATTGATGTTACTATAAATCACATTTATTGTAATTGATGTTACTATAAATCACATTTATTGTAATTGATGTTATTATTAAATGGTGACATAAAAGATTTCAAAAATCGAATTTCGAAATAACACACTACGCAGAGGTAGCACGGGGTTCCCGCTTCCTTGGCGGCTAGGGCTTCAACCTCTCAACCCTAAAACCGCAAGGCCCGCAAGAACATGAACTCTTCATGTCTGAAACCCCTTAACGCCGCCAACAAAGAACTGAAACCGATCATGTTTAACATCAAAACTTGACGCCATCGCAGAACATAATAAGGATTCCAAAACCAATGTACATATCGCATACATACATAAACATGCTATAGACGTATATATCATATACATACGAAAATTACAGAAACAAGGTTTCGCAAAAATGGATGCAAACGATTTTCAGAAAACAATTTTCATAAAAACGATTCACATTATAAACATGTTATCATACATAACAGGTAAACCACGTAACAGAATCATGGTTTCATAAGCGGCTCTGATACCACTGTTGGGAATTTGCGTATAAAACAAAATAACGCAGCGGAAAAAAATTCCCATCGAAGGATCCTTGCGAATGGTCATGATTCATGGTTAGAAGATTTACCTCTTGAAGCGATGACAATTGATTGAAATCGTCTATCACGAACACCGCACGAACGATGTCTCTAAGGTATCCACACGAGCAGATCCCGTGAACGTCCAACGTCACGAACCCAAAGCGTCTCTGCCTCACAGTGCTAGCTTCGAAAACCGAGACCTGCTGCTCACTGTCACTCTCTATGTGCGGGTAGGGTAAAAACCGTGTGGGCACAATAGCTTAAGTGGTCTACTTATAGTAGCACCTCCTTAAATGAGTTAGTGAGCAGCGTTTGACCTAAGCCCCATATACTATGCGCTAGGCCCAATAGAAGAGTCCTACTCTCCTTTTAATGCTTCTTTTGATCTTCTCTTATGTGTGTGACCCTATAGGTTCCCAAAACGTTAGTAGTAATATTAAATCCCATTTAATATTACAAACAGTGAGCGGTATCTAGCAATACATCACTGCCACCTAAGTAGTGAGAAAGTCAGTGATTTGACGAAACCTTTCTGTGACAAATATTCATGTGCATTATTATCCCTTTGTCCATATATCTATATTGAACATAAGACATAGAATGTGTCACCCTTGTATGGTTCAATATCATGTTCCCTGATACCCAAGTAGACTTAACAACAAATGAGGTCAATATCTCATATTGACTCATTTCAGCACGGCCATGCATTATACGGTCTCTCACTCTATCGTGGGGCCCATGATATTACTCCTGTTATGTAGGAGGGACAAATTCCATCTAGGTCACTCACATCCCTCTGCATGGCTCGTGGTATGCCCAATGACCGTCTTTATAATCATCCTATTACAGATGACGTTTGACGATATTAAAGCACACGACTCCTCATGTAGGGATCGTAGCGATTTCAGGTCGAAGGATTGCATACACCATCGTCACTATGAGAACTACTTATGACACTCACATAACGCTCCATGTAGTGTTCTCATGGTGGGTCAATCCAGTACATCATTACTCTAATGTGTACCTATGTGGCGACTCGATATCTCATATCCATGACCCGTGAGATATGGTCATCAGTCTGCACACATAATAGTCTCAATGTATTATTATTGTCCTTATTAATAAAATACTTGACTACGGATATTTAAGAATAGGATTTCATTGTTCAATAGTGTCTCACGATCAAGTCATGTACTTGATATTCTATTAAACTGAAATTTCTATTCTAAGGACTTTATTATGTTTAAACAAGTAACACAATAAACTGGAATGCCTCATATCATATATATATAATGGCAAGATACAAATGTAAGTCTAAGAAATACACTGGCCTCTAGGGCTTACACCAACAGTGGTGTGGGTGCAGTAGGGGGCAGTGAGTAGCCGGCAAGAGAGCGTCGTGGGCCAAAGCCAGTGGGTGCAATACGGGTCAGGGATGGTGTGGTGTGGGTCGGAGATGGTGCTGTAGGGGTTGACGTGGGTGCAGATGGGGTCGGGGTGGGTGTAGCTGGGATGGGGGTGGGTGCGGAAGAAGAAGCAGCAAAAGCTAGAACTTGGGCCTTGACGATGTATCGTCCCCGCTTAGCCTTCCCCTTATCACCGCAAGGTGGTGGGGGACGGGAGGACCGTCGTCCTCAGACCATCCATCCTTAAAGTTGCAAAGCATAGATCTTTGAAGAAATGATTGATTTCTATAAGAGGATTCAAAATATATGGGGGAAACAAACTGAAAGCAATAGGAAGTAAGCACTCCATGAATACATGATGATCATGACTTTTCATCCTAAGAAGCCTCCCCATTTTAACTCCAGTACATCGTGCCAAATAAGAGGAATAACCATCGGACGTCCTAAGCTCTTTTAACCACCGACAAATAGACTTTGCTTCATCGGCCGTTATAGTGTAACAAGCTTTTGGTTTGACCACTTTTCTATTTGGCTGCGATTTCAGCTCCAAATCCTTTCGTCTATAGTACAGAGCTATGTCCATCATTGCCTTCTCATTGTCCTTCGTCTTGCCAGCCACATTCATAACCGTGTTAAAAATATTGTCAAATAAATTCTTCTCAATGTGCACCACATCAAGGTTATGTATTAACAGGTTATCCTTCCAGTACGGTAGTTCCCAAAAAATACTTTGGTTTGTCCAATTATGCCATTCTCCATACCCAGGTAATTTTGAAACACCAGCATCAATGACATTTGGAAGATCGCTAACCGACCCCAAATTTGTTCAGGAGTCAACAAAGGCGGTGGACCTTTTTCTTCTTTCTGATTCTTTTTGAATGCTCGGATATTCCTTCGGAAGGGATGATCATGATCTAAGAACCGACAATGAGAATCAAACCAAGAACTTTTGCCACCATATCTTAGGGTATAAGCCTTTCCATGTACCATGCAATATGGGCACACCAATTTACCATGATTCCCCCAACTAGAGAGCATGTCATATGCAGGAAAATCATTGATAGTCCACATCAGTGCCACCCTCATCATAAAGTTTCTCTTCTTTGAAACGTTATACGTCAACACACCAAACCACAACTTCTTCAAATCATCGATCAGATGCTGCAAATATACATCAATCCCAGCCTTCGGATTAGATGGGTCCGGTATGAGACAAGTCAGAAACATATACAGTTTTGACATGCACATCTTGGGAAGAATATTGTACGGTATAACAATTACTGGACAACATGAATATGGCAAGGGTGACGCCTAAATGTACGAGGTAAAACCATCTGAGCACAGCCCAAGTTGTACATTGCGAGGATCTAATGCAAAATCAAGGTGTACCTGATCGAAGTACTTCCAGGCTTCACCATCAGAAGGGTGGCATGAAATGCTCGTACTTCTTCTATTTTCATAATGCCACCTCATCTGTCCAGCAGTTTGCATTGATGCAAACATTCTCTGCAACCTTGGAATTATTGGCAGACAGAGCATTGCCTTCGCAGGAACTGGTTTGTTCTTTCTACGGTCACTATTTTGGACACGGTACCTGGGTGTCTGACAAAATTTACATTCATCCAGTGTGCTATCATTTGTGCCTGAATCATTGTCATAATAAAGCATGCACCCGTTCGGACAACAATCAATCCTCCAAGACCCAACCCCAGTTTCGACACCAACTACTTCGCATCATAATAACTTTTTGGCAATATCCCTTTGAAAGGTGTCACATCTTGAAGTATTTTACAAAAAAAATCCAAACACTGCTCGGGGACATTCCAATTGGACTTGTAAGCTAAAAGCCTAACACAAATTGATAATTTTGAATCTGACGCCCCTTCAAACAATGGATTATTTGTCTCTAACAATAGATTGTAGAATTTCTGCACCGATTCATTAGGAGGCTCTTCCATGTCATCAGATTCATTTTCCTCAAAAGTCCCAAGTTGCCCGAGACAATCATCCTCCATCCACTGTAATGACTGGAGTTGTTCGACATAGCCATCGTGTAATCCACTTCCTGATGTGCCTATGTCGTGATCGTCACCACCGACGTCATTTAGATCAATATTCGGCAACTCTTCGCCATAATCAGTCCATATCCAATAATTAAGCTTGAAACCACGGTGATACAGGTGTACCTTCACTTCATAATTACTCAAAACATTTGTACAATTGCACTTTTTGCACGAACATCTAATCCCCTCTCTTCGGCATAATCACAATGTTGCTTAGCTTTGGATATAAACTCCTCAACTACATCTACAAATGATTGTTTCAGACACGGTCTTCCAGACTCATTCCTATCATATACCAAACTACGGCTCGAAGGATAACATTCCATCCTTCTGTTAAGTCAGATAAAATGACGTAAACATGATTGTATGACATCAAATCGTCCCCCTTTCTTTAAAAGGTATGGCCCTATCCATTCGGAAAACTTTTTCACCAATGTATTATACTAGTTACTCATTACTTCTCATGTCTTATGGCTAACAAAATTTCGGTAGTATTTCCCACCGGTCTCCAAGTACACGACTTGACCGCGGTAAGATACAACAATCTTGTATGGACCCGGAGAATAAAGGAAATGTATCGAATCGAAATTTCATCAACTATTTAACATATAAGAATCAGCAGGTAATTAGTATATCAGTGAACAAAAAGTTTCTTCCCAAACTGTCCCAATTGGACAATTCAAGATTCAATAAAATGAGTGATACCATGACCACGAGTAAACATGCTCGATAATATTGAACCTTGAACGAGAAGCTAAGGTTTTTCTCAAGAACGTATTAATTATACTCTAAGAAAATAAAACTTCAAGTAACAGGACTGAAAAATTGGCAAACAAACACATAAACAAAACTATCAGGTCTGGAAAAATTGAAAACAAATAGTCAAGTATGTTATTAAATTTTAAAGTTTTAATGAATATTATTTTATTTTTTACTTTTTTGTCTTAAGTATTATGAAACTCAACACATGTCGTAATTGTCAAAGACAAATTTGCATTACTAGGCTATTTATTTAGCAATTTTAATTATTCAGTCATGTTTAATTGTTTAAATCTTAGTTAATTACATTTAAATATTATTTAGGAGACGTAACACCAAGTGCTAAGAGAAGTATACATTACAAGGCTAATGGTATTATTTGTTTATTTAATAATTTTAATTATATAATCATTTATTTTAATTTTTTAAATTTGTTTGCGATATTAATATATTCATTGATAAATTGATTATTCATTAATTTATTTTTATTATTTAATTATTTTAATTAACTACTTAAATATTAATTAATATTCTCACAAGTCCTTCCTAACATTAGTTTTAGATACTAATTAAGGTTGCATGCATCCATTGTTCATGCTTCGTCGTTGAGCACGAACTATAGCTACACCAACGACTAGACATCCACTAGGTTTCACTCCACGAGGTTGTGTCGCATCAATTGTATGCCGCTATAATACTTTGGATGGAAACCCTTCTTCGATCCTTAATTTATTTCACTCATAGCATTACTTAATTAATTAGATTAGAGCTATATTAATTATTCCTTAATTAATTATTTCACAAACAAAGTCCATTAATTATTTTTACTAATTGAAATTAAACTAGATATAATATATGGCAAACTATTACAAAAAATAAAAATATATGGCAAACAAACGTCAATTTATAACATACTTCATAACAAAAGCAGAATGAACATTTTATACTAACAAACTTTAATTTATTTATTTCACAAACAAACTACATAATTACATACTAATTAACAATAAAAATAATTTTAAACAAATTCAAATAAATAAATAAAATAAAATATAAACCTGATAGTGCAAGTTCCTACTGACAGTGGTGGCTCCTCTGCCGCAGTGGTGGTCGTGACAGTAGTGCCTGCAACAAAAAATAGGGAGAGGGTCATCCACTAGTGCAATAAGTGTTTTTTACGTCAGTTAAAATTGATTTTTTACGTCAGAATACTGACTGACGTAAATACAACTAACGTTAATAGTTAATATTTTAACATCAGTTGAGAACTGACGTTAAATATAAAACTATTAACGTCAGTTCTTTAACAAAACTGACGTTAATTTTGTAAAAATTAACGTCGGTTTTTTAAACAACTGACGTTAAACATAAAACTATTAACGTCAGTTCTTTAAGACAACGGACGTTGATTTTGTTAAAACTAACGTCAGTTGTTATAAAGAACTGACGTTAAAGGTTTAATTTTAACGTCAGTCGTAATAAACGACTGACGTTAATAGGTTTTTTTTTTTAAATTCCGTTTTAAAATATCACTCCCTCGCCTATCCTCGCATTCAGTCCCGGTAATACGAATATCACACACATTACAGAATTGCAAAGGAAAATTGAACAATGGGGTACTTAAAACCAAAACCCATGTATATATATAAATAAATTTTAGTTCCAATGTCTAAAAAAACAAACTATCTAAGGATATATATATACATGTTATTAATTAGTTTCTAAAGTCTAACAAAAAAACTATTCATCTAAGTAGTGTGGAGGTATGTTGTCAATTCCTTTTTCAATGCATACTTGAAGAAGAATTCAGTCAAGCGCATCCTCAAGTCTCTTAACTCCTCTTCTTCAATAGACGATTGCTCGATAAATGCCTAGACACGTTCAAAGAATAACAATAACATCAATGCAAGTCATCTTCAAAACTATAATATATAATTTACCAAGTTCTTTAAATATTACCTTCTTCCATCCATCCGTAATAGATGCGGAGACTATGTTCAAACATATGAAGCATCACATAATAGCCGCTACGACCACCGTCAATTTGAAATCGAGACTACCAACAAAATTAATTTCAACGTCGGTTGAATATACATATAAATTAGTAATTATAATATTAATTATTTGATAAATAAACTACCAAACCTTGAGGATGTTCCATACAGGATTTGCTTTAGCCTTAGAAGTCCTACTTCTCCAGTTGGCGCAACTTATGCTACTCGCCGCCATTAGCGCTATCATAAACAAATAATCATATCGATCAATTAACAAACTCATATATCATGTGTGTAATAAACTAAAAACAACTGATATTAAAACTTAAATTAAATTTAAGATTAGTTACTTACATATTCTGACTTCCACCACCTTCGGTGGCGGATCTTGGTGGAGAAGCCAGGAAGAATATGACAAGTATGCCTAGAGCGGGTGAAGTACGAACAACTGCCAATGGCGTTCCATACAGTAGGGAGCCAGATATAATTCTTTCGGATTGTCTCCCAACAAGTTCCCTAAGTATTTACTTAATGCATCGCCAACAAAGAATTCGGGCAGAAGGATTGACGGATCTAAGAAACCGTAAACTGATGCAACGCCCTTATCAAGCTGAAGACGATGGAGATACCTAAGATATGAAAAGGTGTGGATGTTAATTACATGATATATATATTGAAATTAAAATAAATTATTAAATGGAAAAATACCAAAAATAAATAAGTTATAAAATTAAAATTAACTTACGTGCACCAGAGACTGATGACATTGCTGTTCATCCAGACGTTATTTACTGCAGCGCTTCGAGATCGTCACCACGGAAGGAAAATATCCTCTGTTGATGCGGGCGTGCCACCCATCCATCGTGATCCAATGGACATTCAAAAATCTCAAACGCATAATCCTCACCAAGTGAGAACAAACGAGTGATAGGTGACAGCGACACCGACGTCGACTTGGCCTTCAGTTTAGGAAAAATAAAATAGATAAGTTTTTGATAATTAAAAAAAACACAAGTAATTATTTGACAAATTATATTAATAATGAATAAATACCTTTGCTAACATTTTGAGCTCACGTCGTTTGGAGTCCAACTCAAGCTCACGCCTTTTCATTTCCAACTCATGCTCATGGCGCTGGACTTCCAACTCCCGCTCCCTAGCTGCCAACTCATCGTCCTCCACATGTGCCCTACTAAAACTCTCTTTTGTGCTCGCATGTGAAGGGTTGGCAAGCCCTGCGGTGTCCTGGGATGTACCGACGGAGGAAAGCTCTCTGGCAAGCGCCTGCTTGAATCCTGGGTTGGATATTAAGCCTTCCTTGCATCAGATGTGTTGTAATATCTGGGTTGGACATGAGGTGCTGAGTAATGTCAGCCAAAATTGATGCTTCATTGACCACCCGCTTTCGTGAAGCAGACTTGCCATAATATTGTTTGATGGTCACGTTCGCAGGAACACCGAGAACCCGACCAGGATGGTCTTTCTTGCCTAGAGCAGTCATCAAGACGTCCTGCCGTCCAGAAGGGACGAATGCGCCCTGGGAGGATTTTGCTTTAAGATCCATCTACAATGAAAAAAAATGAAAAAACGTGCAAGTGAAAAGTGTTGCAAATATCTATACAAATATCAATTGAAATCAAGTTAATTATTTACTTACAATCTTATCTGCCACTTCGCGAGTGGCATCAACTTTAAAAGATCCCGTCTTTGTCATGCGGTACGGCTAACCGGACATCCTCGCGGTCGATGTCCGACGGAGGACTTGATGGTGTGCCCTCGGGAACCTCTCCTCTTTCAATCCTAGCAGAGTGCTCTTCCCGCTTCGCCTCGGCCTATCCGCCATCATCCGCTCGATCCGAGTCCAGTACCCACCCCGAGACATGGTGTGGCGGTGGACGTTCTTCGATCGATTCGCGACCCTTATCACGCCTTAGCATATTCAAACAAAAACACATAATTAAATACAGTTAAATGATCTATAATAAGCATACAAAATTAACTTAATCAACCAACCTGAAATTCTACATCCTGTCGACTCCCCGGCAAACATATCCCAAGTATCCCGATCAATCCGGGGATAATCCGAGAACATTTTATCAAGCCGCTTCTTCCCGGATACATAGTACCTGGTAAGATCATGCTTGAACCCATTCCAACGCTTTGATGCCATTTTCATACATTTATGACGATGATCCTCGTCATTTGGCACGATCCAAGCTACCTACACATTAGATACATATATAACAACTGGATGGATTATAACTCGGATAATTATCTAATAATGTAAATCAAACGAATGTAAAGGTAAAATACCGTGATAGCCTCCCAAATCTGATCCTTAACGTTACGTGGGAACGTCATTCCAGTGGTTGTAGTTGATGCTTACGTGTTGCTTCGCTTGTAGAAACACCCACTTATTAAATTCTTTAGCACGGGGTCCCTGGGCATTTAGATTAGCATCGAAGGACACCTCAAGCTTCTGTCCGCTCTACCTGTCCTTCTCTAGTTTCTTCGACGAGGTGGCTCCTCTACCCCGTTTCCTATGAGCCTGTGATGTCTGTATGGACAAAAAAAAATGAAAAAATAGAGGGTTGTAACATTATAAAATTACATTAAAAAGAAGGACTAAAGATAGTATATAACATGTAAACTTACACTAGAATCAGGCGTAGGCGTGATCGGGTCCTGCGAAACCCCCACAGTGTCCTCTCGTGCATGTGGGCTATCTGACTGATCCATATGTATGCCTGTTCAGAAACAATATATATGTATTAACATAGGTTATAACTCAAAATAAATGCAGAAGTATAAATAAAAATAACTAGATAGGAACTGTAGATATACAAAACATCTATATATCCAATATAAGGACAATACGGGAGATTGAAAACTATAGTTTTTGAAGATTGCCAAGCACTGGTCACGGCCGTAACGTGCCAACTGAACCAGACCCTCATAGGCAGAACTGATCACGGCCTAGCCGTGATGATCATCATGGCTGTGACAGATCAACCAGCAGAGCAACATGCACTCAAAACCAAAAATAGAGACATTCCAAACAACTCAAACTCACGGTTTAAAGTTACGACTACTGAGACTACAGTTTCAACATACACTCAAAACCAAAAATAGAGACATTCCAAACAACTCAAACTCACAGTTTCAAGTTTCAACTACTGAGACTATAGTTTCAACCAGCAGAGCAACATGCATGCACTCAAAACCAAAAATAAAAAAATGTGCCCTAATTAAAGATTCACCAGAAATATTCGCTCGCGTGGTGGTGGGGGGGAAGCTCGAGTGGTGGCCAACGTTCGATGTGGTTACTGAGAGCAGAGGGACAAGGAGAGTTAGTGCGCGGGAAGGGGAAAGAGAGATGTCAAGTTATTGCAAAGAATGAGCGGGAAAACAGAGTTAGGGGTTAAGAGTGTACCTCACAGTGGTGGCGAAGAAGCCCTCGTGGTGGTTGCGGTGGAGATGAGCTCGTGATTAGGGCAGAGTGAGAGCGAGAGTGAGGGTTGATAATGAGGGTTGAGCGAGATGAAAAGAGAAAAGACACGTACAGAGAAGTGGACAAGGCGCGCGGGGGTAAACGTTATAATTAAAATAAAACAACATTTTACGTCAGTTTTTAGTAAAACCTGACGTTAAATATCATATATTTAACGTCAATTGTATTAAGAAACTGACGTTAAAAACTCTCACACTTATTACGTCAGTTGTTAGTAAAAACTGACGTTAAAGGTCATATATTTAACGTCAGTTGTATTAAGAAACTGACGTTAAAAACACTCACAACTTCTTACGTCAGTTGTATTACACAACGGACGTTAAAAGTTTATTAGTTTCTGCAAAAACATTCATTCCTTTGACTACTGTGCTACTTACCCATTCACCTTTGTACCTAATCCTCTTAATGAGCATTAAGTTTATAGATAAGTTTTCCAGAAAATCAGAATAGCTTAGTAACTTCATCCACTGCTCCTATAAATAGCTTCCTTCCATCCTTTTAATTTTTCTGCTTCACAATATAGCTCTGCAATGGAGACTAACTTCATCACTCTGTCTTCCTATTCCTAGACTCAAAGATCTTTGTCTTAATGGTCAAACAACTTCTGATTTTGAGTAAATCACATTACATGGATATTAAG